>CM034146.1:731801371-732513722 GCA_019776745.2 Taxus chinensis
AAAATCATTAGTATTTTTATTTTTGATGAATTTCTCTGTAAAAATATTTAATTAGTTGGGAATGTCACATTTTGCAATTCCCCCATTTTCTGCAATCACAATCCAATAATTGGGTTCTAAAGTTAAGAATTTCAAACCCATTTTGTGCAATCATTGCAGTCCATGAGACTACATTGCTGAGGATTTTTGTCAAATAGTTGATGTGTTGTGTGTATAACATCTGACAAAACCTCATTTTTAGTTATGGATGATGTTCATCGCCCTGTTCCAAAACTCCCATTGTGGGGATGCCAGTAAAGGCTATTATGTCTGGCTTTACACCTGCCAAATGCAGTTGCTAAAAAAATGTACATATTCTGTACATATTCTGCAATCACTGCAGTCTGCAGTCTGCAGACCACGAGACTTATTTGAGGCTTTTGTTTATGCTTTTCAACAAACCCATTTTGTGTATAAGATGGAATCATTGCGGTCCATGAGACTACATCTGTTTGAGGAATTTTGTGAAACAGTTCATGTCTTCCACGGCACTTGCGTGATTGCATCTACAAAATCTCACAAAATCCCACTTCCATTTTTACATTGAAACATGTTTAAGGCACTTTGTCAAACAGTTTATGTACCATGTATGCATACATGTCTTCCAGGGCACTTGCAACTACATAATCTGACAAAATACTTTATAGTTTATGCTTTTCTACATACCCTGCAAGCGTTGCAGTCCATGAGACTACATCTGTTTGAGACATTTTGTAATCATGAAGTCTCGAGCAGAGAAGGCAGTTGGAGTCAAATTCACAGAGTTACATAGAAAAACATGCATGCAACAACGAATACACCCTGCAATTGTTTCTAATTACTTGTAATTAGTCTGAGTTTAAATGTTATTTATTGAGGTTGTTCAAGATTTATAAAGCCTAGATCTCAAATCGTAGATTTCCCAACCATAGTTAGGTGGATGAGAATATAACTAATAGAACTCAATATACAAGATGATAATTACCTTATTATGAATGACTGCATGCATACTTTTTTTTAGGGAAAGCAAAAAATTACCTCAAATATCTTAAACTTATCTATCTTAAAGCCACTAGCCCATTCTCATGATTTGCAGGTTGGATGTTCATACACTGTTATGATTTGCCAGAGATTGTTCCTAAACTCTCATGATCTACAAGCTGGTTGTACCAGTCCATCTTATGACTTTCCCCTGGTAGGCTAATCCCCTGCATTATCCTAATATCTCCACAGTGCTTTAGGTCACTGATTTGGGATAGTCGATGAGAAACTTTGACTGAGACATATTTTTATCATGGTTGAGCTGTTAGAGAAATAGCACAAACAAATAACATTTCTGCATTTATGCCAATTAGTTTGTATACAAATACATAGTTATAATTGCAAAAATAGGCTTATGTTCCTTGTTTTTTGCAATGAAAAATCTGTATTTCTTTCCAATTCAAGTCTTTGAAGAAAACGGGCTGCCCCCTGTAATAAGGGCTGATTCACATAACCGAAATATAACTACCCCCTTTTTAGTTAGATTTCCCAATCATAGTTAGGTGGATAAGAATATAACTAGTCGCTTGTGTTCATTTTTAATTATATTGGTATAGAAATTGGAAGGATCTATGGATAGGTCTTCGTTCAATTTGTCATTTATGATTCTTCAAATTCTACCTTGTAAATGTTTAGTTTCTAATATTATTCTTTCTTGGGTGTACTTCGATAATTTCGGTGTGTGCTGTATGTGATCGTATTTATCTTTTGGACTGGTGCCATACCCAAATTAGTGACTCGTGTGTCATTTTGGTAATGTAGTTATTAATTATTACTCTCATAAAAGGAATGCAAAGCTATGGATCTCAAAAACAGAAATAAGTACTCAAAACCATGCATAAAATCATAGATATATTTATGGTTCTGACTTACAAAATTGGTTATTTGAATTTCATCTCATTTGGGTTTGAAATTTTGCCATTATTGCATAGAGTGCCATATTCTGTATACCAATAACTTCCACAGATTTAGGCTTTTTAAATGAAGTGGTTCATTCACCAAATTTCCTCATTTTAATATTTCTCCATTGTCATATCTAAATTAAACATTAAACTTGTTTTTCCAACTTCAACAAATAAATAGGCATCTTTTTATTGATGGTAGATCTACAATAAAACTCCAATCATAGCGATCTAAACTTATAGAGTGTCAAATAAATCTGAAATCTTAATAATATCTATTGTCAATTACAACTTCATTAATTTTGTGCAGAAATCAAACCGTTCAACTGCCTATTGAAGAAAGATCTGAAAACAGAGTAAAATTAAAAGAAAGACACCCTGTAAACCAATTACTAAAGTTACCACAGGAGTGTTCACTGTTTACTCTTTGAGTCTTCCCATTACACACTAATATGATAAAAAATGGCAGAGCTGTCTACAGAGAGAAATTAAAAGTAAGAGACTTGAGATCAAATTCTGTAATTGGTATATTTATACCACGCAAGTTTAAATCCTCTGTTTGTGAAAAATTATCATATGCCATGAAAATTTGTAAATGTCTTACCAAACACCCTAATTTAATATTTTAGTGTGGACCTACATTTACAAGTTAATTGAATGATCAATATTTCATAGATTACAAGTGTTGTTTAGTTACATTGCCATAGAAATAAAGGCTAACATGATACTACTAAGAGAACTCCATGTCCTGTTACTTAAATCATATGTGACCACTTTCTTGCAACTGCTATCTTTGACTTGCGTGAAATAAGCCTAATCCCCAACCCCTACACACTTAATACCGGAATCCCCAACCTCTACACACTCTATACCGGAATCGCATGCAGGTGTTTCAGGAAGAAGAAGGGCCAACAGAGATAAAGGCATTGTTGCAACCTCCTTCAAAATGAAACAACCCTCACTATCCTTTCCAAGACTCCACACATGTACGCCATTTGGCCTGGGCTTAGAGAAAGTAGGTTCACAGCTATTAGATTCTTCATCGCTGAACGCTACCCCTGTTAGCAGCATCTCTGATCGACATACAATCAGTCCAGAAGGTTAACTCTTCCTCCTTTATCTGCGGCAACTCTACGAAATGAGGTTCATCCTCTTCATCCACCAGGTCATATACCATCATCCCAATATCCGTCGTACATAAAAACTTGTCCTCCCAGAATATGAGATTTGCAGGACAAGCCTCTAGCTCCACAGGTAAGGAACAGACAGTCCTCCACGATTTTCTTAAAGAATTGTAGATTTGGATCGTTTTCTTTCTTTCTTGACGATGCCGCCCCATCGACACGACTTTGTAATTCTGTGTGTCTCTCTCACATAAAATTCCAGATGCCCTCCCCATGCTCATATGTGGAAAATAGAGTGGTACCACGCGAGAAGGCAGAAATGTCACCTCGCTAGACTCGAGTGGATTCCACACAAAACTAGTTTATGTAATAACTCGTTCATAATCCCAGGTGTCTCCTTTTATCAGGAAAAACCCTGCAGCTGATCCCAAGCAGTAGTGCTCCATACGGTGGAAAGAGAAATCCTTTGGCACAGCGCACTCGGGGATTATTCTGCCAGACTTTGTGGAGAAAGAATAGTATAGAATGTATGCCGAGTTAATGCACAGAATGGAATTAAAATCCGACTGTCTCAGTAATGTCGATGGAGTGTCTCTGCAGACTATGCATACAAATCTGGTGGAGCAAATTAATGATTTCCATTCCTTGCAGACGCTTCTACATTCAATGAGCGTGTTTATTGGTAGGCACAGCAGTATTTTCTCTACACCTACGCCCCTTCCCATATCAACGTTTGGATGCTGTCAGTACAAATTACACAGACACTCTCCGAAGATAAATCTATAGCAAGTGGTACCTAGGGGAGAGGACCCCATAACCGTGCACCCTAACTTTAGGGGCGCGTAGATATTATGTGTCACATTGTCATTGGCTCTTAAAAAGTGTCATTAATCAAATAGTGAACAACTATTAGTCATTTTTTCAACAACCAATAGTGAAAATCAATGTACAATTATTGGTACCTGCACAATCATGGGGTCCTCTCCCCTATCCTCAAATGAAAAAACATAATCGTATAGTTAGAATTTTGAATGCTCTAAAAATAGGACTCACGAGGGCATATATATAGGGGAGAAGACCCGGTATGTGAACACGTCCCAATACTTGAACAGTGTTTTGCATTTAAAATATCTAATACTTGATGGAATAAAAACCAAAATTTTGATTATTGAAGTTCAAAAATTTGTTTTTTTATAAACCATATGTGCATAGGGTCAACATCTCAGTATTTCTTAGTACACAATAAATACTGATTGGTACTTTCATTTTCTACAATAAAAGACTCATTTGTTCAAAATATAAAAACAACATATCAGTTGACAAACCCATCATATCTATTTAATGGGTTGAATATTTGTCTTCTCAATTCATCTCTTTCCATATTCCAAGTTGGGTTGTTCAATCACCAGATCTTTCATATCCAGACATTAATACATACCTGCAAAAAAAGAGGGAACCTTCTTCTCAAGATTCAAATTCATCCATTAAAAACACAAACAAAATTGTACACTTGAAGGTAAAAAATAAATATGAATATCAAATCAAATAATTTCAGCCACAAGATCATCTCAAAATCAATTTCAACCTTTGATTAAAAAGACCCTACACCTTGATCCATGTCTTACATTTTGATTGGATACTCTCAAATCAATGTTGGTATTATATATTCACTTTCCTAGTCTTGTTTACTGCTGATTTACTTCTGCAGGGTGCCTGATTACAGTGGAGTTTATAAGAAGAGATTACTTCTATCAAGGAGGAAAGGAAAGGTCCAGCAAAGCAAAAATTGCAGGTTAGTTTTCATACCTACTGCAAAAAAAGTTAGTTTTCATACCAAAGATCTGTTCAATTAGGTTAGAATTAGACATAACAGATTGCTGAGCAGAACTGCAAGTTTATGGACTGATAGAATTATAGTAAAGAATTATAGAGAATGAGTCTGGAATAATAGAATTTAAAGAAAGGCCCTCAGCTTTGTTCTTTTTGCCTTTTACAATTTATTTTAATTTAGATACCATTGTGGACTAGTTCTGAGAATGACCACAGACTGCTAAAATATGCACATGATCAGAGTAAACAATGAGAACCTAGTGCCTATTTGCGCAAAGAAAAGCTCCAAACCAGTAGTACCTACCAAGGCAAAGGAAAAATTACTAGAAAAACAAGCCTCGAGAAACCCTGCAGTAGTAGTCTTAAAACACAGCTAATCGAAAAAATTGAAAAAGCTAAGCTGAAAAGAAATAGTTAAGATTGCACACGCATTTTGAAAAGAAAGAGCAGGATTGCACACGCATTTTGATGTCTGTTCAATTAGGTTAGAATTAGACATAACAGATTGCTGAGCAGAACTGCAAGTTTATGGACTGATTTCTATTTATTTTATCAAAAATTGGCCCATTTTGCAGAGCACATCAAAAAAATATTAAGATTGGAATTGAGTGATTCTTGATCATAGCATCCTGCTAATTAATTCTGTGAACATCTATTAGATACTGGCTTTATGTTTTCTCCCTTAAAGTACCTTAAAAGCAAATAATATTAACTTCACAATAGAACTAATAACTTCAGAATGTAAATGTGTTTTTTTTGAGATATTTTATTTGATCGATCATATGTAAGCAAATAATATTACAATATGATTCGAAATTAAAGGCTTAGGATAAAAAATTGTTAAATTATAACTAGCTGTCAAATTGGTGATCCTACGTGGCAAGGAATTGGCTCCATGGACCTGCGATCTTAGGGTGTTCGCATACTGGCCCTTCTCCCCTATGTGCAGCAAAAACGAGGTAGAGAGTTTTCTAAATGATATTCATAAATGGTTTTCATTAAGCTAATATGCAGTCGGCGCCCCACATTTCCCCAAGAGCGGCTTCCGTCAAAACCAGTTATAATTTCTCAGCTGAAGTCTCTTGTTATCCAGTTGAAGTATTTTCCTTACTTATTTGACAAGAGAACTATTAACTTCACAATGTCTTCCCTTATTACCCATCTGCCTTTTCTTTCCCCAAATGATCATTATAATCTGAAATCTAATACTTACGAGCAAGTCTTCTGTCCGCCTGATGTTATGAAGCATGTCCTTAAAAATGCTAATGAAAGGAGTCGCTCCGATGCCCAGTCCAACCAGAAGCAAGATATCCAATATTTTCTGTAATCCTGCGCAGGAGCACCGTAAGGCCCGTCAATGAGCAGCAAACATGGTGGTTGAGCATTTATTTGTTTCTTATCTATTACGCGCGTCAAAATGGTGGAGGACAGATTGCATTTCCCTCTTTTATTTCGAATTTAATGCTCAACACCTGTCCTCTTCGGTGAACCACTTCGGGTCTCCACCAGAAAATGTGTATTTAATGAGATATTTTATTTGATCGATCATATGGAAGCAACCATTATTAAAATTGGATACGAAATTAAAGGCTTAGGATAAAAAAATGTTTTTTTATAACTAGCTGTCAAATTGGCTGTCACGCTCCTACGTGGCAAGGAATTGGCTCCATGGACCTGCGAACTGAGGGGGATAGGCCTTTTCTAAAAATAAGTCATCTACAGATATATTAAGAATGTGCAAGACATATCAATTGGTTTCGTCAGAATTGGCTCCATGGATGCGAACTGAGGGGGATAGGAATGTGCAAGACATATCAATTGGTTTCGTCCTCAACCCATAGACATCTGCAAAATATAGAGAACTGAATTTTCTCACAAACAACATCCACTGCATCCTATAAAATTGAAAAACTGAAATTCAAACCATTATCAATATCCACAAAGATTAATGGTAGTGAATATAAATCGTAGTACAGTGTAGGTAAGAGAGAAATCATCTAACATACGTGAGCCAAAACATCTTCACCTTTAGAAATAGAGAATGTAACAAAAGTCCAAAACAGCTCAAACATATTTCAGAGTTGTGGCTTCACCTAAGACGTCATTGGCTTCACCTAAGGATGCAACAGCTAGCAAACAAATCAAAATTGAATCTTTCATTACAATGAACACCGTTGAATTTTTAACAGAAAATCCTTCTCAACTGTACAGTTTTCTCGAACTATACGTGCTTACGGAAGCTGAATAGACAATTGCTTCATATGAGACCACAAAATGAACCTAGTTCTTTCTACTTTATATTTTTCCCTTCCACCACTCTCGTAAACTACTCTATAAGGAACTAGAAGACGAGAGTAAGTGTAATTTTTTGCAATAATCATTTTCGTTTATCCAAGGATTCAACATCAGACAGAAGAAAAATGTTTGCAAATCTAATTTTTCGCAACACACTTTACTGTTATTTTAAGTGTTTCTTTAAATTAAAAGCCTAACCTTCCCAGCCACTACCTACCTCTTTTCCTTGGAAAATTTCTTCAATATAGAGGCTGAATGTTAAATAGCCTGGTTTTTCTGATTCCAGTCTATGAGATAATTTCTTGAAGAAAAAAGATGTGTGTCCTTGTAAAGCACCCGATGAAACTAAAAACTGAAAATTCGGCTAAACTGACAGCTTTACCAACTTTGGGATGGTTTCCCCTACATTGCTTATGCCCGTATCTTGTTATTACTTAGGGTAGTCGCTGTTAGTTTCAAAAATCAAATTTTTTCATCATTCTCTGACATTTACTTCAGCTTATAACATAAAGGAGAAGAAATCCAAAAGCCCCCCTCCATGGCATAAATTCTCCAGAGCATCCAGAATTCAAGGATATGAATCTTAAGCGCTAATTTTCATCCTGATCTACTTAATAATTTTCCATAATCACTTTGAATCAGTAGAACAGGTCAGAATGGCCTATAAACATTATTATAAATGAGATGTCACAGTCCTAACCGTGATTGCTACCTATCTTACTCAGCACACCGTAACAGTCTGAAAGTCTATAAAGCTCGTCTTCAAACCAAGAAAGCTAAAAGTGTACAAGCTACTAAGTTAAGTTTGCCTCCTCCTCCTCCTCCTTCTTCGTGGAGTGTGATATAAACACACATGTATATATGAACATAACTTCTAGACTCTAAGTTCAAGTTCCACCATCGACTGCTTCTAGTAGCCCATGAGCATCAGTGTAAACTATTTCCTTTACAAGAGAGAGGCCGTATGTACACCTCAGAAAACCTCATCATTCCGTTATAGCTTTTCTGCTTCCACAGTCCATAATAATAAGACAAAGATTTTCTGGAATAACTGCGTCTGATGTTTGACCCATCATCAAGATGAATCGTCGCCAATCCAGTTATCCAATTTACATAAAATGTCTTTCACCCATTTCTCTCGAAGTTGCTTCTAGTTCTACCCTTTTAGATATCTTCAAAGCGTAGAGGAAAATCCAAAGTAGAGCTCCGGGATTAAAGCTTTCCGTGCTCACAAAAAAAGGTTTTTCTGGCCTGTTTTACAGTCACATGGACCAGTGCCTTCACTGTCGTAGGAGTGAACACTTGTTGTGTCCAACTCTATTTTCGAGTCAGCAGAACAGAATGTTTCCAACAATAAGTCCATTTATAGAGCCTTTAGGAACTCTTATTGACGTTAGACGTTTACATCCTCAAACAAATGAAGAAGAGATTGTGTTCGTTCAAGCTCCATCATAAACATCAATCAATTCTAGCTTCCCCCAGGTGCCCAGTTCAACCTATCTTCACAGTTCACACGAACCCAAAACTAAAAATAAAACTAGAACTCCTATTTACAGCCACTTCTACTTTCTATTTAGATCAAATTGAATTTATCTGGTCAAAAACCAAAAATAGACGAGTAATTTTTAAGCCCCACTTCCGCTGGATGTTTTTCATTTGTCAAATCCAATTGCAGATCTACAGTAAACCCCAATAACTTAACCAAAAAATAATAATCAAAAATTCGAATTTTATGATCACGAAACCATGAATATAATAGAAATTTTTGAAAATCCACTAACCTTCTCACCCCTCTCGCTAACAAAGAAAAAAAATATGTCCAGCACATTCTTTATATATCTCTCGCTAACTCTATAAGATATAAAATCTGTACCATTTAATACAAAACAGAAATCTGTAACTCTATGTGAACACTGCCCAATACTAAAGAGATAAGATAAAGAGTTTCCAAACTAAAGAGATAAGATAAAGAAATGTTTATTTATAGCTAGCTGTAAAATTGATAAACCTACATGACAAGGAATTGGCCCGATGGACCCGTGAACTTAGGGTGTTGACATAATTGCACTACTCCCAGAAATTAAAGATATAGGAAAGAAAAATGTTTATTCATACCTTTCAACTTAACTATTTATTCTTAACTATTTATAGGAGTGACAGTATGCCAGCTAGGTATAAATAAACATTTTTTAATCCTATATCTTTAATTATTTATCATATCTTAATATTATTTGCTTCCATATGATCGATCAAGTAAAATATCTCAAAAAAAAAACACATTTACTGGTGGAGATCCGAAGTGGTCCATACCAAGACCTACAGTAGTACAACAGATTTGCTGCCACCATAACAACATATGTAGTCAAGCTATTACAATTACGATTCTTACATGCATTCACTTCTGAAGATGATTTGATGTCACAAAACATTACATTAACAAGACCTGCGTCAATTGATCAATATGAATTACAATGTCGAAAGGGGTGACTGCATGTTCCAGTGAAACATTCTAATTGATATTGATCAATTACAAACAAGCCGACGAATGTAGTGTTATTTGATAACACCTCATCTTTAGAAGAGTTTAGGGGAGAAGGGCCAGTATGCGAACACCCTAACTTCACAGGTTAAGTGAACCAAATCCTTGCCACGTAGGAGTGACAGTATGCCAGCTAGGTATAAATAAACACTTTTTAATCCTATATCTTTAATTTCAAATCATATCTTAATATTATTTGCTTCCATATGATCGATCAAGTAAAATATCTATAAAAAAAAACACATTTACTGGTGGAGATCCGAAGTGGTCCATACCAAGACCTACAGTAGTACAACAGATTTGCTGCCACCATAACAGCATATGTAGTCAAGCTATTACAATTACGATTCTTACATGCATTCACTTCTGAAGATGATTTGATGTCACAAAACATTACATTAACAAGACCTGCGTCAATTGATCGATATGAATTACAATGTGGAAAGGGGCGACTGCATGTTCGAGTGAAACATTCTAATTGATATTGATCAATTACAAACAAGCTGATGAATGTAGTGTTATTTGATAACACCTCATCTTTAGAAGTGTTTATAGATGATCTTATTGATATATTTATACATATTTTACTAATTTTATATTGTTTCATACTGCAGCATTTAGAGAAGATGAAGAGAAAGAGGAGTTTACATCGAGCACAACGTATGCCCAAAAAATGAGGTGTACAATTTGAAATTGAAACATCTAACCATGGAACAGATGAACAGGATGCTACAATAATAAGCGAAGAGGATGGTGCAATAACAAATCAAGGAGATACAAACACAACTGATGATCATCAGCCAGAACCTGCTGGATGTGAACTAAATAGGCATGAACTACAGGAGACTGTGGTTGTTAGAGGCAACACTTCGACCAAGAAGGTTAGAATTTTGTCTAGTTGGTCAAAAGAAGATATGTTAAAGGCCATAGATGATATTGAGTTTCTCGCATTATTCAATTAGAGCTGCTGCACTGAAATATCATGTCATCTGTGACATGATATTTCACTTGAACATTATTCTGCATTTAAAATATCCAATACTTGATGGAATAAAAACCAAAATTTTGATTATTGAAGTTTATATAGGGCCAGTATGCGAACACCCTAAGTTCGCAGGTCCATGGAGCCAATTCCTTGCCACGTAGGAGCGCCAATTTGACAGCTAGTTATAAATAAGCATTTTTTTATCCTAAGCCTTTAATTTCGAATCATATTGTAATATGAACAGGTCAGGTGTTGAGCATTAAATTCGAAATAAAAGAGGGAAATGCAATCTGTCCTCATGGTTTTTATTCCATCAGGTATTGGATATTTTAAATGAAAAATAGTGTTCAAGTATTGGGACGTGTTCACATACTGGCCCTTCTCCCCTATGTAATCAACAACCCAGCTTATAAATTCTGTCTTTATCAAATAATATGAAATTAATAAAACATGTATTCGATCATCGTTAATGGCGCCCAACGGGGTAATCACAAGTTCACCTACAAGTTCATAATTCATACTGTCATGTATCATAAGCTTGCTAAAATTTTCCCATTGTAGATGATCTTATTGATATATTAATACATATTTTACTAATTTTATATTGTTTCATACTGCAGCGTTTAGAGAAGATGAAGAGAAAGAGGAGTTTACATTGAGCACAACGTATGCCCAAAAAATGAGGTGTACAATTTGAAATTGAACCATCTAACCATGAAACAGATGAACAGGATGCTACAATAATAAGTGAAGAGGATGGTGCAACAACAAATCAAGGAGATACAAACACAAATGATGATCATCAGCCAGAACCTGCTGGATGTGAACTAAATAGGCATGAACTACAGGAGACTGTGGTTGTTAGAGGCAACTCTTCGACCAAGAAGGTTAGAATTTTGTCTAGTTGGTCAAAAGAAGATATGTTAAAGGCCATAGATGATATTGAATTCAACAATTATTCTATTAGAGCTGCTGCACTGAAATATAATTTACCTCCTACATCTGTTCATTATTGGCTGAATGGTCTGACCCATACAAAAAGGAAGGGCCCTGCACCTGTTTTGAGTGAAGGAGAGGAGAAAGAGATAGTTGAATGGTGTAAGCAAATGGCAGATTTAGGGCATGGAGTGGGATTTATGCAACTGAGGGCATGTGTTGCACAAATTTGTGAAACTAGAGAGACTCCATTTCGAGAAGGATTACCTGGAAAATCTTGGTGTGAAGGATTTAGAAAAAGACACCCAGACATAGTCCTTCGGACTGCTGAAGGTCTTGAAAGAGATCGTGCAATAGGTTTACGTCCAGAGGTGGTTAGCAAGTTTTATGAAAAACTAGCTAACATTTATATCAATTCCTATGGTGCAGGCAAAATATGGAATTGTGATGAGACAGGAATCCAAGCAGGGAGAAATTGTGGCATGAGGGTGCTTGCCACCAAGGGTTGCAGGAATGTTCCCAAAATCATTCCTCGTAGCAGAGAATGGATGACAATTCTATGTTGTGTAAATGCTGCAGGGCAATGTATCCCTAACTTTTACTTATTTAAAGGTCAGAAAGTTTCACAAAATTACATCAAGGGATGTGAACCAGGTGCTTGCATGGCTGCTCATCCAAGTGCTTGGATGACTAGAGAGCTCTTTATAAGCTGGTTGTATCATTTCAGTAAGTCTGTACCTGGAGGGGTGTGCCCTGAAAATAGGCATTTACTTATATTTGATGGTCATGGAAGCCATGTGGCATTGTCAACTATAGAAGAGGCCAGGTGATTGGGGATTGATTTATTGACATTGCCAGCACATACTACACACAGGTTGCAACCACTGGATGTTAGTGTCTTTGGTCCTTTTAAAGCATATTTCAGATCTGAGAGGATGCAGTGGATGTGTAATAATAAGTACCAAGAAGTCAAACGTTCAGACTTGGCAGAAATAGGTAGTAGAGCTCTCGCAAAGGCCTTGACACCTGCAAATATTCGTGCTGGTTTTAGACGCACAGGTATATGGCCACTTGATCCAAATGCATTACAGAATGACATGGAATGTAGTAAACTATATATCATTGAAGAAGATGCCAACGAAGATGATGCTGAAAATGTCACAGATGATGATACTACTGAAAACATTACGAATGTTGATGGTACTGAAAACATAATAGATGTTGATGCTGCTGAAAACATCCTAAGTTTGTCAAGAGATGTAGCTCCACCAGTTGGTGACAAAATTGGAGAAAATTACTTAATGGAATCAGTTGAGAATCTGTCAACAACACAAGAATTCCATCCAACCATTGAAACAATGGTTGTTGCTAATACAGAGACGGAGGAACCAAGTATACAGGGAGAAAGACAAAGTATAATGCAGACCAAAGATTATGAAGTGAACCACATTGTGAATACTCGTGACCAAGGCACATCCAGCTGCAACACTGAGGCCCAGGGATTTGGAGAGGACGATCTCTCATTGCCAAGTGCACCAGAACAACCTACTTGGCTGCAAGAGCATATTGCAGAGTTGGGACTTGATCAGATTGGAAACACTGAGGATGAAAGTATATCTTTACCTTCGATGCCAACCAACCTTGAGCCAGCAGACTTTGAACCAACAAACTTTACTCATTATTATGCTGACACAGAGGAAATTGAGGTCATTGATAAAGATAAAAATGAGGAAGAGACAACTGGCCATGATGTTGAAAGTGGTATATCAAATGATGGTGTTGCTGCAAATGAGAAGAAATTGGGTAAATTTTTAAGGTTACCGACACAATTTGTACGGGATCCTTCTAAAGGTAAGAGTGATGCTGCACTCCGGATAAGTCGTGCTTCACAATTGTTAACATCTGATGCTTATGTTCAGATGTTAAAAGATACACAACAAAAAAAACAAGAAATATGTGAAGGGAAACAACGTAAAAAGGAGCATATTGAGGCAAAAAAGCAAGAAAGGTTGGCAGCAAAGGAGCAAAAAAAGGAAGAGAGATTGCAACGCATTAAAGAGAGGCAAGAAAGGGATCTACAAAAGTTTGTTGAAAGACAGGAGCGCGAGAAACAACGGGAAGTAGCTCGCCAAAAAAAGGAATTGGAATTACAACAGAAGGAAGCCACTCGCCATCAAAGGGAGAAAGAGAAACAAGAAAGAGATAACAAGTTCAACAATCCGTAGGTTTTGTTTCCCATGCATCATTCCATGCCCATACAGAACTCCATGTTACAAGATATGTTGAAAGTTCCTATCCCAGATTGCCACCCTTACTTCCTTGACACCAACAGAATGCAAATAACTTCAACTCCAACTACACACCCCATTATCCCACAACCTCCTACTTCACATACAACCTTTCATACCATATCTGGTTTTCCTATTCCACCATGGGTTCATCCAGTGAACCTCTTAATGACTCCAACAACATCTGTCAATGATACAATCGTTCCTGATAGTCCAAACTAAGGGCCTTTTTGAAGGTGTGACATGGTTATGGACTAACAAACTGATCCCAAAATTATGGCAGCATTCGAGGAGAATTCTTTTTTGTGTTGCAGAAAAATATGTATCGAAATCAATTGAGAATGCATTATTGCATTCACGATTATAGGTTATAGTTGGTATATTTTGCTCCGAATGTAATGAATATGGACACATACAATATAAGTTTATATGTTTTGCTCCAAATGTAAGAAATATAAAGACATGCAGTTTATATTACTACATTTTGCTCGAAATGTAATCATTGTTTCAGATGTGGAAACCAAATCAGCTCAGAATTTGTTCATAACCTTATTTAAATTGTTGCAACTTAAAATGAACACCGTTAAATAAAAACTGAAAGACAAGGATTTATTTGAATCTTGGTGAGGTTGAAACCTCACCTCTATATGGCTTAAAAACATAGAATTGTAGGTAACATTTTCCTTGAGTATTAGTAGTGTGAATACACACTGTTTCCACCCTGCTTCAAACGATCTCGCCGCATAAAACTGCCATTCCAAAGTTCTCAGCTCTTGCGCCAACACTGGAGCTTCACAATAAAATACTCCTACACGTCCATCCAAAAACAGAATTTGCTTAATAAATAATAAACATCACATTCTAGAATCTTGTACTAGACCATGCGTATGTACTGTGGAAATGCCAAAAAATATATGCAGGGACCTAATGGGAATAGACACAAAGTCCATGTTGATATAATACTCACCAACTTTGGCATTGGGATGCTTTGTGCATATTCGTGAGAAGACCTTTCTCCAATTGGGCCTTGCAAAATGAGTGCGCACCTGTATGGAAAAATGAGAAAGCAATCAAGAAGCAGCAGTAGATTTGACCAGGTCAGAGAATGGAGAGACAAAAACCTAATTTGCTTCAATAAGATTACTGATTTGGAAAATTTACTGGAGTTAAAGCAGTACAAAGATTTGAAAGAGCTTAAATGGCCTGTACTGCGTATCCTCATATTACCAATAATTTTTTTTACAATTAAAGAAAAAGTTGTAGAATTTTACAACATTATCATGAATAGATTTCAATTTAACCTTACAAATTTGTAGAATATTTTCAGGAAGCAGTTCAGGTAGAGATCTGTAGTCTATGAAATTATAAAGTGAGAACCAGCAGCAAAACTGTAATTTTCTTAACAAAAAAGACAAATTTGCAGTGGAACCAGCAACAAAATTGTAATTTTCTTAACAAAAAAGACAAATTTGCAGTGGAACCAGCAGCAAAACTGTAATTTTCTTAACAAAAAAGATAAATTTTCGTATGATTAACAATTTGCAATGAAAATCATGGTAATACCTTGGAATTTCTAGGCAGTAAAGAGAGAAGATTTGAGAAGTGTTGTTTGAGTTTGAGTCTCCTGTTTCACTCGGCTAGCATATGCTCAAACGCCGACTAGTTCTGAAACTGAGTTATCTGACCGATTTTTCAGAGTACTGAAATCTGGCTGGAATGAAAGAATTCACAGCGGCATTCGAAATCCTGCATCTTTCATGTCCAAAAACCCATCAGATTTTACTATTCAACATGAAAACTCGACCCTTTTCTTTCCCCAAATGATCATTATAATATGAAATCTAATAATTACGAGCAAGTCTTCTGTCCGCCTGATGCTATGAAGCATGACCTCCAAAATGCTAATGAAAGGAGTCGCTCCGATGCCCGGTCCAACCAGAAAGAAAAAATCCAATATTTTATGTAATCCTGCGCAGGAGCCCCGTAAGGCCCGTTAATGAGCTCCGAACAAGGTGGTTGAGCATTTATTTGTTCCTTATCTAATACGTGCGTGGAAATGGTGGAGGACAGGTTGCATTTCCCTCTTTTATTTCAAATTTAATGCTCAACACCTGTCCTCTTCGGTGAACCACTTCGGGTCTCCACCAGTAAATGTGTTTTTTTTTGAGATATTTTATTTGATCGATCATATGGAAGCAAATATTATTAAAATTGGATACGAAATTAAAGGCTTAGGATAAAAAAATGTTTTTTTATAACTAGCTGTCAAATTGGCGCTCCTACGTGGCAAGGAATTGGCTCCATGGACCTGCGAACTTAGGGTGTTCGCATACTGGCCCTTCTCCCCTAAAAGTTTGCTTTTTAGTTCTAAATTTAGACCATAAATTAAAACTAATAACGTACCCGATAGACCAATTAGATGATGTTACGATAAATCAAAATAACATTTTTGAATAACCGTCTCCCATTTCAACCTCGCAATTTGGATCTTCTTGATACAACTTGGACTCCAACTCCTTATTAAGATTGCCATTAATTCAATGGTTTTTTATTTTTAATTAATATATTTATGAAACTGCCAACAAATTATAACCACTTTCATCTCACTCATTGAGTAAAACAATCACTTGCATTATATATTCAATATTGTTGACATGAAATCATGCATTGGTTATTTACATCATGCCTTTAAGTATGTCATTATATACATGATTTCTAAGCAAGAAAACTATACATTAACATTAATTGTTTTTACTTTTTACATTGTTTTACCTTTTGATGTTTCTATCATATGCTTTTCTCGAATGATTACTTTCCATTTGGACATTGGAGAACATGTGACCCAACTCAGTATATCTCGTTTTATCCTCCGAGCATCCCGAACAATACCGCCCATTAACAATAGGAGCGTCCGAACACTACTGTCACCTTTGGGCGCTTATGTCCTTTTCCCTCCTCATATTTGAAATGTCACGTCAATTGTTATCTTTCCTAAATAACTACTTATCACTTTGGGTCGACCTTTTTAGTTGTTAATGACAATAGTAAAACAAGGGAATCATATATATACATGACTTACTTAAACTAACGGACTAGGAAATTTGGGCTATTACTTCTTATCTATTATTTGGGCAAAGAGCAATATTCAAGCATTTCATTTAGGTTGCATCATTCACTTCATAGGAGGGGTTATTTTTGAATTCCATCACACACATTCATCTTATTGGAAAAGTAGTTGTATCCCGCTATTTTCGTGTAATTGGCACAAGGGATATCATTCTATCACACACACACACACACACACAACAACATTGTGTATGAAATGTAGTGCAACACTTGGTGACAATCACATTGTGGTGACTACCGAGGTCAATCTAACTCAAGCATATGGATTATTTATTCCGTATAATGTGTGTTTGAGCCTTGTGCAAGTAGTTACAGTTTGTTTTACAGGTACAAGTGCGATATAGAAGCCCTATAACAAAGTGGATGCGACAAATAATGAAGTGAAGAAGACATGATCAAACTTTGAAAAGATCAAATATGAAGTTTTTTCTTGGACAAGGTCTTAGCACCTAGTTCGAACACTAGCACATGGTGTGGTCATGTCCTCCTTTTCACAGTTTTTTTCAAGAAGAATTTCATACCTCTATTCTCCAGAAGAAGCTTACTCAATTCATATCCAACCTATTCCACCCATTCACCAACCCAAAATCAGTCCAGAAGCTTAGGTACAAGCTAGGTCATTCTTATATTATCATTTCTTATGCTTACTTGCTATTACATGCTAGATCTTGTTTATATCTATTATATATGATAGATCCCAGTTATGTGATTAAGATTTATTTTTGTTAAATCATTTAGTGAACCCCTACCTTTGCATGCTCTTTATTGGATCTATTATTCTCTAAACCCAAATACTTTTTGTGTTAGGGTTCATATCTGTATCTTATCTTCATATTCATACCTTATTTTCATCTACCATGTTCCATAAATATGATTTGCAAAAACATTTCTTAGGGTTTCATGGTTGGTCATACCTTTTGTGTCACTTTTTAGGGCTCTTATTTTCAAATCACCTTTTGTTTCATAACTTGAGCATAACGAATGTATTTCCAAATTCCTTTGAGGTTATTTTTAATTTCTATAATGAAGTGAAGAAGACATGATCAAACTTTGAAAAGATCAAATATGAAGTTTTTTCTTGGACAAGGTCTTAGCACCTAGTTCGAACACTAGCACATGGTGTGGTCATGTCCTCCTTTTCACAGTTTTTTTCAAGAAGAATTTCATACCTCTATTCTCCAGAAGAAGCTTACTCAGTTCATATCCAACCTATTCCACCCATTCACCAACCCAAAATCAGTCCAGAAGCTTAGGTACAAGCTAGGTCATTCTTATATTATCATTTCTTATGCTTACTTGCTATTACATGCTAGATCTTGTTTATATCTATTATATATGATAGATCCCAGTTATGTGATTAAGATTTATTTTTGTTAAATCATTTAGTGAACCCTACCTTTGCATGCTCTTTATTGGATCTATTATTCTCTAAACCCAAATCCTTTTTGTGTTAGGGTTCATATCTGTATCTTATCTTCATATTCATACCTTATTTTCATCTACCATGTTCCATAAATATGATTTGCAAAAACATTTCTTAGGGTTTCATGGTTGGTCATACCTTTTGTGTCACTTTTTAGGGCTCTTATTTTCAAATCACCTTTTGTTTCATAACTTGAGCATAACGAATGTATTTCCAAATTCCTTTGAGGTTATTTTTAATTTCTATAATGAAGTGAAGAAGACATGATCAAACTTTGAAGAGATCAAATATGAAGTTTTTTCTTGGACAAGGTCTTAGCACCTAGTTCGAACACTAGCACATGGTGTGGTCATGTCCTCCTTTTCAAAATTTTTTTCAAGAAGAATTTCATATATCTATTCTCCAGAATAAGCTTACTCAGTTCATATCCAACCTATTCCACCCATTCACCAACCCAAAATCAGTCCAAAAGCTTAGGTACAAGCTAGGTCATTCTTATATTATCATTTCTTATGCGTACTTGCTACTACATGCTAGATCTTGTTTATATCTATTATATATGATAGATCCCAGTTATGTGATTAAGATTTATTTTTTGTTAAATCATTTAGTGAACCCTACCTTTGCATGCTCTTTATCAGATCTATTATTCTCTAAACCCAAATCCTTGTTGTGTTAGGGTTCATATATGTATCTTATCTTCATATTCATACCTTATTTTCATCTACCATGTTCCATAAATATGATTTGCAAAAACATTCCTTAGGGTTTCATGGTTGGTCATACCTTTTGTGTTACTTTTTAGGGCTCTTATTTTCAAATCACCTTTTGTTTCATAACTTGAGCATAACGAATGTATTTCCAAATTCCTTTGAGGTTATTTTTAATTTCTATATATTTAACAAAACTCTTTTTGTTTCCCATAATATTTTGCACAATTTTTAGAATTTCAAAATTATACTATTTATTAATTAATGCATAATAGAAAACACGAACTCTTCTGAGAAAATCCCTTGGATATTTTTATTTTGCATAATCATATTCACAATTTTTTTTTTACAATTCAAATTCTATTTTGAGATATGGTAATTTTATTTATTTGATGACAATCACTTTTTTCTTAGCATCACTTTCAATTCAGATATATTATTTTATGCCTTACCATAAATTTCTTGACAATCCTTCCCCATTTATATTCAACTTTGCATTTGTAATGTTCTTATTAAGCGTTCTTTAGTTGATAATGGATCTAGTCTTAATATATGTAACATTTACTTTCTCCATCAAATAGGACTTTCTGCTACTTACCTAATTCCATCTACTATATGTATTTGTGGCTTTGATAACACACATAAATGAGTGTTTGGAGAAATATCTCTACATATTATTGTGGTGCCTTGCACTCTTAATGCTCTATGTTATGTTCTGTCTAATAATCTCAATTATAATATCCTTCTAAGCCATCCTTGGTTACAAACTATGCATGTAATCCCCTTTTCCCATGCCATCACATATAAATCCCTTGCAACACCTTATTCTATGGCTAATTCTACAATATATTCCACACAATATGTTGGTAATATTTGTGATATCCCTCGCATACATGATAATGATGACACTACTTACATTGCACATCATTCTCCTCTTGTGATGTACTATAGTCCTATTGTTTTACATGATGAACTTATTATTGACACCCATGAAATTCCTCCCACTATGTCTCACTTTCATCCAAATAGTGTTAGGTCCCTAATGCATATTATTGCACACTTACCTATATCTAGAGCTTTCTATTCCATGGTGGTTTCTACATCTATAATACTGAAGGTGTTGGGAGACACTCACACTCCCCTGCATAATATTGCCGATGACCATAGATTTCATATTTGTTTCTTTGGAAAAATTCAAGATACCATTCTAATGATCCTATGCTTACTAAATCCAACGTTACATCACTTGTTGCAACTTTGCCACCATAAGTAATAACACAATGTGTTGATTTGATAATGATTACTGATGCTCCTCCACTACTCACCTTCTAACTTTTTATGCATGAATAATATGCTATGGTTACACCTCTTCTTGTTAAATCCACGGGGGAAATAATTTTACCTCTTTACATATTAACATCTATCATTTCTTCTATAGTCATAGGGGCTAGTATGTACAATTTTAATGCTTTCAATCTTCCCATATTACACCTATTTCTTATTATGAGTCTTATATCTTTCCGTACATTGCTTAAGCCTCCTAGCACTACACATGTTACACATCTTGTAATGCCTCATTCAATGTTACCCTAGTTTTGCTTTGTTGACCTCTTAGTCGACCTCGACCTCGTCACAGAGAAAGATTAACATCCTTCCTCCCCACCAGGCCTCCCCGTGTCCTTGTCGATGCTTCTAGTGGAGGGCTTCCACAACACCCTTACAACTACCCTGTTAAGGTAGATTGTGTTCTCAAAGCCTAGTAGGCAGTTGGAATGGAGTTTTGGTGTTGTTAGGGCATGCTCGGTTAAAAGGGAATACCCATAATAATAATTATTTTAATATTTTCGATCTTGATTGCCTGACCATTGTGATTATAATTAATAATTATTTTGTAAGCTGTATAATAATAATGACATTATTATTATTTTTATTATCGATCGAAGATTATATTTTATCGTCATTTTATTATCGATTGTTATCAATATCATCCTTAGTTATCATTAAACTATTCTGTTATTTTGTCGGTCTCTTCCGCTGACCGAGTCTCGTTTGCGCAAATGAGGAAGGAATTGTTTTGCTGGTAGTGCCACGGTTCCAGAGTGGTGTTCACGTTTAATATTTTATTTAAGTCTTCTACTACCGCTTTCCACCTTGGCTGACCGATCCTTCATACTTGGGATTGTTTCAAATTGCCAAATTTAAATGTGGATTTAATGTGCCCCCCCATCGACCTTGCCTCTCTTTTGATCATTTTTTTGTACCATGCTTGGCGTAAGGGGGGGATGTGAATCTTAATTGATTAGTTTTGTTTTCCTTGTTTGGCTAGAGGTGGGTGGATTTGATGGCCACCAGCCATTTCTTTAAACCTCCTTAATGCTAGGCATGTTGGGCTTACCTTATGGGTGGCCACACTTTCTTTCTTTTATTGCTTGGATTTGTAAATCTGCTAATATCATTGATGTTTGCCTTTACCCAGTCTTCCCTGGCTGCGTGAGCTCCTCTTGTGAAGGATTTGCATAAGGAGTTATTGTTTAGACTTTAAAAATTTAGAAATATGTTGGTCTCCTATCATTCTTCACTGCTGTTTTGGTGTACGCATTGGCTCACGTTTTGGGGATAGAAAAAAAAGAAACTCTGATTTTTCCTTGCTAGCCGCACACATGGGGATCTTTCCCTAGTTGTTTTTAGTTTCCTTCTCTTCCTAGTTACTGGCTGCATGGGATTGGTGGGTTAGAACCCCACCCTTTGCAAAAGTGAGATTCCTTGCTCTAGAAGCTGGCCGTGTGGACTGCTTGGAGGAGGAGATCTGCCTGTATGTGGCCGTGGGAAAGGACATTTAAATTAAGGCATGTTGGGTCTAGACTTTGAAGCGTTTTGCTACCATTTTACAATTCCTTGAAATAAATGTTTCTTCTCCCTGTAATGGTGCTTAGAAAAGGATTTTGTGGTTGTTTAGTTACTTCCTTGAGTGTGCTGGTTATCCCTCTGTATTTTCTTCTTCTGAATCATTGTTTTTCTTTGTTGACTGGTTTGTAAAAAGGGAAAAATGCATTTCTTTTAACTTTCTTATATTTAGTGGGATGTTTACAATATGGTACGTCTGGGTATTCTCCAAACTTTGAAATTAATTTCCTAGTGGAATGATTATATATTCTGTTACATTTTAATGAAATTGAAATCTTTAACCATAGCAATGAAATGGTTTTGAAATACCTTTTTAAACATTCTCTTATAATAGATATATTATTATTATTATTATTATTTGACTTCAAACTGGTTAACACAAAAATTAAAATCAGAAGAGAAATGAATGGGTTCAATGGGTGAATTCATTGAAAGGATTGTGTATACGATGTTTTGCTAAAATATATCCCTGAAATCTAAAAGAAGGAAATGGTTGTTTACAACTTAGAAAGAATAACGCCTTGGGGATATATGATGTTGGAAATTGTTCTCTTATGAGTATAAATCTATTTTATCATTGGCTGTGCTTTGTTTTCTTTATGTGGATGTCATAGTTGAAGACTGTTAAGAATTGTAATCTTTCTTAAAGACCGTTGAAGTTTAAAGAACTTATAGATGTAACTACCTTGTCAATAAACTTATGGGTAAGCATGATTACCTTCTTCTTTGCTAAAATTTTGGAAATGGATAACCTGGTAATCTTAAAAAGTTCTTCAATCTGTGAAATATTCTCTGTATTACCAAGGAGGATAATCTGTCTTACTAGTGGACTGGTTATATTATATATACTTAAATGTACCATGCCCATAGACGGGTGCAGTGAATGAAATTTGATAACACTACGTTGCTAGGCTCTCTCACAAAATAGAATTGGTTGATGGCTCTGAATGTAGAGGTTTGGTTGTGTGTTTGATTTTCCTATCTTTGACTATTTTCTTATGGAGCCATGAGCTCGTTAAATATGGTTAGGTGTTTCAAACAACTCAACAGGGCTGGGAAGTAATATTATGTTTTATACGTTGTTGCAACCATTAAGTTGAATACTGAATCTTTTAGTTTCAGGTATTGCACTTGGATTAATTTATAAGTATTCGGTTATTCGGATGAATGTAGTTATTTTTTTCATTCATGATGGAATTTTGTTTATTTTTGTGGATCGTAGGTGAATGTATTGTTAATGGTCATAAGTCTATGACCAAACCTCTGTGTTGGTTTTAGAATTCGAAATGTGTTTGGGATGACTGTAGCCATTTTGAAATAGGACTCCTATCGACTCATGACATTTTGGTGATACGTCATGAGGCCAGTCTTGGGATTACGAATGGAATCTTATTATATAAATACATTGCTGGCCTATGTCATAAAAGTGTTTAAAAATTATTAATGAATTTTAGGGGTTACTTTACCTTTATATTATTTGGATAAGTTGAAGATCATGATGAGGTTTTTTGGTAGAATAATGGTTTTTTGTGTCTCATTTAAATGATTTTGAAGAGTGGTTTTGATTATGTTAATAAGTACTACTTTTAAGAGATCTTGTAAGAAGGAGGTGGTAAAATTCTTGGTTTAAACTGAAACTATAAATTGTTTTTTTTTGGGTTACGAACCCATATTGCTATGAAACCTCCCTCCTAGAAGGATTGGATAACTTTGTTTTGTTTCGCGTCAACGATCGTAACTAGTATGTTTTTGGCTTCTCAAGTTCTTCTTTTTGAGATGGATGGATTGAGTATTAGATTTCAATCACGTAATCCATAGGATTACATGATTGAAATCTCAATACTCTTGACCTTTTGTTCCTAACCAATAAGGCCTTGACTTGGTTATTTGAGATATCATTCTTACTAGAATGTTTGACTTCCTCCTTGTTGGGTGATGTAAATCTTTACCTTGTGTGAAAAATGTTGATTAGTGGTTTGTGCTTTGATCCATTCTTGAAGTAGAACATTCCTTTCATGGAATTGTTAAATGTTAGCTTACTGTTTCAATGTGTGGTCTTAACATGCTCAGTTTTCGCGAATTGACTCGAGTTAATACTTGTGTAGATGGTTTGTGCGTGTTGATAAAGGAAAGAATTGTGAAGGTTTCATCGGTTTGATTTGTGAAGTTCCTGGTATGAATGTCAAATGCGTTGTAATTCTTGCAATGGTGCTTGTAATGGAGTTTGGAAGGCCTCTTTCCTTAGATTTTTGGTATTTGTGAAACAAATTTGTCTTGTCCTTTTGTAGAAAAACTTGTAATTATCATTGTGAGAAATAAAATTTAATCTTCACCTTGTTATGAGTATTCTTTTGGTAATATTATTTATCAGTCATGAAAATGTTGTAGCATGGCTTGACCAATTTTTTTACCTTCTTATTCTCAACCGAAGTTCAATTGAATCTTTTGGCAGCTTTGGTTTGTGTGCCATGTTGAATAGAAAGGTTATAATCGTGTTTATTTTTCTTGATTAGCAATGGTAGTTTATTCTTTCGAGTCAGAAAAATTTCATGTTTTAATAACCCTCTATGGTATTGGCATCAATGCTATTCTATGTATATTTTTAGTGGGTTGGCTATCCTTTTTCTAAAGTTTATAAAAAATAAAATAAAATGAATACATAGATGAATAAATAAATAAGATAATAATGAAGTTATGCCTTGTTGCTAGAATTAAGAGTCTTTAATAGGAAAAAAAGTAGTTTTCTACTAGTGTACAAGAATACACCCTCACTAACCCTAAGCTACAAATTAAACTTTATCCTCTTTATTTTGAAATGCTAATTAGTTCTAAAAGTAATTTCTCTGTTGGCTTTTGGGGATATAGTCAGATCTTAGTCAGTATGTGAGTTTGAATAAGAACACTTTAAGTCTAATGCTTCCATTTTGGGAAACCCATGTGTATCCTTTGTCGAACCTAATCAAGAGAATGCTAAATAAATATTTTTCCCAATCCAGTTGAACTCCCAAGTCTCATTAATAGACTGGTTAATAACTAAAGAGATCATGATGATGAAATAAATTGACCTTCTCACTTTGACCTTTGCCATAGTACTTTGTAATCTTCTCTTAAGTGTGGTTAATTGTTGACCCTTGCACAAGGAGGTTATAGTTTCAAACCTTAATGTCACTCCACTTCAGTTAGAGATTATGCTCGTCACCTTGTGCAATGGAGGTCTGGATCAAGATTTTGTTGCTTGGGTTTGTTTAAGCAACCTGGTGAGAGATGGAAGGTGTCCATTTTTAACAAAACGAATTTTAGCAAGTTTTTGGCCAGTCTTTAGAGGAACCTCATTTAGAAAACTTGTCCTAAAGCTAATTAGTCAATTGTATAAAATAAATAAGATCACCTTTGTAAGCAGAAATGCTCGAATCAATCTGAGTCTTCTAGATCGTAAAGTCAGGATTGGTAAGATGTTTTAGTTCATACATAACCTTAAAGGATCTCACACCGTGAGGTGTCATGAACTGTAACTATGTATTATGGATTGATCTTTTTTGTGGTGCCTTGTTAAAGAGAAAAGTGAATTGTCCTTGATGGGTGTTGAGTGTTTCCTTATTGTCTTTGTGGTCATCATTGTGTTAAGTTGTTCGAGGAGCTAGTTATAGCCATTGTGACCACATGTTGTGTCATTCTATGTTTTGAAAAAGTCAAACAAAAATTATCCTGTATTTTTCTATGTTGTCTTGTGTGTCTGAAATAGTGGGCATTACACATCTATTGACTCACACATTTATCCTTATGTTTAAACTTACTCTTTCCACTATTGCCAATAATCCCAATATTCCACCTATTATGGTTTCTCTTAATCGAAAAACTCTTGTTGTTTATACACTTACTACTCATGAAATTGGGATATTGGACTCCATAAGATTTTCCCCTAACCATGTTGACAAATTTCTTTTGTAGCTCTTGTGTGATCTCAATTTCCACCCAATGTCACACCCTTATTCTAGGTTCAAACATGAATGTTGAGGGCACATTTAGCTACATGAAACTCACTTTGCACACAAGATTGAGGGGAAACCTTACTCCCCTCCCCTAGAAATCATATGTCATATTATAAAAATTAAAAAAAATTCAAATACTTGTATTTTTTCAAAAACAATAGCATAGATCATGGTTGCATATATCCTTGATTGCTTCTACTATGCTATGTTGCACTTCACTCATGTTACTTTTATTCATAGTATGATCTATCATTTTCCATACAAAAATTCATGTTCACATTGTACTTTGAGGTGAATGTGGGCTATCTATATGTTATCACATGATGTATAATTCTTGACATTATTCTCTACCAGTCCCACTATGGCTCTCAGGGGAATCTACATTTCCATATCTTTATATATTCATGTGTTATTATTACAATATATACTAATTTCATTTCCATTAAAGCTATAAACTTTGTGAAATACTATTTCATATCACATATAATTCACTTTGGGTGTTTCATGTGTACCATTTTTCATGCAGACATACTTCTAACCATGGTTATTTGATCATACTAGTTTCTTAAGTCTAGTTTTATGTGATTGTGATTTGTTTGTAAGATATTCCATATGATTTATTAATTATGTTATTGTATTTCCTTAAAGTCCTTGAGTGTCTTGTGACATCTTGATTTGTTTCCCATGTATTCCACCAGCTACTTACTGTTCTATTCTATGTTACCATATCTTTTGACTAGTTTCTATCACATCATGCTATACTTGTTTTTCACAAACGCTGTCTATTATATTTTCCATTATTTTGAATGTTCCATGGTTTGTACCACACACATTCTCCAACCCCCCTATAGGATTTTTATTTCAGATGTGCACATTAGTTCTAGCTTTCCTTGTTTAGGCCACACTCACATTATCTCATCTCACGCACCCCAAATGAATGACATAAATCATTGGGTGATTATTTTACCCCGTTAATAGTGAAAAATTAAGAAATAGAATGGTACATAGTAAAATATGACTAAATAAGAGATAATAAAAATCTTCAGAATTAGTGTTTGGAAAAAAATAGAGTAGGGATAAAAGTGCCGAGTACATACAAGAATGGTGGGTGTTAGTGTCCCAACTGGCCAGTTCTTTCCTAGTGGAAGAAATAGGTATAGTATAAGTTGAACATGTTATGAGTGATAGATTTAATCAAATTCCAACATCATATACTCAGTTATAGGTTACTATCAAGTAGAAGATTAAAAAACCAGTGGAAAGTTTTATACTTTAAGCAAGGGAATTATTTACTCTTATTTCTCATTTCACATCTTTTTCTATTGGTATCAATTGAGGATTGACACCTAGGGTATATAAGACAACAACATTCTTGGAACAATATGTTATTTATGACTAGTTTCTATGGCATTTGTGACCATATCTAGTGGTACTTATCTACGGGGAAGTGTCCATGGTTAGATAGAAAATCCTATAGCT
The DNA here is from genome assembly GCA_019776745.2 of Taxus chinensis. Taxonomy (NCBI): domain Eukaryota; kingdom Viridiplantae; phylum Streptophyta; class Pinopsida; order Cupressales; family Taxaceae; genus Taxus; species Taxus chinensis. The sequence continues at coordinate 731,828,961 of CM034146.1, forward strand.
CCCCCAATAATATTCCATTGGCGACACGATGCCTAAATCTTTAAGATGGAAATATGATGCCTAAATCCTTAGTATGGAGATAATACTCATAAATTCTCACTACTCTTCCAACCATCCCCAAAGCAAAAAAATATAAGAATAATTATATCTTTTCTCTCAACACATTTAGGTGTGTTATATATTTCACTCACTTTCATATATCATGAACATTGAATACACTTATTTTATTTTATAGTTCCATCCTTATCCCGAAAAAGGTAACAAAAAAAGAACAAGGAGAAATCTCAATGAGAATAACACTTAGGAAAAGGAAAAATTAAAGGAATAAACATGAACATGATTTCTACTACATACACAAAATCACCCCTAGGTCCTCACCTCCTCTTATATTCTATGGTACACATGTTACACCATCCATTTGGCATGATATCAATTTTCATCTAGCACGCTATTGACTAAAACCTCCTTTGGCTTTACATAAGGTATGTTATTCTTACTACTTTATGCTAATGCATATTAATTCACTAATATAAAGTGGGATAAAATGTAAACACAAAATCATGTATTTTATATTTACATCACACCTCTAAGTATGTAATTATATGCATGACTCCTAAGTAAGAAAACTAGACATTGACAATACTTGTTTCTATCATTTAAATTGCTTTACACTTTTTATGCTTTTAACATTTTATATTTTGGAATGAATAATTTAATTTTGGACATTTAAAAACATGTGACCCATCTATGTATTTCCTATTTTATCCTCCAAGTATTCCATACAATACCACACATTAAGGACAAAAACACCTAGGCACTACTATCTCCTTTGGCACTTTTGTCATTTGCCCTCCTTTTCTCAAATTTTAAATGCCACATCGACTGTTACCTTTTCTAATTTACTACCTATAACTTTTGGTCAACCTTTGTATTTTTTAATGATGAAAATAAAATAAGGGATTAATATATATACATGACTTACTCACTATTATGAGGTGCCGAGAAATTTTTGCTATTACTACCTATTTACTACCGGGATTGAAAAATATTCAAGTGTTACATTTTGGTAGCATCATTCACTACATAAAAGGGGTTGTTTTTTAATTCCATATCACAAATTCATCTTAGGGGAAAAGTATTTATATCCTACTATCTTTGTGTGGATGTCACAAGGGATACCTAGCTTCAAGGAACATCTTTCTATCAATCACACTCACACTAGAACTAAATTAAGTATGAAATGTAGTGCATTGCTTGGTGATAATCACATTTGGGTAACCACAGAGGTAAATTTTACTGAAGAATATGCGTTATTTATTCAATCTAATATGTGTTTGAGCCTTATGGAGGTAGTTAGGGTTTATTTTGGAGGTACAAGTGTGATACATAAACCCTATAACTAAGTGGATGTAACAAATAATAAAGTGAAGAAGACATGATAAAACCCTTAAAAAGATAATATTTGGAGTTGTTTCCCATCCACTAGCACCTGTGGTAATCCTATCCTTTCTTATATGTTTTTTTCCTAAATAATTTCAAATCTTTGTTCTCTAGATGAATCTTACTCAGTTCATATCCATTTGATTAAGAAAATATTGAATAAATAAATAGGTGCCTAACTCTAAATATGTAACAATACTGAATATGAACAATTAATTATGGAAATGAGCCAAACAAGATAAGCTAGAAAGTATGAAACCCTAGATACAAATGAAAGGAGGAAATAATGAGATGATATCGATATGATGTTGAAGCTGTAATGATATAGAAAATAGCTAGAACATGAATTTAGGGTGTTGCAATCAGACCTAGGAAAACATAGGAGTGTCATAATTTCATGGATTAAGGTGCCTATGGAGGGTCATGGGCACTTGGGGCATCAGAGACCTATTCTAGGTATCTGTGTCTACTTAGAAGATGTGGAAACTAGTTTTAGAGGGTCACAAGATACTCATTGTCCTTTGCTTCTTATCGCTAGTATGTCACACTAAGTCCACAAATGTTTCTTATAGCATATAATGAAGAAATGAACTACAAAACCCTAAAATTACATCAAATCTGAAAAAGAAAATAATAAAAAATGAGGGGCCAGAATGTCCTTGGTTGCAAAAAAATGAATTTATGACCAAGCATTGTACTACATCTCAGACCCAATGTAGTTCCATGTGTGTGTGTCTGTTGAAATCATGCCCTAGGTGGATCTTGTGCATGTCGTACTTAATAGCGAGAAAATAACTAGATGTAAAAGTTGTGTTCATGAAAGAACGGAATTCCTCTCCCATGAAGTGTATGCAAAAGTATGAGTCCCTTTTCCCTTGTGTGGAGGTATATGGAAGGTTGAGTACTCTTGATAATGCTCTTGAGATGTAACCTTAGGTGGTAATAGCTAATGCCTAGTGCTTGGTCCTTTATTTTGATCACATAACTTTATATTTATATGATTCCCTTGTTTAAATTTCATAATTAACCCTTAAAAGGATGACCACCAATAAAATAAGACACCCAAATGAATAGAAAGGACCTAAAATATGTGAGAAAAGTACAAAGAGTTAGGGGCGCCTAGAATGGAGGGAGGCGCCTGCTGCTAGCATCCTGGCTGGGTAATAGTGTCCAGAGTGAGAAATGCCGAAGTATGAAAAGAAAGACTGGGCAAGAAGGAGTGTAAGAACAAAAGTGGAAATGGAAAGCAAGTAAAGATGGCCAAAGAAAGGGATCAATTAATAATTTTATTTCGTAGGAATACTATGAATAGAAGTATGTGATCAAGACTAGATAGATACCGAAAGTACGTGATTTTATGTCTACATTTCTCCCTCTTTATGTTTTTAAGTGAATGCTCGATAACATAAAGTAGATAAGAGATGCGTACCTGATAAACATGTAGATAGATGGAAAAAATAATGATGAGAGACAAGAAAAAGCATGGAGTGATTAAAAATATGAAGCGTGGATGCTATAGAAAAGGAACTGAAAAATAAGTGATGATGACGACGTTAGAATGAGAGTGTATGTGTAGATTTTGCGTTGTAAATGTTGTTGATGTCTATTGTTGTGTGATGTTGATGTGATCAATGTGACTACCACTTCTCATAAGGATGGACCTACAAAAGAGAAAAATGAACAAGTAGTCAAATATGTGTATATATGATCAAAAAATTGTAAAAAAAGTGTAAAAATGAAAAAGGAACATGTGCACGTGATCCATGATGAGTGAAAGAGATATAAACAATCCTGAAGATGTTGTAGAAGAATGATTTTTTTGGGTGATCTCATGCCAGTTGTGTTGAGTGCGAGTTTTTGGGTGATATCACGCCAAGAATGGAAGAAGTGTAGGGGAAAAATCTGGTGCAATCCTCCAACCTTTAACTACTTCTTGAAGTGTAAACACCATTGCAGATGGTGTGTAAAAAACCAATCCAATTAGAAATTTTTGATTCACGTGAAAATAGAAAAGAAGTTGTAGTGCATACATGCCGAGTGTTGAAGGACTATCTTTCTTGTAAAATCTACTATGTATACTGCCAAAAACTATGTTGAACTAAAAAATGTTATGTAACTTCCTCCTGGTCACAGGATTCTAGGAAGGGTTAGGGGTTCCCAGGTGCTACTATATGGGTTTAGATGTTGGTGTCTATGATGAGGACCTAAGTCAAGATCTGGGCCATTGCTAAGAATGAATTTTGTGATGATTGTGTGATGAACTATAGTGAAATATGACTGTAGATTGCCGAATGGGGTGATTAATTTACACAAATGATTCCCTCTTGTTTGGGGTGTATGTGAAGTTGTTGAGGAGTATGCAGCCCAAAGGAGGACCAACCACTGAACTGTAACTAATGTCCTGCAAGGGGGGAGGGAGTGTGCTTAGTAGAAACCAAGGTACACACAAACAAAGTGTTTGGATATAGGTGTTAATGTTAACAAGATAAATATGCATGTAGAAGATAAGATGTAACCTAAGCACACAAGAAGATAAGATGCAATAAGATAATGTAGGTAAGAAATAACACATATAAAGTAGACAACAAAAAGAGGGTTTTAAACACTGGAAATCATTAATGTTGTCACAAGACAAGTGAGGCCGTAGTGGCCGAAAGAAAAAAAAAAGTAGATAACATGTAGGACATAGGGAAAATCCCACATAAAATGGCATACAATGACAAGAAATGAAAAGCAAAGAATCAAACAACCATGAATGCAAGTATACCTATAAAACAAATGATGCACATGAAACACTCGTTAGCATGTTAGAAAGATAAAAAGCATGTCAAAGCATATGTAATCAAATATAGTAGTGTGATATGAAAAATGAAATAATAAAACCTATAATGTACAAAAGTGGATGCCCCTAGGAGTTGTTGTGGGACTGGTAATAGGTACTGTGCCAAAAATATGTGTTGCATGTATCGATATGTAGGAAATCTTCATCCAAAATTAGAAGGAAAGTGAAAATGCATGTTTATATAAAAATGTGATGACATAGAAGATATTTGTTTAGCATGTGTAAAAAGTGTACATGTAAGCATCAGAAAGGAAGAGTAAATGCGGCCAAAATATGCAATATGTTGTGAATGATATGGAATCGTATGCAATATGTGTGTGATAGGAGAAACATGACCCCCAAGTGGATGTGTATGCATGAGTGAGGTTCATTTATAAATGATCCATCTGTTATCAAGAATGGACCATAGAACAAGAGTGCGTCATAGGGTAGTGAGCGCAACACATAAAAGATGCAAGAAAGATATGCCATGAATGCATAGACCGTATATGATGTGTAATAGAAGCTATAAAGTGACATGATGAATGTGTATAGTATTCCCTCAATATTCAAGTTTGAACCAAAGCACAAGAGTGCGTCATCAAGTAGTGACGATACTAGGGTGTATCAAGATATGTATGATGCGTGTGAAAGATGAGATGTGACGTGTATAGTATGTAAATAAATAATAGTGATAGGCGGAGAAAGATAAGTATGATGCCTTCAAGTGTGCAATATCAAGTGTGCTATCTGATGAAAGTGAAAGATGAGGGTCCTCCACCCGATGCTTGTGGGTATATAGGTGTGTGACCATGCTATAAGATCAACGATGTATGAGATAGATGATGTGTCAGTGAATGAGACTTGGACGGTGATGGACACCTATGTGTAGGAGAGGGCGTAGGTGATGGAGACCTATGGGAGGTAAAGTACAGAGGTGATGGACACCTATGTGGAGAAAAATGAGGTAACAATGTATACTGATGTGAAGGAGCTATCTGAGTGATGGACCTAGACTAATGTGGCAGACTAGTAGACTGATGCGACTGTGTAGGTCATGAGTGAATGGGTGAGATAGGAGCAGATTGTGATTTGAATTCGATAGCTAGTGGGGACCTAGATACTATAGCGAGTGCAATGGAAACCTCAAGAGGAGGCTACAACCATGGTGCAGATGGTAAAACACCGTTAATAGTAATGACTTGCATGTTATGAATGAACTTTAGACATAGATGGTGCATGGAGATGATAGAGTGAGCTGTATGGATCCAGGAAGACCTAAGAGCATGTCACACCCTTTGAAAGAAGGTGCCATATGAAAAGGCACAAGCATGGTAAGAGGACCAACTGTTACTAGAATCTTGACATATCCATATGATTTAGGAACTAGATATGGAATTTGTGAGAGTGGATAGCCAATAGCAACGATAAGTGCAATAGAACATGCACTTATACAAAATGATGGATCAACCATAGTGTTATTAATAGAAATAGATCAAATAGAAACATCGATGTGTAAGTGATCAGAAGAGAATGTATCATGATAGTCATGATTAGAGAGCAGTGGAAATGTCTCAACATGAGCAACTAGAAATTCAAGAGCCCCCGATGCAGGAGGAGGAACTACATGATATGTATGATTGGATGAAGAGTCTATTACTTGTTTGTCATGTTTTGAAAGATCATTGTTGAATATTTTGAGCTTATGATTTTCATTGAATGGTGCAGAAGCTTGAGGCTCAGGAAGATCAAGTGTATTATTATCAGTAAGACCTTAAATAAGATTTCAAAGTTTAAAGAAGTGATTTATAGAATTTCCAACACATTAATGATATTTGGATATGCTATTTTAATTGTAATTAAAAACTTTAAGATGAGATGGGTATAAGTTGAGTGGAGGAGGAAGCATAATAAGGTTACTCTCAATAAGTTGTGGCAATAGAAGATGTGGAGCAACAATCAATTTTGTGTATGTACACTTAGGCAGTTGCCATTGAATCTCTTTAGTATTAGATATAGCATTGACAATGGCTTTAGCTTCAATAGTCTTCATAGCTGGATTGAAAGTTGATTTACTTTGAAAGCGCGTAGAGGATGAAGCCTATTATTGATACTTAAGCTTGTCGATAGATAACACTTTATTTTCACATAACTTAAAGAGTATGAAAAAAATTATTCAATAATGGAGAGGTCTCAAAGATAACACATGTTTATAGAGGTAGTAATAGATTTTACACAGATAGATCTTAAAGTTTAGAGTCCACAAGCACATTAGAAATCTTAGCTAGGTTATTTTTATATTTCAAGAAATAATCTGCTAGATGTTCATTATATCCTTGTTTGAGTTATGAAATTTGAGCATAGGATATATTAGAGATGATATTTATAGATAAATGAGTGAGAAAAGAGTTGGATAGAAGAGTAAAATATGATATTGAGTGGACAGGTAGATCATAGAATCGATGCATTGCATATTCATGAGGAATTCTAGAAAAGAGATTAGCTAAGAGAATATGATCATCCAAAAAACATAGACATGCCATATGAAATTCCTAGAGATATTCTTGGGGCCCACCATGACCATTGAAAATGTGAAGCTTGGGATTGACGAAATTAGGTGGAAGTTCACAAGTGGAAATGACAATTGTGAAAGGAGTATACAATAGTAATGTGTAATCTAGATATGGAGATGCACGAGAAGTATCCTGTTGCAATTGATGAATTTGAACTTAAAGGTCATGATAAAGAGATGATAAATATAGAGTTCCATTAGAAGATACTTTCCACGTATGAGACACAAGAGCCAAAGTGAAGTGATTGATGGAAGTAGGAATATAAATGTAAATAGTAGAAGTAGGTGAAAGATTGGAATAAGGAGGTTGTAAAATAATAGAAGGGACGACAGAAGAAATATTAAGCTCTACAAGGTTGGTGGCCTCATGATGAGTAGTGAATAAATTCAAGTCTCGATCTTGAGGATGCTCAACGAGATGATCATTAAGTTCTTGGAGATGGGATTTAGTAAATTTTCCACAAGATTAAGCCATAATGAAAAGATGAGAAAAATCCCTAGACGCAAAGGTGGGTTTTAGAAATGGGTTCTCAAAATGATTAAGCAAATATTGAGAGAATAAATAAATGCCTAACTCTAAATATGTAACTTTACTGAATACGAACAATCAAGTATGTAATTGACCCAAGTAAGATAAGCTATAAAGTATGAAACCATAGTTGTAAATGAAAGGAGGAAACACTTAGCTGATCTTGATGTAATGTCAAAGTTGTACCAATTTGGAAAATAATTGGAACATGAACTCAAAGTGTCACAATTAGACCCAAGAAAATGTACTATTGTCGAAATTTCTTGGACTAGGGTTCCTATGGAGGGCTAGGGATTCCAGAGACGTGCTATGGGTGCTTGCATCTTCTCAAAAGCTGTGAAAACCAATTTCTTAGGGTCGTAAGATGCTCATTTTCTTATGCTTTTTATCATTAGTATGTTGCACTAACTCCACAGACATCGCCTATAATATATAATGAAGAAATGAATTGAAAAATCCCAAAAGCACATCAAATCCCAAAAATAAAATAATGTAAATGAGGATTTATACTGTCCTTGGATGTCACAAAGTAAAATTACGACCAAACGCTGCACTACGCCTCAAACCCAATGTAGTTCTATGTGTGTGTGTTGAAATCATGCCATAGGTGGCTCTTGTGTGTGTCCCACTTGATAGTGAGTAAGTATCTAGATATAAAATATGTAGATAGATGTGTGCATGAAAGAATGAACTTCCCCTCCTATGAATAGTATATAGAAGTATCAGTCCTTTTTACCTTGTGTGGAGCTAGATGGATGCTTGAATGCTCTTGAGATGCAACCTTAGGTGGTAATAACTAATGATTGGTCCTTGGTCCTTTATTATGATCACATAAATTCATATTTACGTGATCCCTTGCTTGAATTTTGTAATTAACCCCAAAAAGGACGACCACAAAGAAAATAAGATGCCCAAATAGCTTGAAAGGACCTAAAAGATGTGAGAAAAATACAAAGAGGTTGGGGGTTCCTAGAGGGGATGGGGGCACCTGGCGCTGGTGTCCTAGCTAGGCAATGGTGTCCTGGCTAAGTTTTGGTGTTAAGAGTGAGAAATTGTAGAGTATGAAAAGATAAAATGGGAAAGAAGGATTGTAAGACCAAACATGGAAATGGTAAGCAAGCAAAGATGGCCAACGATAGGGATCAATTAGTACTTTTCTTTCTTAGGAATCATATGAATAGTAGTATGTGATCATGACTAGATAAATACCTAAAGTGCATCATTTTGTGTCTACACCATCCTATTCCACCCATTCATCAACCCAGAATCAGTCCAAAAGGACAGATATAAGTTATGTTATTCTCATCTTCTCATTGCTTATACGTGATTGCTATTATATGCTAGATGTTTTTAATATCTCTTAAATTTTATTGATCTTAATCCTATGATTAAGATTTAATTCTATTAAATCAAGTGGATAAACATTATTATGGTAGAAAAGAATTCCTCTCAAAAGATGTATCAAATTTTATGAGAATCAGTGTCGTTATAGACACATATTTATGCACTTATTACTATTACATCATTCCTCTAGTATGTTTTTATAAACAAGATTTTAAAGTATGAATATTATACACTCATAACACCTTTTCCTAGTAATTTTATTTTATTTTAATTAATTTTTCTTAATAATATCTCAAACATCTTGGATTCACATATTTTGGCCAAAGTCATAGGGATCCCTATCCCCGTTCTTTATCTTTTTTATGTTTTTTTGATTTGGGATAACACCGCCCATTACAGACACTACCGCCTAGGTGTTACTGTACCTTATGGGAACTTTTTTCCACTCTTTTTTTTCTAAATTACCATTTGACTCTATAATTTATGTCTTGTATAAATATTTGGGTTGGCCTTTTATGTCACTAAGTGTCAAAATTCAAACAAGGAAGTAATGCATATACACAACTTAATTATTATCATTAGGTATTAGAAAATTTAGGGATAATACTTATTATTTGATACTTGGAAAAAGAGTAACATTAAATGACTACATTTGGGCTATATCATTCACTGTATAAGGAGGGCCATTTATGAATTCCATTTAAAACATTCATCTTGGTGGAAAATTATTTATAACCCACTATCTTGGTATGAATAAGACAAGGGAAACATATCTTCAAGGGACATAATTAAAATCACAAGCATAAGAAATACATAGAATCTGAAATGTAGTAAAACTCTTAGTGAAAATCACATTGGGGTGATTGAAGAGGTCAATATAACTCAAGCATATGCATTATTTATTTCATTTAATGTTTTCTTAATCTTTATGTAGGTAGTTTGGTTTTGTTTTGTAGGTATAAGTGTGACATAATAACCCTATAATGAAGTTAGTGAAATAAACAACATAATGAGGAAGACATTTATAGATCCTACAAGGATAAGAAGAAGAATAATTTCCTGGACACTAGTGCTTAGTATAGACACCAGTGGCTAGGTGATCCGGTCTCATCTGGGCAGTCTTGTCTGAAGAGGTTCCAGATTCTAGTTTCTCATATAAATCTTGCATTGTCTAAATCCAACACGTTCTAGTCATTTTCCACCATAGAAACAATATAGATCTATCACTACAATTTAATTCGTTCTCATCTTCTATCTTACACAGTTGTTTATAATTTGTATGATAGTCTTTTTTATTAATTATATTTTCATTTGATCTTAGTCCTCTGATAAAATTCTAAATTTATTTAAATAATTTATTGTACCCATTTATTTATTGAACTCTAACACGCCATATGATCCCTAATTTTATGTATTCCTAATGGATTATCAAAATATGTTGTGAAATCGTCATCATAAACCTTGTTTTCGCAAGTATGAACCTATCCCAAGGATCTTATTGAAAAGTACACTTTGTGTTGGCATGTTTGATGTCAAACACATATTCATAAAAATGTATTAGGTATGACCAGTCTTCAACCTATTTTTGAAAATGTCGAAGAGGAATTTACCTTCTATCACAAGTCACATATTGGTGCCATATGTTAACCACAAATTCCTTATGTCTTTAAACAACTTTTCAACCTTGTTCCTAATGTTTTTCTCTTACCCCCTATTAAGGCCATTATCTCATGTGAATATGAAAACGATGTTACTTCTATCACCACAAGTGATACATGTTTTGAAGATTTTGTTAATTGTTTAGAAGATGAAGGTCTTGTTAATGATGCTTTTAAGACACCCCTATAAAATTGAAGGTGGAAAATACCTAGCGAATATCCCCGTAACCACTTTCAGCGAAAGGTGAATTTGATAATATTCAAAAACAAAATTTTCACCTGGTTTTTCAAGGCTAAATTAGTGACGGTGCGACAACAGTAATCCGTAATGACGCACGTCACTGGCGCGAAAATAGCTCCTGATGACGTGCGACACTGGAGCGACACTAGATCGTAATGACGCGCGTCAGTTGATTCTATTGACGCGTGACACTGTTCTCTATTGACGCGTGACACAGTCACAAAATGACGCGCGACATTACAGTCTATTGACGCGCGACATTGTCCTTTATTGACGCGCGACATTGTCCTCAATTGACGTGTGACATTGTCCTCAATTGACGAGCGACATTGTCCTCTATTGACGCGCGACATTGTCCTCTATTGACGCGCGACATTGTCCTCTATTAACGCGCGACATTGTCCTCAATTGACGCGTGACATTGTCCTCTATTGACGCGCGACATTGTAATATATTGACGCGCGACATTGTCCCTCTATTGACGCGTGACATTGTAATATAATGACGCGCGACATTGTAAACAAATGACGCGCGACACTGTAATCAAATGACGCGCGACACTATAGACAAATGACGCGCGACACAGCCTTCTATTGACGCGCGACACTTTAATCAAATGACGCGCGACACTATAAACAAATGACGCGCGACACAGCCTTCTATTGACGCACGACACTGCTTCCTATTGACGCGCATCATTTGAAGCAAATGACGCACGTCAATAGGGGACAGTGACGCACATATTTAGGTTATAAATACCCTTATGCTGCTCATTTTCTCATTTACGTTTTCCCGTTCTTGAATTTTTGCAGGTCTAAATCTTTGACAAAGACGCAATTATAGCTATAATGTCGACTTCACATGCCTCCCAATTGCAAGTTCAGCAAGAAAATGAAGAGAATCCAAGTCAATCGATTTCCAAGATAACCTACAGGAATCCCTTATGCCCTCACATCCATACAGCTTTAAGGATGTCTCCAGAATATCAAGGTATAATTGAAGAGTGTGGATTTACAGGGCTCGTTAATATGCCCCATTTCGAAACAAATCCGGATATTTTGAATTACCTTCTGTCATGCTACAATTCAGAGGACAGTATATTTTTATGTGACTCTGAACGATGGCCAAATGTTCCAATTCACTATTGAACCGAATGACATACATCGGTTTACCGACCTTCCTATCAGAAATTTACCAACTGTTACAACCAAGGCAACACTTGTGGAAGAAAACAAGAAATTTCTCGAATCAAAGTATGGTTTCCATGTTGATTGTAAGTATAATTCCTTTTAATTCAAAATTATTATTCTGTTTTTTATTCTGATACAATTTGTTGTTATAAATTGATAGTAATTTTCATTGTTTCGCATTTGCAGCCCATGTCAATAAATCCAGGCGTGGTGTAGATTACACAATCAATTGCACACCACTTTCTTGCTGCACTTATTGCATTTTTTCAAGCCAGAATTGTTATGCAGGGTCGCCAAACAGATATACCAAATTGGGCCATTGCATACATTTGTGCCACTATCTCAAAACAAAAATTCAATTGGTGCACATTTCTATCCAAAAAAATAAGAGCTGACATATCAAATTCGAAAATGTCAGAAAAACCTTTCATTTATTCAACAAACTATCTCCTCGGCTTCTACTATGAGGCACTTTTAAATTTAAAAGCTAAAGAAATTCCTACTTGCTCTGATGAGGCTTTGAAGAAATTCTCAATTCCATTTGCAGAACAACAGGTATAAACTATTTAGTTTGTAATTGTATTACAATTTTCTTCATTACAGTGCGCAGTTATTAAAACTTAAATTTTAATGTTTTGCAGAGAAGATATCTTGAAGCCATTCCCAAAAAAAAAAGATGTCGAGAGGAAGAGGCCAACTACACGCGGAGGCTTCGGGGGACTCCCATTCTGAAATGGAAGCTCACTCCTCTCCAAACCCTCAACAGTTTGAACTCGTTAAACGTCAGAGAAGTAATACATTCTCATATATTAATTACAAATTCCAAAGTTGCAGATTTATTTTTCAATTTAAATTTTAGCAAAATGAATTGACAACATTTAATATTGATGAACAGCAGGGACTATGGAACCTTCTTCCCCAACTCACTCAATACAGTCGCATGCATTGATATCTTCTGAACAGCCACTGAGTACAACTCCTACAAGGCCACCCGTAGCACCGAAAAAAGCAACCCCTCGACAACAAGGTACAACTTTTCTAGTAGAACGTTTAATTTCGTAGTTTTGACTTTATGAATTGTTTTAATATTTTTCATTTTTTCTTGTACTTTTCAGCACATGTCAGTCATGATCAAGCCACCGCATCGACACCCACCCAACCATTAATTTTTAAAATGCCAACCAGAGGAACAGTGAAAAAGAACATTGGTAAACGCATGAGTTTTGCTCCGGCCCTTAGTGGGACACTAAACCTTGACTCCTCGTTTCGAATTCCAACTCTCTCACTTGGTGGCTTGCCCAGCGCAACGGGCATATCTGTTTTGAACAATATAAATTTAGATGAAGATTATTTGGGCATTGATAGCAATGACCCAACTGGGTTTTTCGATACCCGCGAGATGATTCAAGGGCCAGCAGGTATACTTCAGTCTTCAAATTTCAATTTTAATATGCTTTACAATTTTTAATTACATTCTGATTTATCTAAATCTAAATCTTCAGTCTTCAAATTTATTTATCTAAATCTTGATTTATTTTTTCAAAAACAGGATCAGCCCACCCAAAGACAGAAACAAGGAGCAGTTGATCTTGTTCATGGTGAAAGCCCCCACACTTCTCCAGCAAGATCGTCTGCATCAGATTCAGATAGTGAAGAGTTTCCACCTTTTCCTTTGGAGAACTTAATTGGTAATGATTGTCAATCCCATGTCAGTGAGTTTATTATTCCTCAAATCCAACAGCTTATAGAATGGGAGAAAAGGGCTAAAATTCTTATCAATGAGATTATTAGTCGTTATGAAAATTATTGGCAAAGGGATAGTTTATACGCTTGCAGTCCAGAATCAACCTGCGAAGATGGATTCCTTACTTACCCAAGTAAAATGTGGGACTGTCACATTTAATAACGACTATAAAGATGGCATTTTAGATAAGGCACTAAACAAATTGGAAAATATTAGTGCCGAGGCCCAGGCATATTTTAACAAATGGTCAAAGGACAAGGATTTGGTATCAATCGCAAATGCCGAAAGAGATAGAGCGGTTGTAAGTACTATTACATTCTAACAATCATTTTTGTTAATTTGAAATTTTGAATTTACATTAATATTTTGAATTGACGTTACTCTTTTTGTGCAGTTGAAATATGAAAATTTGAAGAGTCAAGCGAAGGTTTTGCAAGTTCACTTGGAAACAGCAAAGAACAGCTTATCTGCAGCAAAAAATTTGAAGCAAAATATTGTTTTGGTTAACAAACAAAACAATACACTAAAGCGGATCATTAAAGAGCATGGTCTCGACCCTGACATCTTGTTCAAAGCCAAAGCAGTTGCTGATCCAAATTTGCTGTCGCATGGAGATGCAACAAATCAAGAAGAAAGAATTATAAAAAATCTGGACAGTACTGCAGAAGATCTTATAAGTTCAGGGGTTATTTCTGCTGTTGGGGAAAGAGGTGCAGCCAGAGTGGAAGAAGCCGTTGGGGAAGAGGGCAGAGCAGAATTTTCTAAAGAAAAAGAGGGTTGTGAAAATTAGAAACTTTTATTATTGACTAAACTTTTAATATTGAATTTGAAAACTTCAACTATTGAGTTTGTACTATGCTATTTGAATTTAATTATATGGTGATTAGATGGTGATTATCATGAATTATATGTATGTTTCTTGTTTACTTGCATTGTCATGAATAGTATGTAGACGTAGATGATGAATGATGACAATTGATAATCAATGATAGATGATGATGAAAGACGATGATCGATTTAATGTGTATAATCTAAAATTTAGTGCCTGAATATCTTGTGGGACTTTAATTATCTTGAAAATTATGTCGTGGGACTTTAATTGTATCTGTGGGGTTATACTGTCTATGAAAGTAGACTTAAGGTTGATAGGTTAAGAATCTGTGTTGTACTATGATTTTTCAACGTGTTGAGGACTTCAAAGTGTGTTTGGATTTTATGAATGACCTTTCTCAGTCTAAAATAAAGATATCCAAGTCAATGATGCTAAGGTCTAGCAATCTGTCCTGTTATCTAGTTGGTAAAGCTCATCCTTGTTAAGGAATTCATGAATTGAATATCGGAGTGTCAAGTGCAAGTTACTCTGTCATTGCTTCAAGCTGACTCAGTCCTAGTTGGTGATGAAAATTATCAGTGCTTCATGATGTACAAAGTGAAAGAATTTCATCAAGGAGATTTATACATTCTCTAAAAGTGGTATAAGACCATGTCAAGGTGTTGATTCATCAATGTCTTGTAGTTCTAAAAGGTGACATATTAAAAGGTCCTTGTTTTATGCCTTAAGAAATGTTTTCACATCTTTGAGAAAAGCTCAAGGTCTGTCAAGACCCAAATGTCATGTTATATGTCATTATGTGGTCTATCATGGTGCTGAGACAAGAATGTATTGCTACTACAAGAAGATGTATTGTGTAATAGAGGTTATACTTCTGATTCATGCTCAAAGTTGGAAAAAATGAGTATCTACAAATATTATAAAGTTGAGAAATCTCATATTGATGTTACCTTGTCATAAGATTTGTGCATAGTAAGGAAGAGTATAACACATTGTTTCTATGTGTCATTATGTGGTCTATCATGGTGTTGAGGACAAGAATGTATTGCTACTACACGAAGATGTATTGTGTAATAAAGGTTATACTTCTGATTCATGCTCAAAGTAGGGAAAAATGAGTATCTACAAATGTTATAAAGTTGAGAAATCTCATATTGATGTTACCTTGTCATAAGATTTGTGCATAGTAAGGAAGAGTATAACACATTGTTTCTTAAAGGATTCTTAGAGGTCAATGCAAGGTTTGACAGTGGCTCCAGGAATGCGTTGATTCAAATGCTCATCTATCTTTGCATCACAAGGTTATTGCCTATAAAGGTTGTGAGTTAATGAAAGTGTGAAAGATGATGTGATATGTGTAAGGTAATTGGAAACAGTCTCTTCCAGTACAAGAAGATTCATGGTGTATGGTCAGGTTATCTAAGATGAGCTTTGTAACTTTGTTTGACCTGATGAGTGCAGTGGAAAAGTTTAAACAAAATAAAGATCTTAAGAAAACTGATGGAACCAAGAAGGGGAAATTAATTGATGTTCCCAAACTTGATACAAATCAAGCAGGAGGGAAGAATTCTGATCAATGTACTTTAATATTAACGTAGGGTGACTCAGCCAAGGCTCTTGTGGTTTGAATCAGGGAAATGTGAATATTGAATTTGGTAGTATTGTGACATGTTTCGACATCACTTTCCAATTTAATTTTTTGTTATTTTAGTTAACTTGTGATCCTATCAGGTGGCAGGAATATCTATTTTTTGGGAAGCTATGACTCACCAACAAATGGAGAATAAAGAGATAGTAAATAGAAAAAAAATCCTTGGTCTACAGGAAGATAAAATATATTTAAAATAAATTAATATAATTCTAAGAAATCAAGAAAGAATCATCACTGGTAAGAAATTAAACATAATTGCAAATATGCTAGGTTTTAGCTTACCTCTTGCGTATTAGATTGCTGTGAAATCATCAAGGGTAACGTGCTAGATCTTTGTTTCACATGACATTGTAGATGGAGGGGTGAGTTGCTTGACATTGTCAGTCCTAAGAAGTACCAGCAACATCTTTAAATATATAGACCAACAATATCTTTAAAGGTCAAGTAAATATAAAGAATTAGACTTGTAATGTCTTTAATGATAACAAGAGCTGAAAAAATGTAAGGTAACAAACAATAAGATTATGTTGAAGAAGATACCTATTTAAAATTGAAATCATCACCGGTAATGTGCTAGATCTTTGTCTTAAAAAATTCAACACAAAAAATTGATTAGTAGATAGATGGGTGAGTTGCCTGACGTTGTTAGTCCTGAGAAGTAAAAGCTTCCTCGGACGGATGTCAACCCACGTTTTCAAAAAATAAAAATTTTGTATTTAAATAAATGTAAATACATACACCTGTAACATCTTTAATTATAACCAGAGCTGAAAAAATGAATAGTAACAAACAATAAGATTAAGGGGAAAAAGATACCTGCTTAAAGTTGAAATCATCACTGCCACTGGTAATGATATAGATCTTTGTTTTAAAAAAATCCAACACGAGAAATGGATTAGTAGATAGATGGGTGAATTGCCTGACATTTTTAGTATATAGACCTGTAACATTTTTAATGATGAAGATAAAAGATAGATAAAGAAGATACCTACTTAAAGTTGAAACAATCCATTATCAATAGCTTCATCAAAGTCGATGATGTCTTCTGTAGAATGTGACGAAGAGCCAATTACACTCTCAAGGTTGGGAATATTTGTACTTGTAGCTGTATTATTTACATCTCTTTTTTCACAAAGGGAATTCCAGTGAACAATTGCTCTGTCAAAAAATGAATAGTAATAAACAATAAGATTAAGGGGAAAAAGATACCTGCTTAAAGTTGAAATCATCACTACCACTGGTAATGAGCTAGATCTGTGTTTTAAAAAAATCCAACACAAGAAATGGATTAGTAGATAGATGGGTGAATCGCCTGACATTTTTAGTATATAGACCTGTAACATCTTTAATGACAAAGATAAAAGATAGATAAAGAAAATACCTACTTAAAGTTGAAACAATCCATTATCAATAGCTTCATCAAAGTCGATGTTGTCTTCTGTAGAATGTGACGAAGAGCCAATTACACTCTCAAGGTTGGGAATATTTGTACTTGTAGCTGTATTATTTACACCTCTTCTTTCGCAAAGGGAATTCCAGTGCGTAATTTATCTGTCAAACGGAAAGGTTTCGAGGGAGTATCGTGAAACGTAACACCTCATGCAACTTTCCAGATTTTTATCCAACCTGTTTCTTAGTTTTGATTTTATAAATGACAATGCACTGAAAACTCTTTCATCCTCCACAGACCCCCAAAATCATTGTCTGGCATAATTCATATAGTCTGAAATACTCACTGATATCTTCTTGTAAGATAGAACTTTGATAGATTCCTCTCCACAGCCTTGTAATAACACCACTTTCAGAAGGTTTATCTAAATTCTTATATTGGTTCCTCATTGTTGTTGCAAAATTGGTTGACTGAAACTTTAATAAATCGGCATTCAGTATACCTTTGATTTCCGTACCCTTGAGCTTTGACGTCTTTGTAAATTGTTCCATTATTGTACCCATTGATTTATGGAAATGCTTACTGACAAAGTCTACACGGCCACCTTCTGTATTCTAAAAATTCAGATTCATCACACCCATGGCTTCCAAAATTTTATCTTTACAGAAACGTTCCCTAATTTCTGATGACAAGGTTTCTGAAATTTTTTTAAGCTTTATTCTGGTTTCAACTATCACAGACTCAAACAAATTACGTGTCACAGGAACATCTTCTCGTTTCTGATCCTGTAATATCTTGACGTATTTGCAAAATGTGCATAGGTATTTCCTTCCCATTAACAGAGATGCATAGGTGATCATGGATATTAAATCTCAAATAGGTGTTAGGATTTTTAAGATCTAATAAATCTCTCCAATTTTCAAAAACAGGTGCATCAAAACTATCCTGGGAACAATACAATAGATCAAGACTTTGACATACCATTTTCCTCATCCGTATAAAATCCACAATATAGATCAATCTACCCTGTGCATGCTTCATCAGTGTATTGATCTCCTTTAACATTGGAAGAATACCAACCAATGTAAGCAAAGTCTCCAAATCAATTAAGCGGAACAACAGGTCCCTTGCCCTATCAACTTCATGACGATATTTGTGCATGAAACCAACCAATGAAAGATACTCCTCATGAACTCTGCATGCTGGTTCATACAAAGAGATCCATCTAGTCTCCACATCCTTCAGAAGTTTTTTTCCGTTTGTAATTCCAATTGCAAATTTTTGGAACTCGAGAAAATGCTTTGGGCTGCTTGACATATAGGCATGAAGTTCTCTTATGAGGTCTTCTAATTTAGCAACATTTTCATGGTTGCTTACCATTTTATACGCTAAATTCATTATGTGAGCCATATAGTGAATTGGTAGCATATATGGGGCCACTGTTGTTTGTAATCTAACACACAACCCTATTCGATGACCCTGCATGACAGATGCACCATCTGCTCCAACGCATACCAACTTCGTAACAATTTCATAATCAGTCATACCAGCAACATCTTTTAAATGAGAAACAACTATTTTATATAGGTTTTCAGCATTGCAGCTTTCAACCATTTTCATAACACCCAACAGATGAGGAGTCCTTATATGATTTTCTAAAGTATATATGTGGATACATACCCATGCGGTCTTGTCGACTGCTATCACTTCATCAATTGAAAGAGAGATAAAGTTTGCTTTTTTTACATTCTCTTTCAAATCTTCCTTCTCTATCATCGAGAGGCATTTTGCCATTTCCCATCCACTACTCTCAGACCAATGAGACTGAGGTACATTCAGCATTCCGTTAAATTGATACAAAACTTTGAAATCAAGCAAATCTGACATCGCCCTTCCTTTTTTAAGTATTTGAAAAAGAGTAGAGAATTGTATGAATTTTGCATGTAGATTTGTTTCTTTCATCTTACCAATATGCGATGTGATTGTTCCTCCCTTTTCCAACAGATGTCTGTGTTTTTTCTGCTCTGCCTCATATTCCACTGCGTATCTGACATGCATGCACTCCTTTTCAGTTTTCCACCTATGTGTTTTGATTTTCTGGCCATCCGCCCCTGTTACAGTTAAATATTGTTTTCCACAATGTTTTTCTATTGTGTCCAGCTTCAGTTGCATTTTTTGTTGTTTTCCCAATTTCCACGTACATATTGTACATGTACATTCACATGGGATTTCTTCAGAATTTGATGATTGTACATGTTCAATAAATGGAAATTTAGCTGCCCAATCAAACTTGTATGTCCTGCCAATGGTCCACATATTCTTGTTTGTTTTCAATGCTTTACTTTTTTGAGTAGAATTTTGAGCAATATCGCAATCACCTGGTTTCCTCTTTCTTGGACCAGAGTTTGATATTGATTTCTGTCTTCCATTTTGCTGAGTGTTTGTATCTGTGATATCTAGCTGCACTTCTGGTTGCACCCCAACAGGAACAATATCTTCAAGATCTGGCATATTATCGTAGGTTTCATTTGTTTGACCGTGATACTGTGCAGAATGCATGTCCACCTCAATAATGCCTTCCACACAGTCAGTATTCTGATTCTTTTTGGTGGCATCTATATGATTGGTATTTACATTATCTGTATCCGCAGAGTTTCCAAAATACTTGAAGAGTGATTTCTGAGATTTCATACTTACTTTTAGGTTATTCGTATTCTTTGAGCTGGCACCTTCCATTATTCTGAAAAGAGTCCTGTGTCAGCAAAAGAACCAAGAAGCGACTCTGTACAGTCTCTGAGGTCTTGTCGCGCGTGAACTATCTGATGTCGCGCGTCAACACTGCCCAAGTCGCGCGTCAACACTTCCTCTGTCGTGCGTCAAGCCTTCCTCTGTCGCGCGTCACTTCTTAGCCCAAGTCGCGTGTCAGTATAGCTCTTGTCGCGCGTCAATATAGCTCTTGTCGCACGTCAGTACAGCTCTTGTCGTGTGTCAATACAACTCTTGTCGCGCGTCAATACTGCATTTGTCGCGCGTTAACAATCACAGGATAACAGTAATATGAATCTCTGGTGCAAAGGGTATGCGAGTTCAAATTTCACAGTATTGGTAATTTGGTAAGCTACTTGAGGTATACTACCCGGCGAATCACATAGGTTTTTATAGGAGATGTTTTCAAATGAAGGCGAAGCTGACCCCCCAAAAAAATATACTTTATATTTTAGGCGAACAGGACACCGACCCACTCCGAATAATTCACCTTTTCAAATTTTCCTAAAATGAAATTTTCGCCATATTACGAATATTCGCCGCTAAAATTATCCCTGCCTATACTTATATTGAAATTTTATATGCTATCATAAATGGCCCTCTCCCTACTATTTCTTCTCCTCCAATTATGTATGCAAACATCATTCGAGCTGATATTATTTTCATTACCATTGATATTCAGGTCACCCCTTCTCCCTTTTAACCAAGTAAATCTTTATTTAATATTGTACGTCAAAATTCATATCATTCTTCTTCAACCTATTGTGTTCTTGTTATCCCAATTTTTCCCTCCAAGAAAAATTGATCAAACATGACCCTGCACAGAAGAAATAGAAGGTTCAACTTAGTCCTTACGAGCCCACATTCCAAATCCAACAATCAAGGGTTACAGAGCGGGACTTCTAATAATGGAGGAACAAGGTCAGTGAAGGATCAAACAACGTCAAAGGAGGCCAGAGGCTCACAGGAGGAAAATGGGGAAAGGCTCAAAGTTTTCGGACTTAGCCACATACGAGTCAACTCGAGGCTCAAAACAGTATAAAGACTCGCGGAAGGTGCCATGTGTTATCTCAGTGCAATTTCCAAAAGGTGCATATCAAAAAGGCAAGTCCCAAATGTGCACTGAGCCTCCACATCCAATCGACACAACTTCAGAAGTGGCAGAATCCAAAGGGAGAGTCCCTAAATGAGCGCGAAGCTTCCACATGTGTCCCAGAGTCTAAAGCGAGAGGTCTCATCGGCCGTTGAAAAGTCACAGACCCGCGAAGGGTGCCATGTGCCTCATCGGCACAACTCCAAGGATAGAATCCAAAATGGAGACCCCCAAACAAGCACCAACGTCTGCACGTTGTGCCAAGGTCCAACAAAGGGTAGAGCCTAAATCAGCAGAAGGGACCCAACCAAAAAATGGGAGGACTAGCGAGGAGCAGGCCCGAAACGTAACTTAAGTAAAATCAAGGTGACCCCAACCAAGCGTGAAGCCTCCACGTGTCTCAATCGGTGCACATCTTCAAAGGTGCACGGCCCAAAGAAGGTTTCCTTGAAACGAGCACTTGCCCGCCACGTGGTCAAGGTCTAAAAAGGGGATCAGATTCGGCCGTTGAACCAGCTAAGTAATGAGCAGAACCCAGTGGAAGCTTCCATTTGTCTCGTCTGCGATGCAACTTTAAAAGTGAGAGCCAAAGGGAAAGACCCAAATGAGCCCCAAGGCTCTCCACGTGTCTAGGGTCAACAAAAATCAAATGGGCAGAGTAGGTCGTTCGAATCGGCTAAGTATAGAAGAAATCGGCGGATGGTGCCACGTGTCTCATCAGTGCAAATTCAAAGGCATGACCCAAAGCAAAGACTCTAAATAAGCACTGGCCCTCCACATGAGCCCAAAAAGGTTCAGCCATTGAAAAGTCTAAAAAGGTAGAATGGAAGGAGCCACGTGTCAGTATGACACAACCAAAAGTAAAAATTTGAAATGTGCACTAAGCCTCCATGTGTCTAGGGTCAGACATATGAACACTGCCAAACAAAAGGGACTTATCCAAAACACAAAGAAATAGGGAAGAGCTGTGGAAGGCTCCACGTGTCTCCTTCAGTGCAATTTCAAAGGGCGCCCAAAAGGGTCCCCAAAATGAGCATTCCCCAAAACGAGCCAAAGCTTCAAATGTGTCCCAGGGGATTCTGAAAAAAGGTTCGGTCAGTCGTTCCCCCAAAAATTCCAAAATCTTGCGGAGGCCTCCAAACATGTGTCTTACCACGCGCAACTTCGAAAGAAAAATCTGAGGGTAGTTTCTGAATGAGTGCGAAGCCTCCATGTGTCTCGGGTTGGGCACAATGTCTCCGCCAATAGGAGGGACTCAGGTAGAATACAGAGGAAATAGAAGAGCCCGCGAAGCCACCATGTGTCATTTGGTGCAACTTCATGAGTGAGAGGAAGGGACGAAATCTTCAAAGCACACGGGGCTGCCACGTGGGTCTTATGGATGGACTCTTTTAAATATTGTGAGCCCACAACCTGACCTTGATCTTCAGACAACCATATATTTTGATTGGAAGCTCATATTCGAGTGGGAAAGGATGTTTTGAAAAGCTCTCAGTGCCTACTACTCACCTACCACCATTAATGTTTCGGCCCACCATTTTCGAGGTTGTCAAGTCTCCCACCTTCCTGCCATGATGAAGAATGGGCCTCTTTTCTTTCCAACAAGGACATATGCACATGGGGGCATGGGTCTTGTAGTAAAGACCCATCATTTGTTGTAGGTGGATTTCAATGCTCTTACAGGGGTGGTTGAAGTAGGATTTGAATTCTTCCCTCTTTCTTTCTCTCTATTCTTCTATATATTGTAAAGGAGGGGCATTTTAGTAAAAGGTTGGTCATTGTTTCTCTCCTTCCCCCTCTCTCTTTCTTCCTTAGGGTAGAATGTGGAGTCTAAGCCTCCTCTCATGCTCTGTAATGGACATTTTCTTGCCTCTTGCCCACTGATGATGTACTGTGTGACTTATGGAGCAATAAAATCTATGTTTTGTGATGCATCTTGTCCATCCTTTGCTTATTTTATTGTCTCTTCTTGCCTCTCGTCATTACAGGGTATATTGTGCATACTCTAATGTCTATTGCAGGTTCTGGGAGTTGTGTTTAATGGGTTTTGAAGTGGTGTTCTATGTGAACTTCATCTCTGGTCTGTGGTGCATCTTGTCCACCCTCTCCTTTCTCACCTCTCTCCACTTTAGGTAGTTGGATTTTTGATCAACCACTTCCTTTTCTAGTGTATCACCGCTTAGTGTAGGCTCTTTTTTCTTTCTCTCTCTCTCCTATCTCCTTGGAAGGTTAGATTAGGATTAGATAGTTTTTCCTGCACTAGAGTAGCTTATGGCAGGTAGTTTAGGAAGAAGAACCAAATTTCTCTGGAGGGCCATCTCAAGTCTGCAAGTCCCACAACTTGAGAGATGGTCCCATGTTGTGCAATCACACCGAATGCCCCACTCAAATCTGAGGCCATTTGGGGGTGTTGTGATTTTTCATCAATAGTTTTGGCATGCCCGGTGGGACACTGAGGTTAGATTTTTTCATCTTCCCGAGGTTCTCATCTTTCCAAGGTGTCTCATTATCAAACAAACTAAATATTAAGCCACCGTGTGACCACACTAACAGTTTTGGCATGCCCGGTGGGACAGGTTTGAAGCACCTTACCACTTCATTTCATCAAGTTGATGTGTTCTTGGTGAGATTCAGCCTTTTGAGGCACATGCAAAGCACATCTGGTGACTCCATCTAGTCAACAACCCATTCTCTGAGTTGTAGACTTTCCTTCCATCCATTTCCACCCATTCTTCTTTCCACATCTTTCATTTCCTTCCATTCCATGAAGTTGTGTAATCATGACTTCATTTCCATCTTGGAATTCACACTTGCAGCAGCAGTGCTATTCAGATCCACCTCCAATGTTATTTCAACACACCTCCAGAAAGGTTTCACAATGAAAATCAGCACTCATGGATATCCAAGTGAGCCAGATTCAAATCAAGTTTGGTCATTTTCCAAACTATACAGTTGTTACAAGAGCATGGATATATAATTTTGGAGGTAGTTCCACACCTGAAGAAGCTAATTTGTATCATGGAAACTTTGAGGAATGGAGGCACACATGGTACAATCAAGGGCCACAACTCAGATGAAAGTGTTCAAAATTGGCTATAGGGCACCTTGTCCATGGGTCAGCCCTATGCCAAGACATTACAACCCTCAGGAGAAGGTTGACTTCATGGTTGAAATGTTGCCTCAACTTGCACAGTGGATTGAGGATATTGAGGCATATGAGAAAAGTGTGAGACAACCTTGTCAATGGGTAAGTCAATCACCAGCTCCTTATGCTCCCTTTTCTCCATCCCAAACTTTATCATTTCAGCATGGTCAAGAGTCAAGCCCCTCACTTGCTGCCCCAAATGTTGTTTTCCCTTCTCCATCTCCTAGTCTTCCATCTCATCTCAATTCTTCTACCCTTTTCCCTTCCAAGAAGTCATTCCCTCCAAACAAACAAGAAATTCCACTTCCCTCTCCACCACAAACAATAGCAAAACTGGTTGAATCCCAACCTACCACTCCTCCTACTTTCCCAATTCCATGTTGGGAAGAGACTCAAGAATCCAGTCAAGGAGAACAACAAAGAAAAGAGGAACCCAACAGAGAAGAAATGATAGAAAATCTGAAGAGTTGGGCTGCCAATATTTTGGATTACAAAGATCCCCTTGATGGTTAAGCCAACAGAGGAGGTCAAGGTTGAAGATCCAGTGGTGGCTAAGGATGAGTTTGCAGCAGAAGAAGAACAAGAACAAGAAGGAGAAGATCAACAATCTGTTTTCTCTTAATTCAGTGTCCATAATGGCACTTTGTCTGAAGAGGATGTTGATCTAATCCAAGCTGCACAATCAGTCAAGAAGGAAGAAGAACAATCAGCTCCAAGTCCATTGAAGAGGAGAAACTGGAAGAGATCAAATAAGAGTTGAAGCCACTTGATGAAGAAAGCATTATTGAATATTTTTTTCTTTCATTTGAAGGGCCTGATTTGATTGATGAATCCATGAAGGAAGAAGAAGGATCAGCTCCAAGTCCAGTTGAAGAGGAGCATATGGAGGTGACCAAAATAGATTTAGAGGCACTGAATCATGAGCTGGTTGCACAAGAGATTACAGATCCCTCTCCCATTCAACCTCTCCAAAATTCTGATTTTTTGGAAGAGTTTGAACTCACTAGCTTCATGTTTGAAGATGAAGCTTCATATGGTGAAAATAATGAAGATTTTAAGATCACCATGCAAGAGGAGAGACCTTACTACAACAGGATATGAAGAGTTTGATTTCTATCAGACTTAAAATAATGTTTTGATATGGAGGAGCCCAGTTGAAATTCAATTTTTCTCCTCCATCATTCATCCTTCAACCACAAGGACCTACTACCATGGAAGAGAGCATGTAAGCACAACCTGTAGTTTGCAACATGCCTCTTGAATCAAAGTTGGAAGATTTTGATCTTCCAAAAATCCACACCTTCTAGCAGAGGAAGGGAAAGAGCAAGAGATGTCATCATCCCTCTCACACCATCCACCCAAGAAGGTCTGCAAGAAGACTCCATCCTTGGAGTTGAAATTCAGAACCATGGGCACATTCAAAGGACCAGACCATGCCCAATCAGGTACTTGGCTTCATTGGAGCCAAGGGAGAAGCCAAAACCAGTCATGCCCACTCTAGGGCATGAGGATGAGCCTCAAAGCACCAAGGATCACCATCAACACCTCTTGGAGTCCAATGTCCAATCAACTTGAAGAGGTATTTTTGTTTGATGTTGATACCTTGATGATTTGGGTGGAAGATCGGCCTCTTGCAGTCAGTTTTCACTCATAAAAATTGCCATATTCAAGTGTCAAATCATTTGCATGGCTTCCATTATTTTGAGAAAGGGAAGCTATTTCTCCCTTCCTAGTTAGCAGGATTTGTTTAGTTTTCTTTGTTCCTGGTTAGTGTAGGAGTAGGAGTAGGTTTTCTTTCAGCAGAACAAGTGCTTTTACACACTCTGCATGTCCCACTTGAGGCATGTATGATTTTAGTTTTTTTGTACATAGTGTTTGTTGTTTGTTTTGCACAATACATCTCCTCGGGTTTGTTGCACCATGCCCTTCAGTATTATTGGAAGGAGACCCATAGTGAGACCAGCTCCAGTTGCAGTGGTTTCCAAGTGAAATAAATCAAAGATCAATAAAATCGGGTTTTCAGAGAGTCCATTTTCAGATCAGGTGAAAGCCCTAGGTCATTACAATAACTCTACTCTCAGAAATCTCATCTTCATGATTTTCTAATGGAAATTGAGAGTTTCACAATGGGGTAGTTCAGGGTCACCATGAGTGCAAGCAGTTGTTGTTTCAGGGACAAGATAATCTATCATTATGACTCCATGCCCAATGGATGCAACAAGGCTACTGGTCTCTTCATCTAGTAGGAAGATGTCCCCATGAAATTTCACCAAACTGTTATCCTTAATTTTGCCCCCTCAAAAAATTGATCAAACACGACCCCCTTTCCAGAAAAATAAAGGGTTGGCTCAGTCCTGCAACTCCTCACATTTCAAATCCAACAATCAAGCGGGCCTGGGAAGGATATTTCACCAAATGGAGGATCAAGGGTCGGAGAAGAATCAAACAACGTTCAAAGGAGGAAGATTGCAAATCAGGAGGAAAATGGGAAAGGATCAAAGTTTTCAGACTTCATACGATTTAACTCGAGGCCAAAATCAAAGTTATAAATGGACTCGTGGGCCTGGGCCACATGTCAGCTTTTGCAATTCCAAAAGGCGACGGGCCATGGAGGAAATTTTTCCCAAGTGTAAAATTGCAGGCCGGTGGGTCCAATGCGGTAGAACATTTTGGAACTTTTAAGACTTCGGAAGGGACACCAAAATGAGTGCACAATTTTCCAATGTGGTCAGAGCCCGGGAAGTCTTTTCGCCAAGTTGAAAATGTAAAGAGTCCTAGTGTGGGCCAGATGTCTCATCGGCACAACTCCAAGAGTAGAAGACAAAGAAGGTGCCACATGCCTCAATGGTGCAACTCCAAAGGTCAAGGCCCAAGGGGTAGTCTCCAAACAAGCACGAGGCTTGCCACATGGTCAGAAAAACAAGATAGACGTTGAGCAAGTCCTGAAAATGATCCGTGGCTGAGGCCTCCATGCGTCAACTCAGTGCAACTTCAAAGGAAAAATCCAAAGCGGGTTCCCAAATGTGCGCAGAGCTTCCACGTGTCCCAGGTCTGAAAAAGGGACAGAGCCAACGAACCCGGTATCGACTAAGTATAAAGAACAGAAGCGGAAGTCTCCACATGTCTCAGCGCAAGTGAAAATTCAAAGGTGAACCCAAGGTGGAGACTCTAAATGACAAGCTCTCCAACAGTGTCCACGTGGTGCAGAGCTGGTTGTTGAATCTAAGTATAGAAGGTAGAATCCACGTGGCCTTTGAAATTCAAAGTCTAAACCAAAGGCAGGCCAGTAGAAGGTGCCACCCTCCACGTGGTGTAGATCCCAAATCTTGAAAAAATTAAAATTGGTGGTAGGTCCCAAACGTGTCTGAGCCTCCACATATCCAGGGTTAGACATACATATGGCCCCACCAAAATAAAAGGGACTTCAGCCAAAACATTCAAGGCGAAATAGGGTAGAGCTGCAGAAGGTGCCACGTGCCTCATTGATGTAACATTCAAAGGTGTGGCCCAAAAGGAAGTCCCCAAAAAAACAGACATATGACCGTAGTGCAAAGGTAGAGCCGAAACATGCCACGTTGTCAAAGGATTTGCCCGAAAAGCCACAGTCTCATCTCCACCACGTGGTTCAAGAGGTAAAATCCAAAAGCCCAAACATGCGAGGCTCTCCACGTGTCTCATCTTACACAACTTCAAAAGTAAAATATGGGGGCAGTTTCCAAATGAGTGCGAAGCCTCCACGTGTCTCGGGTCAGGCACAATGTCTCCACCAACAGGAGGGACTCAAGTAGAATACAGAGGAAACCAGAGGAGGCCCCATGGAAGCTGCCACATGTCAGTTCGGCAACTTCAAGAGTGAGAGGAAGGGGGCTGAATCTTAACATGTGTGGGGCTGCCACGTGGGTCTTGCATGGATGGAATCTTTTAAATATTGTGAGCCCACGACCCTGATCTTCAGACAGCCATATCTTTCAATTGGAAGCTCAGATTTTGAGTGGGAAAGGACTTTTTGGAAAGCTCTCGGCACCTGCTTCTCACCTGCCACCATTAATGTTTCATCCCACCATTTTTGAGGCTTTCAAGTCTCCCACCTTCCGCCATGATGAATAATGGGCCTCTTTTCTTTCCCAGTAAGGAACAACACATGGGGGCATGGGTTTGTTGCAGTAAAGACTCATCTTGTTGGTAGGTGGATTCAATGCTCTTGTAGGGGTGGTTGAAGCAGGATTCAAATTCTTCCCTCTCTCCTTCTCTCTTATTCTTCTATATATTGTAAAGGAGGGGCATATTTCTAAAAGTTGGTCATTTTTCTCTCCTGCCCCCCTCTCTCTTTCTTCCTTAGGGTAGAATGTGGAGTCTAAGCCTCCTCTCTTGGCTCTGTAATGGCATTTTCTTGCCTCTTTCCCACTGATGATGTACTGTGTGACTTATGGAGCAATAAAATCTATTTTGTGATGCATCTTGTCCATCCTTTGCTTATTTTATTGTCTCTTCTTTCCTCTCGTCATTGTAGGGTATATTGTGCATACTCTAATGTTTATTACAGGTTTTGGGAGCTGTGTTTAATGGGTTTTGAAGTGGTGTTCATTGTGAACTTCATCTCTGGTCTGTGATGCATCTGTCCATCCTCTCCATTGCTCACCTCTCTCCATTTCAGGCAGTTGGATTGTGATCAGCCACTTCCTTTTCTAGTGTATCACCACTTAGTGTAGGCTCTATTTTTATGCATTTCTCTCTCTCCCTGTCTCCTTGGAAGGTTATATTAGGATTAGATAGTTTTTCCTGCACTAGAGTAGCTTGTGGCAGGTAGTTTAGGAAGAAGAAGCCCACTCAGATCCGACGCTATTCGGGGGTGCTGTGATTTTGCCTCAATAGTTCTTCCTAATGATGTTAGTACTCATTCCTCTTCTCATAATGTGTTAAAATATGTAAAAGTTCATGATGTATGTGTTTCTATAATTGATGTTTCCAAAGATCGTATACATAATTATGATCATAAGGGTAGTGTGCATATTGCTTGTATTTCTTCTTCTCTTGAACTTGTTGATAAAATTATCCAAACTTATTTTACTATTGATCCTTCTTCCCATTTTCCTATTCCTATTTTTCCACTTTCTTATCCAAAAGTTGACTTTGAATCCATTATTGTCCCTAATGAGCACTAATAACGGCAATATTCAGACCCTTTAAGAACCCCTTAATGTTTATGTCATTCCTCCCCAAGAAATTCTTTCTCTTATGAATGTTGTAGGTGATATACAAGTTAATATCCACACCCTTACCATTGAGATTAGGGCTTATTATGATAGCACTGATAATAATTCACTTCATGGCAATCCTATTCCTAAAAAACATTTATAATTCAACATTTCCTAAGATTTTTTATTTTCCTACCATTAAATTTTTTGATGGTATCAATAATCCTTATATGCATCTTAAGGATTTTAGCTTAGCTATGAATTCATATTCTAATTATAGATTACTTCTTAAATCATTTCCTTGTAGTACATTAATATTTCTTCTAATCTGTCTAATAATTTCCCTAGTGGATCTATTTGTACTTATTTTAGATGTTTTATTTCTAAAAATGGTCCTAAAGTTATATTTGAGTGTTTGCCTTATTTTCAACAAGGAAAGAATGAACCTTTTAATGATTATATCTCACATTTCAAATAATGCATGCATCATTTACTTTATAAGCCTACTGATCTAGAAATGCAATATATATTTTGTCATGGCTTGATTCTTCCTTTGAAAGAAAATATATTATATGATAAATTTTAACATTTTACACTTATTTTCCTTAAGGTTATAGCTTTAGAACAAGAGATTCTTAGTGAACATATTAGTTCTCATGTTCCTACTACTTCTACCACTTTTACATCTTCTCTTCCTAATAATGCACCATCCTCATGTTTGTCATCTCATATTAGACATACTCATGATCATCCATCACATGTTCATAGGCATTGACCTCGTTCCACTGCCACTCCTAAGTGGGAGCCATAGTACTTTTCACATTTTGCTATGCGTCATGAAATTTTTCATACTTTTCTTGATGATAGGTTAATTATGATACCCTCTAATGAAGATCATCCTCCTAATCAGTTATGATGGAATCATAAAAAAACATTCTATAATTTTATAGGATTAATAGTCATAGAGATAATGATTGTTATGCACTCCATTATAGGCTTCAGTTGCTTGAGGAGAAGGGGGTCAATTATTTTCATACACATCATAATAATAGATAAAATTCTCCCATATCATGAACCACACACCAATATCTGCTACTTTGACTACCTCTCATCCTCCTAAGGTTATTTTGTCTCCTCCTCCCTCGGTTTCGACTATGCACGAGACGCTTCCTCCACTTATCATACACTCTAGACATAAGTGGGGTCCCAAAGAAGAAACACTTTCTATCATATAATTCACATCCTTTTAGTGTTGTGATGATCACTTTGGGCTTGTCATTTGGTACCTATGCACCTGACATTGCATTAGTTGAGCCGATTGTGCATGCTTTTCACCTTCTTTTTAGCTAGATGCTATATGTTCTTTAGTGCTACATGGTTCCACTCCCATTTTCTAGATGTATGCCATTATTTATCTCACTTCATGAGGTTTATTCTTCCTTTCTTATCTTTATCATCGTTAGCACTTTTATTACATGACCTATTTAGACTATTATTTTACATACATGGATAATATCATTATATTGTCTATTCTACTCTCATTCTTCTATGATATCATCACATATATTCTATCCTATATTATATTATACATGTTATCAACACATATACTCTATGTTATATAATCACCATTTAAGCATCATATCCTATTAACCCAAGTAAGATAATCAACAACTCTTATAACAAATAAAAGTACATATAATCAAAATAAAATATTGTTATTTAAGAAATAAATTTAGTATTTATTGATTTATGTTCAAATACAATATTCTAGAAAGTGTTATATTATTTTTTGTAAGTGAACGTAGAAGATAAAAATGTAATGAATTTTAGTAACTTTTTTTCCAAGTATGAAAAAATTAGAATCTTTTTAATAGTAAAAGCATACCATATAATTGAAGTTTCCTTTAAAAATATTGTGACATGGTGCTACTTATTTCATTCATTTTCAATTTAAATTTCATTGATAACTTTATATGTAAATTAGAATTCATGTATAGACTAAATGCTTTTTAAGTCATATAGTTTTTATTTAAGCATTATGTTATGCCTTGAGTTTTTTTGTGTGATAGCCGTGATAAATGTTTATGATAATTTTCATGAGACATAAGGGATGATGTATTATGCTCCCAACACTAAGATTTGTGGTTAAGATTTTGGTTAGATGCATTGAAAATTATTTTAGGATCTGTCCAATTCATCATTTTAATTAGTATGATATTATTTATTTATTTAAAGGGATAAAATTAATCATTTTTAAGATCTTAAAGTGATATAAAAAATTATATTTTTATAACAAACCCAAATTTTTATTTTTATTTTGATAGATAAGGCGGGTTGAAGGGACCCGTTCCCTATATACAAAAAAGAGGCTATACCTCAAGTGAAACCAAAAACATCCACAACTAGATAAGTGGCTTACTAACAAAAACCAAAATTTATGCTATATACTATATCTAGTCCTTGATTAAACCTAAAAGACACCATCTACTAAAACATTGAGGCCCACAACAGGCTGGTCTCGATCAAGCCCGAGCTCCCCATCCGATTCGGCATCTACAGAGTTACCTTTGAGCCAACCGCGCCACAGATATTCAAAGGAACCCCCCTGCAGTGGAATGCAACTCCAACCACCAGCTCAGGACCAGATCCAAAGGTAGGCCGAGCACTTTAACATTTGGTAATTTGATACGAGCTTGACCTAACTTTTTGTCCCTTGCAAGGACCACTAAGGATTCTGTAAATTCCAATAGGACCTTGAAGTGATTCTCTAGATCAGAAAAGGCCGAGACACCACTGACCGAAGAACCCGGAGCTCCCTCCTTTGTAGGCCAAGACACCAAGTTGAAGTTGGTAACCTCTAGGGCCAGATTCCCCCAGAAGGCAGGGAAAATCCAGTGAGCAGCAACCTTAACCACTTCCACTTTCGAGGGACACATAACACAAAAATTCTCAATAAAATGGAAGCAATGCCGCTGTTAATTCTCATCCATGCTTCCACATTTAAGAAATCTAGCCCCAGAACCTATTTAACAACCTCTAAATTGTCAGTGCAAGAGATACAAAATATCTTCTTCAACATGCAGTCGGAAACTTTGTTACGAAAGGCCATATCCCTCATATCATATGATAGAGCCATCATTGGAGCCTGAGGAAAAGCCATATTTGTTGCAAATGGGAAGTGAGTGAAGGTGATCCTCCCAATCGACTTAACTAACAACCAAACTCCTCACACATGGGGAAGGACAACCATCATTTCCATGATAGGTGAATCCTTCGATAGAATCATTTGTATACCCTCCCATGCCGAGAAATTACTATCCACTTTCTCCCAAAGATCTTGATCAATACCTTTATTTTCAAGCCAATCGGCACACTGATTACCATCCCTATACACCTAATGCTCCAATTATTGAATTTGGACAGAATCCATAACACTTTTTGCACCTCCAAATGTATCTTCCATGACAAGGCTCTTTTTTTATAATGGCGTTTACGATTACGAAGGAATCCCCTTCAATTTCTAGGTTATCAATTTTAAGTGAAGCGGCTAAGAGCAATCCCTTACTGAGAGCTTACACCTCCGCAACATTACAATTGCCCAATTTTATTTTAAAGGAAGCAACTTCCACCACCTCACCTGAATAATTTCAAACTAGACAACCAACACCAGAAGCTCCCAGGTTATCTCTAGCAACCCCATCAAAATTGAGCTTAAAAAATCCACAAGGAGGGAGGGACCATTTTGTAAGATTCCTAGCCAGGGAGGAGGGTGGAGAAGATTTCTGGGCACCATCCCTTGGTTTGATAATCAAAGGCCAACTCCTTTCTAACACCCTATCCTGTGAAGTGAACGGGAAGGATCTAGACCAACTCGAGGACACAACTTTAGAAATATCACCCTCCAGCCTAAAAAGGACCCGATTCTACTAAACAACTTTCCTCCCTAAACATCCTTTTATTCCTTTCCCACCAAATGTGCCACAACAGAAGCACAATACTACACAACCAAATGGAAGAAAGAACACATGAGTGGGTTTTAACAGGGCAAGCTAAAATAGCTTCTAGAAGGGAATTAGGTTAAACCCAGGGTAGGTTGAGCATGGCACATAGCCAATTCTAGCACTCCACAATAAAGGGGCAGTGTAATAACATATGATCCCTATATTCCTCATTCCTTTTACACAAAATACACCTAATAGGGCCCTGAAATCCAAATTTTTTCCTTCTCTCTTAAGTAAGAATCTTACCCTTGAAATCCATCCATGCAAATAGACTCACCTTAGGGCGACATTGGGGTTCCTAAAAATCCTTCCAAATGGGGTCCTCAACAGCAACATCCTCATGTAATAGAAGGTGCCCCAGGTGAGGGGAGTAAGACCCCGAGGGAGCAGCAGTCCAAAAAATTTCATCTTGTTTGTTTGAAAGCATGACTTGTCTTTCCTGCAAAATAGAAAAAAAAAAATCCTTTAAATCATTCGAGAGACTCAGATGATTCACACTTTTCCATTGTAACACGGAGGGAAAGGTGTCAGCCGCCAGCCCATAATTTGAGATGAACGACCCCCAATATTCCAACAACCTCCTTTTAATGCCATCAAATTCAGGAATGTCCCCAAGGGATGGAAAACCATTCTAAGGGTCATCCTAAAAAGATCTTTCTCCCCATTCCCCAATTTCCAATCAAAATTAAATAAGAACAAAGATCTAAAATCAAGCATAAAGTTCCAGTTATAAAAACACAATTTAACAAATAAATAATTAACCAAACTATTCTAAATTTTCCTTTTGACAAACATAGATGACTATCAAATTCCAAGCTTTTTCATCTACTAAAAATTGAAGAAATGAGATACTATCCTCCAACATCCTTTTATGTATGATTTATAGATTAATGAAATAGTTTAATGGTTTTTCCTTATATATATATTTGAGTATGAATACATTGCACCTTTGTTTCACTTTATGGTGTGGAGATGTTTTCTTTTCTAGGTTGATATAAAGAATCAAATATTTGTCCTTTATTTTCCATGTTATTTTTGAAAAAAATATATAGAATGTTTGCAAAATATAATTAATAAAATAATTTTCTTTTTATTTATAAGTGGAAGGAATGGTGATCTCAAAAAGCCCACATGAAAACTGTAGTGCCCACTCCTCTTTGGCATTATTTGCATTATGTTGATATTAATTTTGGACTGATACTTAGACATTTTGATTATGATACATTGATTAAGTAGATGACAGACTATGCAGATATTTGGACTATTGATATGTCGTCATTTATATTTTCATTATGTTACACTAGATGACATTGGTAGACAGTTCAATATATGTTGATTTGCATTATTTGGATTTTATAATGACACATTATACTCTGGATGTTCTGAGTAGAATTATAATCTCATGGATGTTAGAATAAAATTATTTGATATGTTGGTAGATGATAAAATTACTTAATTTCAGATGTTGAGTATTGATTTTATATGTATATTTGTCTCAATGTTGTTAATACGACCATAAGGCCAGAGAGGTATATTGTTTGTGTTGCAGGACATTTTATCACATACATTGAAAGGGGATAGGGGACCACCCACGGAAGGATGTCAGGTGTTGAGAAACAGGGCCAAAATTTGACAATTTGTGTAATGTTATGTTGGTTGTTTTTGCATGCCTAGTTAGGAGGTTTCCCATGGGGGGTGACCTCATATGTGTGGCCATGGGGTGAAATGTTTTCCCTTTCTTTTAATTTGAGTGTGATTTATTTTGTGTTATATGTATTTAATTTTTAGAAATTGTTGTCACTT
Source organism: Taxus chinensis (assembly GCA_019776745.2). Taxonomy (NCBI): domain Eukaryota; kingdom Viridiplantae; phylum Streptophyta; class Pinopsida; order Cupressales; family Taxaceae; genus Taxus; species Taxus chinensis. Next base: position 731,864,376 of record CM034146.1, read on the forward strand.
TATTAATAAGTATTATTATGTTTTAATTAGCTAATCCAACTTAGTTTATTAACTAAAATAAAGATGTGACAATTAGTTATTTATGAGGGTAGATGGTCCTTGAAATCTTGAGGGTGTAGGATAAATTTGTGTTGGTTTTTGTGCTTTGTACTCTCCTCTAATTTCAAAATTCGGATTTTGACTTAGGAGGTTTTTTTGGAGACTTGTGGGACAAGTTAAGTTTGTCTCATGACTCTTAAATTCACCCAACAACCCTACCTATGGGTTGAAGAGTTAATTTTTGATTTATTTATCTTTTTGGAGTGTAATAGAGTGAAAATAATTGCACTTTCCTTCTTACCACAATTAATTGTATCCTTGGAAGGGCATGGTATGCAAGTTTGAGTGTTTTTTGGGTTGTCATAGTCTTACATGTTCATTTATTATTTTGGGCATAGTGTTTTCGCTTGAATGTGGGAATTGAAGAATGATAAAATGACATCATACATGGAGCCACCTCATCATCCTCACATTCCATTTCTATTTATTGGTGGAATTTGATGGAATTGGGGTTACTTGTTCATTTTTCTTCCTTTTGCATTTTTGGAATTGAGAGTTTGTTGGAGGTGTCTTAAAAAGACTTGTGGAGTGAAGTTTTCTTGGAAGCTTGATGGAAATGTAGAATCTCCATCCTAGTATTTTTCTTATTTAGGTTTATAAATGTGAAAATGGTGCTTGTTTAATATTGTATGAGTTTTGTGAATGTGTTTGTGTGGTTGGGTATTATGCCTTAGGTTCGGTGTGGGAGATGGACTTATGGGACCATTGGGGAGGGAAAATAGAGTTTATGAGGCATGCATTTGGTGGGAGTGTGATTGGGGGTATCACCTATGGGGAGTGAAAATGAAATCATGGTCATATTGTTGCATACTTGCAAGGGAGAGATAAAGTTGTTTTGTTGTATTGTGCACATGGAGACTTTGGGTGAAACTCCCACTTCACTTGGGATGCAAAAAAAGGTGGTTTCCCATAGTCCATGTTGTATTTGGTTTGATATTAAACCTATGTATTGTTTGGAAAAAGTTGTAAGATTTGTTGAGTGCGTCCATTTTGACGTGTTGAATTTTTTTGAATGCATTTTTTTTTGTGAAAGCCATGTTTGTTGAAAAGTTGTCAAATGTTGCTCAAGATCCCTCATTGTTCCTTGGTTGGGGCTCGGGGGCCATTAAGGGGATGGCTTCTCCTCTTAATGGATTAAAGGTTGGGCGGAGAGCGTCGCATATTTCCCCTTCTTTTGTATTGTGTTTCTAGTTTGTGAGAGATTGGAGAATGCAAGATTGAAGCTACAAATTGGAGAAGACATGCAAGAAGACTTGTGTTTGGCCTTGTTGAAATCTCTATATTATATTGATCACATTATTATTCCCACTTTGAGTGGAAGTTTGTAATTTTTATGTTCAAAGAAAAGTTGTAATATTTCTTTTATTCCAAGATTGAAATGAGTTAGTAAATGTAGAAAGATATTTAGTTGCTTACCTTATTGGAAAATGATTTAAAGTCTTGCATTGTAAGAGAATGATTTGGAAAATTGGTATTTTCTATAAGTTGCATTGTAATGTTATAATGAAAGGAAAACTTAAGTTGGTTATTTGTCTTGAAATGAAACTCTCCTAAAGTTAAGCATTTAAGTTGCAATGTATATTTGAAAAAAGTAAAGATGTATTGAAACGAAGTGTGTTAAATTCTTGTGTTTTGTTAGCAAAATGGAATTTGTGAAATATAATGAATTGTAGTAATGTCATATTCAATTTTTACCTTTTTATTGCAAAGATTTGAATAGAGATTGAGTTGTAATTTTGTATGTGAAATTAAGAAACTATATATGCTATCACCTTACCAACAAATGAATAGAAAAAACCCTCATTAAAATTTGTATTGCATTAAAAATGAACTATAGAGGAAAATATGTGAAAATGGTGTTTGGGTGAAGGTTCTATTTTTCGGTGAACATGATTGTCGCCCTGTGTAGAGCGGCGGTTTTAGAACTATTACTCAGCTCAGAGTGGTGGTCGGTGAACCGCCCCCAGGCAGGGCGGCGGTTTAATTAATCTTGACAAAAAAATTAATTCTCGTCTGAGAACAACCCAAATTTAACTTTAAGTAAAATGTAAGCTTAAGAAGTTAACGAGGATCCTTCTAATAACTAGGAATCAACTACTTTTAACATTTCAAGCCATCCAATCTCTTTTATAACACTCAAATGCGTAAAACTCTTGGATTTAAAATAAAAGGGGTTTCCCCAACAGTTGAACTCTAAAAAAAGGAAAATGATTCTTATTAAAATAACAAATTAGATCCAAAATAGGATCTCTACAAATGGGTAGTAGTACAATGGAAAGATCCCTGCATCTAAAACCTAGAAATTTTTTGTCAGGGTTGTTCCTCCTTGCTCTCATGGCTCCTCTTCTCCTCCTCTTCCCAAAAACCTGCAAGTAAGAAAATAACAAATGAAGTGGTTTGAGGAAAATAAGGATTAAAAAGAAGGTCATAACGAAATTTAGGGCAACATTAATCTAAGGGTTAGGATAGATTCAACCCTATGGCCCAAATTAAACCCTACCTCACTTAAGTGAGAAGGTATTTTGTGGGAATGTAGCTGTTAATTAAAAAAAATAACATGGGTAATTAGGTGAATGGCCACTTGTGGCTAGGTAAACAATTAAACCTTAGAGTTAGAAAACAATACAACCTTGGTGTCGGATATCCAAATTAACCAATGGGATTTAGTAGATGTTTTTCAATATAAATATAAATATACTTTAGGAATTAAATTATAATATTTAATTATTAATTTAATTTTATTGTTCAAGCTTGTGTAGAAACCCCTAATCGAGAAATTTATTAAGTGTGAAAATGTCAAACCTTGCTTATACTTTTAAACAATTTTTTTTACTAGTGTAAACTTGTCTATTAATTGAATAGTTCTCTTTATTTCGAAGGTAGAAATTTGTGGATGTTACACAAACCTTAAAAAAAAAACACAAACAATTTAAAAGAGAAACATGAAAATTACTACAAAATATATAAATAAAAATGAAAATATTTTTAGATATAATTCAATTATAAACACACATAATTATTGAATTTTTTCAAATAATATAATTATATTAAAAGGATTTTTAATAAAATATAAAATATTTTTGTAAATAAAATATTGAGTATAATAATATAATTATTTATGTAAATATTAATTTAAACCAAAATTTTAAATAATTTTTTTTTCTAAAAACATATTAAACATTTGTATAACTTAATTAAAATTCATCTAATTTAATAGATCTTAACTATATAGATTAGAATAGAAAGGAAGATGCAATTAAACCCAGGTAGGATGGTCTTATGATCTAACATGACAAATTATTAAACAGGGCAATTCGCTCAATTTCCTCATTTTAATATTTCTCCTCTCCATGGTCATATCTAAGTTAAACTTGTTTTTCTATCCTCAACAAATATAGGCATCTTTTTATTGATGGCAGATCTACAATAAAACTCCAAATATAGCAATCTAAACTTACACACCGTGAAATAAATCTGAAATCTTAATAATATCTATTGTCAATTATAATTCATTAATTTTGTGCAGAAATCGACCGTTCAATTGCCTATTGAAGAAAGGTCTGAAAACAGAGGAAAATTAAAAAGAAGTTACCACAAGAGTGTTTACTCTTCGAGTCTTCACATTACATACTAATATGATAAAAAATAGCAGAGCTGTCCACACAGAAATTAAAAGTAAGAGACTTGAGAACAAACTCTGTAATTGGTATATTTATGTTAAGCAAGTTTAAAAATCTCTACTAATTTGTAAGTGTCTTACCAAACACCCCCAATTTAGTGTTGTAGTCTGAACTTACATTTACAACTTAATCGACAAGAAACCTTCAAAACTAATTGAATGATTAATATTTCAAAAATTAGCGTGTTTACTTACATACCTAAAGAGGTAAACGCTACCATGACACTACTAAAAGTTTCCCATTTCCCGTTACTTAAATCATATATGACCACTGCCTTGCAATTGTTTTCTTCGGCTACTTGTGTGAAACAAGCGTGATCCCCAACTCCCACACACTGTATACGCGAATTGCATTGTGGTTTTGTAATAAGTCTGTTCAATTCTTTCGAAGGCAATGTTGCAACCTCCTTCCACATGGAGCAACCCTCACCATGATCTCCAAGATCCCACACATGGACGCCATTAGATTCTTCATCGCGGTACGCTACGTCCCCTATTAGCAGTATCTTCGATCGACATGCAACCAGTCCGAAGGTTATCACTTCCTGCTTTATCTGCGGCAACTCTAATAAGGCAGGTTCATCCTCTTCATCGACCAGGTCATACATCATCATCATTCCTTTCCCAATATCCATCGTACAAAAAATCATGTCGTCCCAAAATATCAGATTTGCAGGACAAGGCGTTAGTGGAGTAAACTCCCTAGGTAAGGGACTGACAGTCCTCCCTGATTTTTCTAAAGAATGGTAGATTTGGATAGTTTTCTTTCTTTCTCCACGAACCCGCCCAATCGACACCACTCTGTAATTTTCTCTCTGTCACATGAAATTGCAGCTGCCCTCCCCATGCCCATATATGGAAAATAGCGTATCACGGAAGTAGGCAGTACTGACACCTCGCCAGGCCTGAGTGGATTCCACACATAACTACTTTCTGTAATAATTCCGCGTCTATAATCCCAGGTGTCTCTTATTATCAGAAAAAACCCCGTAGCTGATCCCAAGCAGTCATGCTTCATACGGTGGAAAGAGAAATCCTTTGGCACAACGCAATCAGGGATTATTCTGCCAGACTTTGTGGAGAAAGAATAGTATAGAATGTATGCCGAGTTAATGCACAGAATGGAATTAAAATCAGGCTGTCTCAGTAATGTCCATGGAGTGTCTCTGCAGACTATGCATACAAATCTGGTGGAGCAAATTAATGATTTCCATTCCTTGCACACACTTCTACATTCCATCAGCGTGTTTATTGGTAGACACAACAATATTCTCTCTACTAAATCCACATGTAAATCTACGCTCATTTCCTTATCAACGTTTGGATGTTGTCAGTACAAATTACACAGACACTCTCCGAAGATAAATATATAGCAAGTGGTACCTATCCTCAAATAAAAAAACATAATCGTATAGTTAGAATTTTGAATGCTCTAAAAATAGGACTCACGAGGGAATATATATAAAAGTTTGCTTTTTAGTTCTAAATTTAGACCATAAATTAAAAATAATAACGTACCCGATAGACCAATTAGATGATGTTACGATAAATCAAAATAACATTTTTGAATAACCATCGCCCATTTCAACCTCACAATTTGGGTCTTCTTGATACAATTTGGACTCAACTCCTTATTAAGATTGTCATTAATTCAATGGTTTTTTAATTTTTAATTCATATATTTATAAAACTGCCAACAAATTATAACCACTTTTATCGCACTCATTGAGTAAAACAATCACTTACATTATATATTTAGCATTGTAGGCACAAAATTATGCATCTGTTATTTACATCACGCCTCTAAATATGTCATTATATGTATGATTTCTAAGTAAGAAAACTATACATTAACAACACTTGTTTTTACTTTTTACATTGTTTTACCCTTTTATACTTTTATCATTTGCTTTTCTTGAATGACTACTTTGCTTTTGGACATCAGACAACATGTGACGCAACTCAGTATATTTCGTTTTATCCTCCGAGCATCTTGGATCTTGAAGGAAAATGAAGCTTTAAGATTCGAGGCATATGTGACACTTTTGCAATAGTAAATACCAATAGAAATAGGGAAAGACTCCTTTTTTCTTGCGGTTTTTGCACCTATTATGGATATGAGAAAGTTACCTACACAAATCGAACATCACTATTTTTTCACTAAGGTATCTAGGGAGCTTGCAAGGATCTTGGTTAAAACCCGGAACTCTAATATAGGAAAAGGTGGAGAACATAGTTAAGTAACATCCATACTTTTCGATAAATGTTGCAGCCTGAGAAGATAACCTAAGTTTTGGGTTGCCTTCTAGCAATCAAATGATGAACATGGTGATTGTATCTTAAACCTAGATAAATGATGATTTATTTCCTTGAGAGTGAATTCAAGGTATCTTTCATAAGCCGGTGTTTTTTGAGAATTTTTTTGAGCAAGAGTTAGGTGTTTGAATAGCCCCCTAATGGTAGGAGGATACACTATCTATGAGGTCATTGTGAATTTATTTGCAACCAGAAAATGGAGAAAATTATGGTGAATGTTTTTTCTTATGATTTGTCCCTAATCTACCACCTAGTTTTCCTTAGTGGTAACAAGGATGAATTGTTCCATCCATTCTTGAAAGTATTTCATTGTCTCCTCGTCTATTACCCTACCTAACAAGATGAAAATAACACCCTATGTGAAACTCACTTCTTGACAAGGTTTTTGGCATACGGTAGGGTTCCCTTCCTTTTTATGTGCAAAATATGGTGGAGCAAATTGAAGATTTCCATTCCTTGCACACACTTCTACATTGAATGAGCATGTGTATTGGTAGACACATCAGTATTCTCTCTAATAAATCCCGAGGTAATAGGCCCATTTCTTGTCAATACAAATTACTCTTCCTCTCTGAAGATAAATATAAATCAAGTATTATCCTCAAATCAAAAAACATAATCATATATTTAGAATTTTGTATGCTTTAAAAATAAGAGCGGGTTTTAATGGGTTTATATATATATAATATGTTACCATAAATAATAATAATAATTTTGAGTAATCGTTGCCCATTTCAACCTCAATGTTTGAGTATCTTGATACAACTTAGGATCCCTCTCCTAATTAAGATTACGATGAATTCAATGTTTTCTTCTTCTTTCAACCTCTTCTTCTCCTTCGATTTTTTTAATTCATACATTCAGGAAATTGCAAATAGATAAGAATCACTTTTTCACGATTCATCAAGTAAAACGACATCACTTGCATTATATACTAGTAATTACACATGAGGTGCAAAAAATGCTAGATGGGATGTAAATATACTTTTGATATGAAAATGTATGGGCATGGATGGATGTCAGAAATGTGAAAATGTCTTTGACGAGTTTGTTTGAATATAGTGATAGAGTTACATATTTTGTAGATGGGGAGGAAATGCTTATGAGTACATATGGTGTTTCTCAATTTTCTTTATTGGAACATGCAAAGCATTGGCCATACATTTTCATCACTTGAATGTAAATTTTGGGGAGATGTGTAGATCTACCAACACATGCATATGAGAGACTACAATGAATATTAACCCCTAAAATCCATTATTTCCAATACCAAATTTTGCCTTATTAGATGTCATATACTATGATTCATGTATTGAAACTACCTAGGACATTTTCAATGGTGGTTGTCAACAATCGCCACATGATACGTGAGGTATAGGAAAATGTGTCCTATTTTAAGTGTCCCATGGTGGTCCATTGTATTTCTTGAATTCAATGACTATAAAGAGTAGCAAGTCAGAGGGTTTTGATTCTGGATAGTAGATGATGTGACCATGGCAAAGGCCCCCATCAACCAAGCCAACTATATTCACATGCGCTAACATATTTTTTGCATTATTCATAGTGATAAGATGTATATGGGTTTTAAACAAGTTTTTATTATAGTGTCTGTTACATATAAAAGAAACACATGCAATATAATAGAAGTTTGATATTTTGACATGGATGATTATAGCAATAACCAAAAATATAGGTGTTTTTTCCTAGAACACGTGCACCTTTTACACCTATGATATCTTTCTCTTTAGTAACACTTATATTTAATGATGTAGATGGTACATTAGGACCGCAAAAAACAAACTAAGTTCTTAATTTATGTGATTTTGTGACATCATGATCAACGGGGTATTGTGTGTTAGAACAACTGCCAATAATTTTCCCCTTTATATGTTGTTATCTTTCCTTTCTTGATTGCAAGTATTATTTTTGACAATTCCTTGGATATACATAAGTCAGCTAGAACCTTTCCATCTTTATCAAAAAAGACACCCCATAGGGTTCTGTCACTACAATATCCTGAGTCTTATTCTTTGGTTATAAGCTCCATCTGGTTTCCTAATGGCCGAGGTTGGAATAACGACCATAAAAACAATAATGATGTCTAACATTGAGTTGAGAGATGACGTTATGATATCCTGTATGGACCTAAATTGAAATCAATACTATAGACACAAAATCACACATATATTAGTATTTTTCTATGCCACTAAGTATGTTGTTATATACATGGATCTTAAGTAAGAAAAGTATTCATTGGTGACACAATTCCTTTTCCATCTACTTTCTTTGATTGTTTTCTATTGTATTCCTCTTTTATATCTGTCATTTATATACCCACTTCTTGTCAGGTCATAGGGATCCCTGTATGTCTGTCTTTTCAAATCTTATATCATTTATTCCAGGACACCAGTGCTTAATCTGGACAGTAGTGCTCAAACGCTTGTTTCCATTCTGGGCGCTCCTATCATGTTTATTATTTTCACTTATAATTGGCATTTTGGTTAGCCTTTTTAGTTTTCTTATCCTTATTTTAAGCTCATAGTCAGGTTTTTGTGTCACTAGTGGAGAAATTCAAACAAGAGATCCATATATATACAAAACATACACATTATTATTCTCACTAGAAATTCTAAGGGGTAATCACATCTACATACTATCACTACCACCAAAGGGACTGTATTTTTGGGTTGTATACATTATATAAGAAGGTGAAGTGTTCAATTTCATATCACACATTTACATCTTATTTAGCTACAAGACTGATATCTTGGTGTCATTGGCGTGAAGGTAACCTAAGGAAATTATTTCACACACAACCACAAAGAACTACGATATAGATTATGGAATGTAGTGCAGAGCTCAGTCATAAGATCACTCATCAGGTGACCACTGGGGTTAGTCTAAATTCACATATTACATTTGTCATTCCGATTTGATGTTTTTTTTAGCTTGTACAAGTAGCTAGGGTTTGTTTTGTAGGTTACATGTACCCTAAAAAATTGAAGAGTGAATATCAAGTGACAAACATGAATTGACAGTATAACCCTAGCGACATAGAAGAAAGCATTTTGAGCTCCTGCACAGTAACCAATGCCTAAGAATAGTCACCAACACTTATGTTCCCTTGTCCAACACCAGGAACCCATGTTTGGTCTCATTCACAGGTTCCATATTTCACAAGGAGCAGTTGTGACACTGTTTCAATCTTTTTCAACACTTTACACTACTCAAATCAGTTCTAGATTGTGCAGAATTTAGCTAAGTCATTTATCTCTCCTAATAGTTTTACATTTATTGAGCACTTAAAATCTGTATATTCACTATATTTACCATATCAATTACTCTATAATTAGATTTAAATAATTTTTTATTAAATCATTTGGTAAAACCGCTCTTCTTCGAACTTCTTTCCCTACTATACCATAAAACCTCATGGATAAAAAGAGGTCCTCATCTCCCAAGCATAATATGGTCGATACATGTCTGCAACCCATTTTTGATGATTCTATTACAACATTTTAATTTCATGACCTCTATCGCAATCCTCAATGTGATTCTTTTGTTCTTCAAAAAATTCTTTCTTTCCAGGACACTCTTCCTATGGGCCATGTCATTCCTAACATTTACATAGTCTCCCGTGATAAAATATTTACTTCATGTTGCGCTTCATCTTCTATAGTCACCCATCTTGCTACATATTCTCCTCCTCCTCTTATAACACATGATAATATCACTATAGATTATTTTCTTGATCATGTTATTGCTTATAAAAATTTGGAAACCAATAATACTACTTCTAATGTTGAAAATGTAAATGTACATGATGTTGTTTCTCTTCGTAGTCAAGATGAATGTAAAGTTGTATGTCCTACTCTTCCTCCTTCTGAAAGTGCTTCCAATGAATGTAATGATAAATATGATATTAGTACTCGTCTTACTTCTTTGTATGCTGATGATACTATTGATGAAATACTTGCTTGTGAAAATATGACTGATAGTGATTTATATTATGCTTCTAATCATGAACATATTAGTGATGATGTTACTTCTCTTAAGACTGCTAAATGTGAATTTACTACTCCTCTTTCTTCTACTTTTGAAATTATTTTTCATGATGATTCTACTCCTACCACTAGTACACGTCTCATTGTATCTTCTGAGTCTACATCTAACATTACCACAGAGCCTCCATGTTCTTCTCCTCATCTTCCACCTCCTTCCACATCCAATCCTCCTCACGTTCCCATTATCACTCAAAATTTGGAAAGATCCCACCTCTCAATATGGCTCTCACTTCACCAACCATTCCTTCACATGATATCCTACCCCTCATGCATGTTGTTGGAAATTTATAATCTCAAGTTCATACACTAACCCCTGAAAGTAAATCATATAATGCATCCATTGACAATAATTCTCTACATGGTAATCCTATTCCTAAAAATATTCACAATTCCACTTTCCCAAATGAATTCATCATACTTAAATTCTCATTTTTTGATGGCATTGGAAATCCTTATTTATATCTCAAACATTATCGTTCATCCATGTCTGCTTATTCTAATGATTGCTTGTTACTCATCAAATTTTTTCATAGCCTTATGGATCATGCTCTCCAATGATATACTCATTTTATGTATGGATCCATTTGTAGACATTGGGTTTTTGTTACCTTCCTACTCCCCACATACGCACATTACTTTATCAAAACATAACATTATAAACACTACCTAATTCATTCTTATCACCACGTAAAATCAAATTTTACCCCCTTATAAACCACATTTAACTCATCTAAATTTACCTTAACCCACCTGAAACCACCTAACCATTTCAAAACCATCCCTAATCCATTTTATCCCAACCTCTTAACCTCCCCAACTTATCTAACCTCCACCCTAACATATTTCATCTTCCCTATACCCAATAATACCATTTAGGAAGTGGTTGGAACCACTTATAAAAGTTTTCCTGAAATTCATAGATCGTCGGTGATTCCAAAATATCGCCAATGATTATAAATAGGAGTTTCAAATCCTATTTTGGGGATCTTAAAAAATATTTCATACATTTGTGCATCTCCAATTTTGAGGAAAATAGTAAAACTCTACCACTCTAGTGATCATAAAGCACAACAAAAACATCAAAATCTACTCAAGATCCTGTACACATCAATCTTTGCAGCTTTGTTTCCATGAATCTTTCCAGAAAATCAATAGTGGACAATATCATTCTCAAATCATCATCTGCAGGTGTTTGTGTGCCTCGTAAACACTCCAAGGTACTCCTATGTTATACTTCGTCATTACTTATTTATCACATCATTATTTTCTAAATCAATTCTATTTAGATCTCTATTGGTATGGCAACTTTATCATTTTTTTGAGAAATTGATACTTTTAATAGTAGCAATCCTCATGCGATTCCCTCTGAATTTCCCATAATCAGGATAAAAATTGTTAGCGATTCATCTTGAATCGCATGTGATTCTCTGTCTATCGGGACATTCCTTTAACCAAATTTATAGCATTTTGTTAAGTTATTTATCAATATCTCTAGATTTAACTTGTTCTTTTGTAAGCATGTCTTTTTCTTTAGATGACCATGCTCCAGGACAATCACAGCCCTATTAGAAGAATTTACAACCTTCCTAATCATCATAGTAACCTTTTTTTTGGGATAAATTCAACATCCTTCACGAGCTCACACTTTTTTCCATCCAATTTTTTGGCACATGACATTAAGAATATTGAGGATTAGCTTCGAGTTCAACCACGAGATCCAAAAAGAAACTACGTGGACTATTAGGTATGATTATTTCAAAGTTATTCAGATATCTCGTGCCACATTATCCTGGGCCGCCGACAAATCTAGAGTAGGAATTTCCTTTCAACCTAGATTTTTAGCTCTATATCTATCATTTATCTATTGTACATCATTTTATCATTCCTATTAATTCACTTAATTGTTTAAAATATGAGCTAACATCCTCCAAGGAAGTCCCTTTGGATTCCTGGAATTGGTCTTTAGCGAGTATTTTGTTAATCCATCTTGACTAATATTCCCTTTTTAGCTATCTTTGATTACAATGCTCTTTTTTGGCGAAAAGAGGAACAATTATCTACTGTGACATCTGACCATCTCGACATTACGACCGTCAGCACAACTATCATTAAACCCTACCTTGTTTTGAGTTTTAGGTAGTTTATGCACTTAATAGCATAGAACTAAAATTTAACTAATACATTCTTGGCATGCATGGTGGGACACCTGTCCCCTTCATTTTTTATTAAAATTTAACTTATAGTTATTTTCAGGTTGTATGCTCTGTAATCGATAACAATTATGTAGAATCTCCTGTGATTTTAGTGAATCACTTGCGATTACTTCAAATCACAGACAATATTTGTGGTATGCTTTTGATTACTCAGCCATTCTACCTCTAGGATTGTGTTTTATTACTTCTTTCCTATTTCTAGCCAACCCTTGTAGGTTTTTTCCCTTCTGGAGCATCTGTTTTCTTAAAAATAAATAATATAAAAAAGTTAAAAGTAAAATTATAAAGAAATAGTAAAATTACAGGTACGCTTTCTTTGTAATTTTTCTTTCTTTCTCATCGTATTTGTTTGTTGTCTTCGTAAAAATCAAATTTATTTTTGGGACTTAAAGTGAATCTTTCATGTCTGTGTGATCATCTAGTATAAGAAGGAAATTAAAGGATTGTATTCACTTAATTTCCCTCACATATAACAAAACCACATTCAATACAAACTTACATTAAACCACTCCTCCCCAGGTGGACCTACTTGGATTTCATCACCAAGAGGATAAGTTGACTCAATGTTTTGACCAAGTATTTATAAATAATTTGTGGGTGGTATATTAACCGCGAAGTGAGGGTTATGCCCCAATACCACACCTCATACTGACACTAACACAAATTTGTGCCTCACGTACCTTCAGGTATATCAAGGAATCCATACTCTAACATTTCCCAAAACCAACCATAAATTACCATTTCTTACGACTTCGTAAACCATTTTTTCATTTCAACTTTTTCTAATTTAATCTAGATAATAAAAAATTCTCTAGTGTGACTTAGTTTCTTTCTTGTAATCAACTCTCTCAATTTACTTCTCATTCCATTGATTATTTGTTTTCATGGTCCTGACATGACAACAGTCCCACTAATAGAACTCTTAAAATATTGTAGAACGTTTCCATTAATCCATAGAAAATAATCAGACCCACATTGATGATGCTATGTGTCTAATCGACCAACACTGAGCATATTTATCGCCAATACATTATCAATAACCCCCATACTCTCGTAGTAGTCAATCTGCTTCATCTGAAATCCCCGATCCATCTAGTCCTCATTTATTTTATTATGGGGATCTAATCCTTATTGAGATTTTGGATTCAAACCCCATCGCCCTCAAATCTTACCTAACTTCCTGGGGTGTTCTTATTCATTAGTCTACACTTGAACCATGACCCCTTATCTCTAACACCACATACGAATTCTCCCAACTTGTTGATCCTAACCACGATCTGGTCATCCAACATGTACATCCCTATCCCACCGCTAGTAAATCATACATGTCCGATGTCATATCTTTAACTCCTATCATCACTTTCGACCTTAACATTTTCTCCTCATAGGTTACAACTAACTAAAAATCTTCATCTTCTGCAGGCCACTCATTTGGATCCACCTCATATCAAAACAACACCAACATAACGTCATCCATGAAAAGACCTTTGGCTTCCTGCTACATCCAAACTTCTATAATTTCAACATCTATCCCATTAAACATTTCCCATCCTATCTCCTCTCAACAACCCACATCATTTATCCAAAATGCATTTATGTCTATCCCAAAATCAACATCGCCCATTAATACAAGTTTTATCTCTAGTGTTCACCCCTCATCGTAACAATCATCATCCATCCATATATTCTCTCAACACATACGTCAACAGCCTCACGTTCTCATCCAATACTTTAGTTATTTTCAACACGCACCTCGACCATCCCAACCACTCATCCACACCTCTATTCATTTCCAACACGTACATAATTAATATTAGTCTTTCATTCACACCTCAATCCCCTTTGAACACATACCCCAACAATCACAACCCCCTCTTGGGCACATCCATGCCCATTCAATATCAGTATATTCAACCTTCACAACCCATAGCCTCACAACCTACTTACAATACTCCTATGATTACCCCTCTTCAATATAATAATCTAATACATTACTAGCCATACCAACAAGAAAGTCCATCCATATATAACCAAAATGTTACTTTTCCATTCAGTCCCCAACAACAACCATTACACAATGAACCTTTGAAGGTATTGATGAAAAAACTATCTAGCCTTGAAGTTACCTTTATGGGTCCCAAGAACACATTATCCTATGAAAAAATCTACAATGAACCCATTTACCCATCATCTACCAATCAAAAAATATCCTCCACATTAGGAAGCTCTTAAGTTTCTCAAATTCTATAGCAAATAAGACCCTCAACAACACATTCAGGCCTTCTGAAACACTTATCACCTCATAACACATGATCAGGACCTTATGTTAAGGACATTCCCTATGTCCTTGGATGGACCTGCCTTAGATTGGTACAATAACATTCTTCAGTATTGAATTTTATCATTTGCTCAATTTGCACAATTGTTCCTAGAAACATTCTTGATTAACAATGCGTGTAAAAATCACTATTATAGACCTATATGATATCAAGCAATTTAAAAATGAATTTATCACCGATTTTTTTGCCTGTTGGAGAAGCATTATCAATCAATTATCATTTTCCATCCAACAGATTGAGGTTAATTAAATTATTTAATCTAAGTAATGTTACTTAGTTTATTATCATAAATATTACAAAGTCTCGCTCCTTCCATAACGTTCTAGTACTTTCACATTCACTGCGTGTGATATCTCGCAAACTTGAGTTATTTATCTTCCCTCGACACTTCACTATGTATTTTCCTCACACTGGTACTTATTAAACATATCAGCACTTCAAATTTTGCCATTCTGGATAAGTAAAGGTGTTGACTTTTCCATGTTTTCCTCACATTTATGGAACAAGGGAGAACATCGCACTCCAAAGTCTGAGTCCTTATAAAAGGAGATCTCAGTCAATGCGATCATTCAAAACAGGCAGATTGTCAAGTTTGATGTTATTCAAAGAACACTGTTCTGAAGTGCAATGGAGTACTAGTGAGCTAAGACTTCATAGCCTATGCAGCTTATACTTCAAGAAGATAGTTGGAGTGTGTCATGAGGTCATACATGGTCCATATGATGTGTTATGAGTATACATTGGTTTGCATTGACTCATCATGGTCAGTGATCATGGTTGAGTTAGTTCATTCTAGGCATGTTTCTAGCCCTAGAGCATCTCGAATGAGGTAGAGGTATAAGATTTTGACTAGATAATTTTTATTGGATCATGTTTGAAATATTTTGGCAATGTACCTAAAGTGTGTGATGAGTTTCAGGTCAGAATTGAAAGGTTAGATGCATGTATAGGGTCCTTGGGAAGCTACAAGTGAGAAACAAACAATTTAACACAAGTAAATGAGATTGGATGGAGAGTTTGAGAAGCCTTTGGGATGTGGTGGTGATTATGGAAAATTATATAATGTTTTTATGGTGCTTCATGCCAAGTTTTAGGTCAGTATGCAGAATATTTTTGAAGTTATGTAAGTCTTTGGTGAAACTGAGTAAGTTTCTGTGTGATTTTCAAGAAAAAGTTGACCTTCTGATGCTTGCTATGAATTGTATGCTTTTCATGGGGACATTATATATTATGTATAGATTATAATTTTAGTTATTAAGCTTTCAAAAAAAATAATAAGATACGTTTGATTGTCACATTTTTTCTGAACAATCATTAAGAAGATAAGTTGGTTTAAAACCCTAGCTAGGAATAACTTTTAGAAAAGTGAGTATATCAGCCAAGTTTTCATCGTTTCCTCAAAAATTGATGATTAGATGTTTTATAGGTATCTTATATATTTCTATAAAGATATGTTTGAGCATGTGACCATATGTGGGCCCCACCAAAAAATTCTAGTTTCCTGAAGAGTTTCATTTTCAGGAGAAAATTACAAACTGAGGTATGGACTAAATTATAATTTGCGAATCGTGGTAACCATGGGTCTCCCTGATGAAAATGATGAAGGGCCTGGTGCATTCACCTGGAGGCACATGGAACTGTATAAAAACACAAACCTGGAGCAACAAAAAACCTTTGCCACAACACTAAGGGGAAATAAAACCTACACTACAACAAAACAATGTGCATAAGCACTTAGGGAAATTAAAAACCTAGGTTAATATTTTACAAGGGTGAGGAATTTTTTCCTTTTAGTAGCAGTGTTTGAGGTGGTTCGCATTCACTGGGATCTATGTAATTCTTCACCATCCAATATAGCCATCTGGAAGGCATTGCTACTTGTACATATATGTGACCCTATAGGGGCCACTCAAAATGGCATCAAACTTGGAATGCTTTCTTGGTTTTGCCCGATCAACATCCCATTTTATAACTAGTCCCCTTCTTGAAAGGTCCTTGTTCTTGCTTTCTTATCGAAAAGGTTTTCTTTATCAATGCTTGATTTTTCTCCATGACCTACATTGCATGCTCTCTTGCCTCTCCTACTTCCATCAACTTTGCATACCTGATTTCCATAGGTTTCAAACTTGGCTAGTTCCAACTGTTTCATGAGCTCCAAAGTAGGAAAATCCAATGATATGGGCAATACTACCTCTTCCTCCCGTATACAAGCTTTTATGGGGAGCTACCTATGGACCTTTTGGATGTGATCCTATCAGCCCATAGAGCTGATTTGATCTTTGTATGCCAAAGTTCTCTAATTTTCATCAAGAGTCCTTCTGATAATCCTTAGCAGGTTCTTCTTTGTGGACTCTACTTGGCCATTACCTTGAGGGTAATAGTTTGATGAAGTGCTAAGGTACACACCATTCTTGATTGCCCATTCAGTGATCCTTTTACCAAGGAATGCCAATGCATTATCTGATATAATGGTGGTAGGGACTCCAAACCTGATGGCTATTCCTTTATAGAAATCCAAGATGTTGGATTCATTTACTTCTTTTAGTGCCGCTGCTTTAGTCCACTTGGTGAAATAGTTTGTGGTTGTAAGTATCCACTTGTGGCCTTGGCTTGAATTTGGGTTAATCACCCCAATGAAGTCTAATCCCCATTGCATGAATGGTCGATCCACTGAAATGGGATAAAGGGGCAGGGGCCTGCTAGCTTCTCCCTTCCTATGAAGAATGCACAATTTTTACACTTCTTGACCCATGATTAACAGTCCCTAAACACTGTAGGCCAATAATAACCAGTTTTCATGATCTTGAGAGTTGTTACTCGAGGAGAAAAGTGGCGTCTTTCTTCTCTATCATAGAACTCATGTAACACTCTCTCAATTTGGCTTGTTTCAACACACCTCAATAGAACACTATTGATATCCTTTTTAAATAAGACACCACCAACAAGCACACATGGAATGACTTGTAGTCTGAAGTATCTTCTCTTTACTTTGTTCAATTATGGGGGTTACAAACATGTTTGGAGGTAATGTACCAAGGATTGGGTCCAACATGTAGTAGGTGCATCATTAGCTGGTTGCTCTTGATCATTATGTAGAAATAGGACAACCTCTTTTCCACCCAATAAATCGGCCTGTTGCTTGGAGGTGAGCTGTTCACACAAACCCTTGCCTCGAACTAGTTTGGTCACCTTGATCTCAATGTCATATTCCATTACCTGAGTGATCCAACCTGCTCACTTCTCATTTAAGTTCTTGTTCAGGAGAAAATCCTTAACACCAACATGGGATACTAGCAGTTGAATCTTATTGTTTGAGACCAAGTGTCTGAACATCTTCAAGCTCCTAATAACAACAAGGACATGTTTTTCAACGAAAGAATATTTTACCTCGTAGTCCTCCAAACTCTGACTAAAGAAGTCTATTGGTTGTTCCAAAACTTCCTCCTTGGGCTAGACCAAGATGGTGTCTGACCCTCCAAAAGCATATAACATGAAGTATTTTGAGAAGTTTGGGTTAATAAGAGTTAGAGCCTGTGATATTACAAGATTGATGGCTTCAAAACTCTCTTTGCCTTCTATTGTCCACTTAAATGCAAGACTCTTCTTTAACATCATTGTTAAAGGCTTCACAAGAGTGGCAAAATCAAGTACAAACCTGCGAACAAAGTTTATCCTCCCCAAGAATCTTTGGAGAAATTTTTTGTGTTGTGGTAATGGATGTGTTCGGATGGCTTCCACCCTTTCAAGATCAATTGTCAACGCTTCTCTTGATACAATGTGGCCCAAAAATTTCCCCTCATGAGCCAGGAACACACACTTCTTTGGGTTCAATGATACTCCGAACCTTCTACACCTCTGAAACACCTACCTGAGGTGGAAGATATGGTCTGTAACATTCTTTGAGAAGATGGTGATATCATCTAGTTACACCAGGACAATATTATTGATTAGGCCTTTAAATTCCATGTCCATAGCTCGCTGAAATGTTTCTTCGGTGTTTGATAGTCCAAATGGCATCTTCTTATAAGCATATGTTCCCCATTTGGTGGTGAAGGCTATCTTGAACTGATCTTCCTCTTTCACCATTATCTGGTTATAACCTGAGTATCCATCTAACAATGAAAACCTCTCAAAGCTAGCTACAACCTGTAAGATCTATTCCATTGATGGAAGTGGATAGTGGTCCTTGAGTGATGCTCTATTCAGATCAAAAAATTCCACACACAGTCTGATTTCTCCATTTTTCTTCCTCACAGGCACCAAGTTTGCAACCCAAATCGAATGCTTGATAGGAAATATGATGCTAGCCTTAATTAGATTTTTCAATTATTTTCTCATAAGAGGCTCAATGTGAGGATTTACTGGGCTTTGCTTCTTTCTGAAAGGCTTAGATCTTGGGTCCAACTCAATAGTGTGCTATGTCAGCTTTGGGTTAAAACCCCTTAAATCTTTGTAAGTCCAGGAAAAGACATCTGGGAATTCTTGAAAAAGTTGAATAAACTCATATTTTTCTTGTTGAGTGCTTACCTTTCCAATCTGTAATGTTTTTCCTTATATGAAAATGGGCTCTGAATCCTTGCCCTTTACTTGAATATTCACCTTCTCCTTTCGGAATTGGTCATTTGGGTTGAAGATTGATTCCAAAGTGATAAGACCCTTTGGTAGTTTTTTGGTCCTTAGCTGCACCACTTGATCACCATATTGCTGCTCCAATCTGTCTTGGTTCCTAGAGAAGAACTTGACTTCTTCTTGTACAAATTTGACAATTTATTGATCATTTTCGAAGACTTTGTTGATGGCGAATAACAACACCCCTGAATGTATACAACTCGATGGGTTGAGCCTCTCAGTACGATTGCATAACATGGAGCTTTTCCCAAGTGTGGGACCTTGTGAATCGGGAAAGCTCTCCAGATGAAGGCCAGTTCCTATTCCTATATTCAGACGCACACATAAAAATGCAGAGGGTTTACTCAAAAACCTAATCTAACTTTCCAAGGAGAAAGGGTAAGAATATGCATAAAAATAAACCTAAACTAACAAAGGTGATGCACCGAGGAATGAAGAAACACCTGTCTTGCCAATAAACACAAACCATTAAAATGCAATGCAAGATCATGCATAGATAACCAGATTTGCAGTGAAAGATCAGGAGGATGCAAATGAACACAGAGAGGGTTGAGAATCATCCATAGACATGCATTATTTTCTCCAAAGATTGATACAATACACTACAAAATGCCAAGAGGCAAAGTTGCATTACAGTTTTAGATGGGAGGTTTGAACTCCACAAATTCACCTGCCAAAGAGAAGAAGGGAGGGGAAAAACAAGAATGTCCAACCTTTAGAAAGAAGCCCATCCTCACAATTTATAGGAAGAATGAGAGAGAAAAGAGAGAGGAATTCCAAATCTACCCCAACCACCTCCAGGTTGCATTTAATTCATCTCATTATGGCGGTAGGTGAGAACCTTAGCAAACCCAAAAAATGGTGAATTGTATTTTACATTTTTGAAGAACTTTTTCTCACCTAATTAAAGATATCCAGTCGTAGTTGGATAGAGGACCTCGTAAGCTTTCTGAAAAGTCCAACCTTGTGTGAATCTAAGCTCCTTGTGAAAATTTATGGCCATTTGAAATTCTGCGTCAGGGTTTGCTTTCTGTCGGGTTTGGGGTGTCAACGCTCAAAATGCTGCACCTCCTGAAGATGCGCCTCGGCATAACTATCCTCATGTCAACATACTCTTAAGTGCACCATAGACACTGAAAATGTTGACGTTTTGTGCTGTGTGCCCCCAAATTGCGTTAGGGCGTGATTTTTCGCATGTCGACACTCTGTGCTGTGCGCCCCCAACCTGCACCAGGGCACAAATTTTCACATGTCGACACCTTGTGCTGTGCGCCTCCAACCTATGCCAGGGTGTGAATTTTTGCATGTCGACACCTTGTGCTGTGCACCCCTAACCTGTGCCAGGGTGCAAATTTTTACATGTCGACACTCTGTGCTGTGCGCCCCCAACTTGCGCTAGGGTGTAAATTTTCACATGTCGACAGCTTGTGCTGTGTGCCCCCAACTTGCATTAGGGCACGAATTTTCACATGTCGACACCTTGTGCTGTGTGCCCCCAAATTGTGCTAGGGAATGAATTTTCACATGTCGACACCTTGTGATGTGCGCCCCCAACTTGCACCAGGGCACAAATTTTCGCATGTCAACATGCTGTGCTGTGCGCCCCCAACCTGCGCCAGGGCACAAATTTTCACATGTCGACACCTTGTGCTATGCGCCCCTAACTTGTGCCAAGGCACAAATTTTCACATGTCGACACCTTGTGCTGTGCGCCCCCAACCTACGCCAGGGTGTGAATTTTTGCATGTCGACATCTTCTACGCATTTGTCTATATGCAACTTTTGGCGTGAATAAATGCCAGGTTTTAAGTTTCTTTGATTTCCATATTCTTTTGTTTGTCTATATTTACCCGGGGGGAATATATATACAACAATTTGGTGACTCAATGGGATCACCTGCCTGCTAGGTAGAAGATCAGTGGCCTTTTAGCAATCCATTGGGCATGGAGTCATAAGCAATAACCTGAAACCAACTTGATATCTGATCCTGAGCTTGATACCACAACTCCTTCTCTGAGAGCACATTGAAATGTAGAAATTCAACCTGGGACCAACAAAACCTGTGTCAAAGAACTTAGGGAAATTGAAACCTAACTACAACAAGATGATGTGCATCCACACTTAGAGGAATTGAAATCTAGGCTAATATTTACAAGGGTAAACCTTTTCCTTTTAGTAGCAATGTTTAAGATAGATTCCGTTAACCGGAATTGGGAGTTCTTCTCCATCCAATGTAGACAATTGGAAGGAATTACTACTTTTACATCCCGTGACCATGTAGGGGCCACTCCAAATGGCATCAAACTTGGAATGCCTTCCTGGTTTTGCCCAATCTGCATCCCATTTCAGGACTAGGTCCCCTTCCTGGAAGGTCCTTGCTCTTGCTTTCTTATCAAACCATCTTTTTACTAAGGCCTGATTTTTCTCAATTGTTTGAACTGCATGTTCTCTAATTTCTTCCAATTCCAGCAACTCTGCATACCTGGCCTCCATTGGTTCAAACTCAGCTAACTCCAACTACTGCATGAGCTCTAATGTAGGTAGTTCTAATAATATAGGCAATACTACCTCTTTCCCATAGACCAACTTGTAAGGGGAATTACCTGTAGGCCTCTTTGGTGTTATTCTCTCAGCCCATAACATTGATTTTAGCTTGGTATTCCATGTTCTTTGATTTTCATCCAGAGTCCTTCTAATGATTCTTAGCAAATTTTTGTTCGTGGACTCTGCCTGTCCATTACCCTGCGGGTAATAATTTGAAGAGGTGCTCAAATAGATTCCATTCTTGACAGCCCATTTTGTAATCTTGGAACCTTTGAATGCCAATGCATTGTTTGATATGATAGTGGCCGGCACACCAAACGTGGCCACTATCCCTTCATAAAAGTCTAGTATGTTAGACTCATTTTCTTCTTTGAGTGCTACTGCTTCGGTCCACTTGGTGAAATAGTCCGTTGCCATGAGAATCCACTTGTGGCCTTGGCTTGATTTTGGATTGATGACCCCAATGAAGTCCAATCCCCATTGCATAAATGGTTGGTCAACCAAAATTGGGTGCAATGGAAGTGCTGCTAGTCTTTCTTTTATTGTGAAGAGTGCACATCTATTACACTTTCTTATCCATGTATAGTAGTCACTGAACACTGTGGGCGAATAATACCCTGCCTTCATTATCTTGAGAGCTATTACTCATGGGGAAAAATGTCCTCCGAAATCTCCATCGTGAAAATCTCGTAACACTCTCTCAATTTGACCTATCCCAATGCACCTCAATAGAACTCCATTGATGTCTTTCTTGAACAAAACACCATCAACAAGCACATATGGAATGACTCGTAATCTAAAGTATCTCCTTTTTGCTTTGCTCATTTCTAGAGGGCATAGGCCTATCTGTAGGAAGTGTATCATATTTTGAGTCCAACAAGGAGCGGGCACATCCTCATTTCCTTGTTCTTGACCATCCTGTAGTACCAAGACAATCTCTTTTTCATCACTTGCTTCAACTTGCTGACTCAAGGCTAGCTGTTCGCATAATCCCTTTCCACAGACCAGCTAAGTGACCTTAATTTTGATGTCATGTTCCATGACACAAGTGATCCATCCTGCACATTTCTCATTTAAATCCTTGTTTAGAAGGAAGTCCTTGACTCCCGCATGAGAGACCAACAATTGGATCTTGTTGTTTGAGACTAGGTGCTTGAATTTCTTTAAGCTCTTGATCACTGCAAGGACATGCTTTTCAATGAAAGAGTACCTATTTTCGTATTCCTCCAAGCCTTGACTGAAGAAAGCAACTGGTTATTCTAATCCTTCTTTGTTTTGCTGTACTAAGATTTCAGAAATTGTGTCTCCACCACCGAAGGTATATAACATGAAGTCCTTGGAGAAGTTTGGATTGATGAGAGTTGGAGCTTGAGATATAGCCTCTTTTATTTCGTCAAAACTTGCCTTGCCTTCAGATGTCCATTTAAATGCCATGCTCTTATTTAACATCAACATTATTGGCTTTACGAGAGTTGCAAAGTTTGGAACAAACCTGCAGACAAAATTGATCCTTCCTAAGAAGCTTTGAAGAGCCTTCTTGTGAGTTGGCAATGGCAACACTCGAATTGCTTCAACTCTTTCTGGGTCAATCGTCAACCCCTCCTTTGAAACAATATGGCCTAGAATCTTTCCTTCGTGAGCCAAGAATATGCATTTTTTGGGATTCAATGATACCCCGAATCTTCTGCACCTATGAAATACCTGCCTTAGATGAAAGAGGTGATCCGCTGCATTTTTGGAGAATACAGTGATGTCGTCAAGATATATCAAAACTATTTTATTGATCAATCCTTTGAATGCCATATCCATTTCCCTTTGGAAATTGGCTCCAGCATTTGATAGCCCAAATATCATCTTCTTGTAGGCATAGGTGCCCCCATTTGGTGGTGAAAGCCATCTTGAACTGATCTTCCTCTTTTACCATTACCTGATTATACCCTGAGTAGCCATCTAGGAGAGAGAATCTCTCCGAACCGGATACCACTTGCAATATTTGTTCCATTGAAGGAAGTGGGTAATGGTCTTTGAGAGATGCCCTATTGAGGTCTAGGAAGTCCATGCACAACCTAATTTCTCCGCTCTTCTTCCTAACTGAAACCAAGTTTGCAACCCAGCTTGAGTGCTTGATCAGGAATATAATGCTTGCCTCTATTAGCTTGTTTAGCTCTTTCTTCATTAGAGGCTCAATGTGAGGGTTGACTGGTCTCTGCTTCTACCTGATGGGCTTAGCATCTGGATCTAATTCTATGGTATGTTGTGCCAACTTCGGATTGAATCCTCTCAAGTCTTCGTAGCTCCAAGCGAAGACATCTGGAAATTATTGCAAAGCTGTATGAAATCTGATTTCTCCTGTTCAGTGGACATTTTACCAATTTGAAGTGTTCTGCTTTCCCCAACCAGAATTGGCTATGAATCTTCTCTCTTGACTTGTATGTTAGCCTTTTCCCTACGGAACTGGTCGTTAGGGTTGAAGATAGACTCCAATGTTACTAAACCCTTGGGAAGATTGTTTGTCCACAACTGCACTACTTGATCCCCATACTGCTGCTCTAGTTTGTCCTGATTTCTAGCTGAGAATTCAGCCTCTTCTTGTAAAAAATTGACGATTTGTTGATTTTTCTCAAACACCTGCCAACTTGTGTTATTATCTGGAACTGCTCACCTCAAAATCACATGTATATGTGGTTGTGTTTTTTCCCTTCTGATGTTGTCAACCACATCAAATGTTGCTCCAACCGCTGCAAGCCTATCCACAGCTTCATTTTTCTTCCTGGGTATGGACATGATGTTGAAAGCTTTGAAATCCTCAATGAGGTCCCATACCCTATTCTTGTAGTTTTTTAGCAGGTCATTCTTTGTAGCATGTTGTCCCCTAACTTGGTTGATGATTAGCTCGCTATCCCCAAACACCTGCAAGTTCTTTATGCCCTTTTTTCTGGCCCAATGCAGTCCATGAATCAAGGCCTCATATTCAGCTGTGTTGTTTGAACAGGAAAAATAGAAATGGAAAGCTGAATAATATTTGATGCCTTGAGGTGAAACAAGCATAACTCCTCATCCCGCACCTTACCTACACCTTGATCCATCGAAAAATAACTACCATACCTCATTGTCATCCTTATGGTCTAGTTTGGTGATGCTAGGAATAGGCTGGTTTTCTTCATGTATGTAATAAACTCCTAGCTCAGATTCTTATACTTCTTGGTAGGGATCAAAAGCATGTACCTTGCTTGCCCATTCATCAAGAGTCAAATTTGGGATGCTTCCAACTTTGGTGTCAACTTCATCTGTGCTTGGATAATCTTCTTGATCAAATGCTGAACAGTTGGCATTGATTTGGCTGGGAGTATGAGGCTCAATGTAAAAGTTTGCAATTGGTTCGAATCTGATTGTTGCTTTGGCCCCATACCTCATCCTAAAAATCATGTGTGACCAATCTGCATATAAATATCCACCGATTCTAGCTGTGAAATCCCTTGATAAGCATAGGGCAAAGAGTGGCAGGAGGTCAATTACAGATACATCTTGTAGAACTGTAACATTGGGGCATGCATGCAAGATAAGATTTAAACCTTTAATTACTCCCACCATTGCTACTACTGTCCCTTCCAATTGCACTACCCCCTTTGATATGACTTCATATTGGAGACCCAGCTGATCAACTATTTGCTTGGGCATGACAGAACTACTTGCCCCAGAATCAATCATGTAATTGTGTACTAGTGTATCCTTAATGATTAATGAAACATAGAATGGAGGGGGCTTCAAAAATTTACCTTGTTGTCCTCCATGATTCCCTTCAAGCTGAGCAACATTTGTGAGGACCTTCTCTTGCATATGGACCTGTTGGTTTGAAGTTGAACAATTCTTCATGACAGCTTGTAGAAGATCTCTTTGTCCTGGGATGGATAAAGATTCCCAAATTGAAATGTTCACATGTGTCTTCTTCATTTGATCGATGATGTTGAAAGGGGATGAAACATCTCTTTGTCATCCCTTACTTGGCGCAACCTTTTCTGGAGCTTGAATAGGCACATGTGTTGCTACAACAGGTACCTTAGGCTGATTTTGCACATTTGGAACTACATTTGGTCTACTGACCCCTTGTTGTGTAGGAGTAGGCTGAGAAACATCTGGATTAGATGGTTTCCCCTCTTCTATGCTTCTCTTCTTTGATCATGTGTTAGCTGCTACACTCTGAGAAATTGTTTGATTCATAACACAAAAATCCTCAACTTACCAATTCACAAGTGCGGTATCATTTGGAGCTGTGTTTTACTGAGATGTCCCCTGTTGCTGATTTGTTTCTTGACTCACTTCACCCTCTATGCTAGTAGTTGTCACCATCAAGGCTTGGTTCAAAGCACCATTGAAGAACATAGATTGGTTGTGAGGTTCATTGCATGGGAAACACAAATCATACTCTTGAGCTATGTTGTTTTGCACTGGCACTAATGCTTTATAAGTAGATGCAACATTGGGGTTATAGGGCTGAAATGGTCTATTAGCGGGAGGTCTTACTTGGCTTTGATTTGTAGCTGGATTGGGTGGCCTATTGGGCTGGTATGATGGCCTATTAGATTGAGCTTGAGGCTGATAAGAAGGTCTAAAGCTTTGGGCATGCCGCCTCTTGAGTGTAACCAGCTCATTTCCCAAATTTTGCAATTGTTTCATGACCTCTTGGAGTTCATTTGAAGCACTAGAGGATGAAGTAGAAGTTTCATTTGAACTTTGATTTCTAGGAGTGGGAATAGGAGCCAAAGTGGGTGCTTAACTAGTGCTTGGATTTTCTAAGTTTGGATACAAGGGCATGGGAGGCCTAGGAGCCAGCTTACCAGCTTGAATAAGATAGTTTTCAGCCCTAATGGCAATGCTATAAGTAGCAGGTAAGGTTGTGCCTCCCATAGATTGAATTAACATAGAAATATCAGAATTCAAAGCCTTAAGATAATATAGAAAAGCACCTTCAGCTGTTGGCCTAACG
Organism: Taxus chinensis; assembly: GCA_019776745.2. Taxonomy (NCBI): domain Eukaryota; kingdom Viridiplantae; phylum Streptophyta; class Pinopsida; order Cupressales; family Taxaceae; genus Taxus; species Taxus chinensis. Next base: position 731,891,243 of record CM034146.1, read on the forward strand.
GCCACTGGAATTCTATCCCAAGACCTTTGAAATCTGAAATTGAAGTCAGTCAGCTACTCATTAGGAGCTCTCTTGATAGTTGTCAATTGTTTTAGTAGAGACAAATTGTCTCCCTTTTCTCCAAACTACTCATGGAGAACTATGTGCATAACTGATTCCAATTTTGGATAGAACCAGCTCCAAGGCTCCTAAACCATTGTAATGCCTTCCCTTTGAATGAAGATGTCAGTAATTTGACAACAACATCCATTTCATTTATCTCATGGATTACACAAACGTTAGCAATATCTTTGACATGATCACCAGGAGTGGTATGATTTTCTCTAGTGAAAAATGGAATGTTCTTCAGTGCTACAATTGGAACTAGATTCTGTCCATTGAGGGCAAGTGGGTTGCTGCTAGTGAAGTTGACAAAAGGGTTTTGTTGCACCATCCTGATTGGCATGAGAATCCTTGTTGATTAGATGAAAGGTCTACTAGGTGGAGCGGTTGATAAAGTCTTGTTAGGTGGAGATGGTGATCTTTGTGGTCTTCTTCCTCTCCTTCCTCTACCTGGTGATAGTTACAAGTAGACAAATAACCCTTCTTCTCGAGTATCAGACCTAGTTTGAATTCTTCTCCTGTACCTGGGTAACTTTTGTTACTACACCACTGAAATCTATCCCTTCGGAGTCACCAGATGTGTTAGATAACGAGCCTCAAAAAGCTAGATTCTGCCAAGTTACACACCAAACCTGACAATATTAAAAATAGAATTTAAAACTTTGAAGGACCCAAAAGATACAGTTCTTCAATTTGGTTATCGGGTCTTGTTGTGCAGCTACTAATCCCTGAAAGGTACAAGTGAAACCTAGGTCATGCAAGGCAACTTACAAAACCTGAAACACACTGTGTCTGTACTTGGGACATGCTCAACACCTAGGAAAACCTGAAATACTAAAAACTATGAAATTTTGAAAGTCAAAATCTCAAAAATCTAAGAATACCCTTTTGAAGATTATCCGCTGATCTATCAACTGGTGAAATTTTGACTTGTTTTGAGCAAGTTAAGCCCTTAAAAATTGATTTCAAAGCTCAGCCTAGAAGGTGAAAAAAAATAAATATAAATTGTAAAACTTGCAATTTCTAAGTCCAAATTTCTTGAAAATTCCTTCAAATATTGTGGAATGACCTCTTGTCCCACCGAACATGACAAAACTATTGATGGTGAATCACAACACCCATAAATGTCTACAACTCGATGGGTTGAGACTCTCAGTGTGATTGCATAACATGGAGCTTTTCCCAAGTGTGGGACCTTGTCAATCGGGAAAGCTCTCCAGATGAAGGCCAGTTCCTATTCCTCTATTCAGATGCACACATAAAAATGTAGAGGGTTTACTCAAAAACCTAATCTAACTTTCCAAGGAGACAGGGTAAGAAGATGCATAAAAAATAAACCTAAACTAACAAAGGTGATGCACCGAGGAATGAAGAAACACCTGTCTTGCCAATAAACACAAACCATTTAAATGCAATGCAAGATCATGCACAGATAACTAGATTTGCAGTGAAATATCAGGAGGATATAAATGAACATAGAGAGGGTTGAGAATCATCCATAGACATGCATTATTTACTCCAAAGATTGATACAATACACTACAAAATGCCAAGAGGAAAAGTTGCATTACAATTTTAGATGGGAGGTTTGAACTCCACAAATTCACCTGTCAAAGAGAAGAAGGGAGGGGAAAAACAAGAATGTCTAACCTTTAGAAAGAAGCCCCTCCTAACAATTTATAGGAAGAATGAGAGAGAAAAGAGAGGAATTCTAAATCTACCCCAACCACCTCCAGGTTGCATTTAATTCATCTCATTATGGCGGTAGGTGAGAACCTTAGCAAACCTAAAAAATGGTGAATTATATTTTGCATTTTTGAAGAAATTTTTCTCACCTAATTAAATATATCCAATCCTAGTTGGATAGAGGACCTTGTAAGCTTTCCGAAAAGTCCAACCTTGCATGAATCCGAGCTCCCTGTGAAAATTTATGGCCATTTGAAAATCTACGTCAGGGTTTGCTTTCTATCAGGTTCGAGGTGTCAACGCTCAAAATGATGTGCCTCCTGAAGATGCACCTCAGTGTAAATATCCTCATGTCAACATAATCTTAAGTGTGCCATAGGCGCTGAAAATGTTGACGTTTTGTGCTGTGCACCCCCAACCTGCACCAGGGCGTGATTTTTCGCATGTTGACACTCTCTGCTGTGCGCCCCCAACCTGTGCTAGGGTGCGAATTTTCACATGTCAACACCTTGTGCTGTGTGACCCCAACCTACACCAGGGTGCAATTTTTCACATGTCGACACCTTGTGCTATGCGCCCCCAACCTGCGCCAGGGCACGAATTTTTGCATGTCAAAACTCTGTGCTGTGCGCCCCCAACCTGTGCAAGGGCACGAATTTTCACATGTCGACACCTTGTGATGTGTGCCCCCAACCTACACCAAGGCACGAATTTTTGCATGTCGACACCTTGTGCTATGCGCCCCCACCTGCGCCTTAGGGCATGAATTTTCACATGTCGACACCTTGTGCTGTGTGCCCCCAACTTGCGCCAGGGTGTGAATTTTTGCATGTCGACACACTGTGCTGTGCGTCCCCAACCTGTGCTAGGGAAAAAATTTTCACATGTCGATACCTTGTGATGTGTGCCCCCAACCTGTGCTAGGGTACAAATTTTTACATGTCGACACCTTGTGCTGTGTGCCCCCAACCTATGCCATGGCATGAATTTTCACATGTAGACATCTTCTGCGCGTTTGTCTATATGTAACTTTTGGTGTGAATAAATGCCAAGTTTTGAGTTTATTTGATTTCCATATTCTTCTGTTTGTCTATATTTACCCGGGGGGAAGATATATACAACAGACTTGCTAACTTGTGTTATTGTCTGGGACAGCCGGCCTCACAACCAACTTGATATGGGGCTGAGATTTATCACTCTTGATACTCTCCACAACATCAAAGGCTTCCCCAATTGCTGTTGTCTTGTCTATTGCTTCATTCTTCTTCATTGGGATGGAATTGATGTTGAATGCCTCAAAATCCTCGATGAGGTCCCATACCCGGTTCTTGTAGCTCTTTAATAGGTCGTTCTTGGCAGCATTTTTTCCTTGGACATGATTAGCAACTAGTTCACTGTCGCCAAACACTTACAAGTTCTTTATACTCCTTTTCCTTACCCAATGTAGTCCATGGACCAAAGCCTCATACTCTGCTATATTGTTTGAACAGATGAATTAGAAACAAAAGCTGAGTAGTATTTCATACCTTAGGGGGAAACAAGCATAGCCCCTCCTCCATCTCCTTGCCTACTTCTTGAGCCATCAAATAATAATTGCCATACTTCATTATCATCTTTGTGTTACGGCTTAATGATATCAGGGAGAGGGTGATCCTCCTCATGAAGACAATAGACTCCTAGATCAGATTCCTCCATCTCTTTATAGGGAACAAAAGCATGCCTCTTGTTCACCCACTCGTCGAGGGTCAAGTCTGGGATACACCCCACCTTGGTATCTACTTCACAAGTGTTTGGGAGGTCCTCCCGATCAAAGGCTGAACAATTGACATTGATTGGGTTAGGTACATAAGACTCAATATGGTAATCTGTAATGGGCTCAAATATGATTGTGGCCTTAGCTCCATACCTTTTTCTAAAGAGCATGTGCGACCAATCAACAGATAGATAGCCCCCAATCTTAGCAGTGAAGTCCCTGGACAAACACAATGCAAAATGTGGTGACAATTCTATGACTGATACGTTTTGCAACACAGTCACATTGGGGCATGCATGCAGTGTGAGGCTCAAATCTTTGATGAATCCAATAGTTGTCACTGTTGTCCCATCCAATTGCACTACCCCCTGGAGATGACTTCGTATTGAATACCTAGTTGATCGACTATTTTTTCGTATTACAAAGCTACTTGCTCCCAAATCAATCATGCAATTATGTACCAAATTTTCCCCAATGATTAATGAAACATAGAACGGAGGGGGCTTTAGATTCTTACCTTGTTGTCCTCCATGATTTTCCCCAAGCTGAGCTGCATGGGTAAGCACTTTCTCTTGTTGGTTAGGGTGCTGATTTGAGCTTGATCAATTGGACATAATAGTCTGTAGTAGATCTCTTTGTCCTGAAATGGCCAATGACTCCCACATTGATATGTTCACATTTGTCTTCTTCATTTATTTAATGATATTAAATGAGCTATCCTTTTTCTGCCCCTTTCATTGTACATTTTTCTCTTGCACATGGGTCGTTACAACCGGTGCCTGAGTGGGTTTGGAAGGTGGCTTGGAGTGGCTCTACATATTGGGAGTTGTACCATGAGTGCCAATACCTTGTGGAGTAATGGAGGGTTGAGGATTACCTGATTTTAGTGACTGTCCCTATCCAATATTCATTTTCTTGGACCGTGTATTGGCAGCCACACTTTGAGAATGTGTTTGATTTCATTCCATATAAATCTTCATCCTGCCAATTGACAATTATAGTTTCACTTGGAGATGCCTCTTGCTGAGCTCCTTTCTGCTGATTTTTTTCTTGGCTGGACTCTTGTGACACACCAATGGTCTGTACCATCAAGGCCTGGTTTAGTGCACCATTAAAACACATTGATTGGTTATGGGGCTGATTGTATGGGGAACACCAATCATATTCTTATGCCATATTGTTTTTTGTTGGAACCAAGGCCCTTGATGTTGAAGATGTGTTTGGATCATATGACTGGAAAGGTCTAGCAGTTTGAGGTTGTCCTTGGTTTTGGTTCTGATTTGCAGCCTAAGCTGGTGGCCTATTTTGCTGATTTGTGGGTATAGCCTGATGCTGAGTTTGAGGCTGGTATGGCCTAGAACTCTGAGCTTTCTACCTTTTGATAGTCACTAGCTCATTCCCTAGGTTCTGAGATATTTCATAACTTCTTGAAGCTCTTTTGAGGTGCTAGAGGATGAGGTGGAGGTTTCAGCTGAGCTCTGATTCTTAGGAGTAGGGTATGGGATCTAATGTGGGTGTCTGACTAGTACTTGGATCTCTTAGTTCTAGGTATGGAGGCATGGGTGTCCTAGGAGCAAGTTTGCTAGCCTGAATTAAACAATTTTCAGCTCTTATGGAAATGTTATAGGCTCAAAGTAATGTGGTGCCTCCTATTGATTGAATCATTAAAGCAATATCAGAATTTAGAGCTCTAAGAAAGTATAAGAAAAAACCCTCATCTGTGGGTCTTATAGCCAATGGAATCTTGTCCCATGTCCTTTGAAATCTGTTAACTGCTCGCTAGGGTCCCTCTCAATTGTTGTCAATTATTCCAACAAAGATATATTATCTACCTTCTCTCCAAATTGATCACGAAGAGCTCTGCGCAGATGGTCCCAAGTTTGAATAGATCCTGTTGTTAGACTCCTGAACCATTGTGAAGCTTTAGCCTTGAGTGAAGAGGCTAATTACTTGATTGTAATGTCTATCTCAGTGATCTCATGAATTGCACAGAAATTTGCAATGTCTTGAATGTGGTCATTAGGAGAAGTATGGTTTTCTCCAGTGAAATATGGGATGTTCTTTAATGCTGCCACTAGGACTAGATTTTGTGCATTGAGGGCCAGTGGGTTGTTGATAGTGAAATTAACATAGGGATTTGGCTATGCCATCCTGATTTGTCTAAGAACCCTTATTGATTGAATGAATGGCCTACCAGGAGGAGGTGTTGACAAGGTTTTTTTTTGGTGGAGATGGAGACCTATGGGATCTTATCCCTCTTCCTCTTCTATCTGGGGACAAGTATAGATAGAAAAATAGTCCCTCCTCTTTGGTTCTTTACCTTTTTTTGTATTCTTCTCATGAAATTTATAAGCTTGGATTGTTGAAACTAGTAGATTCTGATTCTTTTGGAGTCACCAGATGTGCAATTTTAAAGATTCTTAAAAGATAAAATTATAGCAAATACACATCAATATTACTACAATAAATATGGAGACTTCTTGTCCCACTAAGCATGCCAAAACTGTTAGTGTAGAATCACAACACCCCTGAATGTATGCAACCTTGCGAGTTGAAAGAGCTCTCTAGATTAAGGCTAGTTCCCATTCCTCTATTCAGGTGCATGCAAATAAATCCTTGTAGAGGATCTATTCTAAGCCTACTCTATCTTACCAAGGGGACAGGGTCAAGAAGATGCAATAAAATAAACCTAAGCTAACGAGGTGATGCACCAAAGGAATGTTAGACACTCATTTTGCAATTTAACACAGACCACAAAAATGCAATACAAACACCATGCACAGGTGACCAAACTATAATGAGAGATCAAAAGGAAACAATGGAACACACGAGAGGGTAAAAAATCATCCATAGACATATATTATTTCTCTAAAGTCGATACAGTACATTATAGTGGCCAAGAGCCAAAACTTAGCATTACAACTTGAATCGGGAGGTTAGGACTCCACGAACTCATCTACAGACCAGAGGTGAAGGGAGGCTACAAAATAGAAAAATTTCCAAACCTTTATAATGAGCCCTGCCCCTTATTTTATAGATTTAGCATAGAGAGAGCCGGGAAAACTAATTTGAAGCTTAGTTACTAGCCATCAATGCAAATCCACCCCAAATCTGTCATGTTTACCACTTTGTGTCTTCTCGGCATGTTGAAGAAGGGAGAGTGGTGGATCAAATCAAATATGATCTGGTTATTGGAGACAATATGATTGCATATTAATGGTATGAAGAATTTTCCCCATTTTCACCCACCAAACATATTTGAAATTAAAGTTTTAGGTTTCTATGGCATAGGCGAGGTCGAGACCTTTCCAATGGTGTAAAATTTGTTGAATTTCAAGCATTGGGTCGAAAGATATGTCCATTTGAGTGATTGAGTCGAGCCCATACAAAAATGGTGAAAACCAGTGAGCAGAACAAGTTTGTAGGCTTGAAACTCACTTTGTGCCCCTTGGGCCCCGCAGCTTCATAATTTACTTTTTGGCAAAAAATCACTTTCAGGCTTGACGGTCTACTTTTTCCTTTTGGGAAAAAATTCAATCCAAGGCCCACTAGCCCGCATGCAATCAAGGCTTGACGCGTGGCTCTTTGGGCATCGGTAGAGGCACGACTCATTTTTTCACTTTACGCTTCTTGAGGCAAAAAATCCAAACTGTCTCCAACAATCCGCAGGCCCGCTTTGACTTTTCAACATGGCCGTGCGTTTCTTTGTGGGCCTTAGGAATTTTTCTTCATTTAACTTAAAAATCCCCCGTGGGCTTACAGGCCCAAAATTCACTTTGTGCCCTTTTTGCAAAAAACACAAAAGTTCCAAAAACTCCTCGTAGACCCATCGGCCCGAAACTTACTTGGGAAAATTTTCCTCTTCAGGCTTGTCAGCCTTCATTTTCCATTTGGGTGAAAAGTCTCAAAATCTCCCACCACCTTGCCTCTTTGCATTGGCAAAAATCTTTAAAAACTTCCGGCGGCCTGCTTTTGGGCAAAAATACCTTCCAAGGAATGTCGGCTCGTAACTTGCAAAAATATGAGGAGTTAGGACTTCTTTATATTTTTGGAAAGGGGGAAGAAATTTCCCACCTGATGAAGATGCTTTCAGGAAACCTTAAGTGCTTAGAATATCTAAAAAATTGTATTAAATCACTAAAAGGGAAAAAATGGGTGCAGTTAACCAGAAATAAGCATGAGCTTATTTTGGATAATAGGTTAAAAAGAAGAAATGCATATAAAAGTGATTGTTTCAGCTCATTTTGAGAGCTAGTCTTGCATGGGGGAGTAGGAAAACCTATAGGAGAGTTATTTGCAGGTATAAAGCCATGATTTGAGGGAAGATCATATGTGTTTCTTATCGAGGAATAAATTAAAATCATGATTGTAAGAGTTTAAAGGAAGGACAAGTGAAGAAAGAAGGAGAAAGTACAAGATTAATTCCCTAGGGTATGAGCTAGGGTTTGTGAGTTAAATTAGTGATATCCATAAATTGTGGTAGAAGAATTTTAAGAAATATAAAATCTTTAGGTGGCTAAGTTTGTGCTTGGTAATCCTTAGGGGGTTGTAGCCTCCTCATGGAGTGGGTGCTTCACTAAATTAGGGGTTAGTGCTCCTTGTAAGGATGGTGATCTACTAAAGTAGGGGTTGGTGCTCTTTGTGGGGTAGATGCCCCACTAAATCAAGGGTTGATGATCCTTGTGTATTTTTTGCTACACTAAATTACTTTGATTTTTGTAATATAAGTAGATTTTCAGTTGGTTTTTCTTCCCCATGAGGGTTTCCCATTTACATCTAGTGTTTATGAGCGCTCTTACATGTGTTATGGATATTTGATTATATTGTGCACACTTAATATGTTATGGTTGAATGTATGTGAATGGATGAATGCTAATGTATGATGAAATAAATGGTAAATGAATTGAATAAATTGTAGGATTGATTCACACCCCCCCTCTCAGTCCATTGTGCTTTTAACAATTGGTATCAAATTTAGTCCTTCTCAAGAAATTTTAGCAACTTGAAGGAGATCCTAGAAGAAAAATATGGATATAGAAGAAAGTCTTAAGTTAAAAATATTAAGAGAAAAATTAAAGAGGTTTTTAATCCAGTTGGAGGAATCAGATGAATATCTAAAACAGTATACAAAATTGAGGAACAAGTCATGTGAAGAAGAAGATGATGATAATGAACGAAAATGGCCTCAAAGTGGAAGATGGTCAAGAGAATCCATTGATCAGGTTGAGAGTATGTTTAAAACCTTTAGGGTTTGATACTTGGCAAGATGTTCTTGGTGTTTGCACTCCATTATCAAATCTAACTCAAAAGGTGACTAATGAAAGTGTTAGAAAAGCTCTATATAGTGATTCTGAAGTGAGTTATCATAATGGAAAGAATGAAGAGCTACTAATTGACGAGGAATTTGTTCTATAAACTGATTCTGATGTATATGAATTCAAGGAAGAAGATAAAGTTATTGATGATGCCCTAGGAGTTGAACTTGAAGTTGTACGTTAATATCTCAATTTAAAGGATGATGTAGATGTCTAGCAAGGTTTTTACCTTTGTTTTCTTGACTGTTTCAAGTGGGTAAAAACCGAGCTTGACCTCAATATGGTGGGGTTTCTAGGATACCTGAAATGTGTGGGCTATGTACTGTTTGCACACTGTTTAAAAAAATGGATCAAAATCTTCTTCTCCTGTGAACAAACAAGCTTAGAAACCATATAAGACAAAATAATATTATTGATTAAAATAGGAAACACTTAATATTTGATTAGTACTTATGATTATGATTATAGTGTGAATAAGATAAGAATGTGAGTATCACTTGATTTAGACTAGATATACATATATGGAAAAAATTAGTCATGATTCAAATCTAGAGATTCAGACTCTTGGTCTATGTCCAGAGGTTTTAAGATAACATTGGATGCTACAGAACCAGTTATTTCATCTTCTTCCTTAGTAAGGTCAGAATCAGGGGACAAAGATATAGTCCTCAAAAAATAAGTTGAAATCCTCCTCTTGGGTGTTATAAAGGTAGGGCGAATGTTGTGTTGAGTCCTAGATATGCTTATGTGACTTTGGGTGTCAAACTCTGTGGCAATGTGGTAGTCTTCTTCTAGGTGCTCTAGGCCAGTCTTGTAGTGATGCTCAAACTGAATGAGGTCTTCTTAGAGTCTCAATGCTTCATCATATGCATCCCAAAAAGCATTGTTCACTTCTAGGATACACTGTGTGGAGGAAAATATAGCCTCTAGGTGATCAAACAGAGCTTCCTGGATAGCGCAGAGTTCGAGATCATGGATCAACTCATATTGCTCTCAGTATAAGTGGATGACGGATGACAGGGAAAGGGATCATTTGTGGGAAAATCATAACCTCCTAATGCCATATGAAAACATCATACTTGACAGGAGATTAGTAGATAACAAGAAAAGCTAGACATTTTAGTCATATTAGATAGGAAAATGTAAAAAAGAGTAGATAAACACATGAATCATTGGCGATTAAGGAAATCGCTAGCGATTGCTACTAAATATAACAACCTATTAAATAGAGCTAATAATTGAATTAAGTTAAAATATGGATTTTGATAGAATTAGAGCCTCATTAATATATAAATGATGCATAAGTTAAAATTACTTGTAGTTAGCACCTAGAAAAGAAAAACAAGATCAAATTACCTTGCAAAATGAACCAGTTTGATGGATGGATGGAAGAAGATGGTTGATCAATGAGAACGAGAAATTTGATGATAGATTCTTCATCTTTTGAGAAATGTAGTGTTTGGACAAGAGCTTATGTAAATTTCTTTTATGTCTGATACATTGGGATTGAGGTAAAATGGTCTTGCAAAATATGAGAATCTGTGTCGAAAAGGTGTGGATTCTCATATTTATATATCATCGACGATTGGGAAAATTGTCGGCGATTGTGGAAGATCTTAGTTTAGATAACAAAGCAAGTGATTTTCTTCCATTTTGAACTTGGTATGGAGAATTTCAAAGTGATTAGGATGAGGGATGGTTAAAAAAGCACAAACTAAGTTTGTTAGGATGAGAGGATTTTAGTTTTTAGAATTTTTTTAGAGGAGGTTAGTGATTTTTATAATGTTAACTAGTTAGGGATAAGTTAGTGATTTTAGAAGATAGTTAGGTGTTTAGTGAGGTGTTCTAGTTAATACAACAAAGTGTAATGGTGAGGTGTGAGGGGGGGTAACTAATTTATCTATTTTAATTAATTAAATAATTATATTAGCCTTTAGAGATGTGAGAATATGAGGGTCATAAATATATTAATTGAGGGTGTATAAAAAGACGATATCATAAATTTTCATAAATGAGTCATCTTTGATTGAAAATGTTCTCAAATTGAGGGGAATGTAAGTTTTTGGTGTCTACATTTTCCCTTTTTGTCTGGAAATTTTTGGAAAATTGCTAGATAAAAATGATTAAGGAATTGTTTTGTTGGTATGGGTGAATCCACTGTAGCACAATACAGTGAACACCAATGTGCTTTCTTTTCAAAAGGGCTTTCCCCAATTAGAAAGGGTGTAAACAAAATGCTAGGGAACCAATTTTTTAGGGTGTCCAATGGGCTCAATTCTTATGGACATATGATTCTTACCAGGTAGAATTTGAGAGATGGGGGAAAAACCAAGTGATGGGGGCCAAAGGGCTAGTCTCCCATAAACAAATAGTAATTCCCAAATTTTTGAATATGTCAATTTGTTCAGAAGATTTTAAAGGTCAAGACATTTTAGAAACATGACACACTTGTGTAGGAATTGAAAATGGCTTTTTTTTTAGGAAATGTGGATAAAAATGTAAAGACAAGGAAATCGTCGGTGATTTAGGGCAATCGCTAGCGATTGGCGTGCATGGAAAAGGGGTTAAATAACTTGGTTTTGTTTGTTTTTGTTTCATTGTTTGTGATTTTTATTTGTGAAAGCGGACTGTGAAAACATGTTTCTAAAAAGAGATATTGTGTGAAAAAGATGATACGATGGCATCTTCGAGCCAGAAACGAGAATCCATCCTTAGGCCGAGGTGAGTTTTCAACTCAAATTTATTTAATTTTTGTGAATTCTTTGTAATTTTGATGAAATTGGGATGTTCAAGGGCACATGAATGGTGTAGTAGGGATCTTCAGTGATTCATGGAATTGCTGGTGATCAATGTGAATCTAACTGGTCTATTTATGTGAATCGTCTATGATTGTTGATCAATCATTAACTTGATTCAACTGTTTGGAAAACCGTTTGTTATTTTTCTTGATGTTTTCTGATTTTTGTAGGATGTTTTAAGGTTTAGGATGAATGTTATGTTGTTATTTTGTTATTTTTTATTGTGATTATATTAATGTTGTTTTTGTGTTGTGTCCTGCAGGTGGATGCAACTCTTACTATTAGAGACCGTATTCCCTTGATATTGGATGAGGTCAGAGAGGATTTGACTGATGATGATTGGGATCACTTGGAGGCTTGGTTTTGATGGGATGAGATTCTATAGGTGGATTCATAGATGTCTGCAAGTCTTATACTTGCATTATTAGAGAGGTGGAATCCTTCCACCAACACTTTTTAGTTTCCCACATGAGAGATGATCATCACCTTATAGTATGTTCATTTTATCACCAGAATTACCGATGATTAGGAGGGAGCCATTTATTTTATTTCATGATGTAGAGAGGGTCGACACTATGAAGATGTTATATGTAGATGAGTCTCGGGGTGTGAGATATGCATCAGGAGATTTTTATTACCAAGTTTTGTATGATTCCAGAGAAAGGGTTGTCCACAGATGACCATGATGATGTTGGGGATTTCATGTTTTTCACTTCCAGATTCAGGAGGTGGGATGATTCCCATGGATGATTACAGGAGTTGTTGCAGAGATAGTGGAGGACTGCATAATTTTTGAGTGGGATCCTACATTTTTTACACATACTTTTAGAGATTTTTGGGCTTGGATAACCCACAAGCTATATAGTATATATGTTCAGATTTCTACTGTAGTGTTGGGCTCATGAGAACATCGCCATTTCCCATCCATGGGGTTTCCTGGTGTTATTGATGCAAGGAACCCTAGTTTCATAAAATGGAGTGTCAGTCTTGGTTGAGAGAGGAAGGCCAAGGGCCTACCTATTACAGAGACTTGATATCAAGGTTGCAGGTTGGTGATGTGATCTGATGGCCATATATGGGTTTTCATTCTTGGCCTGAGTTCTCTGAGGATTCATTGAGATTATAACAAGACATATTGGTTTAGGGGTAGAGATCTAGGGAGGATGATATGTTACACTTTAGCCAAGTGAGGAGGTAATTTGGCCTCATCCAAGAGATACCAAAGGATCTGGCTCCATACAAATGAGAAGAGGGGGATATTGATACTCCACAGGTCGTATTGATGAGACTCAATTATTGTGGATTATCTTGGTGTTATGAGTCCAGATGATGATGGACATATGGTCCCTATTGATGATGTAGGAGTGAATCCAGACTTTGGTGCTTGGTGGTCCCATTCATTGAGGGATTTTGAGAGGATAAGAGAAACAAAGAGACATGCACAGGTGGTTAGGGGTGTGGGCTCGAGTAGAGGGAGGATCCCAGGAGCCCACAGTATAGCAATGAGAGAGTGGAGGGTGATGACGTTGCTTAGCTACAATGTTCCAGTGGTGATAGCCGAGAAGGCCATAGTTGAGGCTGAGAGGGATGTCACTCGGAGAGAGCGTGATGATCTTGCAGGGATTCAAGATACATGTATTGTCAAGTTTGATGGTTTAATTACGTAGAGCGTGACGGTTTATAGGAACAACTTATAATTGTCTCTTTTGATAGAGAAAAGTACAAGAGATAGTTAGATACACTAAAAAAAGGCCTTGGGGATTACCTGGCCTTCCATATCTGGTGTAGAGTTTTCATCCATGGCCCAACAGAGAGGGCATCTCGGCACTTAATATGGTATTGGTGTCTCATTATGAGGCTATAAGAAGATCGAGGGATTACTATGTGGACATGATCATTAGGTACTACCCTGATGTCACTCTTTATGATGATCATGTAGCTACCCAAGTGGGAACCACAACAGTAGTGAGGCCTGGTGATAGTGCAACGAGTTTGGTTCATCCACCTCAAACCACCAAGGGAGAGGAGGTGATAGAGGATTGATGGTGGTGCATGCATAGCTAGGAAGTACCTCTACTCCTAGAGGAGAGGCTGGTGTTAGTAGCCCATACTAGGATGAATTAGATTTTACTATGTGATAGTGGAATTTGTAGGCTCATGGAAGCTAATTTACGTATTTGAGACTTTATGATGTATTTGATATTTTTTGAGACTTTGGTTTATATGATGACGATGATGTTTCTTATGGTTTTTAGATTTTATACTTGTGTTGACAGTGCTCATAAAATCCTATAATCTTACATGGATTATATGGTTACTTTGATTGTTATGCTTATATGATATGGTTACATGATTTTATATATGATGATTTTGATGATGATGATTATGATTCTTATGATTCTGATGATGTCATATAATTTTTATGATGTTTTATGCATATGCATTGGATATACTGATGTTTATGTTTTTAATCATGAGTCTTAATGTTCCACTATATTTTGGGAAATTTGACTTAACCATAATGTATCATATTAAAATGTGATTTAAATAAAATTAAGTAAAAAGTGGAAAGAAATCCTCATTAAGTAATATGCACGTAATGGGTTTTAATAGTGCTTGCACTTGTGGCCTTTCAAAATTTTAAATAAGACTATCAAAGGACAGTTTATACTGATCATGGTGGATTTGGATAAAAAAGTGTGAAAGAACCATATGAATACATGCCTTCATGGGGAAGAAGGGTTCTCTTTTTTAACAAATTTAGAGGGAATCAATGCCCCAGCTCTTTATGAGAACCAAACTGATCAGTGCGGGAAGTTTTCTATGGGAAATTATGATTGATACGGGAAGCTTTCTAGGATGCTTTTTGATTTTGATATGTTTGTAGAGGCTGATTAAAATGAGAATCCTTTCTCATGGGTAGCCATCCTTCGAGGGTATGGTCTACATATTTCATTTAGATTGAATGGTCATCCTTCAATGGATTGGTCCATGATTTTTTTTTATAAAAATGGTAGTTGTCCTTCTAAGGGATTAGATCTACTTTTATTTTAACAATATGATGTTCGAATATTTGTCCTTCAAGGGATCAGTCTATTTATTTTTTATTTTAATAAGAAGCAATTTTATGTGTTTTTGGATTTATTTTGAGCTCAGAGAAAAACCCTAATAAATCATTTGTTTAAGGAGGGGATAAATGTATAGATGGTGCATCCATATGTCCCATGTATCGATGTTGGGAATAAGAATGAAGGAATGATTCTGAGCTTAATGAAATGCAGGGTTGTGTTTTTTTGACAAGATCGATTAAAATTTTTGTCAAGATAATCAATCATTTAACAGTACAAAGGCCGCAAGTGTAAAGCATTTAGAGGTTCTTGTTCAAGTTACCCATCAAGAGAAGCGAGATGATAAGTTCCTGACCCATATTTTTTAGTAATAATGTATGTACCAATCAAGTTGGGGGTAAAACTTTTCATGTTTAGTTCACTCTAATTTAGTCACATTTTGATTTTCCTTAAGCACGAGATCACCAATTTTAAGTCACGTTCCATGACATGTTTATTATATGCTCTACTAATGTGTTGTTGATAAAATTGATGATGTTCAAGAGCTTTTAGATGCTTTTCATCTAATAAATCTAGTTATGCTAGGTGATTTTGGCAATATTCTTCATCAGGAATGAAATATTTTAAAGATAAATGGAGTGATGGGATTTTAATTTCTTGGGGTATGATGGCTTTAGAGCCATAAATGAGTGAATAAAATGTAGTTTCTGTAGGTGTACAGATACTAGTTCGATAAGCCCACAGAGCGAACAAGATTTGAGTATGTTAATTCTTGCCTGCATAATTTATGGTTTTCATAAGGATTTTGTTAAGTGTTTTGTAGGGGGATTCAGCTTGTTCACTTGCTTGAGGGTAATATGGTGATGAGAATCTTAGTTTGATGTTGAATGTATCACAGAGCCTTTTAACATCCTTATTCTTGAAGGATTTTCCATTGTCTGTGATAAGCATATGTGGAATGCCAAAATGACATATGATGTTTTGATATATAAATTTGACAATGGGTCTTGAATTTTTCAAAGTTAATGGGAATAGCTTCAACCCATTTAGTAAAATATTTAGTTGTAGTGATGATTGAATGATGTTTTTGAGATGATTTTGGATTAATTTCACTAATGATATCTAACCCCCATTGAGAGAAAGGCCATAAGTTTTGTGCGGGTTAGAAATTCTTGACTAGGGATGTGGATGAGAACATAATTAAGTTGACACTTAATGCACTTTTTGACATACATGCACAACAATATTTGGTGATAGTGGGCTAGTAATATCCCAGTCATATGATACACTTGGCGATGGCGTTGCCACTGAAATGGCCTCCACAAATACCATCGTGGACCTCTCTGATTGCGTTGGTTGATTCATGTGATTTAAGACACCGTAATAATACACTGTCAAAACTACGTTTGTAAAGAATGCCTCCTATGATAACGAAGTGAGTGACACATTGAAGGAATGATCATTTAGTACCTTGTGATAGGTCTAGTGGGAGTTTAGATTCAGTGAGATAACCAAATATTTGGGGTCGTACCATAGATCTGATGATTTTTGCCAATGTTGTGGATGGAAGGTATCTCATTTTGATGTGAAGGATGCTATAGACATTGAATGACTACAGACATCTTAGATTTATCCCTTAATTTTCTCTTTCGAAGGGCACAAGGGATCCTAGAGAATCTATAATGTCTGTAAACTTGTTAGAAGATCATGGAATGGTTTGGATGGTATAATGGTCGAATGCACCAATGAGAAATTTGAAAATAACCTTATACTTTTTAAGGACCTTATTTTTACATTGGTACTCTCCTTTGACCTGACTGATGATGAGTTGTGAATCCCCGTAGATTTGTAGGACTTGGACACCTAAGAGAATAGTGGTTTGTAAACCCATGATTAAGGATTCATATTCTACCATATTATTAGTACACTTAAAATTGAGCTTGAATGATAATGGTATGGGAATGTTCTAGGGTGGTATGATAACAACACCAGCTCCTCCTCCTTGAAATTTAGTTCCATCAAAGAAAAGGAACATTTTAATGGGGATGAAATCTGATTCATAATCATTAGATTACAGTGATGTTCTTAATGGTCTCATCAAGGAAACATTCATGAGGTGGTTGATTATCTAGAAGAGGTGCTTCAGGGAGTTGATTAGAAATGGATGACCTTTAATGGATATTTTTGGTATAATTTCCAAGTCAAATTCAGTCATTAACATGAGTCATCAGGTTATGTGGTCATTATGATGAGGTTTCTCATGCATGGCTTTAAGTGGGTTAAAACTAGTGATGACGTATGTTTTGTGATTAAGAAGATAGTGTCATAGTTTGGAAGTGGAAAATTATAATGCACAACACAACTTTTTGGCTTCAGTATAACGTGTCTCATATTCATGAAGAGTGTGCAGCTAATGTAGTACACATCCTGCTCATGGCCTTGATTATCACGGTGGGCAAGCATGGATCCTAATGCATGTTCTGAAGTGGATATGTATAGGTAAAAAGTTTCTCCATCACGAGGTGGAGTGAGGACAGGTGGTGATAATAAATATTGCTTAATTTGATCAAAATCATTTTGGATATTAGAATCCCAATGGAACTCAACATCTTTATAGAGAAGATGATGAAATGGATGACAATGGTTAGAAAGTTGTGATATGAATCACCAAATGGACTACAATTTTCCCTGAAGGCTACATATTTTCTTAAGGTTAGAAGGTGGAGGCATTTTTATAATTTCCCTAAATTTTGCAAGGATCAAATTCAATTCCACTAATAGATATGATAAATGCCAAAATATTTCTGGTGAGAACACCAAAAACACACTTTATAGGATTAAGTTGAAGGTAGAATTGGATAACATGAATGAAAATGGATACAAGGACTTCGAGGTGGTTTTTATGAGAATTGGAATTTCCAAGGAGGTCATCAACGTAGTCCTCAAAATTTTTCATGGATAAGGTCATGGAAGATGTATGTCATGGCATGTTGATATGTTTGCCCCCACATTTTTAAGTCTGAAAGGCATAATATGGTAACAAAAGGTTCCCCAAGGGGTGATAAAAGATGTTTTGTGTTGATCATCAAGGAGAAATGATAATTTTACTATAACCTAAAAAAACCATGCATAAGGGAGAGCATTCCATGGTCTATTTTTGGGTCAATGAGATCATCTATGTTTGGGAGAGGGAAATCATCTTTTGGATAGGAAAGATTGATATCCCTAAAATCTTGAAAATGTGAATCTTTCCTGAAGCTTTAGTTACAGGGAAACATTGGAAACCAATTGTGGATAGTCAATAGGTATGATAAAAGTTAGTAGTTAAGAGGTGTTGCAACTCTTCCTTAACAAGGAGAGCTATACGAGGATGCATCTTGCAGAGTTTTTGTTTGATTGACCTTGGCATGGCAGGATATGTGACTATGTTATGTACAACAATGTTGGGGTCGATCCCAGGCATATCACTATATGACCAGGTGAAGGCTTGATGATATTTTAGCTAAGAACATGGTAAAATGATTCATTTCTTGTGGATCAAGGGATTGGATGACCTTAACTATGCGGGGGTAATAAGGTGTTCCTAAGTTAATATCGAGTGTGGATTCATTGAGAATAGTGGATGTTTTAGATGCTAGGGTTTTCTAGAGATAATGATCTTCATCTCCCATAAGAGATAGGATATCCTGGTCATCCTAACACTGAAGGATATCTATGATTGATGATTCTTCTTCAACCATTTCTTGATGAACAAGCGGTCGAGATTCAACGAAGTTTTTGGATTGATAAGTGAGTGGTCCTATGGATATAATATTGATTAAAAAGAAGTTGGGTGGGATAGGTACAATATCATCTGTATCCATGGAATCCTCAGGCTTGGCAGGTGATGATGATTTTGGTTCAAGAATGGATATCGGAGTTTCTTGTTTAGATGGAATGATTTCAGTGATTACCGGGGTGAATTTTCTATAACATAGACCATTTTATCATATAGCTTGAGAGTGCGTAGAATGAGTTGGTCATGTGTTCCTTGTTTGTAATGTCCAAGGCCAAATCCTTTCCATGTGAAACAAAAGAGATGCATGTGGGCAAAAGTTGGGGTTATCAAGAGATTTAAAATGTGATTTAAACAACATTGTGTGATGTGAATGAGTCGGATGAGATGGTGGATTGTCAAGTATGCCATAGATGAGATTTGTTTTAAGGTATGCGGGTCCATAGGAGATAACATATCCTACATCAGGATCATACATGGGTTACTTTTTCGGGGGTGACTATATGTTTTTGGTGATGGAATAGAGTTAAGCACAAAGAGGTGGTATTCCCCGAGAGTGAGAATTTTCATGGCCTCGGTGACAAAAGAATCATCTGGAAAGGTGGAAGAAGGTATCTATGTGCTGGTGGATGTTTGATTTGATGATTCATAATTGGATTTAGGTACTAATACATCATTTGGGTGGTACATCATGTAGCAGTTAGTGAAATGGATTAGGATCCGCCAGGACTGTGTGAGTTTACCCTTCATGTTCATACTTAAGAAAATGATGAAGAGTGGAAGGAAAAAAACTCATGGTGCATATCCAAGGGAATTATAGTAACATAATATATTTAAATTCCCCTTCTATGATGTAGAATATTTTTGGTAAGGTTTTAACATCAACTTTGAGTGGTAGGATGAAAGTTCCTAGTGTGGGTGTGATTATATTGTTGAAGGAGCATAACAGGAATAGAGTTTGAGAAACAATTACATTAGGTAGCTTAAGTTGATCAAAGTAAAGGGAGGATATAATATCGATGGACACGCCACTGTCAATCATGACTCTTTTGATAGAAATGTCATTGATCTGAGCGGTAATGAAAATAGGAAAATCATGGTCTTCTAGCCTAAGAGAAGCTATCTCAGATGGTTTGAATGATATATAGGTGGATGCTTTAAGAGCACCTACAAAATTTTTAAATGAAGTTCTGTCGTTAAAATCTATAGTGATGGATTGAAGGATCTCTATCATGGCCTACTTATGGATAGGCTATGTTTGGACTGGTTCATAGAGTGACATCCAGACTAGTGTTTGATGTAATTGTCTAATGAAAAACTTTTGTATTGAAGTGGAATGTGGTGTGGTTGTTGGTAAAGGATTTTTTGCCTTTGGGGATGGAATTTGGTTGGTCCATTCAGAAGCTAAGGATATGGAGACTTTTAGATTTAATAGGTGGAGTTGGTAACTGCGAAGGTAGAGGTATGACAAAAGGAGTCCTACTTCTCTGAGGCTCGGATGATACTTTGTCGTAATCTTGAGTATGAGTAGTGATATGGATTACATCTACCTAACATATTAACACTTATATAATAAATTCATTAGGTGATGTTGGGGTTAATGTTGATGTTGTGTTTGATTGAGAGGGAAAGAAGAGAGAACTGCCAATCTTCACAACTTTATGATGAAAAGCTCTGCAGTCTTCTACAGAGTGGCCTCAGGTTCTATGGAAATCACAAAAGGCATCAAATTTTTACCAAGGGTTTCCATCCATGATGATCTGATAACTTGGGAGGTGGTAGTGTAATGAGTGAGTTATGAAGAAGGTAATCTAGAATGGTGGCATAACACCCTTTAGGTCTGAACGTGGATGGTAATAACATACTACTATCTCTTTTGGGAGCAAGTGGAGTGGATGCATTCGCCATTAGTTGTTTACTTGGTGGTTTCAGGGTTTTTATATCCATTATAATAGATGATGGATGGGGATTTTGTACATGTGGAAACTATAAAGGGTATTCAGATCGGATAGGAGTTAAAGGGCGAGGGTCTTCCATAGGCACCCATTGTGGAATAATAGACATGGAAAATGGGCTTATGGTGGGGGTTTGATGAACATGCCTTGCCCCTGTAATAATTGGGTGGTTAACTGGTATGAGGGTAGAAGGATTACATGGGAGATTATGGTATGAAGGGATATGTTGAGGGCCTCTGAAATCTAGAATGACGTTATGTTTGGAGGGTCCTCTAGGTTTTAATGCTACAAGAGGGAATCCAAAAGTGGGAATTCCCGTTGGATGAATGGGTGGATGAAAAGGTGGGGCCCCCCTATAAATGATAAGTTTCATCATAATAAGGAATTTCTAAAGACCTAAACCACGCCCTATTTGTTGGGTCCCTTTGAAGTTTTGGATGGACTAGGTGTATTGTTTGAGGTTGATGCCAATGAATGCATGGGAGTTTGAATAGTATGGTTGATGTAATATAAATAGTTCAAGGACTTTTGATTATTTATATTTAGGGGTTGAGAATAATCAAAATCCTTGGCTGATTTGGGTAGAGGTGATTGAGCTAAGAACGTCTCGAGTGGTACCATAGTTATTTTTGAAAATATGGATATAGATGCAGGTATATTTGTTCTTGTGGATGTGGGCATGGACTTAGTAATAACATTCGATGAAGGTATGGGAACAAGTTTTGTAATGAGTGGAAATTCTACAATTATAAGTTTATCAAGCATTGGTATTGATTATGTAGGTATTGAATCACTGAGTAACAGGGGTGTAGGAGTAATTTGTATGTTGGTTTTAGTAAGAGGAGGCTCTGCAATTACAATTTTAGGATCATTGGTCTCTGGTGTCGACTTGGTGGACTATGTTTTATTGGGTGGTAGGATGGGCTATGAAATAGGTGTTGATGTGGAATCAAAATTCCCCCCCGAATTGTTCAGTTTGAGATGGGGCATTCGATGTGATTGCACAACATTGACCTATTCTAAGTGTGGGGACATTGTGAAATGGGATAGCTCTCTGGGCCTGTTCCTGATACTAACCTACTTGACACTAACTAATCTAAGTGCAAGACAAACTACTACTAACCCTAATCTAATGCTTCCAAGAGGAAAATGAAAGAAGGATTGCATGAAAGTAAAGCCTACACTAAAGTGGTGATACACCAAGAAAGAATTGCTAATCACTCTTCTAAAGCCCTAGAAAATGGAGAAAGGGTGAATTTTTGGAGGTTGGACCATATGCAATACAAACCAAAATCACACCAATGCACTAAGGGGAGGTTGGACAACTACAACACAAACTTGAAATGTAGACAATCACCATTTCTAATAAACACAACCACCAAACCATGTAATGGATAATAGTATACATAGATCCTGCAAACACAAAGAGAGGTAAGATGTAAACAATAAAACTATAGAGGCTGGAGAAGATGCAAAACAATTAAACTTTGTATTCCTCCACATAGAATTTACACAGTACAATGTTGTAGTAGGAAGAGGCATGAAGACATTACAAGATTTTGAGGAAGACTTGCAGTGCCAAGAGTAAATCGGGTGCATGGGAGAAGAAAGGTGATCAACAACATTTTTTTATGCAACCCCTTACAATATTTATAGTAGAAATTTGAGGAGAAGAGAGAGAGAGAAAATAGAACTCAAAATTTCTCAAAAACCCATAACAATTCATTGTTTAATCTTGCAATGAGTGTGGAGGATTTGAAAAACTTATGATTTCATTAATGTCTTTGCCTGCAAGAAGGAACTAGCTATCATTGCTCTTCGGTCTAGTTTCTAGCATCCTGTAGCTTCATCATGACCCTATCTTCCACCAACCCCATTAATGAAATTCACTTACCACTATATTTTTCTTCATTTTAAAAGGTCTAGAACCCCTGAAAACAAAAATTCGATGAACCCTTATTGTAGATCCTATTAGGAAATAAGGGATAAAATATGCGGAATAATACCTTTAGAATCACAACAGTAGAAACTAATATGCAGAAATTATTACAGATCTCAAATAAAAGTGCAGAATAAAATAACACAACACAAAGAGACAATATTTAATGTGGTTCACCCAATTTGGACTACGTCCACCAAGAATCACTTGCTCAGATTTTATTACAAGCCATCGCTCTCTTAATACAATACCCAGATCTGTTTTGAGCTATGCTCAACAAACTCTACAGAATTCACACCCGAATTCAAAACACATATGCAATGTTACATTATACCTACCATATGCACGAAACCATATAAATAGAAAACTGCTTAAGCAGTTTTACAAAACCATGGGTATGAAAACCATAGGCCAAAACCGTCCCATACACCAATGGGTCAAAATTCCCACCCATATGAGAAAAGCACGTTTCCCGATATATCGGGCACGTTTTAAGGCCAATTTTTTTTGGGGGCTGTGCCCCCGAACTCCTGCTACCAGGGAGCTGCCACCCCCATACCCCTAACTTGGCCCTGAACCCCGGTGAGACAAATGTGGAAAGTGTACAGTACTCTTAGTGTACAGTCTTCAACACTTTCTCACATGAAAATAGGATCCACAACCTAACAATCTCCCACTTGGAGACTAGTTTTCCTCTGAGCAAGCTTCTCAACCATTCACTAGTTTCTGTGAAGATCAACCAAAGCTAAACACAGCTTCAGTTTTTCCCTTATGACCACCTTGGTCATCATGTCTGTAGGATTCTGACTGGTATGGATCTTCTCCAGCTTCAACTTCTCTTCCTCCAAAGTTGTCATGATAAAATGGTACCTTGACTATATATGCTTTGTCCTAGAGTGGAAAGCAGAGTTCATAGCTAGATGTATAGCACTCCGACTATCACTATGCAGCTTTCCTTCCTCCTGCTTATGCCCCAACTCCTAGAGAAATTGTTGTAACCAAATAATTTCTTTGCTTGCCTCTGTGGCAGTAACATACTCAGCCTCTGTGGTTGACAAAGCCACCAGCTTCTGTAGTCGTGAAATCTAGCTATGCCATCTACAGTGTAAACATAACATGTTGTGCTCCTCCTATTGTCTACATCTCTATCCACATCTAAATCTACATAACCAAAAAAAATTGGTGTCTGATCCACCGTAGCACAAAACTATCCCCATGGTCCCTCTCAAATACCAAAGGATCCACTTTACTGCCTGCTAGTGATCTCTACCTAGATCACTCATAAATCTACTCACCACTCCCACTGCATGGGCAATATCAGGCCTAATGCACACCATGGCATACATTAAACTTACAACTGCTGATGATTAAGGTACCTTGGACATCTAGTTTCTCTCTTTCTCTATCTTGGGACACTGCTCCTTTGATAACTTGAAATGGCCTACCAAAGGAGTCCTAACCAGTTTAGCATCTTGCATATTAAACTTCTCCAAGACCTTCTTAATGAACTCTTCCTGAGATAAAGTCATCTTCTGTTCCTTCCTATCCTGAGATATTCTCATACCAAGGATTTTTTTGGTTGCCTCCAAATCCTTCATAGCAAAGGATTCACTTAGCTGCTTCTTGAGTACTTTTATTTCCTACATGTTTTTACCTGCAACCAACATGTCATCCACATATAGACACATGATAATATAACTTCCATCCTCAAATTTCTTTGTATACACATAATGGTCAGAATGACATCTAATATAACCTTTCTCCATCATGAAGCTATCAAATTTCTTATGCCATTGACATGGAGCTTGTTTCAAGTCATACAAGATCTTCTTTAGTTTGCACACCATCTCCTCTTTACCTTTGACCTCATAGCCCTCTGGTTACTAGAAATATAGTTCCTCCTCAAAATCACCATGGAGAAATGTAGTTTTTACATCAAGTTGCTCTAAGTGCAAGTCTTCTGTTGCAACTATTCCAAGAACAGTTTTAATAGAAGTCATTTTTACTACAGGAGAAAAAATATCATCAAAATCAATACCTTTTTTCTATGCAAATCCCTTGACCACCAAGCGGACCTTGTATCTTTTCTTGCCTCCTTCTTCCTCATTGAATCTAAACACCCACTTGTTTTGTAATGATCTTTTTCCTTTGGGTAGCTTCACCAAATCCCATGTCTAGTTTTCAATGAGAGCCTGATGATCCTCATCTATGGCTTGCTCCCACTTCTTCCTAGCATCTACCTGCATTGCTTCATCAAAGCTCTCTGGGTCTCGACTATCAGTGAGTAATAAATAATAA
Source organism: Taxus chinensis (assembly GCA_019776745.2). Lineage (NCBI taxonomy): Eukaryota > Viridiplantae > Streptophyta > Pinopsida > Cupressales > Taxaceae > Taxus > Taxus chinensis. Next base: position 731,915,931 of record CM034146.1, read on the forward strand.
AGAGAAGGAGAATTTTTTTTAGGTTCTCTTCTTACCCTAGAAGGCCTCCTCAATATAGGAGTTTGGGGTTCCTGTTGAGGAGGTTCCTTAACTAATTCATGTGTCAATTTCCCATCTAGAAGATCCTCTACCACTGTATATTATTTCTTGTATTCTTCCCTATTTTTCTGCAACTGCTGCTTATACATGACTTTCTCATTAAAGACCACATCCCTAGATCAAATGATTTTCTTGTCCTTAATACTCCAACATTTATATCCAAAGTCATCACCACCATAACCAATGAAAGTACATTTTTCTAATTTAGCCTCTAGCTTGGTCCTATCATCCTTGTCTATATGAACAAACACCTCACATCTAAAGACTATAATAAATTAATAATCAACTTTCTTACCATACCAAGCCTCCTTAGGTATGCCTCCATCCAAGGCACTTGAGGTTCCTTTGTTTATCAAGTACAAAGCTATGCTCACCGCTTCTGCCAAAAAAAAAAAAGAGGCAGTCCTACATGTAACTATAAGATGGAAAAGTGACATGCGAGCATGGGAATCTACAAGTACCTCTTCCTTGCACCCGACCTCCCGAGGTCATGTTGAGATAGCCGGTGAATGTTTGAATGTGAATGAATATAGACAAGCTAGTCAAGTAATCTTATATCCTCAATGCATAATAATGGAATCTGTGAATCTAAGGTGAAGAAGGCCCTCCTAACCTAAATTGGTGTAATGGTTCATTCAGATATAATGGCTGTTTGGAGGCTCCAATCAATGTTGAGCTCTGTCGAGATCCTTCTTCTTGGTTGTTGGATACGTGGGAAGTGACATGTGGGAGCTTCGTATATATCTCTAGACAAGGTCATGAAAATGGTGATAGGAGGTTTAGTGGATTTACAGTGAACTACGGATGGTTTTTTGGTCTAGCCTAGAAAATATTAGATTGATTGGCTTCTATACTTAATATGGAGAATCGCGTGATGATATTTGGTGGGAGTGGTGAGGATCTAAATACCAGAGTTCATAAACTAGTGTCAATACTTAACTGATTTGCAGGCCCGTTGGGTTGTGGGACTTGGGGATCACAACCGTGAGTGCATGGTTGTTGTGGACTTGTTATGGTCATGTGAATAATCAATACCTTCTTCCAACTATCTAGTAATCGTATGCCTTTTCAGCCTCTATGTTTAGAACCAGAAGTTGTATGATTTTCTTGGAATACCTTATAGGTGTTCTGGCAACTTGAATGTGTAAGCTAGTATCTATGTCAACGAGGAGGTCTCCTGCATCAGGTTGTAGAAATAAAGGATCACAATCAAATGCTTTCTCTCTTTCAAATCCTTATACGATCATTCAGGTATTTTATCAAGGCAGTCTATAGTTAGGATGGTTTGACCAAAATGTGTAAGCCTTGTCATCTTCGATATTTAACCCTCTCAGTTGTTCAGTAATTACTTGTAAGTTTGTTATTGCTCGAAAGACCTGTATCCTAAGGTCTTGATCTATATCAGCTAATGTTGTGGGTAGATTTGGCTGAGGCACTATGGCTTCAAATATATATTCTCGAGGCTCTCTAGGTCCTGTGATTGTCATACAAAAATGATTCAACTTTTAACTAGCACTAATAAATTGATTAAACAAAGAAGTATTTACACTATGCAAGCATTCTTCTATTTTTGTATTTTTGGATGACGTATTTCAATGAAATTAAAGAGCAACTACTCGAGTATATTTATAAAATGGACAACTAATATATTAACAGAATAAAACAACCAAAGTAGCCTGGTATGGCTATTTGCCTGTGCAGTTGTGATTTTATCCTAAGTATCTAAGCAGCTACTTATTTTGAAGTGAAAGACCCTCAATCCTACCTCAGAAGTGAGGAATGAATCATAGTTTCTCAGAAACTATCAATCCCCATAGCTTCCCTGGCGATATCGAGAGAAAACTTTTGACTGAAATAAAATAGTTCACTACTCTATTTGATATGTCGTAACTAGAACTTTGATAGCTCAAACCTGGCATTTACAGAATTGTGGTAAATCCAGTTGTGTATGATTTCATCCCCTCAGTGTGATCTTCTGTTCCTTCATGTCCTCATGAATCCAAAAAAGCATGTATATGATAGTATCAACAAAAGATGGCATTTGAACAATGGCAGCTTTGGATATAGAACGAATACAATGTGAGTAGGAGAGGGATAACGCAAGGGAACAGAGCTTGACTATGTAATTCCTAGTAGGATTTATTACGGGAATACAAAACAAGTGTACCAAGAGTTTTAGAATCTATCCTTGTGACAAAACAAAACTTGCAACTTTAATGGATTGTAGTCTGGAAATGAAGCTATTCTATGCTAAACTAACTGTATTGAGCAACAATGGAACAAGACTGAAACAAGAAAATTGAATGACCTCTAAAAGACCAACAATGGAGGAAAAATATGCAACTGATAGAATTGTAAGCAAGAAATTGAAATACTGAATAAGAGAATTGAGAAGGTGAGGGGCCATTTGCTTGAAAACAAGCTGGCTATTTATAACCAATGCATTTACTAGAGGGTTACTCCCATTTGAACTCTTTTACTATAAACAATGGAAAAACACTATTACTAGGGAACCAAAAACATTAATGCAAGCCAAAGTGGTTGAAGAAAGTGTGTAAATTTGAATATTTATGTTTGACGCGATCGTCAGAAAAATATAGAAAATGCGCACAGGGCCGCTGCCTAGGTAGGGCGGTAGTTTTGTCACGGAAGCCTAAAATGCAAGAAAATAGGGGGCAAAGGGCAAAACAAAGCATGCAGAGGCTGAGCGGGGCATGAAGGATATAAGTGTATACTTTGCGAGCCTTTCTAGATTTCGAGCACCTTACAAGGAGACCTATATCATCATTGGGGTATGTGTAACATCATTCCGGTGGTGTAGTACCCTACAATTTTGGGTACGTACATATTGCCTCCTCAGAGAAGCGTCTTAGCCATGAAGAGGCGTAAAATGGTGGATTTGAGTATGGTGGTCCCGAAATGGGGAGTTAGGAGTTATACCTGACACACCTATGTGCTGGAAAATCACCATCCAAGATCTTGCTACCTGTAAAATGAAAAAGGGGACTCAAGTGCAGATAGATAAAACAATTTGATAAATAAGACTAAACTGATATGCAAAGAGGACTTACCGTTTACGCAGGGTTTATAACTTACCTCCATCGATGCTCTGACCCTACGAAAGACATTCAAAATCAATTTTTAGAAAGCTATATATATAAAATGAACTTATTTTACTATTCATTTACGCGGATTGATTTGATGGTTTTTGAGCTCTAGGACCCACAGTGACGGTTTTCGACGAGAGTATAGTCAAAACGTTTGTGGTGAGATAGTGATTATGCCTTTGAGAGCATAACATTGACCTGTGAAGTTTCAGGTTAGTTCTTCTCGATTTATTGTTTTTAGACCTAAAATGTGGAAATGATGAAATGTTTGTCCCGGGGAGGGCATTTTTGAAAATATTAGTTTTAAACGTGCCTCTAGGGGGGGCGCCCATAGGGTAGGCTTTTATTTTAGTTAAAATGGTGTGTTTATTTATTTTTGGGAATTTTTTAGGGTATACGACCCGTTTGTATATGCGGGTCAAGACCGCCGCCCTGTGTAGGGCGGCGGTTACGGGACTACCACCTTAGAAGGCGGAAGTTATGGAACCGCCGCTCTGCACAAGGCGGCGTTTCCATGACAGAGAACCAAAATAAAACAAAATTTAACTTATTTTTACATGTTTAGCGTTTTTACATGTTTTTAATAGTTTTTCCAATTGGATTTTAGCACTAACTTACTCCTTTTTGTGTTTTTGGGTATATGTAGAAGAAGGAGGAGTACATTAGATGGAGCCGAGAGAGGGAGTGTGATTGGCTCCTAGCAGTGTTAGAGGCACTCTCTTAGGCAAAGCGAGATACACTTCATAAGGTTGACATTTGGTGGATTGTGCAGGTCCCTCATGTTGCACTTGCCAGTCACATACTATGTGACTTATATTCTTACTGGGATGCGGATCAGATCACCTTCCGATTGCCATGAGTTAGGGGTGAGTGGTCCATCACCCTAGAGGATGTTTACCATATACTGGGGGTTCTAATCCTTGGGCGGAGACTGTCTCTAAAGACAACATTTTTGAGATCCCAGGTGGTTCAGTGGGCCACCTACATGGGGGATGTAGTTGTATTGATGGGATCAAAGAAGGGAGTGAGGATCCACTCCATCATTGAGTTAGACATTCCTGTGCTCCAAAAGGCCATCATGGGCATCCTTGCATCGAGTATGATTGGGGATAAGGGAGGGGACACCCTCTTATATTGTTGGGCCCCCATTATTGCACATATTGAGGGCCATGGATGTGTCTACGCTTGGGGAGCAGATATCCTCGGGACTACCTACCATGATTTATACAAGGTAGTCTGATTATAGGGACATTCACTGAGCCACCTGTCTCTTGTCATGAGTTGGGTGTATGAGCATATCACCCCATATGGGAGAGGTGTAGATGTAGAGGATCCTAGGGCTGTTAGGGTAGTGAGGTGGATAGGGATGACAATTATTAGAGCACCTCACTAGCCAGTGGCCTCCTTGACCACCGCAGACATGGAGGCCACTACTTATCAGGCCATGGCAAGGGGTATGGGGAGAGGAGACTATTACACTGATTTCTTCTCTGACTACCAGCCAGTTGATAGACAAGGCGGGGAAGTTGGAGATCCACCCATTTGATAGAGTACCACAGTAATTCGGCCTCCCCTATAGTGACATGATTTGTCTGGTGGGGATAGTGTATAGATATATTTGTGAGGCTCGGGGAGGTCCTAGAGGCTAGGGTTGGACCATTGTTACTCCCGGTGTTCCCATTGCGGCCAGGAGGGTGGTACATGTACGAGGGAGAGCCGGTGCTCCTCAGGAACCCTTACTTTAGATTTCCACCGGTCCCGCCCATAGCAGTGATGAGCCCATTGACATGGACTCTGAGTCTGAGGAGTTCATTGGGGGAGAGACAGAGGAGGAGACAGAGGAGATGGAGATCAATGAGACGGGTGGGGGAGATGATAGTGATCCCGAGTGGCATGATACTCAGGAGATCCTACGGGCTGAGAGGAGTACAGAGAGGGTGACTCTGGTCTTAGAGGAGTTTCTCTCTTAGGAATTAGGTGGATATGGTGAGTCTATTGTAGGCCATCACATTTCCCCAGACGTGGGAGAGGGACACCAGTCAGTGGTGGTGTCAGTGGCAGGTGCAGATCCTAGAGATCCTTCTTGGAGGCCCGAAGATACGAGTGAGTTGTCACTCTTCTATTGACATTTGTTTTAGTTAGAATTGTTTTAGTTGATATTTATTTTTGTTTTGTTTACTCTTGGTTTTATCCTTGATCATTTTCTAACTTGTTTTCTCCTTTGTTTGCAGTGCCTGTTGATGAGTGGCGAGACCTAATTCACTGAGTATGCACCGATACCTTTTTGCTCCCTTCAGAGAAGACTCATGCTGAGCTATCTATAGATGTGGGGGAGCCTTCAACAGATGGTAGGCATACTGATGTTTTTTCCTTTGTCTGGCATGTGGTGAAGATCATGACTTCTCTCTACACTGAGGTAGCTGGATATAAGATGGCCCAGCGCTTGATGAGGAGGAGTCATTCTCATAGTGAGATAGTAGCTACTGGCCATGACCACGAGCCCTCAGTGCATTCGGAACAACAGCGTAGCCGGAGTCCTAGACGTGGTCGTGCACCTTCTGAGGGATCCCATAGGGATTGAGAGGCCATTTTTGTAGCATTTTTTCAGATAGCTATATGAGTGTTTTTGTACTTTTCGGGATCATTGAGAATTTTGACCATGTCTAGTGCATGATGGCATTGTATATGAAGCTTGATATTATATATATATATATATATATATTTGGATCCAGACTCTTGGTGCCTAGAATTTTGTGACTCGTTTCCACATGTGTACTTAGATGTTTTTAGAATATTTATTTTTCATGCTTTTCAGAATGTATGCGATGGATAACAAATGATAGTAAACAGAATGTTTTACTTTGTATGGTTTTTTTAATTTGTAATGCTGATATGAGATGATACTAACATATGGTAGTACCGAGCTTTTGAACTCTTTGGGAAATGTTTGTAATTTATTCTTATGTTGGCAAAACATGATGAATGTATAGTGATAAAGAGATGAATTTGCCCCATTCCAAAATCCATGCAACCAGTAAGATGTGAGGGCTCTACACCAGAGTTACGAAGGGCACAAATTGTATGAGTTTGACTGAATGGAACAATGAGAGACAGACAAACTAGTAACAAAAACCAAACATAGACCTACACACCTACCCTACTCAGATTTACCACCAAGCTTAGAAGGCCACTTACTTTCCAGTTTATCTAGACTTAGATTCACAAATGGCAACTTAGTTGACAAAATATGGTTTGAGGATTTGATCTCTTTGGAATTTGGATATTTGTTTTCTCTTAATAGAATTTGAATTGTGCTTCTAGCATACCAAGATTTGTTAATTTGTGTGAATGGACCCCCCACACCCTGCCTCATGCCACTAGTAAGAAGCATGTGTTTTTCACCAAAGGAAAGATATAGGTGAGTAAGGGCACTCCTTTCCTTTCCCAACCTCACACCACCAGTAAAAGATGTGGGCTTATCACTGAAGGTTGATGGGGCAAAGAAGTGTGTAAAATAAAATATTTTTTTTGCTTGGTGCTTTTGATTTCATTTGATTTTGACATTTCTGATCTATGACTTTGGGATATCCTATCTTTCAAAGAGATTTAAGAGGGATAGATGTGACACCAAGAAGCTTCTAGAACAGACCGTAGGTAAGGAAAACTTCACTTAGTAGAAAGAAAGAGCAAAACCAAGTATGTAGGCCTTGGTATGGTTTTCGTCAATACTTGTCTGTCGAACTTGATGAGAAGATTTGAAAATACTTGATGATGTTTGAAGAGATGTGACTTGAGTGCTTTTGCCAATACTTTCAGAAATTTGTAATAAATTACTTAAGAGTGAGCTCTTGGACTACCATTTTTACGAAATGAGTGGACAGAATGAAACAACTAAATGACTGATGCAATGTAGGTAGCTATAATGTACTAGTAGTGATTTTGATATTTTATGCGTAAAATTGTTTAAGATGCAAGGAATTGACAGTTTCACTGAATTCCTCACCTTCTAGTGTGCATAAAAGATACACACCATTTCCGTAGTCTTTCATGACTCGGTATGGGCCTAACCACTTGGGCCGGAACTTCCTTCCTTTGCCAGTTTTCTTATTGATCCGGCTGTCTAGTCTTAAAACTAGATCTCCCTCATATATTTCTTGCTCATAGAATTTTTTGTTGTACTGCTGGCACATCTGTTTGGCATAGGCTCTGTGCCTTTGTTTGGCATTTATCCTGGCCTCATCAAGTCTTTCTAGTTGAGAGAGGCGTGCTTCCTTATAAGCTTCTTCATCTAAAATCCCTTGTAATGAGATGCAGAGACTGGGTATTTCAACATCAAGTGGGGAAAACTACTTCTGCCCTGAATACCAGTGAGAAAGGGGTTGCCCCTGTTGGTGTTCTTACTGAGGTTCGATGGGCCCACAAGGCCGGATATAGTTTTAAATGCCAATCTCTCTTATTCTCCTTGACCGTTTTGAGGAGAATAGCTTTTAATGTTTTGTTCGTCGCTTCAGCCTACCCATTGGCTTGAGGGTAGTAAAGAGAGGTCGTGTGATGGTTTATTTTGAATTTGATGCATAACTCATGGACCTCGTCATTTTTAAAGGATGTGCCATTATCTGAGATAATGACTTATGGGACACCATACCTATAAATGATTTGATTAAGAATGAATTTGGTAATTACCGAACCTGGTATGGTGGTGAGAGGCATGGCCTCCACCCATTTGGTAAAATATTCCATGGCTGTAATTATAAAACTATGGCCATCGGTTGATGGAGAGAACTTCCCTATCAAGTCTAGACCCCATGTGGAGAAGGGCCACGGGGTCGCTATTGGCTTCAGGGATTGTGCCGGCATGTGAATCTCGTGAGAGAATTCTTGGCATTTGTGGCACTTACGTATAAATTCCACTACATCATGCTCGAGAGTGGGCCAAAAATAACCCATCCGATGTATTTTACGAGTGGCAGAGTGACCACTGAAGTGGCCTCCACATATCCCACTATGGGATTCATGAAGAATATTCTTGGATTCTTCCATGTCGACGCTTCTTAGAAGCATGCCAACGAAGGATTTACGATAGAGTACCTATTCTAAAACAACATATTTAGCGGTAATAATGCGTAACCGCCTTCTTTGTTGTGGTGTGGCACCTTCTAGGTATGTGTGGTCTATGATAAAATTGATGATATCAGTGTACCAGGGACATGTAGAGATGGGGGGCTTGGTTTCGACGAAGTATACACACTCATCAGGAAAGTCTAAATTTACCAGATTTCCTCCACCTAGTGGATTGTCAGCTAACCAATCTACAATGATTTGTCTTTTAACAGATTTTTGGTTTAGGAATGTTAACTCGAATTCGCCCATTAAGGTTATGAAATGTCCAACCTTTTTAGATAAGGATCCTTGTGTGAGAAATGTTTATAAATGATCTGTCTTTACAATAACCCTTGTTTCCTGGTTTAACATGTAATGTCTTAAATGTTTTGTTGTAAAGACTATGGTAAGGCATTCTCTCTCTGCCTATGTGTAGCGTGTTTCATAATCGAGCAACGTTCGGCTGATGAAATAGACCGCACGTTCTTGTTTATCATTGTTTTCTTGAGCCAACATGCAGGCTAGTGAGACATGAGTGGCTCGTGAGTATAGGATCAGAGGGTGATCTGGTTTGGGAGGCATTAGTGTGGGTGGAGACAACAAGAAGCGTTTAACTACTTTCGAATGCCTCATTGCATTCTTCAGTCCAATCAATGTTATAATCTTTCTTTAATAGATTGTTGATTGGATGAATGGAAAAACTTAAATCTGAGATGAACCTTCAGAATGCATCAAGTTTCCCAAGAAATGACCTAATTTAGACTCGTCCGATGTCGGGATCATTTTGAGAATAGCCCGTATTTTGGCTAGATCAACATCAATCCCTTGTGAAGATATAATGTAGCCCAAAATTTTGCCTCCTGTCACACCAAACATGCACTTCTCTGGGTTTAATGTGACGCCATATTCAATTAGTCGTGAGAGGATGATACAAAGAACTTCTAGATGATCACAACATTTCTTGGCCTTGGCCAACAAGTCATCCACATAGGATTCCACAATTTTATGGATAAGATCATGAAATATATATGTCATTGCCCACTGATCCGTAGCCCTGGCGTTCTTAAGACCAAATGACATGACAACATAGCAATACGTTCCCCAGGGGGTTATGAATGTAGTTTTGGCTTGATCATGTTTAGATATTTTAATCTGATTATACCCTGAGAACCCATCCATGAGGGACAACAGTTCAAATCCAGTTGTTGCATCAATGATAACGTGAATGGATGGTAATGGGAAGTCATCCTTGGGATAAGCTTTTTTAATATCCCAAAAATCTATGCAAATGTGTATCTTCCCATTCTTTTTGAGAACAGGGACGATATTAGATACCCATTGTGAATAGTCAACGGGCTTGATGAATCCCACTTAGAGAAGTTTTATTACTTCCTCTTTTACCATGAGAGCCACTTTTGGCTTCATTGGTCTTGACTTCTATTTAATTGGTTTCACATCTGGTTTAGTGACAAGATTATGCACCGTGACATGTGGTGCAATGCCTATCATTTCTTTATAGTTAAATGTGAAAGAATTTTGATGCCCTTTGAGGATTTGGGTGTGTATTTCTATCTCCTCTGGAGTTAACGAGGATCCCAACTTCAAAATCTTTGGTTCTTCCTCCGTTCCAATGTTTATGTCAATGGTTTCTTCTATTAAAGAAGCGTTACTTTCTTCAAATTCAGGTGGGACTGGAGGTAGTTCCAAAATTTCTCTGTCTTCTATCTCATAGATATCGAGATCCTTCTATGGAGGAGAATCTACCATGGGATTTCCAAAATAGGAAGAGGAATGTGGTATTAGGGAAAGATCCACTATGCGGTGAGCAAGGTGTAGCTCCGCATAGGCGTTTAGATATTCGAGAGTGACTCTATCATCATCAAAGTGATCTACGATAGAATAATCATCCTCAGCTTCTCCATGAGTCAGGAGTGAGTTTGTTGGTATTTTACGCACTAATGGTTCGGTACGAAGTGATACTGTGAAATTTGTATCCTCCAACTCGCTGTTTGGAGTGAAACGGGAAGCTGAAGGTTGCTATTGAGTCTACGAGAAGGTTCTGCTCTCATGGGATTGCTTCAATTGATATGAAGTTAAATCCCTTGCTTAGATCTAATACTACCATTTTATAGTGTTGTAAATGTTCAGCCCTAGTTTCATATACCTCGGAGACTTGGTTTTCAACTAGTTGTGAGTCTCCTAGCACTCTAATGTTATCGACACCCATTCTTTTGGCTAGGATGAGGCCAAGGAGGAGAGACTTCATACTCAGCCCTGTTGTTTGTACATTCAAAGTTTAATTTAAAGGTGAAAGGTAGGATCTTTCCCGTCAGGTGAAGTAAAGATCACTCCCGCCCCAGCTCCAAAGCGACATCTAGCTCCATCGAAGTGGAGTGTCCAATACTTGCTTGTAACAATGGATGTTGGTATATCTTTCGTATCTATTTCCTTTGCTTCGATTACTTCTACCATAAAATTTTGTCTGATGGAAGAGAAGTAATTCCCAGGGTGTGTCCCATACCCATAGAATCAAATGGTAGGAGAATAGGCAAGTCCTTCTCTAGCAACTCGACAATTTTTGAGGTAGTCCCTAGTGACACTATTTTTATAACATTGGTCTCACTTTTGAGTGCCAGAATGTCCTTGGCTTGATTTGTAACTTCCAACTCTGTGGTGGGTATCAACTCTTCTTTTGGTTTTGAATTAATTGGTTTGATGAGTTGATTTGTTGGGAGTTCAAACTCGGAGTGAACGCCCAGTCTTTTCTTCAAATCAGCTAGGTGTATATCGAAGGGTTTTGGGTCAGCCTTGTGCAACACAAATATTTTCCCTAAGTGTAGAAATATTATTTCTTGGAATAACGTGGAAGGGATTGCCTTTATACGGTGTATCCACGGCCGACCAAGGATCATATTATAGTTGGTTTCCGGATCTATAATATAAAACTCGGTGAGGACCGTCTTGGGTCCTAAAGTGACTGGTAAAACTATGGTTCCAATTGAAGTGGCTTTGAGGCTATCATATCCTCTTAGCGTATTTTGTGTTGTGGAACAATTTGTCTCTCCATATCCTAACTTTTGAAGAAAAGTGAAGGGGACTATGTTAATTACTGCCCCCATCGTCAACCATTGCACGTTTAACATAATTATTGTAAACCCATACTTGTAAATGTAAAGTTGGGTCGCCTCTTCGTGTAATTTTAGCGTCTGTTGGCATTTTTCTTATATCAAATATAAATTCAGTATCCCTATCTGGCTGCCCTAGAGGATAAACATCAAAGTATACATGGTTTACTTGCGTTTCCAGAGGAGGAGTGATGTTGATTAAATGACCAAGGCCTAATGCTTCTAAGAGAGCAACCCTATGGGCGGGAGAGTTCTTTAACAAATCCAAAAGGAGATGTGAGAGAAGGTTTTAGTTAAATCGTTAATTAAATCATAGGTGCCTATGGGTTTTACCAATGCATTTGTTGACTGTTGTCTGGTTCCAATGAATAACTTGGAGTAGGTTGAGAATGAATAATCCCATGTGTTCTTGTTATGGTTTCTATGGGTAGCTCAGTGTCTAACTCTACCAAACCAACTATCTTGGTTTGGGGTCGAGTTCCTAGTTGGGGTGCGACTGGTGGATTTAATGAAGTTGAAGCTTCATGATCATTGTTTCCTGTTATGACACCCTTGTTTGTTCCATTAGGATCTATCATGTTATTGTTAGAATGGTTTGGGAGCGGATCATTAAAGATCTTGAGGGGTGCTTTTTGAGGGGAATACTACCCCTGCATAAGTGTTTGGCGTGGGTACTACAGAATTTTCTAAAAACATATCTATAAAGAGTTGATCTTTTGATCTTCTGGCAAACACTGCATGAATTTATTGTATTCACGGACAAGTCCTAGTATCGTGGCCTTGAATCTTGTGGAAGCCACAATATAAATTGGGATTATAATTTTGAGGTTGTTCATTTATAATCTGTTGTGGCCCGAAATTCTGATAAGGTTGCTGGTTATTAGAGTTAAAATTTTGAGGCTGTTGCCTTTGGTTTTGACTCTGATATCCAGTTGGGGTTTTGATTTAGGAATTTGTGTTTTGATTTTTCATTGTTGTTGTTGTTGTTGTTGTCCATGGTGGACGATTAAAATCCACCACGTTGATTATTGGAGTAAAATTGTTATTTCGCTGATTATTAAGCATGGTGGCGAAATGTTTACAACATTTTCCCTTTTAACTTGATCAGTTACTCCATCTGTTGTAACTCCGCGGTTCTTGTTAAGGATCTTAGGTCCTTGATTAGCAGTTCCCATGCATTAGGATAGGCCGTGGTGTTTTGATTGGGAGTGGTTAATTTCCCATTTGTCCCATATGTCTTATGACCACTATCTATCACTGCTTGGTCGATTCATGGAGAGCACTCTCGAGTACTTCATCGTAAGTTCTTAGTGGGAACTTTTGGACTTCTTCCTTTATCTCTCTATTGAGAGAATTAAGGAATAAATCACATAGTTCCATTTGATCCATGTTTGGAGCACTTGCTGATGAGTAAAGAACCGTACACCACCTTTGAATAAAATGAGCAGTGGATTCATTATGTTCTTGTTTAATATGTAAGAACTTCCTATTCCCTGTTCTTAACAAATTTGTTCATCGTCAAAAGCTTTGATGAATTCTGACACGAGTTGTTTAAATGAGTGTATCGAGGCTTCAGGTATTCTGTAATACCAATCAAGGGCAATACCTTCTAAGGTCTTAGGGAATATTTTAGCGACAACCCCATCCCAAGGGAGTAACTCCCATATGGCTATGGCATAGGCCTTAATGTGTGCATTTGGATCACCCTTCCCCTTTGTATTTGGGTAAATCAGGAAGAGGTCTTGGAAGCATAACACTTCATATGGTGAAGTCTAGGGGCTCTTTTAAATATTCTGAATAAGTCCCTACTGCATAGGCCTCGACCATCGATGGCACTTGTTAAGGGGGTAGAGGTGGAATGGGTTGTTGATATGGCATAGCATATGCGTTTGTAGGGACATAAGGGTATCCCTGTGGTTGAATGAACATCCCGGGAGAAGAGAACATGTCTCCTTGTGGTGACTTTGAATAAATGTTTACAGTAAGGAGGAGCATTGTTCTGGTATGGGTTGTTTGGTGCCAAGCCGGGAGGTGTCATGTTTTCTACTAGAGCAGTGTTTGAAAACATGGTCCTAGTTGGTGTTTGTTGTGGGTAACTATAAGGATTTTGAGGAGGCATGCCTAACGTGCCTATTCTTATAAGGAGGTCAACCTGACTGGGGTGATGTGGAGGGTTGGGGATTCATGTATTTCCCCAAAATATGAATTTTGGTTTGCTTGAGCAAGTTCCATCCCTCTAACCTTTTCAGCTAAGGCTGAAATGACCTCTAGTGGTGAAGAGACATAGTGCTTTTCCTTAAGGGTGTTTGTTGTATACCTTGAGGTTGTAAAGGGGTGTGATACCCTGCTATGAATTGCTCATTACCCTGCCAAGCTTCACTGAGGGTATTTCCCATAGGTGGAGGAATGGGGGTGTTTTCCTGGAATAGGGTATCAGATTGTATTTGTAAACTCCCTATAGGTGGATACATATTTTGGAAGCGTTGTTCGCTTTTAGCGAAGCATGCTAAGTACTCCTCATCCAAAAAGGGGAGTGGGTTTGATTGTCTACTGATCTGTGGTCTAAACAAGACCTGAGGAGATGAAGTGGATTCTCCAGTAAATGTCATATTGTTAGAGCCTAAGGGCTTTGGCTATTGTGTTTGTGCAAACATGATCAAACTCCTCAATTTAGAACGAAGAACTTGAGCTAGTTCTTTGAGGGGGAGTTTGAGATGATAAGTAATTACTTGAATAGTTATCATCCCATGCTGAAAGTGAGGGTGATGGTTGTCTATTTGTTTGACTATAGTTTACTTCGAGACCTGAGAGAGGTCTATCATATGCATCATATCCTGACATATTCGGGGGGTATATGAATACCCGTAGAATAATGGGAAAGAGTGAAGGTGGATGAAAGAAATGAAAAATAAAAGAGGAAGAACTTTTTGTTCACGTGGGGTTCACCAATTTTGTATGATGGAAAAGTGACATGCAAGCATGGGAATCTACAAGTACCTCTTCCTCGTACCCGACCTCCCGAGGTCGTGTCGAGATAGCTGGTGAATGTTGAATGTGAATGGATACAGACAAGCTAATCGGGTAATCTTATATCCTCAATACGCCAATAATGGAATATGTGAATCTAAGGCGAAGAAGGCCCTCCTAACCTGAATTGGTGTAATGGTTCGTTCAGATATAATGGTTGTTCGAGAGGCTCCAATCAATGTCGAGCTCTTTTGAGATCCTGTTTCTTGGTTGTTGGATATGTGGGAAGTGACCTGTGGGAGCTTCGTATATATCTCCAGACAAGGTCATGAAAATGGTGATAGGAGGTTTTAGTGGATTTGTAGTGAACTATGGATGGTTTTCTGGTCTAGCCCAGAAAATATTAGATTGATTGGCTTCTATATTTAATATGGAGAATTGTGTGATGATATCCGGCGGGAGTGGTTAGGATCTAAATACCAGCATTCGTAAGCTGGTGTCAATACTTAATTGATTTGTCAGGCCCGTTGGGTTGTGGGACTTGGGGATCACAACCATGAGTTCATGGTTGTTGTGGAGCCTGTTATGGTCATGTGAAGAATCAATCCCTTCTTCCAACTATCCAGTAATCGTATGCCTTTTCAGCCTCTATGTTTAGAACTAGAAGTTGTATGATTTTCTCGGAATACCTTACAGGTGTTCTTGGCAACTTGAATGCGTAAGCTAGTATCTATGTCAACGAGGATATCTCCTGTGTCAGGTTGTGGAACTAAAGGATCACAACCAAATGCTTGTTTCTCTTTCGAATCCTTGTACAGTCATTCAGATATTTTATCAAGGCAGTCTATAGTTAGGATGGTTTGACCAAAATGTGTAAGCTTTGTCGTCTTCGATATTTAATCCTCTCAGTTGTTCACTAATTACTTGTAAGTTTGTTGTTGCTCGAAAGACCTGTATCCTAAGGTCCTGATCTATATCAGCTAATGTTGTGGGTAGATTTGGCTGAGGCACTATGGGTTCAAATATATATTCTCTAGGCTCTCTAGGTCCTGTGATTGTCATACAAAATGATTTAACTTTTAACTAACATTAACAAACTGATTACAACAAAGAAGTATTTACACTATGCAAGCATTCTTCTATTTTTGTATTTTCAATGACGTATTTCAATGAAATTAAAGAGAAACTACTCTAGTATATTTATAAAATGGACAACTAATCTAGTAACAGAATAAAAACAAGCAAAGTAGCATGGTATGGCTATTTGCCTGTGTAGTTGTGATTTTATCCTAAGTATCTAAGTAGCTATTTATTTTGAATTTGAAAGACTCTCGATCCTACCTCAGAAGTGAGGAATGAATCACAATTTCTTAGAAACTATCAATCCCCATAGCTTCCCTGGCGATATCGAGAGCAAACTTTTGACTGAAATAAAATAATTCACTACTCTATTTGATATGTCGTAACTAGAACTTTGATAGCTCAAACCTGGCATTTACAGAATAGTGGTAAATCTAGTTGTGTGTGATTTCATCCCCTCAGTGTGATCTCTCATTCCTTCGTGTCCTCGTGAATCCAGAAAAGTGTGTATATGATAGTATCAACAGAAGATGGTATTCGAACAATGGCAGCTTTGGATATAGACCGAATACAATGCGAGTAGGAGAGGGATAGCGCAAGTGAATAGAGCTTGACTATGCAATTCCTAGTGGGATTTATTGCGGGAATGCAACACAATTGTACTGAGAGTTTAATAATCTATCCTTGTGAACAAAATAAAACCATGTAACTTTCAATGGATTCTAGTCTGGAAAATGGAGCTATTCTAAGCTAAACTGGTTGTATGGAGCAGTAATGGAATAAGACTGAAACAAGATGATTGAAATGACCTCTAAAAGACCAACACTGTAGGAAAAACATGAAATTGATAGAATTATAAGCAAGAAATTGCAAAAAATGAATAATAGATACTTGAGAAGGTGAGAGGCCATTTGTTTGAAAACAAGCTAGTTATTTATAACCAAAGCATTTACTAGAGGGTAACTCCCATTTGAACTCTTTTAGTATAAACAATGGAAATACACTATTACCAAGGGAACCAAAAACATTAATGCAAGCCAAAATGGTTGAAGAAAGTGTGTCAATTTGAATATTTACGTTTGACGTGATCATCGGAAGAATCTGGAAAATGCGCACAGGACCGCTGCCCTGCGTAGGGTAGCGGTTTTGGGACCACCACCCTGTCCTGGGTGGCGGTTTCATCACGGAAGCCTAAAATGCAAGAAAACAGGGGGGAAAAGGGAAAAACAAAGCATGTAGAGGCTAAGTGGGGCATGTGGGATACAAGCGTATACTTGGCAAGCCTTTCTGGATTCTGAACACCTTGCAAGGAGACTTGTATCATCATTGGGGTATGTGTAACATCGTTCCGGCAGTGTAGTACCCTACAATTTTGGGTACGTACAGTAACCTCATATTCCTAGCACATTCAATTATTGTTTTGTTCATCCTTTCTGATACCCCATTCTACTAGAGAGTTCTTGGAACCATCTTTTTCCTGTGGATTCCATTTTTAGAATAGTAATCATCAAATTCATTGCTGCAATACTCCCCTCCATTATCTGACCTGAGACATTTTAGCTTAAGACCTATTTCATTCTCTACCAAGGCTTTCCATTTAACAAAAGTGTCAAATACATTATATTTGTTTCTAATACAATAAACCCCAAATTTTCTTATTACATCATCAATAAAAGTAACATAATAACTTGAACCCTCAAGAGATGATACCCGAGCCAGACCCCAAACATCAAAGTGCACCAACTCTAACTTACTCTCTTTCTTTGTAGGTCTAACCTTGAGAAACCTTAATCACTTCTGTTTCCCATATATGCAGTCCTCACAGAACTCCAAACTTGTTTCTGTATATCTGGGAAAATCCTTCTTTATGATCTCCATGCCCTTATGGATCATATGACTAAGCTTATAGTGCCACAATGTTGTATCTACTTCTGAAGCCACAAGATTACAAACATTAGTACTATAAGTGTTTAAATACAAGGTTCCAACCATCTTACGTCTTGCCACCACAAGAGCACCCTTGGTAGCCTTCCAAGAGTCAACTGTAAATATCATAGTACAAACATCACTTCCCAACTCCCTTGCCGATATCAAATTTCATCTTAATGTAGGCACATGTCTGACATCCTTCAATAGCTAGGTATTCCCATTCTACATATTAAGCTGAATATAACCTATTCCAACTATGGTGCAAGGCTCATCATCACCAAGAAAAACATGTCCAAAATCTCCTTGAACATAATCAACAAAATAATGCCTATGTGGAGTAGCATGGAAAGAAGCCCCTGAATATAAAACCCAAGATTCAGTAATACTGTACAAAGGAAGAATTAAAGCATCTCGACATACATTACCCGTTGCCACATTTGCCTCCTTGTTTTCTTCCTGTTGTTTCTTCTTGTCCCAAAGCTCCCAATAGTCCTTCTTTGCATGCCCAGGCTTTCCACAATGCCAACATACTATCTTGCTTTTAGATTTTAACCTTTCCTGATCCTTTGATTTTCCACGGCTTCCTCTATTCTTCTATCTCCCTCTAGTTTCCACAAAGCATTCCCTAAAGTAGAAGATTCACCAGAGATTTTTCTTTGCATTTCCTTGCTTAGAATCACCCCTACAACATCCTCAAACTTTGACTTTGAGTTAGCTGGAACCGAGTTGCTTACCACCATTACAAGGCTATTCCAACTCTTAGGTAAAGAGCATATAAATAATAAAGCCCTAACTTCTTCATCAAATTCTATTGTAACCAAAGCTAGCATATTTACAACTGTATTAAAATCAGTTAAATGATCTGCTATTGAACCATTCTCAGACATCTTCATATTAAACAAATTTTTCATTAAAAATATCTTATTAGAGGCAGAGGGTTTTTCATACAACTTCCCTAATGCATCCAACAGTTCTTTTATAGTATTTTCCTTTGAAACATTAAATAATACCGAAGATGCAAAACACAACCGGATAGTCCCAAGTGCCTTCCTATCTAGAAAATCCCATTCCACATCCGTCATGCTCGAGGGTTTGTTCACCTTCTCAAATAGCGGAATATAAAGATCCTTCTGATAAAGGTAATCTTCCATCTACATCTTCCAAAGACTGAAATCCTGCCCGTTGAATTTATCGACCATAGATCTTCCATCATCTGCCATAGCTACCACTCAAGATAAAACTTTCCCTGCGATTCAAAACTTTAGTAAACCAAACCAGGCTCTGATACCAATTGTTAGAAAATAAGGGATAAAATATGTAGAATAATCCCTCTAGAATCACAATAGTAGAAACTAATATGTAGAAATTATTACAGATCTCAAATAAAAGTGCAGAATAAAATAACACAACACAAAGAGACAATATTTAATGTGGTTCACCCAATTTGGGCTACGCCCACCAAGAATCACTTGCTCAGATTTTATTACAAGCCATCACTCTCTCAAAAAAATACCCAGATATGTTTGGAGCTATGCTCAATAAACTCTATAGAATTCACACCCGAATTCAAAACACATCTGCAATGTTACATTATACCTACCATATGCACAAAACCATATAAATAGACAACTGCTTAAGTAGTTTTACAAAACCGTGGGTGTTAAAACCATAGGCCAAAATCGTTCCATAGACATATGGGTCAAAATTCCCACCCATATGAGAAAAACACGTTTCCCAATATATTGGGCACGTTTTAAGGTCAATTTTTTTTTCCAGGGGTTGTCACCCCCAGACCCCCGCATGGGGCCTGGCCCGGCCCCTAACCCTGACGAGACAGCTGTGGAAAGTGTAGAGTACTTTTAGTGTATAGTCTTCAACACTTTCTCACATGAAAATAGGATCCACAACCTAATAGATCCCAAAATTACCTTTCCAAGGACTATAATTTTATGAGAAATGAGTGAGTACATTGGAAGATATCACCATTTTGCTTATGGTTTCTTCACTAGGATTTCATCTTTAACTGTTCCTATAAAACTAAAAATTGTCATCACCATTGCATTTACCTCTGAATCACCTTGGTGGCAAGTATAATTTGTTCCAAAATAGATAAAAAAATTCCCTAGATATCTCAGTTTGAAGTTTGGGAAAAATTAGGGTTTTTTGAGCCCCATCGAGCTATATCCTCCCCACCATCGAGCTCACTTCTGCCATCGCTAAGCTGCTTGTATGCACCAACTAGCTAGCTTGTATTCTATTCAGCTCACATCTCTCATTCGACTTAGATTATGCTACTTCGTAGTTTGACAGAGTTTCTTTATGTTGGGCAGGAAAAAATGTTTCGGGCTTTGCATTGTTGAACTCCCAAAACCTCCTGCACTTGCCACTTCACCTAGCTACTTTAGGTTTTCAGGCTTACACCTTTCAAAAATTTCTTTGACCAAGTTTTGAGATTCATTCCCCAAAAATCCTAAAACGACCCTCTGAAACTGAGCTCCCCGAAACCTCTAGAACTGAGCTTGCACTGACCCCAAAATGACGCGTTGACTCTGAAATGAAGCTGAGCCACCATGTCACCTTGACCCTTTCAGGTTTAATGATTTTTGCCTTTCGGGGGTTGGTTGTAAATTTTGCATTTTGGCCCGATGAGTCCCCGAATCCTGATCCTCTGAACCACCAAAGTTTGAAGAATTTGATCCTTCGGGTTTAATCTCCCCTTTAACTTGCTTGCTTGGCCCTCCATTTCACTTCGCCATTTCTTTGTGGCTCAGCCATGTCCACCATTGCAAACCCCGTCAAAGTCTGTGACTCGCCAAGTAATATCTTCACTCACTTTGAGCTCAAAGAGCCCCTCCAATATTCGCGGCATATTTGCGAGCTTTCCCTTTGTTCCACTTGACTCGGCTCTAATGGTCACCTGCTAAGCTCATCGCCCTTATGTGATGCCTTGCTTTGGCCAAACTCAGGGAGCTCGACCTTCCTCCTTCTGCCACTCGATTCCACAATGAGCTCAAACTAAGCCATCCCCAGTGTGTGCCAATTTAAATCATCCTCTTTATCCACCTACTCTCAAGTTCAAAACCCAATGATATACGAGCTCCCGACATGGTTTACGTTAGACTCACCATGCTTGGTCGAGAGCTTGACCTCTCGAGCCCTTTGCTATTATACAAACCCATAGTTCACTTGGGTGTGACCAAGCTAGCTCCTTTATGACCACCGTGCTATGTAATTGGTGAGCTTTTCGAGCTATTTTTTCTCAATGCTCCCTCTAGCCCTTTTAGGGCATTCAATGCTAGCTTTTGTCTTTGGGGAGAATATTTCTCAAAATTCTTGATTGAGGGGGAAGGAGGGAAGTGTCCATAGAACAAAATGTTTAATTTCTCAGTCACGGGCTATTTTTGACCTTTTTTAGGTTGGAGGCTACATTTGCACTTGGAATGGGGCCATGATCTTGAGGTGGCCCTAAATGACTTGATTATATCTTGAATGCTCCAAAACACTTGCAATTTTTTACCAAGACCTTGAAAACACATGTAACCCTGATTTCAATGTATGTGGCTCACTTGGGGACTTGGGATTAATCTAGGACCCTGTTGGACATTTTTTCCCATGGGGGGCAAAAAATTTTCAACAATTTGGTGACTCACGGGGAGCGTCTATTTGCTAGACATTCTTACACCAGTAGTATAGGAATATCCATTGGGAATGGAGTCACTATACACTTGCAACTAATTTTGTACCTATCGCAACTGAAACATGGTGACCGCCCGCACATTGCTGAACCTGCGCTACCACTTGTGCTCTCAATTTTTATAAGAAAATCTTAAAACTAAGGTTTGTGAGAGTAGAAAATTATCTTGACTTGAGATCTTCACATGTTCCTCCCTGTAACCATGTTCTACGAGACTGAAATGGACTATCCTGAAACTTGAATCTACCAAGTGTGAAGCACATGACTGATGATTGGTTGATATGTATTGCATGTTGCAGATTTTTGAATAGGATAATTCTCATTTTTTTACATCATGGAACTCTATTACATTTGAATTTTCTCTTTCTTTTGAAATTTCCACTCTCTGACATGATGTTGTTTCCTGATTGGGTAGAGGTACTAATAGTTCACCTATGATTGGCTTGAAATGACTTAGAATATGATAACTTTAACAAAATCTATCCTTAGTCTGATTTTATTTGATCTGCATTTGTTTTCTTTTAAGACCTATAACTATTTCCCACACGTATGAACTTCTTTCCTGTATGTGGGAGGTCTACTGAAACACCTTGTACTGTGCTAGAGAAAACACGAGCCAAAAACTATGTACAAAATAGAAATCATACACACCTAAGTAGACATGCAGAGTATGCGAGAGCACTTGTGATGCTGAAAACAACCCCTAAACCTACCCTACACTAACCAGTCACTTGGAAGACTTCAAACAAAGCATGAAATTGGAAGTGAAAAGTATGTTCCTCTTCTTAAATCTTGCATCCATGGTGATGATTTGTCATTGGACATGGCTGTTCTTATGAATGAGAAACTACCATAGCAGAAAATTCTCACCCATATCATCGAGGTATCAGCTAGAAACCAAAAAAAAGTTGTTCAAAATGATTCACCTGTGGCTCCCTGAGGCGTTGTAGCTGATTTAGTTAATCATTGGTACTGTAAAGCTCCTCCTCATGTTCATAAGTGAACATGATTGGTTATGGAAACTCTATTTCGAGCTCCAAAAAAGCTAGATACGTAATATGACATGGCCTAAACTGCTGCATGTGCCCATTGCTCTGATTTGGAATTTCAATAAGAAAATATTTAAGCAGACTTTCCTAGAAAAGGTGACTATTTGTATTCAAAATTTCTTCTCTTCACACATCTACAGACAAATTTTGTGACACCTAGGTGGAAGGTATGGAAGAATTGATTTCCTCATGCTCTTTCCCCTCTGTGGCAATGTAGAACTCCTCCTTGTCCACCATGCCCTTTGAAAGATTCAATTCCTCCAATCTTGGATCAAGAGAACTCTTATGAAGGATAGGCTACCCTTGCATGTGCTCATCTTCAACAATAGGATCTTGTGCATGGAAGGAAGATAATGGAGGAACAGATGATGTGATTTGCATAGGATCCTCTTTATTGAAACATTCCTCCAAGTTTGACATATAATCTGTCTCCTCATTTTCATATTATGCTAGCTTAACCTCCTCCATAATGGAAGCACATTCCTATTGTTTTGGATTTGGAGCTATTTCTTCTTCCCCTCCTGCTGATTTCACAACTTGTGTTTGATCAACATTTTGTGAAAACAAAGTTCCCTCATGAATGTTGCATTCTAAACACTCCAACTGTTGATCATCCTTAACCTATTCTTGCTTGGCAACTACTGCAACCAAATCTGCCTTCACCACCTACTCTTTCTCTACCTTGACTTCCTTTGAGGGATTAATCCGTAGAGGGATTTTTTCTATTATGAGCTTAACAACACAATTCTTAAAAAATTGAGGCATTTCTTCCATGGTAGGCTCCTTTTGCTACTATTATTTTTCACTGGTTTTTTGAGTCTTGTCCCTACATGTATTTTTGGAAGTGAGAGGAGTCTTGGGTTGAGTCTCGATAGGTATTTTTATTGGTGGTGGAGATGGTGGAAGGGGTTTTCAAATATTCTCTTGTGGAGGGGACCTTTTTTTGGAAGGGAAGAGGAAAAAGGAACTGAGATGAGATGGAAGGGTGGAAGATGGAGAAATGGAATCCACAATAGGTCCAACAAATGAGAAAATTGGTAATTGAGGTTTAGGTTGACATGATAATGGTTAGGTGAAGGAAAAGAACTATGAGAGGGTAATGTAGGGGTCTCTTGTAGACAAGTTTAATTTGTATAACGTTACTTTTCCTTGATCCATCCTTCTAGTTGGGGTAGCATTTCAACTATGAAGTTTAGTTTCTCCGGCAGGGTAAGATAATATGAAAAGGGGCCTTCCCATGGACAAGAGGCCCTGAATCTTATCTTAAATGCCTTCATTTGGGATGAAGCCCTAGAATGCACCATACTTGCCATTATTTTTAGGATCTTAATTTTTAACTCAACATTTCCAGGTGAAGAATGTCCTTCGAAATCCACACACCCCCACTCTTGAAAATAAGGATGGTTTGGTGGATGGGGGCAATAATATGTTGAGATGATACAAAAGTAGAAAGAAGGCTGGAACTCAACAAATATGTTGGTACTTGTGAAGAGACTAAGAGAGCCGACGTGAAAGAAATGATACTATTTGGAGGGGGGTGTGGATCCTGTAGAAAGACTTGGTGAAGATGTGAATTGTTGAGCATACACATTTTGTGATGAGATCATGTGAAGATCATAGATAGGTGTTGAGGAAACATTGAATGCTTCGGGTTGACTTGCAAAAGGTTACTCATCTAATGTGCCAAATAGATTGGTAGAGTTAGTAATTTTCTAGGATTGACTAATGTTCGGTGTTTTAGACTAACTTAAGGTGTAGGGAAACAACTGCTAGAAAATAGGTCCTTGATTCTTATCAATGAGTTGTGTAATGACAGGTGAAGGGTTATGAGCATGCGTAACAGATTGCGGTGTGAATGGTTGTAGTTGGAAATTTCTTGCTATCAAGTAGGAATTGAGAGCAATAGGATTAGATTCTAACATCTCTTAAAAAACATGATCAACCCCATTATACAATGGGAGCTCAAATTTTGTGGGAGAAGATGATTATTCTGATTTTGGTGTATAGAGAATTTGTTCATGATATTGTTGTACAGAGTGAAAATATTGTTGTCTGGTTTCATTATTATAACCGGTCCCTAATTCATTTCAAGTTTTTGCATCAGAAACGAGGTTGGATGCGTTTGTGTGATAAAGCAATGCTTGTAGACACATAGGTGAGAAAAATGTTCCGAGAAGTGACAGAGCATGATTTTGAAATGCAAATGATGAGATAGACATGTTTTTAGAAATTTGGTTACGTGCTTGTTGTATAGTAAGTATCACAATAAACAAGTACACACAAAGCATTTAGAAAAAATAAATGACAACTAGATGGGTAGATTCACAAACAATGAACAAAAGTAAGAAGAGTGTTGATTTGTATTTATCTTGCTTGATTATGAAAAGTGAAATGTGTAAAATTGAGTCACGAGGGTCCTAAGAAATGACTATTTAAGGGTAGTTTCTGACGTGTTTAAGGGCGGAGTCCTCGATATACCCAAAGGTATGTGAGGCCCAAATTTGTACTATTGTTAGTACATGCATGGTATTGGGGCCTACCCCCTAAATTCACGGTCCCAATGCAATAAGGGAGTAGGGTGATGAGCCAAAATATACTGACAGACAAGTGTTTATATTCGGCTAGAACACTGATTCAGTTTCCTTATTGGCTGATGAAATCCCAATTAGTTTAACTTGGGTAGGAAGTGTTTTGAATACGTTTTTCATTTTGTTGTGTGTGAGGGAAGAGTAAGTGGATGTAACCAGCTTTACTGTTCCTAATTAAACTATGTGAAGAAATAAGGATGCAAATGCATATTTTAAGATTCTGAGTTGAAATGTTGTTTTTGATGAGGAAAAAAAACTAAGAATGCAAAATGAGAAGTTAAAAAGAGAGGTTTAGAACTTACTGCAAGCATGCTTCCTTATTTTTTAATTTTTTAATTTTAGTTTTATGTCTTATAAATTTTTGAAATTTTTCTCTTAGAAAAATATAGAAAGTACAATTTCCATAGAAAAAGAACCAACAGTATGATTAGGAGAGGTAGAAAATAGGAAACAAGATATTGCAAATTGATAATGATATGTTAATAAAATGATATAGGGAAATCGCTAGCGATTTAGGAGAATCATAGGTGATTGATCCAATCGCTAGCGATTGATAGCCAAGGAAAACAATAGCTAAATTAATGATAAAATGAAGATAATTACAGAGATCAGGGTCTCACTGGATGTGCCAAAATGTATAACATGGTTTTTACCTTTGTTTTCTTGACTGTTTCAAGGGGGTAGCAACCTGATCCTGACCTCAGTATGGCAAGGTTTCCAGGATACCTGCAGTGTCGATTGTGTATGTTTTCACACCATTTAAAACAATGGATCAAAATATTCTTTACCTGCAAACAAGCTTATACATCATATCAAGATAATGTTATTACTTAGGAAACATTTGAGCCTTTATTAGTACTTACGATTGTGCTTACAAAGTGATAAGATAAGAGTGTGATTATCACTTATTTAGAATAGATATACATATATTTAACATTAGTCATGATTTAAATCCATAATTTAGACTCCTGGTCTGTGTAAATTTTTTCAAATATATTAGAAGCTACAAAATCAACTATTTCTTCCTCTTCCTCAGTAAGGTCAGAGTTAGGGACAAAGATGTAGTCATCAGCAAAGAATTTAGAATCCCCCCTCCTAAGTGTCATAAAGGTGAGAAAATGTGGCATCAATACTAGATATGTTGATATGGCTATGGGGCTCAAACTCTGAAGTAGTGTGGTAGTCCTCTTCTAAGTGATCAAGGTTGGTATCATAGCAATGCTTGTACTGAACAAGGTTCTCCTATAGTCTCAGAGCTTCATCATACGCATCCCAAAAATCATCAGTGGCTTCTTAGATACACTAAGTGGAGGAAAAAATAACCTCTAGGTGATCAAATGGAGCTTCCTAGATCACACATAGTTCAAGATCGTGGAGCAAATTGTATTGTTCCTAGTATAAAAGATGGTAGACAACAGGGAAGGAATCATCTGTGGTAAATTTAGAACCTCCTAATGCCATCTAAAAACATCATACTAGAAAAATGATTAGTAGATAACAAGAGAAGGCTAGCCATTTTAGTCAGATTAAGCAAAAAATGTAAAAAAGTAGAAAAGACACAAGAATCACTAGTGATTCAAGTGAATCATAGGTGGTTTAGGAAATTGCTAGCAATTGTTGTCAATTTTAATAACCTATTGAACAGTTCTAGGATAATTGATTAAGTAACAAATTCTGATGAAATTAGAGCTTCTATTAGTATGGAAACAATGTATAAGTAAAAATTACGTACAATCAGTGCCTGAAACGAAAAAAAAAAGCACGTTACCTTGCAAAATGAACCAATGTGATGGGAGGATGGAAGAAGATGGTTGAACTCTAAAAAAGAGTAATTTGACGATTGATTCGACGTCCTTTGAGCAACGTAATGTTGGAAAGATTTGATCTAAGATACTTAGATGTCTGATATGTTGGATTTTAAGTAGAATGCACCTGTAAAACATGAGGTTTTGCTATGGAAAGGAGGTGTGAATGCTTGTATTTATAAATCGTTAATAATCAGGAAAATCACTGACGATTTCGGAGAATCCTAGTTTGGTTAATAAGTCAAGTGATTTTCTTCTATTTCGAGCTTGATATGGTGGATTTTGAAGTAGTTAAGGTGAGGGATGGTTGAAAAAGCACGAACCAACTTTTTTTAGATAAGAGCAGTTATCCTTCTAGAGGATTTAGTTAGTTAGAAGGCTAGTTTTTAGGAAATAGGTTAGTTCTTTTTAGAAAGTGGTTATAGATGAGGTTAGGTGGTTAAATGAGGTGTCCTAGTTAACGAAACTATGAGTGAGGGCAAGGTGTAAGGGGTTAGTAACCAATTTATTTATTTTAATTAATTAAATTATTTTAGACTTTAGGGGCATGAGGGCTGCGAATATATTAATTGAAGGCAGTTAGGAGGGACGATATCATGAAATGTCATAAATGAGTTGTCTTTGGTCATGAGTATGTTTGAGCTTGGGAGATTAAAATTTTTAGTGTCTATAATAGATATATTTGGGACTTTGTAGTCAGAAAAATGATGTCATGGTGACCTAATCATGATGACAATCAATGAAGTGATCCTAGTGAACCCAATAACAGAGAAGACAAGTCATGAATTATAGATCAATATAGTTGGATCTATGAATTTGATAATTCATGGAGGATTTGAGGAAAAGAAGGGTTTGATTCATCCTAGAGGACATCATAGTTTATCACTGCTTTTAATAAGGTATGAGATTTATTTTGGGTACTCATTTTCATTCAACCAAAGAGATCACAGGTCAGTTGATAAGTAGAAAAGGAGAATCATGTTGAAGACCTTATTCAGATATGTATAAGCATCATGTGCTAGTAGATCATAGTTTTTTAATCCTACTCCATCTCTTGTCATTCATAAGGAATTGTTGAGTTAAGGTATGTGTCAATTCATCAAAATATTGTATTTGAAACTCATAAGGTTTGAGTCAAAATATTTGAAGTTGTGCTAAGAGTCATGTCTGAAAATATCTATATCAAAGTGAATCTTCAGTTAATCTATAATTTATCATAGTTTGTGCTAAGATAAAATAATTTGTATGGAGCATTATCAACCCATCAAATGTTTTAATTACTGAGTCTAACTCCTTAATTACAAGTCCCTGAGGTCCAAGTCTGAGAAGGTGGTATCTTGGTTAACAATATGTGTTTAAGCATTTCATGCATCTAAGGAGGTCTATAAGGTCATTACTAGTATGAGATGTATGATTTCATGCATTTAAATGTCATCCAAGTCTGAGTCAAAAAATGAAAGGATTTTTAGTCATTTTATTTGTCAAAAGGTCTACAAGTATCTTTTAGGTTGTCGCCAGTCATCAAGAGAGTTTACAAAATGTCATAACAGTGCTTGAAGCCTATCATCATCATATTAGGAGGGCTTGTTCTAAAGTCTAAGCATGTGATTGAAGTTTAAATGTTGTTAGTGATGTCTTCAGGTCTGATTGGTTCTCCCTTCACAATTTTTTGAAGCATCTAAGATGACTAAATAAAAATGAGATCTCAATTGATACTTTCAAAGGTAAGAAATGCCTATATGCACCCAAATTTACACGTGCTACATTGTCAAAAAATGGTTACAAAAATCCCCAATGATGATTCATGTCTTTTCCAAAGGTGTTTGAGCTCCTAAACGTCTTTGCAGCTTATGTATGTAGCCTAATTTACCTTATCTAGTCTTTGCATGCCTTTTCTTAGCTTCCAACACTCATTTTCTCCTTGTTTTGACCTTCAGTGTCAAAACCTCTGTCCTGCCTAGGCGGTGGATTTATAACCACCACACTAACAGGGTGGAGGTCCTGTAATCTCCACTCTACACAAGGTGGCGGTCATGCGTAAAATTTCTAGAATGTTATGTAGTTTGAAGCGTGATTCTCTCACTTAACTCCTATTTTAGAACATGTTGCTTACCCAAATTAGCTAATTCCAAGTCCAACTACCTTGTAGCAATCTATTCTTGCAGTTCTATTATATAATTAGTTGTTTGAACTCTCACTACATGTGATGAAGTAACACTCTATGGATTCCAAATGTGGTAGTGCACTCCCCCAGCCAATTCCTATAAAATCACCACTTGTATTCAAGAAAAAGGCTTGAGAATTATTTTGTGCATCCTTGCATTGTTAAGTTGCCACATTTTTACTAGAAATTGGTTAAGCCAAGCTTTGTTCATTTGTGTTACCTCTCTTCTACTTGCATTATTACCAGATTGCCATCTAAGCTGTCATTTCTCTAGCGTCATCTAGCTACTGCTTCCACTACTTTCCAAGTACTTGGACTCACTTGAGCATAAGAGACTGAAAGGAAAAACTAAGGGGACATAACATAACACAATTGGATCTACCATTCTTCTTATATTTCCAGGTTGGAGTTTATGTTTATTTTCCTTATTTATTCATACCATCGATTATGAATTGTATGCATTCAAATTATTTATATCAAATAGAGTAAAGAATCTTTCAATTATTACAATAAATTATTAATTACAATATATCAGATCATATTAACAAGCCTTTGTAAAATCTCTCTTTTTGATTGCCAGGAAAGTTGCAATGGAAGAAAATCCTCTTTGAAGATCTGATTTCTTCCCATGCCTCTGAGGCAGGATTGAGGGTTTGATTAGGAAGATTTTTGGCTAATTAATTGATTTAGGTTTAGTTACACAATTACATAGACAATTAGTTACATCTAGTTTATTTTCTATATAGATTTATTTATTTAGATTAGAATATTTGTTTTCAAAATATAAGAAAATAACCAAAAAAAATTATTTTCATTAGATTAGCTGCTTTTATTACTTTATTCCTTCATATCTTGAAAATACCAAAAACATAGATTAGTTTTATTTTGTTTAAATTAGTTTGCTTCACTAGATTAATTCAATTACATATTGCTTGACAATTACGGGCCCTAGAGAGCCCAAAGATTATCTGTTCAAACCAATGGTGCCTTAGCCAGAACTTTTTATAACATTAGTAGATATTGACCAAGATCTTAGGATTCACATCTTCCAAACAACCACATATCTACAAACAATTAGCAAAAAAAAAAGAGTATTTAATATTGAAGACGATAAAACATATGAATTATGGTCAGATAAACGCAACTATAGATTACCTTGAAATTATTTAAACATCCACATGACCATCAAAATAAATAAATCAAGAACATACTTATGCTAGTGATCCAAAAGTGTGGCAACAAAACTCAGGAGATCTCTTCACAGATGTAGATACCATATTACATATACTTGTTTCTCGATCCCCAGTACAGTATTCTAAAAATATTGAATGAATCTTAGTTTTAAATGAGAAGCTGACAAAGCTTACGATTATTGCACCACCCCTAGCCATAGAATCTAGATATTATTGCATGACCATACAGGGACCATGACCAAAGAGAATTTATGGTTGAGATCCAACGGTACCTCAACCGAACAAGACCGAAAGACATTTAAACGTAGACCTTAGATTAAGAGTGGTGGTCTTTAGAACATCTCCATTTCCACCTAACATCATTAGAAAATTGAGTGTTCTAAATGAATAAGCTCATTGAGTTGTCACGTTTTGGACTGAACCCCCTTACAAACCCTAGGGATCACACATTTCATGATTCTTTATGGATACCAGTATGAGTCACTCAAAGGTCACAATAGCTACATTCCATGCATTCCACAACTATTGGAGAGAATCTCCGTAGATCTTGATATCAATTGGAGTCTCCACATTGTAATTATTTCTGAGCCATCAATTAGACCCCCATAGGTTAGAGAGGCACTTCATGTACTCGATCGGGAGATACCAATACCACAAGTCAAGGATATCATGTTACCTTGATAACTTGTTCACCCATACTGTACACTTGTCACATTTGCTATCCATTAGCCATCATACTTTCCACATTGGCTGTCCCGACACAACCTCGAGAGGTCAAGTGGGATCAAAGGTTGCGTGTCGATTTTTTCGTTTGTAAAAAATGGTGAACTCGACATGAATATCTATTCTATTTTCATTTCCATTTCTTTCATCCATCTTCCCATTATCTCATTATTCTACGGGTGTTCATATACCCCCGAAATATGTTGAGACAAGATGGATATATAAAACACCTTTTGGATCTTGAAGCATACTACTATTAAATGGGTAGGAAACAACAGTTAGCCTCACTATCTGTGTGGGTAGACAACTATTAACAATTATTCATGCATCTCAAAATCCTCCTCCTCAAGGGACTAACAATGGATCCTCGATAAGGATTGAGGAGATTGATCAACTTATGCAAGCACAACAACCTGAATTTTCAAGCTCTAACAATATGACATTCACCAAAGAATTAGACTCATCTCCTCATGTTTTTTTGAGACTACAAATTAGTAGGCAGTCTGATCAACTCTCATTATTAAATGAGGAGTATTTATCTTTTTATGCCTAAAGAGATAAATGCTTCCAAACCATGGAACAACCTTTAGATAGGGTGAAAGGAAATTTTGATGTCTTGCTTCAGAATAACACCTCTACCCCTCTCGTAATGAAAAATACTTCTAAAGAGGGGTGGGAAAACACCAAATAATTTATAGCATGACATCACACTCCTTTGTATGCTAACAAGGTTCAACAACATACAATGAAATAGAACATCATGACATCACCCACTGAGGTCATCTCAGCATTGGTGGACAAGGTTAGGGAATTAGAACTTACCCAAGCTACTCATTCCTCTTATCCTAGGCAGGAAAAGATTCTCCATCATTCGCATAACCATGGCCAAGCTCCTATTACACCAAATCCTTTAGTTTACATGGGTATTATTAGCCCTAAAGATATTCTCACTGAGTCAGGTACCTTGGTTATTCCCCCCATGCTACATACTGACATCCTTAAGAAACATCAATCAAAAGTGCATTCTCAAAAACCATCCCATCTGGAAATGAAACGTTCCCTGGCTTTGTGCCTCTAAATATGTATCAAAAAAATAATCCTCCCTATTTAAACATGTACTCAAAATAACCACGAGGAGACATGTTCTCTTTTCCTGGTACGTATGATCAATCTCAAGGGTTTCCTTATGCCCCTACAAATACATATGTTGCACCGTACCAACAACTAATTTCACCTCCACCTCCCCATTAGGGGTCATCTATAGTCGTGTCTTATGCAGTAGGGGCTTACTCAAAATATCCTAAGAATCCCCTTGAATTCACCATACAAAATGTTATGCTCCTGTGGAATTTTCCAAATATTCCAAAATTCAAAGGGGAGGGAGATCCGAATGTGCATATCAAAACTTATGCCACTGCCATTGAAGATTTGTTCCTATGGGATGCAACAGTTGCAAATATTTTCCCTAAGAATCTTGAAGGTATTGCTCTTGATTGGTACTATCGAATACCTAAATCCTCGATACATTCCTTTAAACAACTCATGTCTGAATTCATTAAAGATTTCAACATGAACAAATTACTAAGGACAGGAATCAGAGAATTCCTACACATAAAAAAAGAGCACAATGAATCTATCACTCATTTCATCCAGAGATGGCGTTATGTCCTCTACTCTTTAATGAGTGCTCCTAACATGGATCAAACGAAACTATGTGATCTATTCCTCCATTATCTCAATAGAGAAACAAAGGAAGAGGCCCATAAGTTACCCTTAAGGAGCTATGAAGAGTTTCTTGAGGATGCTCTCCACATTGATCAAACCGATATTGATAGTGGTCGTAAGACCTACGGAAAAAATGGGAGATTGATCACTCCTAATCAGGGTAATTCAACTTACCTTTATAATGTGAAATACAATCAAGGACCCAAGGTCCTTGATAAGAATTGTGGTGTTACTATAGATGGTGTTACTGATCAAGACAAGAAGCTAAACGTTGTTAACACCTCAACCACACACAACGTTAACAATTATATAAACGGTAATTATTAAAGGAATAAAAAATTCACTCCAATAGTTGATGTAGTGGACTTCAATCATTTTCCCCCCAATAACAAGTTTAGGTGCAAGCCCCTACCTAGCACCCATAAAGGTATCAAAACCAATTCCAAAATCAGGGGAAATGGCCACCAAACTTCAATTATAATAACCAACAACTTAACATCAGATTGAACTCTAAACCACAACAAGATGTAAACCAAAGACCTCAAGATTACAATCCCAACCTATAATACGGTTTATATAGGGTCCAAGGGTGTGACGCTAGGACATGCCATGATTGTAACAAATTCTTCCAACACTTACCAGAAGACTAAAGACAACTCTTCATTGATATGTTTTTGGCAAATCCTATGACGCCTACTCAAAACACTTGCATGGAGTCGGTGTCCCCTCAGAACACGCCCCTCAGGATCTTTAGTGATCCTCTTACAACCCATCCTAACAATGGTAATTTGGACCTGTTGGTCCGAAAATCTGTCGCGTGGACAGATCTATGGATAGACGGGCCAACGGTGTGCAGGGCTTAGCCCCTCTTTGAGACAGCAAAGTGAAACTGGTTTATTGCTACTTCTACTAGCAGGAACCTATGCAAGTCTCACAGATTCTGCCTTCGGGGGTTGGGATCTGATCCCAGTAGAGTGTTCTAGGCTGCGAAGAGAAAGGAATGAAAGAAGGAGAAGAGAAAGAACAGATCCAAAGGAAGAAAAGAAATGAGTTCCAAAGCGGAAGGGTCAGAAAATCTATGCTTTGGGCTTGGTAGTAAACAGAGCCAAACCTACTTGCATAAATAAACAAAGCAATACTGATAAACAAGTGACGGAAAAGTAGATATGAATTCAACAGAAAAGACACATGCAGATCTAACATAAGAAGGATCTAATGTATAACACAGCTATTGAGCACAAAGTCTGAATAATTGTATTAATTGTTTTTATCTGTTACAAGAAAGCTCAAAGTCTTTCTCTCCTCACCTCTATTTCTATCTGAAAAATGTTCACCCCTTGAATACAACAAGTATTCCAATATTTATAGAAGATCAGGGAGAGAGAAGGCAAAATGGAGCCAACCACTTATTTACAAAGATATTTACAAAATATCTAAAAGTCATGTTGACTTTGACAACTTGGATGGATGACATCATCCCATGACGCAACATGGATGATGTCATCATTTGTGCCAACTTACTTCAGATATTACGGAAAGAAAGTCAGAGAATAGAGAGGAGAAGAAGAAGAAGAATTTATTCATCATCATCATCCTGTGGCCTAAAAGGGGTTGCCTGTTTCTGATGCTGATCAAGAGATGAGATGTGGAACTGAGCGCGGTATTCCAAGAACTTGCTGATCATTGGCCCAAATTGATCTTGTGATGGATCCTTGTGTCGTTCACTGATTGCTTCGCAAGTCTCCCGCTCGTCTATGAGCTTTTCCGGGAGTTTGGAATAATCTTTACTCGCCTCGATTAGGGACCCGATGAAGTCTCTGTAGGCCAGTAGGTTGTTGATCGATTCGATGTCAAACGTGACTTCTGGCCCTGTCCCTTGAGTAGCTATCTCCTTGAAAATCCGGATAGTATCATCAGCTGATCTCAAGGTGAGGGAAGGAGTGAGCAACCCTGGAGTCATAGATAGAACAATCTTCTCCATTTGATGCATCGCATCCAGGGCCTCTTCCTTCACCTTGTCTATCTTCTCTAACACGAATTCGAGTTGATCTATCCGATAGTCCAGAGTGGACATGGTCTTGTTGAGGGTCCTTGGATGACCGAATACTCCGAACTTGACCAAATCTTCGACTGAACAGTCGAACATTTGTTAGAAGGCCTCGTGCTGGAGTCTAGCATGGTCTAACTCTTCTGATATCGGGCCTGCTAACGCTTGGAGTTCCTTATTCGCCTTCTCGATGTTCAGGTATAAACTGATATATTCGGCGATTACCTTTTCACTATCTTTGAGGATCTGGCTCCTCCAAGCAGAAACAGCCATACCTTGCTTGCCGATTTTTGAATACTCATTAATCTTCTCCTGGCTGAGCAGCTCAGGAGTCTCAGCGGTAGTTGTGGGAGGTGCACTTCCCATCTTCTGTAAGGCTTGAACCAGGTATTTATTCTGCTCCTTCAGTAGCCTCTTTTCTTCCTTTGTTTCTCGAAGCTTTTTGCAGAGTGCATCAACTGCGGAAAGAGCTTCCCCTTGGAGACTTTCTGAAGATGTCCCCATTGTGACCTGGGTCACTGTGAAATCTGCCGGAGACAGATCTTCTTTCTCTTTGGTGGGATCGGGGTAGGCTATTTCCATAACCCTCTCACCTGTAGCGCTCTTGGAGAAGCGTGTAACCGGCTTGTGCTTCTTTGCTCCCTTAGCTGGAATGACTGAAAAGTCCATCGGAGCGATGGGGACTTTCCTCTTTGGTTGGCTCAGCTGCTGAGAGATCCAAGCTGGTCCTATTGAAGAAGGACCAGAGACAGAGGGGGAGACAGTAACGGTAGAAGAGGGGAAGAACGTGGAGACACACGACGACGGCATTGAAAGAACAGCCGCGGAGATGTCCACGGGGGGAAGGGAAACCGCAACAACAGAAGAGATAGGAAGGGAAGGGAGCTCGGAGATGAGGGAAGAAATAGAGGAAGACAAATCAGTGAGAGAGGAGAAGATGGACGAAGAGGCAGGGGAGAGAGTAGAAGAAGGGGGAGAGGACACAACCAAAGGAGTGGTTGCCGACATCTGAGGAAGGGGAGGAAGAGAAGAAGAAGGAATAGAAGGGACCTCTGAAGTTGTAGCGATGCCGACATCCTGGGTGGATGGGCGTATAGGACTATCCTCTGTCAATTCCTTCTCTGGCGAATCCAGGGTTATTACTTGTTCAGGCTCTGAAGGAAGAGGACTTTCAGGGGCTTCCTCCTGAATGGTGCTAGGCTCACCTTCCGCAGCTTTGCCTTTTAGCTGCTTCTTTGATCTTGGAGGTGCATTACCCAAAGGAGAAGTTGTAAAATCTACACCGAGGTAGATTAACCCATTCATGCGGCACCAATGCTCTGTTCTCCGCATAGTCTCCTTGACCCTCTCCTCGATTGTCTGAGGAGCCTTGCTTCTGTCAATGTCCGGGAAGGGCCAATCATCCCCTTCTGTGTCATTATACACTTTGTCTACTTCGTCTTCCGTGGTTTGGAAGCCTTTTGGGACAATGGCCACTCCGTAATGGATGATTTCCGTTAATGCCAAGCGAGAGTGATCCTTTCTTTTGAGTTCTACCTCATGGAGAACGTCAATGTCGATATCCTCAATCTGAGGGACATGAATCGGATCAAGCTTAGCCCTTGGTAGACAGCCCCTAGGGTCGAATGTAGGCCTTGCTGGGAAATCATGCTTTAGGTTGAGCAATTCTAGCTCAGCAAACATCTCCTTCGCCTTGTGATAGCTGGAGCATGTGT
The DNA here is from genome assembly GCA_019776745.2 of Taxus chinensis. Lineage (NCBI taxonomy): Eukaryota > Viridiplantae > Streptophyta > Pinopsida > Cupressales > Taxaceae > Taxus > Taxus chinensis. The sequence continues at coordinate 731,952,041 of CM034146.1, forward strand.
AACGGCCTACTGTGAGGGGGAAAGGAGTTCCGCCCTTCTTTCTCTTGAGGAACTTTTCATGGTATGTGACGAGCTGTCTTGACAGTTCCAATAAAATCAGCTTTGGTCCAGCATACCTTGGTAACCTGGTTGGTTCTCCCAAAAAGTTGGCAGCCCTTAGATAGGTGAACGTGGGGAATTGGGTGAACAAGGCTCCCCATTTCTCTGTGACTGCCACTATGTTTTTGGTTGTCCGGCTATGAGTCAAATTTGGCCGCAACATGCACATGATGTGATAGAAGAAAACATCATTGATCTTAGCGAAGTGTTGGATGCTGTTCTCCAGCTTCAGCTCTTGATAGTATTCATATATTTTGGCCTGAGGCCAAGTTCCACTTTGGTGCAGCCCTGGATAATCTCTTTCAGCTGCGGCAGCATAGACGACGTAGGAGTTCATGTGGAACACTCCTGTTGTAGCGAACTGTTGCAGTTGCTCGGATATTGTGCTGCTTATTATCTCCCCCCAGCAGAAACGCTGATCGGGCAGATTCTTATTCATTGTTTCCAGGTATCGCAGCATCCACTTATGGAAGTAGTGAGCATCTGAAAGACCGAAGACTCTGCTTAGGAAAGTGATAGTATCACTGAGTTCCTCTGAGAAATCGCTCCGGTGGATAGTTTGAGGCCACCGGGTCACTACCTTTTTATTCTTTAGGTAGACCTCATTCATTAACTGCATGCACTGGCCTTCGTTGTCTTCCCAGGCCTTGATGCATTCCTGTTGGCTAACAGCCACATAGTTCCGGTGGTGAGGGATGCCAAGCATCAACTCAAAGCGACGGGCAGTAAGGTTTATAACTACCTCGCCCTTGCTATTCTCGACACATCTTGTGTCTTTGTTGAAGGATTGTGTAGCAACCATCATAAACTCGTTATTCACAGCGCTGACAGGGATTCCTCCGGCAAAGTGCAGGGCACTGCCTATTAGCTTGTCCATCCATGGACTTCTTGTCACTTTCTGAGTTCTTACCCAAAATTATTCCATGTCAATGTGACCCAGTTCAGAGTCCCTGACATCCATATTGCACTCTGCCTGTGATTCGGGCATTCTGACCCTTTGGTATTTATACTTCATTTCTTCTTCAATCAGTTTAGCCTTTCCTCTTGGTTTAGCGGGTCTCTTGCTTGACATAGACATGTGTTCTTCAAGGCTTATCTGATGATCTGCATGTAGAAGGAGCGAAACCCAATCCAGGAAAGTTGAATTAGTCATTTGATTTTCCATTGGAACGCTAGCAGAAGAAAGAATTAGAGATTTAAAGGCCCAGGGCGCAGCAACTGGCAGGTCAAACAGATAAGGCGCACAGGAAATGCATGTTGCAGAGGTTAAGTTGGCGCCAAAGGCGCATGGCGCATAAATGAAGCAGACTGCATTTTATAGAAGGGCGCACAGAAAGTGCATGTTACTTTGAGGTTCGGTGCACCCTTTGGCGCATGGGAAGATTGTGTAACATTAATAAATGGTGCGCCAAGGGAATATGGCGCGGCACATGAAGGGTCTACACAACATTATGTTACTGCAATGGAGGATGCGCCCGCGCCTTATCTAGCTTTATACTTGCGCAAATAAAGTTTGCGTTACATGAGGGCTAGGTGCGCCTTGGCGCATGGAAACATGATGTAGCATGGAGAAAAGGCGCGCCAAAGGTTTAAAGGAGGCGCGGGTTTTGAACATGTTACAGGGCTGATAGATGCGCCGAGGGCCGCGACTGTCTTGATTGCAACATGACGCAACAGTGCGCCATGGAAAACACTTAATCATTTAATCATTTTTCAACTCTGTCCTCAACTCGAAAGGAGGCTTGGTATAACAAGGCTTTTATAAAGAGGATCTTAGATGGCGCTGATGCAAAACCACCCCCCTTTTTCCAACAAATCCGGAAAGAGGGAGGGAGAGGAGGAAGAAAATTCAAACTGACAAGACAGGGGAGAAAACAAACCCAACAAATTTCATTTAAGACCGACTAGTCACTAAAGAGGCAGACCACGCAAGCAACAATCAGACCCGTCAAAGAAATAAGCTCGAAGGAGAGAAAACACAGACCAAGAACGTGAAAGCTTTCAAAAACAAACCAGGAGAACCACCTACCTCGAATATATATCGAAAATTTGTGGCGAGTGGGTCCACAGAGCAATGACAGCGACAGGGCAGAGCTGACAAATCCAGAGCGATCACGTGCTTGTCAAAATGGAATGAAAATGACATGGCGGGCACGGGTATATATAGAAAAACCTGTCATTAATGTGCCACCAACCTTTTGAAATGGCGCATGGAAATCTTTGTCGACAAGGGAAGGCGTGCGCCCTTTGGTGCATGGAAAGAAATGGCAACTTAAGAATGAGCGCGTCTTTGGCGCACCAAATTCGTTGTCGACATAAAGTTATGTGCGCCCTTTGGCGCAACAAAACTTGGTGTAACATGGAGACTATATGCGCCTTTGGCACACCGAGAATCGTTCTAACATGGAAAACCATGCGCCAAAGGCTTTTAAGGGGGCGCACCAAAAGTATGTGTTACAATGAAAATACATGCGCCCAGCCAAAAAGGCTCAAAAAGACTAAGTTCAAAGAACTGTTTTCCCGGGGAGGGATTTTGCGATGTTTCGAACGCGAAGGATCCCTAACGAGGGATCGAAACAAAATTTTCGGTACGGTTATCGGTAAAATTGCCCTTGTCAATTTTATGGGATAACAGGACCCCAATAGCATAAACATGGGCATTAGCATGGGAAACAATGATCATGAAGCTTCGACTTAATCAAACCCATTGGTCGCACCCCCCTTGGACGGTCGCCAAGAAACCAAAATCATTGGTTTAGTGGAATTAAAGACTAAACCTCATATAAATTACGCTACGAAAACATGAAACTATGCTTCACAACCAATCCCTATTTATCCGTCTATATCAGATGATATTCAACAAATACTTACAAATTCGGTAGAGGCTTATGACTTAATCAATGACCTAACATAGGCCTTTTCTCACGTCTCCTTGGATTTGTTGAAGAAATCCCCCGCTCATAGAGTTGATTTACTAGAAGTATTGGGTCTAGGCCATTTGATTAACATCAATCCTCTTCTGGAAGCACAGATAAACCATGTAGACTTTGATGTACATCCCCCTGGGTAGCCAAAAAGAGATGTCAGGTTCATATTTAACATTAGTAAGATGCCCACAGATACTGAATTAACATGAAGAGGTGATCCAACCTTGCTCTTACAAGTATGGGTTTATAATAACTATGTAAAGTGTGTGATGATTGATGGCCGTGTAAAAGTAAACATTGTACCATTCTCGTTTCTCCAGAAGTTAGGCTACAGAGAAACTAATTGTTCTTCAACGAGAAACACATTGAGAGGTTATGATAGCCTCAAAACAACTTCTATTGGATCAATAGTGCTTCTAGTTACCCTAGGGCCCAAGATGGTCCTCACATAGTTTTATATTATAGATCAGGAAACTAACTATAATATGATTCTCAGCTATCCTTGGATATATCGCATGAAGGTGATTCCCTCCACCTTGTTTCAGGAAGTTAGATTCCTACACATAGGGAAGGTATTCATTGCATAGGGTGACCCAAATCCATTTAAAATCCACCTGACCAACCTCAAGAAGAAACTAGGGGTGCATATTGAGTTTGATCTCCCCGCAAAAAAAGTAAACAAGCCCACGAGTTCAACACCATAATCAAAGCTAATGCCCACAATGGAGTTAGAAACAACTAGCTTGATCAAGGGGATCCTTGCAGTCAAAGATGAAACCGCAGTCATTGAGATGATTTCAATAAAAACCACAATAAAGACAGTCGAGTTGTTGGAAAATGACTTACCCATTCACCTTCCATTTGATTCCATGGGCATAGGACATGCTTTTGGAGTCAGTTCTCTTCCTGCTAATGGAATTTTCATGGCTGAGCTCTTGAAAGTGAAGCAAGAAGATAAAAGGAATGATAAATCATCGATATTCCTAAGAAATTATTGGAACCTTAACTATGATGGGTCAAAGTGTCATTTTGGCGTTGAGGCGGGTGTAATACTCATTTCTCTAGAAGGGAGGGTCATGTCTTTTTCCTTCAAACTCAACTTTGAATGTACCAACAACATAGCAGAATATGAGGCTCTCCTCCTTGGTCTCATCATAGCCAAAAGGATGCGCACTTGTAACATTAGAGTCTTAGGTGATTCGTAACTAGTTGCTAACCAAGTTTCGGAAATATATGAAACTAGGACGGAGCACCTGCAGCTCTATATTACTGTTGTCCTCAATCTAAGAAAGTGTTTTGATTTCATTTTGATATAATCCATCCCACGTGAGCAAAACCTTCTTGCCGATTCCATGAACACCTCTTCTTTTCGCTTCTATCCAAGAAAAGAATGAGGAGATACGAACTTCACAATTTTAGTTCGTGCTAAGCCTCTAGTTTACAAGATGCCAACAAATCCAATCTTAGCATACGTCAAAGTTAAAAATGAGCTTGCTACTCTTGACTATGCAGAAAATGATGAGGCCATCCTAGGGTAACTTAACGCACATACAAATTTGCATCCCCAACATCACAAGATTAGGTTCCTCACTATCCACAAAAGAGATATAAATACATATGAAGGTTCTCGAAGAACACTCAAAATCCTTTACCTTTAGCTACAAGGAAATGAAGGGGATTGATACTAACATAGAAGTCCACATTTTGGTGGCCAAACCTGATGCCAAGCCCATCAAGAAAAATTATAGGCCTATGAAATCAAAGGTGGTGCTGAGGTTAAGGAGGAGGTCATGAAAATACTATAGGTAGGGTTCATAAAACTAGTTGACTAATCAATGTGGGTTTCTAACATCGTCCCTATTCTAAAAAAGAATGGGAAGATCCAAATCTACATTGAATTTTGGGATATCAACAAAGAATGTCCCAAGGATAATTTCCCACTGCCATCCATAGATGTCATTGTTGATGGGACAACTAGCTTTGAGTTATTGTAACTCATGCATGGTTTCTCTTGGTACAATCAAATAAGGATATCCGAGGAAGATCAAACGAAAACTAATTTTATCACTCCTTGGGGGACTTACTGTTACACATGCATGCTGTTTGGTCTAAAGAATGCCAGTGCCACATACTAACGGTTCATAACATACATATTTCATAATCTAATCCATAAGATTGTGGAATTCTATATAGATGATCTTTTGGCTAAGACCAGGAAGAGATGTGATCACCTTGAGGTTCTTTACATCATCCTCTCTTGCCTCATTTAATATGATGTTACTCTAAATCTTGAGAAGTGCATATTTGGTGTCACGGGTGGGAAGTTGTTAGGATATGTCATCTCTTCATGAGGGATTAATGTAGAATAAACAAAAATCCAAGCTTTACTAGAAATGATTCCACCATTCGAAAAGTTGGGCATTCAGTCCTTTCTAGGAAAGCTCAGTGTAATCCGTAGGTTTATACCTGATTTGACATTTTCCATTCATCCAATTAACAATATGTTGAAAAAGGATTGCTGCAACATCTAGATGAATGAGTGTAATGAGGAATTTGAGTCGGTCAAAGGATTCCTCTTATCACCTCCTACACTCATGCCTCCTAAATCAATTTTCCCGCTCATATTATATTCACGGGTCACAGACGTCTCACTGGATTACATGATAACTCAAAGAGATGATGATAAACGTGAGCGTGAAGTCTATTTCATCAGTCAAACGATGCATGAATATGACATGCACTATATGCAGGATGAAAAATAATGCCTCGATATAGTGTTTGCAACAAAATGGTTAAGTCACTACATGCTTAGCAAAGAAACAAGAGTAATTGTCAAAACAAATTATTTACAAACATTTCTGACACATGGATCTCTATCCAAGAAATATGGGCACTTTATTACCCTAATGGGGTAATTTGAACAAACATTTGTCAACCAAAAGTCTGTTAAGGGAAAAATCATCGCAGATTGGTTGGCAGATAACCCATTAGACGGTGGAGAGCTAGTTAATCTAGATTTCCCTAATGAATGCATTTACTACATTGAGACAAAACATCTAATCTCCACGTGTCCATGGTACTCTGATATTATTAATTTCATTATTGACCATGCATACCCTAAAGGGGAAACATCATAGCAAATAAGACGAATACACGTCATAACATCCAATTATGAAATTATAGAAGAACTTCTCTATCGTAGAGCCTTCGACAGAATGTTGCTAAGATGCAATGATGAGGAAGAATCTAAGAATATTATCTTTGGAGCCCATAGTGGGGTCTATGGAGGTCATTTCAGAGGACATGCCAACGCAAAAAAAAAACATCATATCAGATACTTTTGGCCCACTGTAGAACACGATACGGTGGAATATGTACACAAGTGCCAAAAGTGCCAGGAGTTATCTTACGAGATCCATATACCTGCATAGGCCTTCCAATCCATAGTGACACCATGGCCTTTTCTAATTAGGGTCTAGAATTGGTGGGGAAGTTCTCACCCTCATCAACAGATGGCCACAATTTCATAAGCATGACCACAAATTACTTCCTGAAGTGGGTAGAGGCTTTGCCTCTTACCATCATACTGAGATGTGTGATTGCAAAATTCATCCTTAATCAGATTATCTATAGGTATGGGGTCCCACAAGTCATTATCTTTGATAATGGCATGTATTTCAAAAATGAGGAGGTGCGTGAACTATGTGAAAAGTTCAAGATAAGTCATCACATGACCTCACTCTATTATCCTCAGGCTATTGGACAGGATGAGGTAAGAAAAAAGTCCATTCTCCTAAAAACGGTAAAGGAGAACAAACGTGACTGGCATTTAAAGGTATATCTAGCATTGTGGGCCTACAAAACATTGATAAGAATGTCAATAGGGGCAACCCCATATTATTTAGTGTTTGGTTCGGAAGTAGTCTTATCACTTGAGGTTGAAATACCCAGTCTACGCATATATTTACAATTAATATTAGATGAAGAATCTTATTGTGAGGCATGACTCGTTCAAATGGAAACACTCAATGAAACTTGGCTTAATGTTGAACAATGTCATAGAGTCTATGCTGACTGGATGAGATGAAAATACAATAAGAAAGTTTATGAACGTGAGATATCTATGGGATATTTTACGTTGAGACTGGATATCCAGACTGAAAAAAATACCAGCGAGGGAAGGAAATTCAGGCCCAAGTGATTGGGCCCATAAGAATTCATGAAGGACTACAAAAATGGGGTGTATCCCCTATGTACACTAGAAGGTGAGTAATTTGGCAAACCCGTCAATTCTTTCCACCTAAAAATATTTTATGCATAATTTGTTTGCATTTCCATTCGTATGCTACTACATCCAAATTACATTGTCATTTTTTAGTTCATTCTGTTAGCCCATTATGTGAAATTTGTAATCAAGGAACTTATTCTCAAGTGATTATTAAAAAATTATAAAAAATTTGGCAATTATTCAAATCAAACCTCTTTAAAAATTTCACCATTATCATCAATCACTTCTGAATCATTTCATCAGTTCAAAAAAATTAAGAATAAGTTTTGACAATAACAATACCAAGGCTTGCATACTCGGCTCTACTCATGGTTTCTTGCTAGTATAGGTGTATTTGCCTATAGTTTGATCTGGAAGCCTCTTGGTGTCACATCTATCCCATATACATCTCTATTGAAAATAATAATACTTTAAACACTTTACCTAGGGAGTTTGTTCCCCTGTCTCAACCTTTGGTATTGAGCCCCCACATTCTACTAGTTTTGTGGGGTTGAGGCTAGAGGAAAACTCTCTCTCCCAAAAGCACAACTTAAAATTATAAAACAAATAAAAATCATATATATCAAATCTAAACACAATTTTTATTTACACACTTCTTTGCCTCACCAACCTTCGATGACGAGCCCACACTTCTTACTAGTGGCATGAGGTTGGGAAAGGAGGGAAGCTCCTTTACTCACCTATGCCTTGTCCTTGGTGATGAGACCCTAATTCATACTAGTAGCATAGGGCAAGGTGTAGGGGGTCTCTGCAATAAAATAGAAAATCCAAGGTATTCCAAGAAAATAAAAATTTCTCTGAAATTATAAAAATCCCAATAAAGTGAATTAGATATCCAAAGTTCCAAAAGAGTATAAAACCTTCAAACCATATTTTTTCAACCAAGTTTCCATCTGTGGATCTAATTCTAGATAATTTGGAAAGTAAATCACATTCTAAACTATGTGGCAAGTTTGATTTCTAGGGGGTGGAATGGGATTCAACTCTTGTGTTTGACTAGCTGTAAAAGCTCCCATGTTTGGATAGAGAGAAATTGGTGGCCTTGGTGCTAGCTTACCATCTTGAATCAAGAAAATTTCAGCTCTAATAGCAATGTTATAGGCTCTTGGCAGCTTTGTTTCTCCCATTGATTGGATCATCATGGCTATATCTGAATTTATAGCCTTTAAGAAATAGAGGAATGCTCCTTCGAAAGTTGGTCTAACAACTATCAGAATCCTTTCCCATGTTTGTTGGAAATGGAAATTGAATTTTGTCATTTCCTCATTAGGAGCCCTCTTGATTGTTGTCAATTGTTTCAATAAAGACAAATTATCTCCCTTTTCCCCAAATTGATTATGGAGGGTTGTGCACAAATGGTCCTAATTCTGGATAGACCCTATTGTCAGGCTCCTAAACCATTACGAAGCTTTACCTTTAAAAAATCAAACTAACAACTTGACCGTAATATCCATTTCATTCATTTCATGAATTTTACAGACATTGGCGATGTCTTGGATGTGGTCAATAGGAGTAGTATGATTTTATCCAATGAAATAGGGAATATGCTTTAGTGTTGTAACCAAGACCAAATTTTTGAGCATTTAGGGCAAGTGGGATACTACCCGTGAAGTTGACATAGGGATTGGGTTGCGCCATCCTGATTGGTCAGAGAATTCTCATTGATTGAAGAAAAGGTCTACTAGGTGGAGGTGTAGACAAAGTCCTGTTAGGTCGAGATGGTGATCTTTTTGGTCTTCTTCCTCTCCTTTCTTTACCTGGTGATAATTGCAAGTAGAAAAATAGTCCCTCTTCTCTAGTCTCAGACTTAGTTCGAACTCTTCTCATGTACTTGGGAAACCTTTGCTACTACACCACTGAATTCTATCCCTTTAGAGTCACCAAATGTGTTGGGAAATGAGCCTCAAAAGTCTGGATTTTTCCAAGTTAAACACCAAACTTGAAAAAAATAAAATTAAAACTTTGAAGGACCTTTATGATTGATATTCTAGAGGTTGAAATTTGTTTTGGAATGACAGTTCCAAAAACCTGAAAGTGCAAGACTTCCAAATTTATGAAACTCCAAAATCCCAAAACCTAAAATTCTGAAATCACCTTTTGAAATCCCCTTTTGATTTTCAAAATCTAAAAAAACTAAAAATACACTTTTGAAGATCAGCCCCTGATCTATCAACTAGTGAAATTTGGACTTGTTTTGAGAAAGTTAAGCCCTTGAAAATTGATTTCGGAGTTCAACATGAGAGGTGAAAAATATGAAATTGGAGAACTTGTAATTTCTAAGTCCGAATTTCTTGAAAATTACTTCAAATCTTGTGGAATGACTTCCTGGTCCCACAGGGTGTGCAAAAATTGTTGATGCATAATCATAGCACCTATGAATGCCTACAACTCGATGGGTTGAAACTATCAGTGTGATTGCATAACATTGGGCTTCTCTCTAAGTGTGGGACTTTGGAATTGGAAAAGCTCTCGGGATGAAGGCTGGTTCCTATTCCTCTATTTTGATACACACACTTAAATTGTAGAGGATCTACTCTAAAATCTAATCTAACTTGCCAAGGAGACAGGGTTAAGAAGATTACAATAAATTAAACCTAAACTAACAAAGGTGATGCACCAAAAGGAATGTTGAACACCTACTTTTCCATTAAACAAAAACCATTAAAAAACGTGATACAACCACCATACACAGATAACCAAAATTGCAATGAGAGATTAAAAGACAACAATGAACACAAGAGAGGGCTAAAATTCATCCACATACTTATATTATTGCTCCAAATATTTGATACAATGCATTACAATGGCCAAGAGACACAAAATTGCAATACAATTTGAATGGGAGGTTTGAACTCCACAAATTCACTTGTAGATCAGAGAAGAAGGGAGGGTGCAAATAACAATTATCCAAACTTAGAAAAATTCCCCTCCTTACAATATATATGAAGAATGAGAGAAGAAAGAGAGAGGAATTCTAAATCATACTTCAACCACCTTAGAATGCATTGAATTCTCCTGTAACAATGATGGGTGCCACTGCAAAAGCCATACCCCTATGTACTATTACTTGTTGGGAAAGAAAGGAAGCCCATACTTCATTATTTTGGTAGGTGAGAAATATGACACCCTAAAAAATGGTAAACTATATTTTTCATTTTTGAAGAATTTAATTACGTAGAGAATACTGTAAGCTTTCCGAAAAGTCCTTTCTTGTGCAAATCTGAGCTCCCAGCCAATAGTTATGGCCATCTGAAGGTTGGGGTGTCATTCTACAAAAAATGTGAGTTATTGATCTTCCTTTTTAGAGTTTGAAATGCATGTAACCTTTGAAATTCATACTTTCAGACATTTTGGTTTTGGAATTTGGGTTACTGTTAATCTTCTTGGGCACGTGAAAACTCAAAAAATTCAAAACCCAAAAGTCTGAAATTTTGGACTCTCAGAATTTCAGAATTTTTTCTTTTTTTTGAGATTTCAGACTTTTTCATGTTTCGGGATTTCAGACTTTTTCCTTTTTTAGGATTTCAGAATTTTCCTTTTTCAGGATTTTGGGCTTTTTCCTTTTTCTGACTTATCGAGATCTCCAAAACTCAAAACTCCAAAAGTCTGAATTTTAGACTTTTGGACTTTGGGATTTCTGACCTTTTTGATCCCTTTTCACCTTGATTTTTCTCCAAAAGGCTGAATGCCAAAACTCTAAATTTTTGGGTCTGGGCCTCCATTCGTTTCTTATGCAAGGTCGTGTTTGTTCAATTTTACCTGAGGGGAAAACTAGATAACAATAATCAAATCTCCTGGCACCTAAGAGGGATCAGTTGATATAGGTGGTGGCAATCCCACTAAAGGCATTCACTACATCTCCCCCTTTTCTGAGGTCACATGATGGCCCATCACAAACTACTCATCCCCTCCTCCCTCATGAGGAAGCTTCTCCTCAGAAACCAATGTCTCCATCTCTACAACATCCTCCTCTCTCTCTACTATTGATCTCTCCATAGTATCATGCCACTCTAGGTCACTCTCATCCTCCTCGACGTGGATCTCCTCATTGGTATCCCCTCTAGCCTCCTTTATCTCCTCCCCCATCTCTTCCTTAGTCTCTAAATCCACATTAATAGGTATCTCCTACCCCTCCTCCCCACTGTGAGTGGTAGAGACCTTAATCAAAAGAAGTGGCGCGGGCCGATGTACTCATTGAGCATGAAAAACTTGTCTCACTTCAATGAGAACCCATGGGGTCACAACAGTCCAACTATGGTTTCTTGAAGGTCCTCCTTGAGACTCCTTGATACTTCTATATACAACTGCCACATGAGGAAGAATAGAAATGTATGGTAATCCTAATTGGTGAGGAAATTTTTGAAAGGATGAGTCTCCACCTTTTATGATCTATCTACTAACTGTCAATAGTGGCACAAGTTATCACTATAGCCACATCCTGTCCCCAAACTCCTACCATATCCTGGTATGGTGTAGCAATAAAATTGGCTATGCTCAAAGTATCCAGTAGTTGGTGTTGTACTATAAGAACTGACAGACCAGTCCATCTCGCAGCCATGATGGCCCCTAGATCCTATACCCCTACTCCCCTCTGATAGGGGATAATCCTCTCATATACCTAACTCATCACGAGTGTGGGATGGCTCAGTGACTGTCCCTATAACCTCACTACCCGATACAAATTTTGATATGTATTCCCTAATATATCTACCCCCAGACATAATTATGTGCATATTGCTCAATTTGCATCACGATCAAGGCCCAATAATACAATAACTTATCCCTGCCCTTATGCCCTAGCAACCGTAAAGCCAGAATACCCATGACGGCCTTATGGAGTGTAGGGATATGAGTGGTGGGTATAGAAAGAAGCCTCATACCCTGTTTGGTGCCTGGTGACACCCCATCATCTCCCATAAAAGTAGCCCAAAGTATGACTTTGTGGGTAGACCCTGTAGTCTTAAGAGTCAAACGTCTCCCAAGTATAGGAACTCCAAGTATCCTGTATACATCCTTAAGAGTGATGGTCCACTCTCCTCTAACACATAGAAACTTAAAAGTGTTCTGGTCTATATCCCAATAAGAGAAGAAGTCACACAATATATAACTAACATGTACAACGTGTGGCACCCGTACGATCCCCCATATCCTATATCAATGCAACAAGTCTATCTCAGCTTGGGATAACTGGTCAAGGATAGTTAGCAGCCAGTCAGACACACTCTCTATCTCTCTCGGCTCTAATGGATATAATCCTCCATCTGCATGCATAAACTAAAAAAAAGAGGAAGTTAGTAACGCATATCAATAGACAAGCTCATAAAAAACATTACAAAAGAACATAAAATCTAAAAACATTGAGCTAAACAGGTCAAATCTACTCTCTTCCCCAAAATTGACAAAATTGCCCCTTTATACAGGGTGACAATTTTGTAATTGTTTCCTTTCTATCAAAGTGATTTTGTAACCGTAACCCTAACAAGGTGACGATCTTGTAACCGCTACCTTGCTTAGGGTGACGATCCTGTCAAATAAGGTTGATCCATCCCCTTAATCCCAATAATTCAAAAATAGACAAAAAAAACCATTTTTAGTGAAACAAAAGACTAACCCATCTACATTGCCCCATAGAGATAATTCTAAAATAGGAAAATTCAAAAATCTCCCCCTAGGCTTAGATTTCCTACATTTTTAATTTTAGTTATTAAAACAAATAACTGTTAAATACTAACCTTTTTTCGTGTCTCTCAGTCTCAGTCTGAGGGACATGATTACCTCGTTGCAACAGTTTTTTTTACTACACTCTTGTTAAAAATGGTCACCGTGGGCCCAGAGCTCAAAAATAACCAATAGGATGTGTGCAAATGAATTGAAAAATGAGTTATTTGTGTATATATATGTTGTGTTTGAACTTCTTTTTGAGTGTATGTGACTTGTAGGGTTTGAGCGTTATCACATGTATATTTCTATCCCCGTGTTAATGGTAATTCTTCTTGTCATTTTAATTTAATGTTTATTTTTCAATAGTTTATCTATTTTCACTTTATTCTTACTTTCATTTTGCAGGTAACGGGAGTGTGGATGGCCACATTTTGACAAACTGGCGTGTCAGGTATAGCTTCTAACTCCTTATTTTTGGAACGCCATAATCGTACTCTACGTTTTACGCCTCTTCATGGCTAACACACTTCTCTAAGGGGGAAATATGTATGCACCCAAATTTGAATGAGCTACATTGTCAAAAAATGGTTACAAAAGTCCCCAATGATGATTCATGTCTTTTCCAAAGGTGTTCGAGCTCTTAAACTTCTTTACAACTTATGTTTGTAGCCAAATTTACCTTATATAGCCTTTGCATGCCTTTTCTTAGCTTCTCACCCTCATTTTCTTCTTATTTTGACCTTCAATGTCAAAAATGCTGCCCAAGCAAAGCGGCGGATTTGTAACCGCCACCTAGGTCGGGCAGTGGTTTTGTAACCATCGCCCTGATAGGGTAGCAGTCCTATAATCACTGCTTGACACAAGGCGGTGGTCTTGTGTGTAATTTCCAGAATGTTTCATCCATATTTTGACATGTGATTCTCTCACTTAACTCCTATTTTAGAATGTGTTGTTTGCTTAGATTAGCTAACTTCAAGCCCAACTGCCTTGTGGCAATCTATTCTTGCACTTATACCATGTAATTATTTTTTTGAACTCTCACTTTATGTGATTAAGTGGCACTCCATGGCTGTCAAGTTTCGTAGTGCACTGCCCCAACAAATTCCTATAAAATCACCACTTGTATTCAAGAAAAAGGCTTGAGAATTATTTTGTGCATCCCTGCATTTTTAAGCAACTGCATTCTTGCTAGAAATTGTGTAAGCCAAGCTCTGTTCACTTGTGCTACCTCTCTTCTACTTGCATTGTTACTAGATTTCCATCCAAGTTGTCATTGCTCTAGCACCGTATCGCTACTACTTCCACTGCTTCCCAAGTACTTGGGCTCATGTGAACACATGACAATGAAAAGAAAAACGGAGGGGACATAACATAACACAATTGGATCCACCACTATTCTTGTATTTCTAGGTTGGAGTTTATGTTTATTTTCTTTATTTATTCATATCATCAATTCTAAATTGTATGCATTAAAATTATTCACATCAAATAGAGTAGAGAAGCTTTCCATTATCACAATCAATTAGTAATTACAATAGATCAGATCATATTAAAAATCCTCTGTAAAAGCTCTCTTTGTGATTGTTAGGGAAGTTGTAGGGGAAGAAAAGCTTCTTTGAAGCTATGATTTCCTCCCATGCCTCTGAGGCTGGATTGAGGGTTTGATTAGGAATATTTTGGTTAATTAATTTCTTTAGGTGTAGTTACATAATTGCACAGACAATTAACTATATTTGGTTGATTATCTATATAGATTTATTTATTTAGATTAGAAGATTTGTTTTCAGAATATCAGAAGAGAACCAAAAATATTTATTTTCATTAGATTAACTACTTTTATTTCTTTATTCCTTCATATCTTGAAAATACCAAAAATATAGATTAGTTTTCCCTTGTTTAAATTAGTTTGCTTCACTAGATTAATTCAATTACATCTTGCATGAAAATTACGGGCCCTAGAGATCCTAGAGATTACGTGTTCAAACCAATAGTGTCTCAGCTAGACCTTTTGATAACATTAGTGAATATAGACCAAGGTCTTAAGATTCACATTTTAAAAAGAACCACATATATACAAACATTTAGTGAATAATTGAGAGTGTTAAACATTGAAGATGACAAAGCATGTGAATTCTGGTCAGATCAACCCAACTATAGATTACCGTGAAAGTATTTAAACACCCACATGACCATCAACAAAAAAATCAAGAACAAACTTATGCTAGTGATCCAAAAATGTGTCAACCAAAGTCAGGAAATATTTTCACAGATGTAGATACTGGATTATGTATACTTGTTTCTAGATGCTGGTAATGGTATTATGAAAAGATTAAACTATTGGTTTTAAACGTAGAAGCTGATAAAGCTTATGATTACTAGACCGCCCCTGGCCGTAGACTCTAGATATTACTACATGACTATATAGAAACTACGACCAGAGAGAATTTATGGTTATGATCCAATGGTCCCTCAACTGAACGGGACCGAAATCTAGTTAGACGTAGACCTCATATTAAGAGCATTGGTATTTAGAACATATCCATTTCCACTGGACATCATTAGGAAATTGAGCATCCTAAATGAAGACTCTCATCGAGCCCTTGTGTTTTGGAGTGAACTAGATAATAGACCCTAGGGTCCACACATTTCATGACTCCGTCTAGATACCAGTACGAGTCACCCAAAGGTCACAGTAGCTACATTCCACGCATTCCACAACCATTGTAGAGAATCTCCATAGAGCTTGATATTGATTAGAGTCTCCATGTTGTAATTATTTATGAGCCATCCATCATACTACCACAAGTTAGAGAGGAAATTCACGTACTTGATCAATAGATACCAATAATGTGATTCAAGGATATCATGTTACCTTGATAACTTGTTTACCCATACCACACACTTCCCACATTCACTATCCATTATCCATCATACTTTCCACATCGGTTGTCCCAACACGACCTTGGGAGTTCGGGTGCAATCAAATCTCACATGTTGATTTTCATTCACTCCTCATATGTAAGCCACTACCCCTATACAAAATATCATTATCAATCAAATTCATCAGGATCCAGTAAAAATGTCTCTTTATGATCTTGTACAAACGTCGCCTGAGTATCAACAAGCCATGATCAAAGAACTCTAATCTATATCAATACCATCAGACAATCCACAACCTTTTTCAAACCTAGTAGGAACACTCAAAATGTCCATTGCCATCTCTTTTAGTGGCTCAAAAATCCCATCATTACAATAAGAGGACCACAACCTCCCAAATCAATGAAACCCTCTTTAAGAGCATCATGATCGACAATGAAACCAACATCAACACCATGTCATCACACTCCTTTAATCAACTTCAATTACCCAATACCATTTTCCCACAGACATCAGCTGTGTTTTGAGCTTTCAATGATAATATCTCCCTCACATTAGGTAAGGTCATCTTACCAGTCCAATTCGGCTTTAAAACATTCCAAAAAAAATTATAACCGGTAGAAGGAGAGTTTCAATATAACATACTATTTGTATGACCTTAGATACGTGTTATGAGCTGCATCCCATCTATGCTCCATCGATGTCTCAAATATGAACATGAAGGAAAAACTTTCACAATCCTTGCAGATCCAAATCCTTTCAAATCTTGTCACATGAAATATCATTTGAATGTCGTGCCCGTTCCTAAATTAAATTCAATATCCTCTAAAAAATCATCTACCAGTTTATCCATTCCATCATCAAAATTACCAGATGATGATTCCTTCAATGAAATCATGTAATGCCTTTCCCTTAGGGAGTATTGCCTCCTTACACTTAATTCTCTTCCTACGTGAAGGACATACAAAATACCCAACAAATAGCCCATGTATGAATGTAAGGTCAGAGATGTAATATCCTATGGCCCACTAAATATCAAAAAAATCTTATCTACAAACGGATCGACCGTCATTCTACATGTCTTAATAAACAATGTCATGCCAAACCATTCATATCAGAATTTTCTCTATATAACCAATTCTTTGCACAAATTAATTTCCATCATTGTGCTTGAAAAGGATTCAAACTTGGATGTTGTGAACAAGGTATCCGCGACTTGATCCTTGACCATTCTTGTAAACCACATGAAAAATATGGGTTAGGTTTCGAAAAATTGGCCTCCAAGTCCTCAACCAATGTCACGTCCATGCCTAGTATAGAACTGAAACCATATTCCTCATATACACACGACAAACCCATGGATAGAAATGACACCATTTCCAACCCATCCAATTTTTTTTAGTCAATACTATTACATGAGAACCAATGAATTATCGAGCTAATCATGATACTAAAACCCTTCCTCTTGTTTGTTATGAAATGATAGAATAATATTCATCCACTGTTGACATTAATATAGGGACTCCTCACATACCTAAAGTTGATTAATCTTTAGATTCCCAAGAGTTAAATGACTTTACCATCTTTCTATCCAAACATAGTCAAGCCTTCAAATGGTCGTATAGTGACATGCCAAGAATTTACCCAACATTGTTGTCCAAAATATCATCACCTATCCTAATGCCAAACTTGTCAAACATAAATTACATCTAAATTTTTGGCCCCAAATAATTAAGTCTTTTCAGCATACCTCTCACAATAAGAACATGTAATTTTATATCTAAATAACATTCTATAATTAACCTTACTTTGAAAACAAGATAAATTATTAAAATAATGCTTTAAAGTAGAGGTACTTCTTTTATAATAATCTCAAGTTACAAACATAAGTTATTTTTGTCACACCCATGCTTTTCTCTTTTTATTATGTCGAAAACGAGCTCTATCGGGAAACTCACAGACCAGTTTCGGTATGCTTCTCGTAAACAAAACAACATATCAAAAATTTCCATTGTGTCCTTCAAGTTTTTGGATATCACAATTCATTTTATGCACCTTGAATGTTATGAATATCTCACCCTTTCTGTAGATAATGATGTGACTTTTCGTCATACTTTCGCAAGTTACTTAAGTTATAATTGAACTTTACACTTTATATATATATATATATATATATATATATATATATATATTTGAATCTATTTATTGTTAAAATTGATAATGATGAAATTATTTATGATTATGATAATGGATAATCATATATGTTTCTTATCATTGTTGGGATTGATACTATTTAGTTAGCATTTATAACATTATACAACCAACTATAGTATTTGAGCATGTTTAGTATAAATTAATTATGAGTCATGTTCACTAGCAACATAAAGGAGGAGCTCATAGAACTTGTAAGAATCCTAGTCTAATTAAAAAGTCTTAAAGCTTTTATAAATTTGGGTAGGAAAGAATGATAGTTTAATATGTATTGGGTAAGGTTATAGCCAATGTCTTATTGATTCAAGATTGATCAAATAAATAATGAGGAATTGATGGTTAACATTATAATGGGTTATGATCATATTGAAGGTGAAAATAACCATGGTCTTCGACTTTGTGCTTAGATTAATAATTTCAAATATTTTTACAAGTATAGGACTTGGTCGATTTTCGACCAAAGCTATATATATTTTTGAAATTCAAATTAAGCCTTGATTTGGCTTAGGTTAACCCATTCGATGATAACCCTTTTATGGTCGATGACCATCCCTAATAAGGCTTGTTATTAAATTATACTAATTTTATCAGCCATTGGCCAACCATGCAAAAGCTAAGTTTTTAATTAAGAATGGCCTCTGACCGTTTGATGGATATCTCCATACAAGTTGTAAAGATTTAGTAGGATTTCTAAAATTAAAACTATAGAAGTTAAACTAGTTGTCTTGGATGGAAACAAGGAGTTCAACTCCCCATGCCATTACATGGCACCTACTCGCATTAATGGTATTCAGTTGGCTCCCCATGGACCTTGGGAGAAGCACAAAGCTTCTCAAGGAAGCTATTGTGGGTTAATGGTATTTTTGGCTTTTACTTTTTTGTTCCTATATTTTTGGATCCTTCAAGCTCTATATGGGGAGAGAAGAATGTTAGTTTACTTTTGAGTAAGTTTGGTTATCTTTGCCTAAGCGCTGCATGCATGATCTTAAACCATATGTTGAGAAATTTTGGGAATCATTGATGACTTTTAATTATGAATAAAATAGAAATGGGACTTTTTTTAGGAGTGATACTTATTTGGGGATTCGAAGGCAAAACTGGTTGAGAAATTTCTGGAAGAAGTTAGAGGAAACAAGAAGGATTTCAGGCTTCATTATAGGGGCATGAATCATTTTTCTTCCTTTCTTCATAGTTTATTCCTTATAATATATGTGTGATGTAAATCTCTGCAATATTCATTTTTATTTTATGAACTGGGTGTATTAGATGAAGAAATAGATTGGGATTATTTTAAATGGTTGATGATTTTTGTGAATGACTAAACAACATGAGTGTTTAAAGACTATGAATATATGTATATTCACCCTTATTTTTTGGTCAATAACCCATTTCAAGTACAATGTATTCCTGTAGGTATTAAACCCTTTTTCACCCTCTAGATTATCCTTTAATTACCGAAGAAATAAAAATGCATGTTAATATAATTGTTGGGGTTAACACACCAGTTGTACAAATATATAAATCAAAATTAAGCATACACACAATGAATACATAAATAACTAGAAGATACAATACACAAGATTTAACTTGGTTCACCTAGTTTGGTCTACGTCCACCAAGAAATAACCAATCTATTATCATAGAGTAAATACAATGAATATTTTCAATCTTCCACACCTTCTTAGATGTCAGATACTTTCTTCTCTACAAGTTTCTCTTTTCTCTCTACAAATGAAACTTCTTTACAATTCTTTTCAATCTTGTCAAATATTTATAAATTCTTGTAAAAATTACCTTCTAACCCTAGCTTTATGCTTATATAAGCATCTACAGACTTAGGAAACTTTAGCCTTGAAATTACAATCATTAGATTCACTTTACAACTAAAGATAGATCTAATTCTTGTGACTTAATTAAATGATCATGCACAGAAAACCAACATCGGTTAGGCATAACCGATGTCAGTTCCTCCTCTCCTGACTGATACCGGTCCTTTGGTGACTTACGAAGGTTTGTTAACCGATGGTGGTCAGTGTGTATTCTAGCAAGTCTATAAAAATATGTCATTGTGAAGAAATTCATATCAACAACTCAACAATTTCCCACTTGGAGGTAAATTGCTACACTGTACCATATAACTCCTTCCTTTGTTCCTTTCCTTGGCTTGTTTCTCCCTCTTCAAGTCTCAAACTTGAAGACCAATGGAAGTGGAGTGTAGCTCCAACTTCTCCTTTGCTAATGACTTTGTTAGCATATCTGTAGGGTTCTCCTTTATATGTATTTTCTCTAGTTTTAGATGCCCATCCTGCAACACTTGCCATATGAAGTGATATCTCAACTGAATGTGTTTCATCCTTGAATGAAATGCTAAGTTATTTTCTAGATGAATCACACTTTGACTATCACTTTACAATCTGTAATCATCTTTCTTCTTTCCCAACTCTTCCATAAATATTCTCATCCATATCATCTCTTTTTTAGCTTTTGTAGCTGCAACGCACTCGACCTCTATAGTAGACAAGGCCACTATCTTATGCAATCTTGAAATCTAGCTAACTATCATCCCAATTACTGTGAAAACATATCCAGTGGTGCTCCTACCATACAAATCTCTAGCCATGTTTGAATCAATATAGCCACATAAAAAAATATCTGACCCTTTATAACATAATTGCATGTTGGATGTCCCTCTCAAATAACTGAGAATCCATTAGACTTCTTTCCAATGTTCTTTACCTGGATTGGCCATAAATCTACTCATAACTCCCATTGCTTGTGTAATGTATTGTCTGGTACAAACCATATCATACATCAAGCTCCCAAATTTTGAAGCATATGTAACTTGTGCCATGTACTCAACCTCCTCATGTGATGTAGAACACTGAGCTTTTCTCAGTTTGAAGTTTCTAGCCATAGGTGTACTTATAGGGTTTGAATTTTGCAAATTAAACCTTTCCAACACCTTATTGATATAGCTTTCTATTCTTTATGTCTCTATGAATTTGCATGCCAAGGATTCTCTTTGTAACTCCCAAATCCTTCATTGCAAATGTGTGAGATAATTTTTCTTTAAGGTCACCAATGTCTTACATACTAGATCCTACAGTAATCATATCATCCATATATAATAAAAAATATAGCTCCCATTTTCAAGCTTCTTGAAATAAACACAATGGTCAGATTCACATATGAAATTACCATGTTGATACATGAAACTATCAAACCTCATGTACCATTTCCTTTGGGTTTTCTTGAGCCCATACAATATCTTTTTCAACTTGCACACAAGTTTCTTCTTACCCTTGACTTCATAACTAGGAGGCTGCTGGATATAAATCTCTTCCTCCAAATCACCATGAAGGAATTCCATCTTGACATCAAGTTACTCTAAATGTAAATCTTCTACTGCAACTAAACTCAATCCAGTATGAATAAAATTCATCTTAACAACAAGAGAAAAAATTTCACCAAAGTTAATACCTGATTTGTATATGAATACTTTTACTACAAGCCTTTCCTTGTACCTTTTCTATCCACCCTCTTCTTCCTTGATCCTGTAAACCCACTTGTTCTGCAATGCTCTTTTACCTGCTGACAACTTAACCGAATTCAAAGTCTAGTTATGTTCCAAGGAGTCCATCTCCTCATCCATGCCATGCTCCCACTTCTTGTGGGATTTATCCTGCATTACTTCTTCAAAGATTTCTGGTTCACCACTATCAGAAAATAGTAAATAAGAAAAGGAAGGTAAAAATATTCTAGAGGTCTACTTACCCTTTGTGAGCTTCTCACTGAGATTCGGGGTGATGGAGGCTCAATTTGCTCATCCACTAAATTTATATCTACATCTGACAGTGATCGATGTTAGTAAAATTATGCAGATTCCGGATTGGCTAACTGACACCGGTCTAGCTCTTCTGTGACCAGTACTGGCATATCAGGACCAATGCTGGTTAGGGGTCAGTTAACATCGGTTACTATGTAAACCTGGAGGGTGTCAATTGTTATTATGAGAGTTCATTTTCATCCACAAAATTGTCCATCGGTTCACCTTTGGGTACTAAAACTTGATCCATGTACATTATCATTTATTTATAATCAATGTCATGACTCCTAATTATCTTATAACCTTCTAAATCCTAAAACTAGAATTTGAAATCACCAGAGCCATAACCAATGAAAGTACATATTTTGGACTTTGCATCTAATTTATTTCTATTTTCTTTATCAATATGCACAAAATCTTCTGAGCTAGCTACTCTAAGAAAATAAATATCTACCTCTTTTCTAGTCTAAGCTTCTTCTAGTATTCCACCATCTAGTGCACTTGAAGGTCCATGGTTAATTAAATAAACCACTGTGTCTATTGCTTCCTCCCAAAAATGTGAGGGCAATCCAACATGTATCCTAATTCTTCTAGCATGTTCCATGATTGTCCTATTCATTCTCTCTGCAACACCATTCTCCTATAGTGTTCTAGGAACCATTCTTTCTCTGGGTATTCCATTCACCGAATAGTAATAATTGAAAACCTTATTGCATTACTCTCCACCATTGTTATATCTAAGGAACTTTAACTTTGAATTTGATTCATTTTCCACAAGGCCTTTCCATGTTGTAAAAGTTTCAAAAAAATCAGATTTACATTTAATACAATAAACCCATACCTTTCTTGTGGTATCATCAATGAAAGTAACATAGTATTGGGATTCTCTATGAGAAGCTATCTGGGCTAGTCCCCACACATCTGAGTGCACAATATCTAATTTGTGCTTCTTATATGTTTCCCAAAATTTGAGAAATATCACTCTCTTTTACTTTAAAAAATACAATGCTCACAGAAATCAATATCTACATCTTTCAAATATGATAACTTACCCTTAGCCTTTATGATCTGCATTCATTTTTGACTTATATTTCCTAGACGATTATGCCACACGCTTTCATCTAAATCTAAAGTAGTGATCACAAAAAGGAATCAATAATATAGGTAGACAAATACAATGTTCCTACCTTCTTACCTCTTGTTACAACAAGATATCCCTTGGTAACTTTTCAAGAGGTGACTATGAGTGTAACCATTCAACCTAATGCACCTAGTTGTCCTGTAGAAATAAGATTTCTCTTGAGGCTTGGCACATGCCTCACATATTTCAATATCCATGTATTTCCATTCTTCAATTTTAGATGAACTTCCTCTTTACTAATAATATTTCATGGTTCACCATCTCTTAAATAAACATGCCCAAAATTACCCTGGACATAATTTCTAAAATAACACTTTTAGGGGTAGCATGGAAAGAAGCTCCTGAATCTAAAACTCAAGATTCAATTTTACTATCCAAGAAGAGAATAAGGGTATCTTGCATTACCTCATATGCATCAATGTTTTCCTCTTTACCTTTTTCTAGTACATTATCTTTATTTTCCTTGATCCAACAATCCTTTGTTGCATGACCTTTCTTTCCACAATTCCAACAAATCACACCTCTTCCTATGGATATAGATTTGCCATTCCTAGACTTTGATTTCCCATTATTATTTCTCGTGGATCTCTCCTTTTTCCTTCCCCTACTTTCTAAATTCAAAGCATTCCTAGATGATGATTCTCCGGTAATTTTCCTGTTGTTGCAGAATCACAACACCCCTAGAATCTAAAAACTAATGGGTTGAGATCCTCAGTGTGAATGCACAACATGGAGCATCTCTCAAAGTGTGGGACTTTACAAGTCGAGAGATCTCTCTGAATGAAGGTCAGCTTCTATTCCTCTATTTAGGTGCACACGTTTAGATTATAGAGGGTCGTTCCTAAATCCTATTCTAACTTACCAAGGAGACATGGTTAAGGAAATACAAGAATTAAACCTAATCTAATAGAGGTGATGCACCATAGGAATGAAAAACACTTGTATTTATTTTAAACAAAAACCATTCAAATGTAAAACAATATCCATGCACATATGACCAAGATTGTAATGAGGGATCAAGAAGAAACAATAAAGCATAAGAGGGGTTGAAATCATCCACAGACTTATTCTATTTCTCCAAGAATTGATACAATGAATTACAGTAGCCAAGAGGTAGAAATTGCATTACAATTTGGATGGAGGGGTTCAAGACTCCACGAATTCACCTGCAGAGCAGAGAAAAGGGAGGCCGCAAAGTATATAATGTCCAACCTCTCTAAATTGTCCCTCTTGTACAATATATAGGAAGAATGAGAAAGAGAAAGGAGGGAAAATCCAACCCTATTCCAACTGCCCCTAAAGGGGCATTGAATTCCCCTGTCACAATGATGGGTCTTCACTACCACACCCATGCCCCTGTCGTTTTTCCTTACTAGACAAGAAGGGAAACCCATTCTTCATCATGGTGGTAGGTGGGTAGTAGGTGCCGAGAACTATCTGAAACTTCCTCTCTCACTTGATTTGGAGCTTCTGATCAAAATATATGGCCGCCTGAAGGGACTTCAGATCTAGAGTCTATTCACGCATGTTCACGTGGTGGCCTATTAGGATAACTGCATGTTGGATGTCCCTTTCAAATACCTAGCCATACAAATCTCTAGCCATGTTTGAATCAATATAGCCACATAAAAAATATCTGACCCTCTATAACATAACTGCATGTCGGATGTCCCTCTCAAATACTCGAGAATCCATTAGACTGCTTTCCAATGCTCTTTACCTAGTTTAGCCATAAATCTACTCATAACTCCCACTGCCTATTTAATGTCTTGTCTGTTACAAACCATATCATACATCAAGCTCCCAAATTCTGAAGCATATGTAACTTGTGCCATGTACTCAACCTCCTCATGTGATGTAGAACATTGATCTTTTCTCAATTTGAAGTGTCTAGCCATAGGTGTACTTACAGGGTTTGAATTTTGTAAATTAAAACTTTCCAACACCTTATTGATATAGCTTTCTATTCTTTATGTCTCTATGAATTTACATGCCAAGGATTCTCTTTGCAACTCCTAAATCCTTCATTGCAAATGTGTGAGCTAATTTTTCTTTGAGCTCACCAATGTCTTACATACAAGATCCTATAATAATCATATCATCCATATACAATAAAAAAATAATATAGCTCCCATTTTTAAGCTTCTTGAAATAAACACAATGGTCAGATTCACATATGAAATTACCATGTTCATGCATGAAACTATCAAACCTCATGTATCATTGCCTTTGGGTTTTCTTCAGTCCATACAATCTCTTTTTCAACTTGCACACAAATTTCTTCTTACCCTTGACTTCATAACCAAGTCGCTGCTGGATATAAATCTCTTCCTCCAAATCACCATGGAGGAATTCCTTATTGACATCAATTTGCTCTAAATGTAAATCTTCTATTGCAAATAAACTCAATACAGTATGAATAGAATTCATCTTAACAACAGGAGAAAAATTTTCACCAAATTTAATACCTGATTTGTGTGTGAATCCTTGCACTACAAGCCTTTCATTGTACCTTTTCTATCCACCCTCTTCTTCCTTGATCCTGTAAACCCACTTGTTCTGCAATGCTCTTTTACCTGCTGACAACTTAACCAAATTCCAAGTTTGGTTCTGTTCTAAGGAGTCCATCTCCTCATCCATGCCATGTTCCCACTTCTTGTGGGATTTATCCTGCATTTCTTCTTCAAAGCTTTTTGGTTCACCACTATCAGTTTATAGTAAATAAGAAAAGGAAGGTAAAAATATTTCTGGATGGCTACTTACCCTTTGTGAGCTTCTCACTGATATTCGGGGTGATGGAGGCTCAAACTACTCATCCACAAGATTTGTATTACATTTGACAGTGACCGATGTCATTCATATTATGTCAAAGCCATATCATCTAACTGACATTGGTCTGGCTCTTCTGTGACTGATGCTAGTATAGCGGGACCAATGCCAATCAGGGGTCGATTGACATCGGTTACTGTGTAAACCTGAAGGTTGTCAATTATTAATTTGAGAGTTCATTTTCATCCACAAACTTGTCCATCGGTTCACCTTTGGGTACCAAAACTTGATTTATGTAAATTCTCTTTTCATTATAATCAATGTCACGACTCCTAATTATCTTAGAACCTTCTAAATCCTAAAACTAGAATCCAAAATCACTAGAGCCGTAACCAATGAAATTAATTCTTTTGGATTTTTCATCCAACTTATTTCTATTTCTTTATCAATATGCATAAAATATTGTAAGCCAACTAATCTAAGAAAATAAAGATCTACCTCTTTTCTAGTCCAAGCTTCTTTTAGTATTCCACCATCCATTGCACTTGAAAGTCCATCGTTAATAAAATAAACCACCGTTGTACTGCTTCCACCTAGAAATGTAAGGGCAATCAAACATGTATTTTGATGCTTCTAGCACATTCCATGACTGTCTTGTTCATTCTCTCAACAACACCATTCCCCTGAAGTGTTATAGGAACCGTTCTTTCTCTTTGTATTCCATTAACTGAACAATAATCATTGAAAACCTTACAGTATTACTCACCACCATTTTTATATCTAAAGCACTTTAAATTTGAATGTGATTCATTTTCCACAAGGTCTTTTCATCTATTAAAAGTTTCAAAAATAAAATATTTACATTTAATACAATAAACCCATACCTTTCTTGTGGTATCATTAATGAAAGTAACATAGTATTGGGATAGTCCATGAGAAGCTACCTGGGCTAGTCCCCACACATATGAGTACAAAAGCTCTAATTTATGCTTCTTATTTTTTGCCCCAACTTTGAGAAATATCACTGTCTTCTACTTTAAAAAATACAATACTCACAAAAATCAATATCTACATCTTTCAAATATGATAACTTACCCTTAGCTTTTAAGATCTGCATTCCTTTTTGACTCATATGGACTAGACGATTATGCCACATGCTTACATCTAAATTTGAAGTAGACATCACAAAAAAGGAATCAGTAATACAGGTAGAAAAATACAATGTTCCTACCTTCTTGCCTCTTGTTACAACAAGAGATCCCTTGGTAACTTTCCAAGAGTTGACTATGAATGTAACCATGCAACCTGATGCACCTAGTTGTTTTATAGAAATAATATTTCTCTTGAGGCTTGGCACTTGCCTCACATATTTCAATATCCATGTATTTCCATTCTTCAATTTTTGATGAACTTCCCATTTACTAATAATATTACATGGCTCACCATCTCTTAAATAAACATGCCCAAAATTACCCTGGACATAATTTCTGAAATAACCCTTATTAGGGATAGCATGGAAAGAAGCTCCTGAATCTAAAACTTGAGATTCAATTTTACTATCCAAGGAGAGAATAAGGGCATCTTACATTACCTCATATGCAACAATGTTTTCCTCTTTACCCTTTTCTGGTACATCATATTTGTTTTCCTTGAACCAATAATCTTTCGTTGTATGACCTTTCTTTCCACAATTCTAACAGATCACACCTCTTCTTATGGATTTAGATATGCCAGTCCTAGACTTTGATTTCCCATTATTATTTCTCTTGGATCTCTCTTTTTTCTTTCCCCTACTTTCTACATTCAAAGCATTCCCAGATGATGATTCTCCTATACTTTTCCTGTTGTTACAGAATCATAACACCCCTAGAATCTGAAACCTGATGGGTTGAGATCCGCAGTGTGACTACAAAGCATGGAGTATCTCTCAAAGTGTGGGTCTTTTTGAGTCAAGAGAGCTCTCCGGATGAAGGTTGGCTCCTATTCCTCTGTTCAAGTGCACATGTTCAGATTGCAGAGGGTCATTCCTAAATCCTATTCTAACTTACAAAGGAGACAAGGTTGAGGAAATACAAGAAATAAACCTAATCTAACAAAGGTGATGCACCATAGGAATGATGAACACTTGAATTTATTTTAAACAAAAACCATTCAAATGTAAAACAATATCCATGCACATATGACCAAGATTATAATGAGGGATTAGGAAGAAACAATAAAGCATAAGAGGGGGTTGAAATCATCCACAGACTTATTCTATTTCTCTAAGAATTGATATAGTGCATTACAATAGCCAAGAGGTAGAAATTGAATTACAATTTGGATGGAGGGGTCTGAGAATCCACGAATTCACCTACAGAGCAGAGAAAAGGGAGGGTGCAAAGCAAGAATGTCCAACCTCTTGAAATTGTCCCTCTTGTACAATATATAGGAAGAATGAGAAAGAGAAAGGAGGGAAAATCCAACCCTGTTCCAACCACCCCTGAAGGGGCATTGAATTCCCCTATCACAATGATGGGTCTTCGCTGCCACACCCATGCCCCTGTCATTGTTCCTTACTAGACAAGAAGGGAAACCCATTCTTCATCATAGTGGCAGGTAGGAGACTTGACGGTGTCAGTAATGGCAGGTCGAAATATTAATGGTGGTAGGTGGGTAGCAGGTGCCGAGAAATCTCTGAAACATCCTCTCTCACTCGATTTGGAGCTTCTGATCGAAAGAAATGGACACCTAGAGGGACTTCGGATCTGGAGTTTGTTCACGCATGTCCATGTGGTGGCCTCGTGCATCTCAAAGTTTTCCCCCCTCCTCTACACTTTTAAATTCGTACCGAAGAGACACGTGGCAGATTTTGCGGGCCTGCTCTATTTATTTTATATTCAGCCCAAGCTCCCTTGTTGGCAGAGACACTATACTTGACCTGAGACACATGGAGAACTGGCACATGTTTGATTCTTCACTTTTGATCGCCCCTTTGAAGTTATGCAGATGTGACACGTGAAGGCCTCCGCAAGCCTATCCTGAGCTTGGAATTTTCAATGGGGGGTGTTACCTTTCTCAGACCTAGGACACGTGGAGTGCTTACGCTTGTTTTGGATCGGCCTTAGGGCCACACCTTTTAAATTTGCATCGTTGAGGCATGTGGCATCTTCTGTTGGCCTGTTCTAGCTCATTGTGTTTTGGCTAAGTTTCTTTTACTTGGTAGGGCCATACATCTGACCCTGGACACATGGAGGCTTGACGCATATTTGGGAACCCGCTCTGGATTTTAATTTTGAAGTTATGCTGATGAGGCACATGGAGGCTTCCACTTACCTTTTGTACTTATCCGATTCAAGCCTACTGTCTTTTCTGGTCCCTGACTATGTGGCAGGCTGGCACACGTTCGAGTCTCTGCTTTGGTATGTGCTTTTGAAGTTGCACCGATGAGACACATGGAAGTCTCTACAAGTCTTTCCATACTTAGCTAATTGAACGGGATTGCTAGCTTTTTTGACTCTTGTTGGACTCTACACACGTTGAAGCTCCGTGCTCATTTAAGTCTCCACTTTTGATTGCCTCTTTAAAAATGTGTCAAGTTGACATGCAACTCTTTTTGTCACCTAGAGACTTTTTAATTGTTGAATCTTCCTCCTTTCCAGACCTAGGACAAGTGGAGGCTTGTATCTTGTTTGGGTCTTCACCTTTGGATCATTCCTTTAAAGTTGTGCTGTTGAGACACGTGGGGGATTCCACCAACCCTCTTATACTTAGTAGATTTTGGGCCCGCCTGTCCCTTTTCCACCCATTTAGGAGCCACTCGTCGATCCCTAGACATGTGGAAGCTTCACACCTTTTTAGGGACTATCTCTTGGGTCTCACTTCTGAAGATGTGTCAATTGGATGGGTGGCACCCTCTGTGGGTCTATTTTTTACTTAGCCGATTCTGGCCATTGAGATTCCTCTTTTAGACCCTTACTACATGGCAGGATGGCACTCGTTTTGGACCGCCTTTTGGGATTGACCTTTGAAGATGAGTCGTTGAGGCATGTGGAGGCTTCCATTGACCTTGTTACACTTAACCATTTTGGGCCTGCTCCCACTTCTTCATTTTTTGGCTGGGTCCCTTCTGGCCACTTAGGAGTGACTTTGTAAGGTTATAAACACGTGGAGAGTTGGTGCTTGTTTGGGGTTCCCGCTTTGGATTCTCCTCTTGGGATTATGCTAATGAGTCATGTGGCTCCTTCGCGCTCATTTGGGGACCACCTTTTGGTCTTGGCCTTTAGAGGTGTGCCATCAAGGCACGTGGCAGCTTCCATTTATTTTCTTATACTTAGCCAATTTGGGCCCAAGTGGATGTTGCCTTTCTCCATTGTTCTTTTATGTACCTCTAGTCTCTTCAGACTGTTTTCTCCTTTTCCGATCCTACCCCCTTCATTGGTGAATCTACCCACCTCCTTATTTGGGATCAATTATGAGCTCGCAGGACTGGGCTGACCCTTCAACTTTTTCCTGTGCAGGGGCATGTTTGATTAATTTTTCCTATGGGGTAAAATTAGTCAACATTTCCTACATATTTATTCATTCAGGATTATACTAACCACATCATCAAACTTTAAAACATAAGTAGAAGACGTTGTATTACTAATAATCATAATCAAGTTATCCCAACTATTTGGCAAAGAATATAATAATAAAATTTCTTTCAGTTCATCCTCAAATAAAATACTAAGTGATTTTAATTGATTTACAATAGACCGTAAATCATTCAAATGACTTGATGCAGATCAACCTTCTTACATCTTTAAATTAAATAATTTTTTCATCAAATAAACTTTATTTGAAGCACTATGTTTTTCATATAGATTTGCTAAACATTTCATCAACTCTACCATGGATCTTGCTTCGGTAATATTTGAAGCCATAGATGTTTCTAGGTTTAAGAGCATTTTTATCAATACTTTTTCATTCTTCATCAGTCATCTTTGCAGGTCTTGTCTTCTCATCCAATGGTAAGTATAGATCTTTTTGATATAGATAATCTTCCACATGCGTCTTCCATAAATGGTTATCATGACCATAAAATTTCTCTACTCTGAATTTTCTATCTTCTCCCATTAATTTTCTCCCACTCAATCAAAAATCCCTCTGTGAGTATAGATCTGTCAACACACAAAACCCTCAAACAAAAAATCTCTAATACTTGTTAGTGTTAGCACAACGGTTGTACATATATATAAATTAGAATTAAGAATACAAGCAATGAATACAAAAATAAACAAAAGATACAATACACAATATTTAATGTGGTTCACCCAGTGTGGGATACATCCACCAAGAAACAACCAATATATTATCACAGAGGAAATACAACGAATATTTGCAATCTTCCACACCTTCTTGGATGTCCTATACTTTCTTCTCTATAAGTTTCTCTTTTCTCTCTACAAAGGAAAGTTCTTTACAATTCTTGTCAATCTTGTCAAATATTTTTTAATTCTTTTAAAACTTACCTTCTAACCCAAGCTTTATCCTTATATAAGCATCTACAAACTTAGGGCACTTTAGCCATGCAATTACAATCATTAGATTCACTTTACAACTAAAGATATATCTAATTCCTGTGACTTAATTAAATGATCATGCATAGGTAACCAATGTTAGTTAGGCATAACCGATGTTAGTTCTTCCTTGCCTAACCGATACCAATCATTTGGTGACCGACAACGTTTCGTCAACTGATTTCGGTTACTTTGTATTCCAGTAAGTCTATAAAAACATGTCATTATGAAGCCATTCAACTCCACAACTCAAAAATAATATTTTCTGACATGCGTGAAGTTTATGAATAATAATCCATTTCAAGGTTGATATGGTTATTATCTTGGTAAGCTAAGATCTTACCTTATTATTCAACTCCTCAAGGTTATTCAACTTTTTGATAAACCTTATAGCTGAACTTAGTTGTACCTGGGTCATATAGAATCATATTTCTTTTAAAACCCATCTGGGTTATATGATTTCATGTTTGTACTTATTAAGTCGAACCATACACAGTCAAGCCTCACAGTTTAAACCACCCTTACTGAGGTACCTACATGTCACCTTTGATGGTTGTATTAATGGACTAATCCCGAGATGAGAACCTTTGGTTGTTCTATTATCATGGATAGAACCCTTGATTTAATATTTATTATATAGAATGAAAATTGTTGATGAAAATTGCCTATGTGGAATTATGTCAAGTTATATTGCGAATTGTGGATGAAATAGTGTGCTTTCAAATTGATCCAAGTACCGACAAAATCCTTTGATAAAATTAAGGAGAGCCTTAGTATGGTTTGGCAAAGTTAAGGTAATTTGGATTGGTTAAGGTTTTCAATACTTATCTTAATTTAATCGAATAGTTATATTCCTCCTCTGCTTTAAAATTGACTTTATCATTTCTATTTATTGAAATGATTATCCTAGCATAGTATTATTGGTCAAAGAAGAATATATTGATTCTTTTGATCTATTTACAATCCCACTTATCACTAATATCTATTTTGGGGACTTGATGCTAAGTATGTATCATTATTATGATCATCTGAGAAAAGTATATTTTTCACTAGAAGTGTGACATTAACATTTTATTGCATAACTTAATATTGGTTGAGAAATGTAACACAAGGCTAACTTACCAGGCTAGGAAATTTATATGACTATTTTATTAAATAATGTTATGTTTTACGGTAAATGATTTATTGTTATCTCGAATCAAATTATTGTGAAACTCATTTATTAGTTCTATTATCCATGGAAGGGGAAGAGATGGATGGAAATCAAAGGGCATATGTTTAGGAATTTTTTTTTTCTGTTGCAGACCTAGAAAGAGCGCATGAATCTATAGATTTGAAATCTCCTCCAAGGGATCATAACTATTGGGTTGAGTGTGTTTGAAGGACAGCTAAAATTATTCCCCCCCTCCTGATTAACTAAAATTGGGGCTAAATGCGGGGAAATAACAACTCTAGTTAATCTAATTAGGAGGACAAAAACATTGTAAAATAAGTTAAAGCAGTATGAAATATGTAGACACCCCAATTTCACATCTATCTTAAATCAATTAATTCCCCTTCCTCATTTCCCACAAAAATACACTTCGAATTAATCAAATATAATTTGATTAATTATCCATTTCAAAAATCCAAAAAATAACCCAATCCTCATCGCATGTCATTATTCTCCATGTTTTTCCACTATTGAATTAAAAATTCAAATTCAAATCCTCACCCACCCTTCATGGTCCCCACTCGCCTAAAATCCTCCACTTATGAATTAAAAATATAATTCAAATATTCACCCATTCTTCGTGGCCCCCACTCATCTAATCTTGCCCACATTTTCAAACCACTCACCTAATCTTGCCCACATTTTCAAACCATGATTACTTAAATTAATCTAAGCTAATCACTCCCTCAGGCTATAAATACAACCTTACCCCTCCCCTCTAAACACACGGAGAATAATCTTGCATGCCATATCTAAGTTCTTGCATCCTTTGAGCAAAGAACATCCTTTGCCTCGTCCTAATGCCAAAATAGCCTCATAATCATTTTTCCCATCCAGTGCAAAGTAAGAGGATCATTGTTGCAGGAAGGTCTTGCTCCGTCTTGAAGAAAAGCACCTACATATCACAAAATCTGGGCTCAATCCAAGTTTCCTAGCCCATTCTGAGGTTTGCTACGGAACGCGAAGGAGGAGGTATGATTATTGGTATTTTACTTCCTTGTTAGTAGTGTATTTTTCCTAGCTTACAAAATAAATGTAGATAAATTATTCTAAGTGAAATGAAACCCTAATGTGCAAGAGAAAGGGAAGAAATGACTTAGCTAATAATAGCAGACTATTGAAGGTTGTCACAAATCTGTAAGTGGAACTCGATAGTGCAGACGAACACTCAAGGGGCCTGCGAAGGGTAGATATAGGCTGTCTGAGGTGACACAGGCACATAGGAGTGTACTTGGGTGCCCCAGGGTGCCCTAGTCTGTAATCTGGGAGCTTGAAATAACGTACATACTTAAAACCCTAATTTGATATGGTCATTCAGTGTCTCTAAATACTCCCTAGTTGTCGTGTTGGATGTATCAGATGTACTGTAGAGTGACCCAAAATGCAAGGAGAAATACCCAAAACCATTAAAAAATAAAATAAGAATATGAATGGGTCGGACTGACCTCAGATGTAAAAATAGTGGAATTATCGTTGAGTGTTGCAATACATTTAGGACCCAGATGTAGTGTTGGTGCATGTGTGTGTGTGTGTTGTGCCATAGGTGCTCTCGTGCCATTTGCACTTTGTGAAGTAAAAAAAAATGGCTATAGCAAATGTAATTAGAATGTGTGCATGGAATAGAATAAAATACCTCCCCCTATGCAGTGTGTGTGATATAGATCTTCCTTGCCTTAATGTATGGTCATATGTGGATACAATGGATGTAACTCTAATGGAGTGATAGATAACAGTTACACTAGGACCCTCATTATGGTCTTATAAGATTTATATTTATAGGGCTCTCAAGTCTAATTTTGTAATTAATCTTGAGAAGGTCAACTGAATAAAAGATAAACATGACTAACGGTTAGAAGTTACCCAAAAAGGAGTGAAAAGGGATTTGCATAGATCGGGGCACCTAGATTGGGACTGGGGTGCCCTAGTATAGGTTGGGGTGCCTTGATTTAGGGATAAAATGTTGGGGAAGTTGCGAAATGGGTGGATAAGTGTTGAAAAATATGCAGGAAGTAAAAAATAAAATATAAAACAAATATGGACAAAAGATGGGATTAATTAGTACTTTAACCACTTGAGAACCTTATAAATAGTAGTATAAGACCAGGTTAAGTTACGTGTAAGGTGCAAAATTTTGTGTCTACATTTGCCCCCACTTTATGTTGGTGAGCAAAAAGTTTGGTAACATAAACTAGATAGAGATGTGTACCTGATATCCATGTAGAGTGTAGAAGAAAGCGTGTCGATGGACTAGAATCAAGCGTGGAATGACTAAAAAGAAAAGATGGAGGAGCATGGATTCTAAAGATGAAAAGTGTGAAAAATTGATGAGAGTGAACATAGGTAGGAATGTGTGTGTAGTTGTTGCTGTGTGTAATGTACCTGCATGGTCAGTATGGAAAGTACATGCCACAATGTGTTGTCGTTGTTTGTTGTTGTTGCCCCCAATTTGATTGCTTGTTTCTCATTTAGAGGACATGCAAGGAGAAAAAACTTGAATAGTCAAATATGTATGTATGTAAAAATGTTGTGTAAAATACATAAATGTAAAGTATGCAAATGTAAAATATGCTAGAAAAGTGTAAATGGAACATGTGCACCTGATCCATGTCGAGAAGAAGGGTATAAAATGATATCCTGTACTGTAGCGAGTTTTTTGGGAGATCTCACGTCCCCCTGGCTAAATAAGTGTAGGGAATAAATGCTTTATGTCCTCTAACTCTAACCACTTCTGCTGAAATTTGTTGAAGAGATATTTGTATTGTGCTAGTTTTTTGGGCAATCCGATGCCATTGGAAGGAGAAGTGTAGAGAGGCCACCCACTGTAACCCTTGAGCCTATAACTACTCTACAAAATTGTTGAAGGACACCATGTCCTGTTATGGCCACTGTGTATGGAGTTTTTAGACTAGTTTGAATGCACTCACTGTGTCTGAACCGATGTAAATACACTGTGTCAGTAGAAAACCCATAATTATTCCTCCACTCTTTGGGGGTGCATATGACAACACTGGAAGGATAATGTGGCTCGAAAATAGGATCAACCATACTCTGATTGTAATCAACTCAGCCTTGCAGGGGGGAAAGGAAAAGCACTTGGTAGATACCAAGGTAGGAACAAAAGGGGATGGCTAGCCAAATCAAGTGTTAGTCCACAAGTACATACATGTAATCAGTGTCAAAATTCAAACAATATAAAAAAACTACCAAGCACAGTAGTGTAAACACACAAGAAACAACAAGAAGACCAAAAAAGTGGGTTACAAACAAGGGACATCACTCACGATGTCACAAGACACTCAAGGCCATCATGGCCGCAAATAATAGACAAGTGTGCATACAAGTAAAGGGAAAAACCCATAGACAATAGCAAATAAAGAAGACAAGTAGAAATACAAAAGTAGTCATGGAAACATGTAATCCTGCAAAACAAGTGCTACACATGGAGCACCTGTTAGTATTTTAGAGTGATAATTGATCTGTCAAAATGTGTACGAATAAGTAATATTAGATGTTAAGTACAAAATGAAACAATAACACATGTATCAGTCGAATGTGGATGCCCTTAGTGACCAGTATAGTAAGGGTAGAAGGTGAGCATCCATGCCAGGTGTAAATTTCGTGTATATGCGATCATACTAAACAAAGAGATGAACGCGCAAGTGTGTATGATAACAACATATGAGAAATCAAGCTAATATCTATAGTAAAGTGAACATGCAAAACACTAGTAAGAAAAAATAAATGTGTAACACCCACATTTTACACACACAATTACAACAGTAAAAAAATTAGAGGATATTTTTTTTGACTTACACAACACCACAAGGGCTCCAAGTAGAGAAACTCAACAACAAATAAGACAATTAAAAAGTCATTGATTCACATGAAAACATGACAAAACCATATACATGTCGATGCCACACTTTCCCTAATGAACGAATGATAGAAATAACCCAACCACAAGAAAGGGACTCAAAGATTGGAAAACCCACAACACCTCATTACCATGATTCCATCTTTGTTATGATTAACATTCTAATAACATTATTATGTAAGGATAATTTTCTCCTTTTTCCACCTACATATTCTTACATTCATTTCACATTTAACTTACAGTTCAACCATTTAAGTTGGCCATTTATCCCTTACGAAAATATCCATAACTTACATACTTATTTGCCATATTTCAAATTTTATACAAAGTTCCTAATTCTCTCATTCTTATGCTAAAGGTTTGTCTCTTAAAATATTTTAAGTTGATCTTTAATTTTACCCTCATTATGCAAGGGGACCAACTAGATGTTGTCGAGGGAAAAATAATACGATTCAAAGGAGGTGGAGGTTCAAGTTTCTCTTTCCTATAAACTTCCTTCCATTAGAAGCACATTTGTGCTCGTACTATGGTTGTTTAAGTTCCAAATTTAGTTTGAGTCAATTAAGCATTTACACGTCATAATTTTATTTTATTTTATTTTTAGTGGACTCAATATTGGCTCAAATGCCTAGTCCCACCAAGAACAATTTGTATCCATTCTTAACAAAATTTCAATGCTTAAATCAACTGTAAGGGCTCCAAGTGAAAATTGTTTTCTTAAAACATTATCACATATACTCTTGTTTCTCATCTCATTTACATTGTTTCTTAGGTATCTTATTGGCATCACTTTATAAAAAAAGAGTTATGAAAGTACTTGTCTAACATCTTTAAGCAGTACCTGATTGGAAGCATTATAAATACACACGAACCACAAGTTAACCTCCTAATCAAGTGCCTGAGGTTTGATTTAATTCCAATTTGCACTTGGAACTCTACGCTCCATTATAGATCAGATTTAGGTGTAAAAAAATATTTACCCTATAAAGCCTTTGTAAAAGACCAAGGCACTATATTTTCACTCCCCAAGGTAATATATTTATTTGAGAGGATCTAAAGAGATCATTAACAAAATTTGAAGTCATAGTACAACTATTTCATTAGCTCCATTGTGTCATCTGGATCTCACAAGGAATTTATTTCAATCTTTGTAGGACTAGGCAGTCCACTAGCATCCTAAGGAAGTGTTATTTTTGATTACACCAAAATTTAGTTGGACCATGTCATTGCTAACCATCAGGTTTACGACGATGTCGCTAAATATACCAACTATTACAATAACTCAAAATCGGGCTCTTAATTAAATAAACTAGAAGGTTATATCGAGTGCAAAGTTTAAGCTCATCCTACGGTTTCAATTTCTTCTATGGTAAAAATCATCAGACATGAAAACAAGTTATGCACAAATCTTATACTAGGGTTGAGTGTTTCGTTTAAATCTCTTTATTGCATTTACAAGGTAAGAATACAACACACTAATTAATTAATCATCTATTGAAAACCAGAAATGCACTAAAATATTTTAAATCTAAATTCATTTAACATATATATATATATATATATATATATATATATATATATATCAATCCTTTATACCAAAAGTAACTATGAATCAAATTGCACCTATGATTAAATGCATGTTTCCCAAGGTATCCCTACAAGTAGCATCTTAGACATATTAGAAAATTTCAAATACAACTTTTCTGTAACATGGGACAACATTATACATACATACATTTTACAATGACCTATATAAATTACAAAATAAAAGATGAATTTCACAACGCCTTTTTACCATCTTTCTTGCATCCTGCCAACCATGTGAGCATGAAATCAACGATAAATTGTTGGCATGGCATCCACCATAATCTAGCATAATTAAAAAAATTAGTTTCCCATTTACATAATAACATTAATAATTTTGCATTTAAAATAAAAAGGTTAGAGACACATTTATTTCATTTCAATTTGCTTCATTATCTAACCAAGGAGAGAGAAAGAGGTAGGGAAGAGAGAGAAACACTATTTTGCCAAAAGTTTAATTTCACACAAGTTAGACAATAAAGTTTTAAATACTTATTTACAAGTTTTGACAACTTTCCACGATGGTTGGGCAACCCAACATGGGTCATACAACTTTCTTCTTATGTTTCCCTGCTAGCTGCAAAACATTAAATAAACGCTCAGAGGCTAAGAAACCAACTTCAAACATTTTCCTCTAATGAGAAAACAAACTCCAGGTAAGTTTCTATGTGTCATCCTATACACCAAGAATTCATAGGAACTGATGGAATTCAGAACTAGAAAACAATTTACAAATGACAACATGCTTTTTAGAACCTCCAGTCGTAATTGGTCCAGTTTGACCTAGTCAAACTACAACCAGGAGCCTACAAAATGGCTTTGCCAAACTATCAAGAATTTTTTTTCCTTGGGCTAAAAGTTCCAGAAAAATTTCTAGTAAGAATACCAGAGGTTTGCGAAGATGGATAAACATTTCGTTGTCCAAGATTCAAATGGTGGTTCAAAACGAAAGCCAACTTTTTAGTTTTAATAGCTTCTTACAACTACAAAATGGTGTATCATTACTCCCAGTATGGCGTCAAAAAGATCACAAATTATAATTCAGGGTCAAACCAAGGGTTAAGGTGACTCCTCACATAATAAGGTAGATGTATGAAGCTTAACAACCCATTTTTGGAGTTACGAAGGTTAGTTTACGAGTCTCTGAAAAATGCAAAGTTATCTACTTAAACAAGAAGATGGTCAACATATTTACTAAGAAGTCAACTTCATCTTGTCAATAAAATAATATTGTAGTGATCTAGTTTGGGTCAAGAAGTTTTCTAAATCACCTCAGAATGAGGGTTAAAGTTCATGGTTGACTACAAAATGGTTATTTTGATTGCGTGAGTTACAATACGGCATTTTATTGTTTTGTAACAAGTTAATATAAACAATTAAATGTATGATAATTCTAATCTTTTAAAATTATATTTCATCGCAAAAGAGAAACTAATGTACGATAATTACAAAAGATAATAAGAGATGAACCATGCTTGGAGGAACAAAGCTGGTCAAACCCGCAGGATTCGGTTCAACATCTCACTTGGATATTCTGTCAAAAAGTTTACAAGCATCGATCTATCGTCCACGACGACACAAAAATCTTCTCGATCCCTTGAAAATTTCAAATAGAACATGTTTCCCATTATGTTTTGATGATTGACTAAGGCCTACTCAAGGCTCTATACTGCACACAAGATGGAAGAATATTGAGAAAATTTTATGGATCCTGAAACACATTTTTCACTTGCATTTCCTTAGAATTTTCAAAAGTCTTTTAACACCTCCAAAGGCTCCTATGAATTTGTTGAGGCTAAAACAAAATATTTGATAAAAGGAAGATTTTAGGTGTATGCCCTCCTAGTTTACCAAGATTCTAAACCTAAATGACAAGATAAGAACAATGAAATCCCTTTTAAGCATTAAAACAAATAGTTGACAACCTTACACAGACATGTTTATCTTGTCTGTAGCATCCAAAAAAAATGCCAACAGTCCTTCCACATAGCCCCAATCTAGAACGTGAGAAGAATATGCAGGGGAGATGAGAAGTTGGCTCCACAACCACTAAAGAAATTAGTGTCAAAGACTCCTAGGTCCTTACAACAAACCCAAAACTGATCCTAGAGAGAACAATGAAAACCATACACCATGTTTTTCCTAGGGAAGGTCAAATACCACTCCGGTTTTCACATTAGCCTACACGTCTATCAGAGTAATAGAAACTACAACATCTGATACTATTCCTTTATCATTTAGGATTTTGTTGATAACCAAACACTACTCCTGAGATCCCATTTTGACACAAGCTGGGAGGGTGCAAGAAGAAAAGGTTGTGGAAACCTGGATCTACAATTTCCCATCGCATTTTCTTTGAAAGTGTCTAAGAATTTTCAATGAACTAATTTGTGTATATCCTCTAATAGTTGCATTCCACGAGCCCGCATTTCATGAGATTAGTCGAACAGTTCACATGCTAGCACATGCTTCCATGTTTTTTTAATATTCAATATGTGAAATAGTTTGTTTTCACCTTGTGCAAGGTTCCACATTTTCATATGCATCTTATAGATCATAAACAACTACAACATCTGACAAAATTCCTCCATCTTTTATGCATAGATTGGTGTCCATAACCTATTCCAGAGCTAACATTTTGGTGTAGGCTTAAAGTATGCAGAAAATGTAAACTGATCAGGTTGGAGACCTGTTTGTTATAGTGAGAACTAGTGTGAATGTATTCGAGGAAACTATGACCCTCTCCACATTCATCCAGCACTAAAACCTTCCAAAATCTACTAAATGTACAAGTTTCCTTTTGTTTTTTTTTTTAACGTGGTTCACTACTTCCAGATCTCAAATAGAACCAACTATTTTTATGT
The DNA here is from genome assembly GCA_019776745.2 of Taxus chinensis. Classification (NCBI taxonomy): domain Eukaryota; kingdom Viridiplantae; phylum Streptophyta; class Pinopsida; order Cupressales; family Taxaceae; genus Taxus; species Taxus chinensis. The sequence continues at coordinate 731,992,915 of CM034146.1, forward strand.
CAGGGAAATGACCAGTCCGACTGGTTATTATGGGTGCCCATGTGCCTTCATGTGGGGGGGGGGGGGGGTCACCTACCCCACACACCCACTTGCCCACCTGCCTACGCACCCTTTTTTTTAAAATTTATTTATTTTATATTATACTTTTTTTTTCTCAGGCATTACAAAATGCCCCCAAGATAATGTAGTATGCTATGGATGGATGGAATGGAATGAAAAATAAAATGATAGGGGAAATATTCCCCCCCAAGTGTATGGAAGTGTATATAGTGAGGTTCATTATAATTTCCCCCTCAGCGCAATCTAGAATGAACCATAAACGAGAGTGTGTCATCGGGAAATGGTCGAGTAGTTTTGGTTGTGTCTAACACATTGTGATGAGTGTGTGTATGTGATGGTGAGGAGATGCGACATGGGGAGATGTGCGTGGACCCTATAGAATAAGCGTATACCATGAATTTGTTTAATAGATGAGTAATGATTTATCGCTAAACTTATATCACTATGTAAGAGGTTTATGGTGAGGAGACATGGAAAGATAAGCATGGACCCTATATCCTAAGCATATACCACAACTTGTTGAATAGATGAGTGATGATTTATCCCTAAGTGTATGTCACTATGGAATGAGCAATAGCAAGTGATGAAGTTTATGATTGTATAGTGGATATACTAGATGTGATAAATGGAGAAGTGATGATTTATCCCTAAGTGTATATCACTACATGATGAAAGGAGAGGGTGACGATATTGCCTCTAATGTATGCCACTATGAGAGATGGGTGATGAGGGTATATGAAGCATATATGAGTATGTGGTGGTTAGAGGATGGAGGTGATTTAGCACTAAGTGTAGACCACTATGTGATGAACAAGAATGAGGTGGTGATTTAGCCTAAAGCGTTTACCACTACATGATGAATAAGGTAAGGGTGGTGATTTAACCTAAAGTGTATACCACTAAGTGATGAATGAGGATAAATGACGATGGAATAGAATTTCATAGAGTAAGATAAGGGAATAAGTGATGATATAATGTAAGAGGATGATGAGACATTGATGAAGGGAGTGGTGATTTAACCTAAGGTGTATACCACTATGTGATGATTGAGGGTATGGCAATGTAGTGGAATAATTGTGGAAGTGAGAAAATGTAATAGATGGATAGAAGATGATAAAATGTAATAGAATTGTGTAGGATTGATGCAAAGAATGGTGATTTAACCTAAGGTGTATACCACTACGTGATGATGGGTGTGGGTGACCATATATCCTAGAGTGGTGGTCACTAGTTCGAGGAATGTGGTATGATGACATGTAGCATGTAGGGAAGGTCCATTTGATTTGTAAACCCTTGATAGTTGAGTATGGACCGAGGAACTAGAGTGCGTCATAGGTCAGTGAGTACAACATGTAGAAAAATGTAGTGTAAGTGGCCAAATGGTGAATAGGATATGTAGATGCACGGTAGAATGTAGAAAGTGTGATGATAGGTGTAGATAGATGATGCAGTGGTGATAGGTAAAGCTATACACATGGATGATGTGACTTAGCGTAGATATAGAACGTAGTGATGAAATATAAAACCAGCCTCATATGTGATGATGAATAGTGTATCATGTATGAGAGAGATGTAGAAACAATGAAGAGATGAGGTATGTATAGGGTAGTGTAGGATGTGTGGTGTGTGGGGCTCAATGTAATGGTAATCCCTCAACAATCTAGTGTGAACCGAAGCACAAGAGTGTATCATTGGGTAAAGAGGGTGTGGTGATCGGTATGGTGATAGACAAGCAGGTGATGGATATGAAATGTGTGATTGAAAATTATGTATTTAGGCTAAAATAAGAGGGGGGGTTGGATATTATATACTATTCCCCCCAACGGTAGTGTAAGAAGAAACTATGTGAACTCGTCAAGGAGATTGTCATCCTCTGGGTCAAAGTCAAATGGATCGGAATTAGTAACTTGGCAGGATATAGTATGAAGATGATCACATAATGAACTAGTGAGTAACAAGCAGTACATGCCTATAGTTTATTCTTCGTTAGTAAATGAAGGATCTGGACAACCGTGTGTGTACTAATGAGTGAGGTTGGGTGAATGGACAAGAAAGGAACTATTGCAAATGAAAACTCGACCAAAGGGCATGGGAAAGGAGATATCAATGTGACTGGGATCTAATGTACCATCGATATAAGTGAGCCAATCATCCCCTAATGTGAGTGCAAAAGAACAAGGGATATGTGGTAGATAGACTAGAAGATCAAAGAAATGCAAGCCATAGGCAGCAGTAACAGTGACAAAACCGTAATAGAGATGAGAGACATTAGCAGAAGGATGAAGGTCCTCAAAAGTAAAGCCAAGGCGAGCTAGACTAGTAGGAGAAAATATTGTTTCATCACATGCAGGATCAAATAGTACATGTTCCCAATAAGATTCATGAATGAAAAACATACATGTAAACGAGGTGAGAGGTAACGATGAGGATGAAGAAGGATGGATATCATGTAAGGGTAGAACATGCGGTTGATATGGAACAATAATAGTAGTAGGAGATAGTGTGGGAGGGATATCATCTAGTAAACAAATAACACCATCAAGTGGTGGTAAGTGAGGTTGATCATCCACAGGTTGTGGCTCATTGGTAGTATCAATGCGAGGCATATGGATACTAGTATTATAATCATGGGTATAATATTGGAATGGATCATGATCACGGAATATGGTATATTCAATATGCTCATGTAAGAATTTAACGCAACTATGGAAAGTGGATGCTACCACTTGCATGGCATGAAACTATGGTTAGCCTAATAAATAATTATATGCAACGGGAAACTCAATAACAAAGAAGATAGTAGAGAGAGTCTTGGGTCCAACGGTGAAAGGCAAGGTAACATGGCCTAAACATGGATAAACACAACCATCATAAGTACAGAGTGAAATGGAAGAAGGGATAATGTGACAAGAAAATAGACCTAAATCGTGGAGAAAGGTCTTGGAACATAGATTGAGCTCAGAGCCATTGTCGATAAGAGTACACTTGACAACAACATTATATATGCGAGACATAATATAAAGTGGTGGGACATTATCAAATGGGAGAATTTCAGCCAAAGGGTAGGCCCAAAATGTGATATGTTTGGGTAGTTTTTCAATCCTAATTTGATTTGATCACCTTTTTCTAGTTCTGAGGTTTCAGATTTATGTTGAGTCTTGAAAGCCCTATTTTTCTCCTCATAATGTTTCCATCTCTCTTCTTCAAAATATTTCACCATTTCAATTGATCTCTATAGCAAAATAGTTTCTCATTTTTTAATTGATTCTTCTGATTCATACCCAGAAGATGAATCTTCCTCATACTCTATTCCACTAGGTGCCTCGTTGTCTTCCACCTCACTATTTCCATTCAAATTTGTAGGTTTGTTTCAATATCTACGGGATCTGAGATCTTATTATTGGAAAGACATGGGGATGTAGAAGAAGATGACAAAGTATACATACTAGGCTCTACAACAGCCCCATCAATATGCTCCCCTTCCAACCCACCACCTCTCAACATATCACCTATTTTCAAAGTGTTGAACTCGCTATCTATGGATTTTGAGTAAACAAGTTTCAGGGAATCCAATTCTGGTAAAGCCACATAGGACCCATCACTAATAGTTCACTTCAACTTCCATTCTTGAGTCATCCCCTTGTAAGAGCTAGCCCCATGACTTACTGTTATGCATTTTTCATAGTACATTGGGGAGTGTTCATACTCAATCACTTCTTTGAATTCCCCATGGTCCGAATAGAGGTAGATATTGGTGGGGAAATTTTTTCCAGGAAACACATTCACAAACATTCTCAATAAGGCCAACCTTGTCATGGAAAGATTCGTTGGATCAATGGACAAAGGTCAAAGCATATAAATGTGTCCCAATTTTTTGCACTTTTTGTAACTTTAAAAAAATATTTCCTAAAACCAAAATGTGACCAAACAAATATAAAATCATCAAACACATATTTTTAAGAGCTTAAATATACCAAAGCGTAGGGCATCTATAATTTACCTCAATTTTAAAAAAAATTATAGCATTCTATAAGGTTTATTTACATGTCATATTTTAAAATATTTTTCACCAGCAAAGTGGTGTACACACTTATGTGGATGCAATGGATACAGCACTAAGGGAGTGATCACATAGTAGCTTTGGCTAGGACCCTCCTTATGCACCTATAAGCTTCCCAAAATTTGAGAGGTCTCTCAAATCTAATTTGAGTATTTACCCATACTCAGAAGGCCGATTGGGTTCAAAGTTTTTCATGTCCAAACCAGGATGCCATTTATGCCAGCTACAAGCATTGTCTTCCCATAAATGAGTGAAAGGGTCCACCATTGATGGCTCGGAGGTATTCCTCTGATTCTAGGGATAGAATGCCGGGGAAGGTGCAAGAATGGATTTATTTGAGATGTTGCCACCACAGAGATTCCTCCTTTTGGAGCCCATTTTCTTCTAGCCCAGGCCCTAACAATGTCAACGTTTGGCCTAATGCTAGAAAAGATTCCAAAGAGTGAGATTTAACCATACTTGTTAGTTTCCCTTCTCACCAGTTCCTCTAGCACAAGACTGGGTTCAGCTCATGTCTAAAGTTTCATAACTTGGATGTCTAGAGGAGGTCTAGACATCAAAATTATGAAACTTTACACATGAATTCAACCCAGTCTTATACTACTATTTAGGAACTGGTTCTCAAGTGGTTAAACTTACTAAGTATGGGATCCCACCTCTTTGGCCATCTTTATTTTAGCATTTTATTTCATACTTCCTGTATATTTTTCAACACTTGGGCCAGAAGATTTTGCACCTTCCAAAAGGCATTCTATCTTTAAATCAGGGTGCCCCGATCTCATGATAAATCCCCTTTCACTTATTTTTGGGCCGCTTCTAGCCATTATTCCTGTTTATATTTTTCTCAATCGAGCCTTATCAGGATTAATGGACCAAATTAGACTTGATGAGACCTATACAATGTTAAAGCTTATAAGACCATAATGAGGGTCCTAGCGTTTGGACATGAAAAACTATCTGAACCCACTGCCTTCTTAGTATGGCTGCATCTCATTGCATCCACATAAGACTCATACACCAAGGCTAGGAAGATTTGCAGGTGCTACAGGGGGACTAGCATAAAGCCCTATGGGATATCTATGTCTATTTCATGCACACATTCTACTTACATTTACTATAACTATTAGGTTCTCACTTACTTCACAAAGTTTGTGACTGTGTTTCACTGAGAATCAATTAGGGCACAACATGCACCAGATATCTACATCCAGGTCCGACCATGTAGTGCAACACTCAGTGATAAGTCCACTAGTGATTGAGTGGTTGAGGTCTGTCCGACCCATGTCACTATGCATATTTTATTTTTCTAGGGTTTTAGGCATTTCTCCTTGCATCTTACAAGGGGATCACTCTATAGTACATCCAACAGATCCAGCGAACTATAAATAAGTGATTATTCATATGACACTTAGTGACCATATTAAATTAGGTTTTTTATGTATTTACTGATGTTATGAGTTCTCAGATTGAAGACCATAGGTTCCCCGAGGTTCAACACTAGTGACACTCCCAGGTGCCTATGTCACCTCAGACAACCCAAATTTGTGGGTTCGCAGGGCCCCTGAGTGTATTGTCTACACGGTTGAGTTCTACTTCCTAGATCTGTGAAAACTTGCGACAATCTATTGTTATCAGCTACATAATTTCTTCCCATTTCTATTGCACATAATAGGGTTCTCATTTCACTTAGAGTAATTTATTTACAAACCTACAAATTTGAATGGACTTCTTTAGCTGGATTTTACAACGTTTAATTCCTCCTATTTAAATTAGACTATGAGTTTTTATTTCCCCATCATCTGGGTATCCTAATCAGAAGTTAATCATTTTAGTGAACTCGACGAAACTATTTACCACCTTCTAGGGCTCTTCAATCTGACCCACATGGTGATATATTTTGTTACCAACTTTCTACTTGGCCACCCTGATTTACTTGATTGAGTCCAAATACCTCTTTCAAGACTCAACATACCAATCTGAAACCTCAGAACTTGAAACAGGTGCATCCAGATTCAAATGTATGGCACATTGAAAAACTAGGCCTTTTTGGCCAAATTGGAGGTGGTATTAGAGGTTAAAAAAGAGGATAAATAGAAGATTTCATCTTAGACACCTTACCCCCAGATTGATCCAGGCTCCCTCAAGGTTCTTACCTTTTTGGAGGGTGAGAGATACAAAGACTAAATCAAAGAGACATTTGGGTGTGTAGATGATTCTTACGATGGATGAAACATGGTGAAATCCAGAAGAGTTAAGAGAAAGTATATTATTCCGTATTGCGACAGGACCACTAGGAGTATATATAAAATCTACCTAGATCTTGCACCCCTTTGATTATTGTTTGTTCTTTCTCACCACTTTGCTTGGGTATTTTGTTGTTGACTTTTGGCTACAACTGTGTTGTTGTTTTGCTGACTTTTCAGCTTATTCTAGTTTTTTCTTGTTTGGTCTTCATGGTTGTTAATTTGGGTGCTTAGACCCTTTTCAGTTATACTATGGTAGGATCCTTGCCAAAAAACCTTTACCCTTAATTAAAAAAATAAAAAAATTAATGTCTCATAGTATGAGTATTACTGACATGGAAGTAATAAAAATGTTTGTATTAGGAAATATGACATTGGTATCATTAGTTAGTTAATAGACATTCTGATCATGATATTCTAGTAATTTATACATTTGAGTATTATATCAACATAAACTATAAAGATGTGAAGAACAACCTTTCATGTCAATTCATTTTGCGCTGACCGATTTTACTATTTTTATCTCTTCTAAAGATGGCGAAAAATAAGTTATCCTTGGCGGATGTTTTAGAAAGACTATGTATGAACTATTTGTTTGAATGAGGATTGATTATGATGATTACGTTGTAATAAAAGTATGACATTATTGTAAAGCAAATGATTACTTTGATGTCCTATTTAAATCAAAAGGAAAAATAGCCTTTGAAAATGTACTATTTTAGGAAATACTATTGTACTTGTATTTATTATTCTTTTAATAAGTATTAAATTTGTGGATACATGAGGTATTAAATATGTTGTTTTAGTGCTGATTTCAACAGTCTTTCATGAAAAATAAATGGATGGTAAATGGTGTTAATGTTTTGGGAAAGTTATCACTAAGTATGTTGTTGAATTCAGATTGAAATGAATATAACACAAAGTATCTAAGTTTAATCTATGAACTAATTCATTAGTGAAGTATGCTAAAATGTACCTACATGTGAAATATGTTATATTATTAAATATTGTTACAATGTCTCAAAGTACAATTACAAAACTGTTGTTATATCTTTCTCTCCACATATTGAATGGGGTAGGGCCCCATTAACCCTATTTTACCAATAGTAAAACAAATTAAGTTATCCATGGGATGAAAATTAATAAGTCATTATTATAATAATAACTTGTTATGATACTAAACTTATGATCTTATGAAGACAAAAGTAGATGCACTAAACTTGTCGCTGCGACAAAAGCAAACCTGTCATAAAATAATTATTTGTTATTAAATAAACCCAATAATACGATGTTCCTAAAGAATTGAGTTTGAAATACAAACTTATGATGGTTGCTATAAGATCATGTTCATTTAATGATGTAATTCATTAAGTGAATACTACCTTATAAAAGGTATCTTAAGCTTCCCTCTCAAGGTCTAATCATTATGATTATCATACCTGAATCTAATCGGTGTCACACTGAGTTACATGAGTTGATCAAACTATATGGAAGAATCACCTCGATACCAAATTAAGTTGGTTATGGGGAAGGAATTCATTACGTAATGACATAATTCCTTACATAAGAATTTTCTATCCCATAGGAAACCTAAGTCGGTACAAATGTATTTCTTTGCACATGTTGGACATGGCATGTGTCTTGTGTGTAACATGTAAATAAAATGACTAAATTAGCTAATTCGAATCTAGATAACTGAATAAAGTGATACGGTGGAAAGACAAGTTTCTAATGATGAATGTTTCGTCTTGAAATTGAGCATGCAAGCATGTCTCTTAAAATTTGGCTGAAGTAGTGTAAGTAGGTGATTACATTGTCAGATTCACCAAGTTCTAATTAAAGGTGTAGGATGCCATATGAGATTCCATTGATTGAATTCTTGGTAGACACTTTTACAACATCACTTGAATAATAATTCATGTGAAAGGTAACCACTTGTATACTTGTATACGCACTCGTAAGAGTAAATTATCGGGGATCGGGTAGATCTAATTGACCCATACAACTGCACATACTTTCTTGATTGTTATCAGATGGATCGAATCACATTGATGTTGGATTTAAATCCTATGTATTTAAATCATTGAAGTCATAAGTTAATTTCTAAAATAAAAAAAAATTCCCTTAATTAAAGCATTGAAAAGTAGGTGTTACAATTTTTATTATTATTAGGCACAACCATTACTTTAATATAAAACACCTAAAATAACCCAACAACCATGCATGGATTGGGGATTAAATACATTTTAAATATACTTTATTGATATTTTCAAATGTCATTCCATTTAGATGGTACTCATATTTCACTATCAGTAAGATATTTCTAAAACATATGTATATAGATCTTAATCAATATAGCGAGTTAATGGAAACACAAACCCCTTGTGAATGGAAAGGCGAAATAACTTATTATGTGACACCATGTATTTCTGTCAAACCTTCTAATTGAAGAGTACATGTATGAGCTCCCCATTATCAAAACAAAATATTACCATAAATTTTCTATGATAATTAGAATTATGAGGGATAAATAGCCAAATACCTACAAAGTGATGACAATGGGAAAATATATTAGGAAAAAAGATTAAAACTATAGAAAAAATATCCCATTTTATAGGAAATTAATGGAGGACCTAAAAAATATTGGGTAATTCATAGACCTATACATATATTATTGAGAAACAAAATTTTTCTATAAGATGCAAGAACTTGAAGTGATCCAGACAACAATCAAGGTGGTAATTATGGTGGGGTAACTTATGGGAGTCATAACTTTTACACCATAGCTCCCATTGAATCCATTCAAAATGTGTCGAAAAGATTGGAATGCTTATAATATGGTGAAAGGGTTCCTATCTTGATTTATCAAATTTTGAACCCTAAAATCCAGTTCTAAAGCTGTCAAATTGCAATTTTTTTAGTGCTGTTTAAAAATAGTAATTTGTAAAAATAATAATTTTGTAAAATTTTTACATATGTAATTCATGAAATGTGAATCACCTCATCTCCCTAAATATTGGTGACCTTAACATTCTTATATATGTCTCTTCATATTTATAAAAATAGTATATAAGTAGATGTAACCCACAAGGGAAAGACAAAAATCTCCTTATAGAGATAACTATTATAATCACAATGTTCATGGTAATATCCATTTTAGAGATGTTTTTCTGTTTACATATGAAAAAATTGGTATTATATCCTTTAATTCCAAAATCCCTAATTTTTGGATCATGAAGAAAAATTTATAGTTTTTTTTTATTAAGGGAAAATAGTTTTGAAGGGACTATACCCTGTATACAAAACGGCTCAAAAGCTAGATAGTAAAGAAGAGAGAAACAACCCAGAGAAGGGAAAAACAGTCAACCAAGGAGGGCTCAACAACCAAATATTACAATATAAGTGAAGAAAGGATCTAAACGTACAAAGATCCAAAAATAAGAAGGAAAGAGAAAAAAGAAACCAAAAGAGAAACAAAATATAGAGCTCCGCCAAAAAACAGCTCCAGAACCACCAGATGACAGCCACATCGCAGCCAAAAAATAGCATCACAACAACCTGTTACTTGATGGCTCTGTCAATTTTGGTCTTGATAGCCTGTAGCGACATGAAGAAGGCAATGACAGTGGCCTGAGAGGAGTCTTGTGAATCCACTTGGGCAATTGCAATATCCCTTTTCTCTTTAGGGCCCCAAATGTCCTCATTAACCCCACTTAAACTGCAAACACTATGGACATGTTGTTTAATGAAATTACAAATGCTTTTGAGGGAAGACAATATGCAGTCATTGTGGCTTTTAGCATTCTCCAATCTGCCATCTAAGGACTATAGCTTCTTGAAGACTTCAGCAATAACCCCCTCTTCCTCCTCACTTTGAAGCATTCTTTTAACCTTAGCTCTTTCCATGTTTTTTATAGCCCCTTTGAGCTCTTGTATCTCCTTTTCAAGTCTATCCACCCTGTCCAACAATTCCTCCTTCTTGGGCTCCTCCACCGGCTTGCTAATATGTAAGAGGTTTTCAGCAAGTTCCAAGTCTTTGTGGCTCCTTAGGACCCGTTGGGAAGCAGGGATTTTAGCTTTAAGGATCTTGCTTTTCTTACTGGAAACAACATCTTCATTCTTTCTTTTTAGCAGGGGGAGTGGAAGCAGTGTGGGCAGGTGGAGGTATGGAGGAGGGAGGTGGGGTAGGATTCACAGGAGGGCAGCTGGAGCAGTGGCGGTGGATCAAGAGGATAAGTCCCTGGTGTAAAGGGATAGCCCTAGAGTGGCTCTGAACTTCCCTTATAGATTTCTCCAGAGAGTTAATCAAATAGTGAGGAAAGCTGATAATGTTATTTCTACGAAAGTGATTTAGAAATATCAGATGCTTTTGACGTATAGTCACAAATCTTCCTTCAAGGGTAACATACCTAACCACCATTTTGGCCAGCTCATTAAAAGGTTCAGGAATCGATGCCACCTTGATGCCAGCGGTCACGAACTCAAGATTATCCCCCTCTTCCAGAAATTTCTTGGTCTCCACCTCCCTTTCCACCTTCTTATTGAAGAATTTGGTGCCTTCCAGGCTGAGGCCCGTGATCTAAGCGATGAGCTCTTCCGTGATTTCCATCTCCATGTTACTATATTTGACAATCCTATTCTTCCAACCCTGGGTGAATTTTATAGAAATGTCTTGGTCGAAGCCTTGAATCCTTTCAATGAAATTAGACAGGCCCCTGATTTGTAGGTAATCCCAAAGCTCCGTGTTCTCTTTCCACTCAGGATTATGGGTCGGTTCATTTTTTCAAGGCGGACCCCCCATGTTTCCTCTGCTTCTTTTCCTGTTCTCAACGGTAAAAAAGCTACCAATGTGTGGGACAGGCAGAGCTTTGATTTTGATATTTGAATCATTCCTTTCCATGAAAGCATGTTTAATTATTATGCTACACTTGTTATTATTGCCCCGCTCCTCGGATTTCCTCCTATGCCAAAAAATGATGACAGTCCATCCCGCACAGATCACATCAGTCATCCATATCTTTTGTGATGTCATCATCATGTACTTGAGGATCCGCACATTAGCTTCCAAATTACAGCCGTTAGTAATGATTTTCACTGCCATGTAGATCAACGATAATGGCTTTATTGACATGAGCGGGCAGAACGTCCCCCCTAAGCCAAGTTTGAAAGGAATTATTAACACCGAAGTTAGCCAAACTGTCAGCGACCCTATTTCCTTCCCGATAGGTGTGGGTGATTTGGACATTTTCAAAGCTTTTGCATATATCAATAGCTTCCTCAATATAATCCCTGATAGACCAGCTGGGGTGTTGCTTTTTATTCAAAAGATTGATAATATTTAGAGAATCACCTTTAATTATAATATTTGGAATATTGCAATCTCTGGCAAGTCTTATACCCCAAAGAGCCGCCATGGCTTCGGAATAATGATTAGTCTGTCCACCCATTTTCCTAGAAAAATTTATAGTTTATGACATGCAAAATAAAAATAAAAATAAAAATAAAAATAGAAAAACCTCTTCCTTTGGTAAATTTTCCATCCAAAGAGATGAATTTCATATTTTAAAAATTAGTTACATGTCATTCGGGATTACTTTTAACAAGTATGGTATATGAACATGTTTACAAATACAAAGAGAGAGGATATCATATCAAAAGGATAAGGAATCACTAGTTATTCTATATACTATTGTGATAAATATTATCAGTAGATGTGTCCTAGAGCACAACCAAACAACCATTTGATTCACGAGTGATGATAAGCCTAATTTATCATAGTGGCTATAATATTTATTCACAATTCAAAATGAAAATTATAAATGATAATGGTGTAGAAAACCGAATTTGGAAAAAGGCATTTGGTAATTAATTAGTGAAATTTATCTTAGCCCATTAATCATTGTATACTTAAATGATTTGTTCTTCCGAATATCTTTTTACATTATCACTCTCAACCATTAGGTTACAATTTTTTAGCCATCACTAACTGTAGAAAATACTATTGTTTGAATATGGAACACATCTTTGGACATCTATCCACCATCTCTAAATAACAAATAATAGGTTGCACCTTACTAAGATGAAGTCAGTAATAAAAACCAAATCTATTTGCATCAATTTATTGTTAAGCCAATAATTTCTTCCTCTAAATCACCACCAAAGCTAGGGTTTCTATGGGATATTACTCCATAAGCAAAAAAGTATGCAAAGTTAACAATGAATTTAATATCATAAAAAGAGTGAGTTTAAGAATGAATGGCAACTCTCCCCAAGTTTTTTCCTCTTACAACTCTTCATTGCAACAAAGGGCCCAAAAGACCCTAATTGACCTCCTTAGGGAAAACCCACATAATAATAAAATAACTTGAATTAATTTATCACCACTAAGCCAAAATTACACTTAAGTTATCCCAAGACAAAATTAAAACATAAAGTACCATAGGAGAACATCTCACAACATTATTTCACTTAAGTCACCTCAAAGTATGTGTCCAACTCCAAAACATAACATATAAGTGAAATGAAGGTGCAAACAACACCCAATTAACATCAACGTCACTAGCCCCTTGGGCATGACCAAGGCTAAAATGAATGAAAAGCATCATAGGCCATCTATTCAGAATTGGAGAAATTACAGTATTGTTTTAAAACCTTGGAATTTTTTTGGAGGAGATATAAAAAAAAGTGAATAGTTAAAGAACGTGGGAAAAAATAGTTGGGAAGTATATGAGAAATTGAGGATTAGACTATATTTTAGAGAATCAACTGAGGTTTTCAGGCAGTAGCTACAAAAAAATTTATTACAATATTTTTCTTGGATGCTAAACGCATAACATATCAAATAATACGATATTTGGTCACAGTTAATTAATTTTTCTACTATAGATTTTATTTATTTATAAAAGGTGTTAGCTCTAGGATTGCCTAGGGCACTCATAACCCTTAATTTGGTCCTAAAGAAAGTGAAAATAGTGACACAACAAATCAAAGTGTTAGAGGATAGATCTAAAACAACCATGTAAAATAAAAACTCACCCATCTAACATGATTTCACCTATCTAATTTTTTTTTTTGGTAAAATATAGACTTCATTTTCCTCTCAAATCTAGACTCTTATGTTTTCATAATAAATCAATGACGCTCTATACAGCTTTGATGCACACTCTTTAATCAAGTTATTACTTTATCTAAGTCAATAAATTGATGCAAAATCATTTAGCCTTAACCCACACTTTATTTATATCACCTAAGATTCTGCATTTTTCATATTTAATTGTGAAAAGATTAATGATATAAGTGTTTAGTGTGATTTTTTATTTTTCTAATTCATCATCACACAAAGTAATCAACCAAAATTTGATATCACATATGGTTATTAGAGAGACAACCTTGCATCCATTATATCTTCCTAAGGTAGCTCATATTTTTCCAATGACATACCGTGAAGATTCTTTGATGTGACTTTGTGTTGTATGTTCCATTGTCTATGCCACTTAGCAATAAGGTGATGTTGAGATTTGTTTTGAGATAAAATGATTCTAAGCATATCTAGGATGAAAAATTATGGCATGTCCAAAAGTAAGGCACAAAAGTAATGACATGTAGGATAGTTGTACGGTAATGCAAAATTCTATGGTGGGAATAAAAGACTATAATGAAAGATTGTAGAAGTTTTGAAGGTTGTGTAGTGCTAGCACAAGATTACAAGAGTTGTGTAATTTTTGAAGAAACTAGTGTACAAGATTGGAGCTACCACATGTGTCCAAACATTGAGGTTTTTCATAATTTAGTGAATCATATTGATTTTTGATAATTGTGAAAGAGTACAAAATATATAAAAATTGTGCAAAGAGTTGTGCAAAATTTCGTGAGGTTGTATATGTAACGCCCACATTTTACACACATAAATACAACATTACAAATACCAGGATAATTTTTTTCACTTACATTGCTCACTATACAACACCACAAGGGCTCCAAGAAAAGAAAACTCAAAGAAGCATACAAAACTTACATAAGTTGTTGACTCATATAGACACATGAAAACAACATATACATGTCGATGATACACTTTCTCTCAATGAAAAAATTCTAGAAAAAACTCAGCAACAAAATAAAAGGGACTCAAGGATTGGCAAACCCACAACACATCATTTCCTTAATTACATCTTAGTTATGATTTACATTCCAAGAACACTTTTGTGCAAAGATAATTTTTTTTTTTTTTTTTTCACCTACAGATTCTTAAGTTAACTCCACATTCAACTTACAGTTTGACCTTTTAAGTTTTCTCTTTATCCCTTATGCCAATCCTCATAACTTACATTACAAATTTTCATGGTTTAAAATTTCCTACAAAGTTTCTAATTCTCTCATTCTTATGTCAAAGGTTTGTTTCTTAAAATATGTTTAGTTGATGTTTAATTTTTTTTAATCTATATTAAGCAAGAGGACCAACCATAAGTTGTCGAGGGAGAAATAATACAATTCAAGAAGGTGAAGGTTCAAGTTTCCCTTTCCTAAAAACTTCCTTCCATTAGAAGCACATTTGTTCTCGTACTATGGTTGTTTTAGTTCCAAAATTTAATTGATTCAGTTAAGCCTTTACATGACATAATTTTATTTTATTTTATTTTTAGTAGACTCTATAATGGCTCAAATGCCTAGTCCCACAACGATCAGTTTGTATCTACTGTCCACAAAAAAAATCAAATCTTAAATCAACCATAAGGACTTCAATTGAAATTTTTTTCTTAATCCATTGACAGATATATTCTTGTTTCTAATTTCATTTACATTTTGTCTTAGGTATATTTTGGCATCACTTAATAACATGAAGAGTTACAAAATTACTTATCTAACATCTTGAAGAAGTATATCTTTTGTTATCTCAAAGTTTTCTTTGACCAAGGAAATTCATATTCTTTGTAACATAAGTAAATGTCAAATTGAGTTATAAGGATTGAAAGAACGACATTATTCTCAACCTAAATTATTTTTTTCCTTTTATATGATTTACCCTTACATCGCACTAAGGTCTCATTTTTAGCATCGTTTTATAATATTTGTAACAAAATAAACACATAATTTTCACTAATGGATTCACTACTACATGGAGCATAACCTAGCATGTGACAACTCAATTCTTTTCTCTTATGCACTACAATGTTAACGCGTGCTGCAACCAAGACATCCACTTGTGCATTTTAAATCCCACCAAGAGAACAATCATAGAAATGTCATAAGAAAAACTACCTTGGTTGGTATAATTCTAATTGCACCTAAGGATCTAAGCCCCAACTAAAAAAGATATTTAAGGTGAGAAGACATGTTTAAGGTAGGAAACCTTCATTAAAGAACAAGGTGACACATTTAACTAAGAGGGACTAAAGAGTTCATTAACAAGAGTTTAAGTCATAAGACAACTATTTCACTATCTCCATTTGTGTTATCTGGATCCCACAAGGAATTCATTTCAATCTTTAAAAGACTAAGTAGTCCACAAGGATACTAAGGAAGTCCTAGTTCTTCTTATATTAGAAATAGTTAGACCATGTCTTTCCTAACTATCGGGTTTAAGATGATGTCGCTAAACATACCAACCATGACGATAAATCAAACTAGGAATCTTGAGTACTTAAAGCAGAAGGTACCATAGAGTTCAAAGTTTAAGTTCCTTCTATGTTTTCAATTTATTCTATGCTAAGAAGGAACATGTGAGAATGGTAAATATGCGCAAGTTATAAACTAAGGTCGATTATCTTATTTAGATTTCTCTATTACATTTTTAAGGTAAGGAACACAACACCAATTATTTAATCATATATTACACACTAAAAACACACTACAAGATATTTGATTCAAATTTATTTACACACACACACACACACACACACACACACACACACACACACACACACACACACACACACATCCTTTTTACCAAAATTAACCTATGAATCACATTGCACCTAGGATTAAATGCATGTTTCCCAAGGTATCCCTAAAAATAACATCTCAGGCATATTAACACTTTCAAACACAACCTTTATGTAATATGGGACTACATTATACATATATACATTTTACAAGGAACTATATAAATTACAAAAATAAATAATAAATTTCACAACGCCTTTTCATCGTCTTTCTTACATCTTGCAAAACCATGTGAGCATGAAATCAGTGATGAATCACTGCCATGGCATCCACCCTAATCTAGCATAATTAACATTTTTAGTTTCCCATTTACATAATAACATTAATAATTTTGTATTTGAAGTAAAAAGGTTAGAGACACATTTATTTCTTTTCAGTTTGCTTCATTTCCTAACCAAGGAGAGAGAAGAAATAGGGAAGAGAGAGAAACAATATTTTGCCAAAAGTTCAATTTCAAATAGTAAATCACACAATAAAGTTTCAAATAGTTATTTATAAGTGTCAAAAAATTTCCATGATGGTTTGGGCAACCCAACATGGATCATACAACTTCCTTCTTACGTTTCCCTACTAGCTACAAAAATGTTCAATTAACGCTCAAAGGCTAAGAAGCCAACTTCAAACGTTTTCCTCTAATGAGAAAGCACACTCCAGGTAAGTTTCTACGTGCCCTCCTATACACCAATAATTCATAGGAACTGATTGAATTCAAAACTAGCAAACGGTTTACAAACAATGACATCCCTTCTGGAGCCTCTAGTTGTAGTTGGTGCAGTTTGACCTAGTCAACTACAGCCGAAAGCATACAAAATGGCTTTGCCAAACTATCAGGATTTTTTTTTCTTAGACTGAAAGTATCAAGAAATTATCTAGTAAAAATACTAGAGGTTTGCGAAGATGGATAAGCATTTCATTGTCTAGGATTCAAATGGCGGTTCAAAATGAAAGCCAACTTTATAGTTTTAATAGCTTCTTACAACTACAAAACAGTGTAACATTGCTCCCAATAGAGCATCAAAAATATTAAAAATGTTCATTTGGGGTCAAACCAAAGGTTAAGGTTGTTAGAGTAGGTATTTACTTTAGCTCATGTTCACCTAGGTACTTTATTTACCTTTATTGTATTTATCCTCACCCACTTATGTGTGTGGATATTTCTTTTTATCTTATTTAGATATTAGGAGATATTATCTAGTTGTTAGGTATAGTTATTTCCTTGATCTATGGTATTGACTAGATCCGTGATGTCTAGTTATCTCCTAAATCTATGGTCTTGACTAGTTCTTTGATGACTAGTTATTTCCTTGATTTAAGGCTTGATCTACGATCTTGACTGGTTCTTAGATTGTTATTCCTTGTCTATTTAAGCAAAGCCCATTCTCAATGTATTGCACTAAGTTCCATAATAATATATGATATTGCTTCTCATTTGTTTGCAAAGGTTTATGTAAAGTTATTCTGGCGAATTATTTCATCTTATTGATCGTGGTGTTTGATTAGCATCTATGTTCTTGGCTTGGTACGATCTAGTTATAATTCCTTTCATGGTATCAGAGCAGAAGATTGTTGTTGACATTCGTCTGTAAGTTTTATGTTGCAAATAAATTCATTGTATATTCATATATTTGGGATTTGGTCGTATGTTGTTGCTGCATGCATTTTTATGGAAAACAGAGGCTTCCATTAGATCCGGGAGGCGTGAAAACCCTAAGATCGATTGTAAACTTGGTTGTTTCTAAAGATAGTCATTTTTTGGGGGTTTTGTTGTTGTTGTAGAGAAGCACACTGGATCGCCTTAGGATTCGTGCCCACCAGAAAAGAAATCGCAGGATTATGTTGTTGGGTTTGTTGTTTTTCTCGAAATCTACATAGAGTTTTTTTTGTTGCGGTGTATTTGTCTCGGTTTACGCACAGGAAGGTTTTCAGATCTTTCCTCTTTTGGCAGGGGTCCATCGATGTTGTACACATTTTTTGCTATTTCGGGCAAATCCGTAGGTTGCTATTTTCGGCAACGAAGGTCACTGTCAACACAGTCCAGAAACAGTAACACCCATTAAAATCCTTAGCCCTTGGTCATAAGCATAAGGTATGGTCATATGAGGGCTTAAAGCTTGTGATTCCTACTAGTAGGTGCTTAACTTCAGCCCCCTTTATTTTTATTTGTGTGGTGGCAACAACAATTTATGTTGTTTTAGAAAGCTTGTATCTTTTGATCGGTAACTCGGTTTTGAGTGTTGTTTTTGGAAAAAGTGCTTGTTTTTTAATACTCTTTCCATTGAAGATATTTATTTTGAGACTTGCACTATAATTATAAAGTGCCAAATATGAAGGAGTGTTGTAATCAATTGTGGACACATTTTTGACTGAGCCCGACGTCCTAAAATTTTGGGAGTTACAGTTTATACCTATCATGGATTCTGAGAATGATATGATTTTCTCTGAAGTATGTGGACTTCAAGAGGATATTGTAAGATTTGTGGAAGAAAATAGATCGCTCAAGAAGCAAAATTCTCTTCTATAATTAGTCATTCACGATAAGGATAAAATAATATACTCCCTGCAGAACAAACTTGCTAGATCACCATCATATTGTGGACAACCATATCCATGCTCCTAGTCCACTTGTAGTTGTTGATCTTGTACCCACTGACATTGATTTGCTAGTCTTTGAGCCTGAACCCGATTTTGATGCTTCTAAACATGTGAGGCTTGTTACTGCATGCTCTTCCACATATGTGCCTATTATATTACCACATGTGTATCCTACTTTTACTCAGTTGCATGGATTTTTTAGGAAGCATACCATTGCATTCAGTTCCCGCATGCTCTATTCTATGGGTATCACTAGTGGAGTCATTGGTAGAAATTCATAGGGTATTATTTCCTCTATTTCACATGTGAATTAGAATTCTCGTCATGACATTGGTTTTTGAGAAAATACTTCATTGGGATCACACATTGACAGAGCTCCTTTTTTTGTTCGCTCGACTCTTTCTGAGGATCCTGAGCAACACATGAGTTCTGCACCTTCACTTAGGCTTGAGAAACCTGAGATTTTAGTTGTCAGACATGATCAACTTGATACACATTCTGATGTTCTTTTGCATACACCCATTGTGAATTTTACACCAAGTCATATGCAGGCATCTTCTTCATCCATCTGTGTTGATTTGGGGTGGATATCCGATCACTCATGGAGACGACATAGGCATTCGTTGAGAGGAATCTACAGGCATGGCTCCTCCACCATTCAGCCTCTTGCTCCACTTTCTATACCTTCTGCATTGTGATGCTTCTTATTTTGAGAATTTTTCTTTAGAAGGTGTAGTGTATCTCTCTTGTTTGTTGAGAGATTTTGTATCTGTATTTTTGACACTTTTGGCATGTTGACAGTCTCCCTTGTGGGGGAGCTATTCTGGTGGAGCCCAGTGTTAGTTTGTTAGTGTTCGAGTAGTTGTTTTGACAACTCATACATACTTATAGTGTCACTCCACCAATTCAGTAGTATGGGAGGGTGTGGTGTTGATCTTGCTTCTTTGGGTTTCGTGTCCTTGCCTTGTTACCTTGGCTTTTCTTGGATCGTGACACTTTGGAGTTTGTGGCCTTGCCTTGTTCATTTGGTTTTTGTTCTTGGATCGTGGCACACCTATTTGCAGCAGTTGATAGAATTATGTTTGGTGTTTTTTTACACTTTCGACATCACTCTGTTGACAGTCTCCTTGTATGGAGATATTCTGGTGAAACCTAGTGTCAGTTGTTTTTTAGTTTTGTGATCGAGCAGTCGATTTAGACCACAGTGCATACCAAAATTCTTCAGCATTGTACGATTTTTTTGAGTCGAGCTTCTTGGGATGCCTTAGAGCGGGTCTTTACTCTCTTTACTTTGTTGTTACTAGTTTTGGGTACCTTGTGGTGTCCCTTTTTTCCCAGTTATTATACATGAGTACCTCATCATGCCTAGTTGCTGGGACTCATACTATGGACATGCCACTTCTATTTAGGCCCCTAGCTTCACTTGAGGGGGGGTGTTAGAGTAGGTATTTACTTTAGCTCATGTTCACCTAGGTACTTTATTTACCGTTATTGTATTTATCCTCACCCACTTATGTGTGTGGATATTTCTTTTATCTTATGTAGATATTAGGAGATATTATCTAGTTGTTAGGTACAGTTCTTTCCTTGATCTATGGTATTGACTAGTTCTTTCCTAGATCTATGGTATTGACTAGATCCTTGATGTCTAGTTCTCTCCTAAATCTATGGTTTTGATTAGTTCTTTGATGACTAGTTATTTCCTTGATTTATGGCTTAATCTACGACCTTGACTGGTTCTTAGATTGTTATTCCTTGCCTATTTAAGCAAGGCCCATTCTCAATGTATTGTATTGAGTTCCATAATAATATATGATATTTATTCTCATTTATTTGCAAAGGTTTTATGTAAAGTTATCCTGGCGAATTGCTTTCATCTTATAGATCGTGGTGTTTGATTAACATCTATGTTCTTGGCTTGGTACGATCTGGTTATCGTTCCTTTCAAAGGTGACTCCCCACATAACAAGGTACACGAATGAAGCTTAACACCTCATTTTTGGAGTTACGAAGGGTACTTAATGAGTCTCTGAAAAATGAAAAATTATCTATTTAAACAGGGAGATGGTCAAAATTTTTATCGGGAAGTCAATTTCATCTTGTTGACGAAACAATATTGTAGAGATCTAGTTTGGGTGGAAAGTTTTCTAAATCACCTTAGAATGAGGGTTGAAGTTCATGGTTTAATTAAAAAAGGTTATTTTTATTGTGTGAATTATAATACGACATTTATTGATTTACAACCAGTTAATATAAATAATTAAATGTATGATAATTCTAAGATTTTAAAATGATCTTTTGTCACAATTGAGAAACTAAAGTATGATAATTACGAAAGACAAAGAGAGATGATGCCTGGAGGAACGAATCCAGTCAAACCCGCAGGATTCAGTTCAACATCACACTTTGGAATTTCATCACACATTTCACAAGCATCGATCTATCCTCCATGACGACACACAAAACTTCTCGATCCCTTGAAAATTTCAAATAGGATATGTTTCCCATAATGTTTTGATGATTGACTAAGGCCTGCTCAAGACTCCAAAGTGAACATACCCTGCAATCATTAAATTCCATTTTGACCCAGGCTAGGAAGGTGCTGGCAAGGGTTGTAGAAATATAGATTTTCACCTACCCACCATATTTTCTTGAGATTTTATAAGAATTTTCAACGAACTCATTTTTTGTATATCCGGAAAAAGTTGCATTCCACGAGCCACAAAATACAACTTCTTATTCTCGAAATGTCATTGCAAATCAAAATCTTCACGAGCCTGCCAACCTCCCTCAAACCCCATCACTTCTCTCACCTCTAATTCCTTCCATACTTTACAAGCCCATTGAAATCGCAATGGTGATCCTCCTATATACCTTCTTTTGTACAAAATCCTAAACTCACAGAAGAGATCCATATCTAAAGTTTAAATTAGAGGACCACTCAACGTATGTTGGCTTTGATCCAAGAGATGAGTAATATTGATATAACTCTAAAATTATAAGAACAATATGGTATTGTATGGATCTAAATCCTCCAAAAGGATGCTACCATATCCAATATGGATTAATGCAAATTCCAATTTTCTGATATTTTAAAATAATAATACACCCAGATTGAAACAATCAAAAGGCTACTTTTGGGTTAACTCTCTAAGTGTTGATTTGAGAACAACCATTAGAGGGAATGCCATCAACCCCAATATCCTTCTTCTGCATACAAAAAAACTAGGCTTGAGCATCATCCATGGAAGCCACAACAATATTTTGCTTGATGGATGTCCATGCCCTATTCCAGAGGTCCCATTTGTGCACAGGTAGGGAGAAGGTTGGAAAAATTTGTGGGATTTGGATTTAGACCTGTAATTGCATTTTCCTGGAAGTTTCTAATCCTTTTCAATAAATTTGTTTCACGCATATCCAAAAATCAATGTTGTTCACCAAACCATGTCTTTTTAAGACATTCTGCCAAACAGTTCCTGTTCATGTCTATGCTTCCACAATTTGCATACATGTCTACCAATGCATTTACAATTACAACAAATGACAGATTTCCTCTATCTTTATGCTTTAATGGATGTCCATACCCTGGGGTGTCCTTCTCTAGCTACAACTATCCCAAGATGGCTAAATTTTCAACTAAACTTGGGTTTAACGTGAGTAGCATTTAGATTCTCAAAAGAAAGTGCTTGCATTATTAGACTAGCAATTGCACGTGAGGTGTGTGATGTAAACGCCAAAAGTAGAATATTGGCGGGAAAGGAAATTGAGGACAACAAAAAATTATTATATATCAAGCAGGAAAATGAAAAACTACGAAGTGGTGAAAATTGGAGCAGTAGATTTTTTTTGGATTGCAGAAGAAGTGGAGTAGTTTGAAAGGGAAGGGTCATTGGGGACTAAGGGGGGAGTGTTAAGGAAAGGGAATGAAGTCTGGATTTCTCTTGTATGCTTGACTACAGAAGAGGTGTTGAGGACATTTTTTGCAGGGAAGATAAGGGGAGAACTCTCCCTCTAGAATTTGTTGGAATTGGAACACGAGAAGGGTTGTTGGAATCCCATTGGACCCCGTCACCACTATTAGTGTCATTGTCGTAATAGGTAGATAAGTAGTTGCAACACAAATAACCCACGGTGGCCTCCACATTTGTGAAAAAACCCTTGACTGATGAATTCAGGAAAAAAAATCTCAAGCAGGCAAATGTAAAAAAATGATTTTTTTCTTAGTTCGAGAAGATTTAATTGACAAACCATTTCTTGACACATGAAGGATAGATGTGAGTCCATGATTTTTCGATCGAATCATCTCACACATCCATGTCTCGTCAACTATGAGAAGGGGTGGAGCATTACACATGTGCAAACACCTTTCTACATAATGAAATTTTAGGATTTGCGAGTTATAGATATTTTAGATGTATCCTCATCCTGTATGTCGTTATCTTTCTTAATAGGACAAGTTCAATGTGAAAAATTTAAGGTTTACAGACTCAAGACACATTTTAGATTTATTTTTAAGGGCATTCGATATAGACATTCCTTAGATTAATAACATTGCGGCTGAAAAGATATAATATTTTGGAGAAAGAAAGTAATATTTTAATTACTTTCTTCATCATATTTTTAAAAATAACATGACAACACAACAATAACAAAAAAACATTTTGGCATTAATACCTATAAGTATCCTAAAGACTTTAATTTTAATGTAGACTTATGATATTAACAAAAGTGACACAAACTATAAAATACATGATTGGAAAACTACTTCCAGTTGTTATCCAATGATGGTGAATGTTATATGGTCAACGGTTTTATGATGAATTGTCTTGCCATAATCTGTGGTGTCTCTTTCTTTTTTGCATATTATAGAGAAAACTTTACCAAATCCATGTTTAAGAGTGATGTGACTTCCTGAATGTTGTCGGATCAAAATAAAAATTAATTTTATCTTCTAAAAAAGTAATGATAAAAATCTAAAGGAGGAAGAGTTGGATATTATATATATTTCTCTTTAAAAAAATAACATAATCAACAAGATATTCTAAGAATTAGAGAGAGAAAAATAATATTCACATTCAAGTATTAAGTATAGAGTTGTCCCGTCTAATGGATATTGTTCATGGAGATATCTATTTATTTACTTTCAAAAAATTATCCTAAACCAAGATGTATATATTCCAATTTAATATGAATAAAAATACCTAAAATATGCATTTAAATTATGTCATATTAGCTTGTAAACAAGTACACAGAATAATGGTTCGAGGTTAAATCATAATATATAACCAATTAATAGATATCTTATGATTGATAAATTACATATACCATGGTTATGTAAACCATTTCAAGGTGTAAAAATAGGGAATTCACAAAGGACTGCTACATTTGGAGTAAGAAATAATAAATAATTAGTATTGAAAATATTTTGTAGTTAAATATAAAAAATCATGATGGGTTTTTATGAAAGATGGATTAACAAGACAGGAGGGGACAATTAATTATATTTTGGTTCATCTTGCAGACCTCTATGGTGTCACAGTAATCGCAGGAAAAGCCATATGCTGTTTTACTGGAGTCAATGATCTAGGAGGATTAAATCTATGCACAAAAGCTGCAGTAAATGTATGTCATACAAACAATTCATATTATTAGTTTCTATTCTAAGAGATTCCTTTCAAAAAATGTAGCACGACATTGAAGAACTGAAAAATATGGTGCCAACAAGATAAATTGATACATTTTTGTCCAGTAGAACCATAATGCCGAGGCGGGGAAGCGACAGGTAAAATAAGTTGAAATTATTCATAAATTTGTGAGGGAAGCAGATATTTATTTCATCAGAGATGGACGGACGAATTTAGTCCCTTAGCTTAATAGATTTTTTCATTATATTGTGAGCAAGAATACTCAATCACAAGATACACTTTTCAATTTTAAGCTGAGGTTGTTCATTAACATACTGGTGAAAGTGCTGGTAAAGGAGAGGTGTTGGATTACTTTGGATTGGCACTGATATCGTACGTTGGAAATGTGCAAGGGAATGAAGACAATGTTGCTCCTACAACCCATAAACATGTAAATACTTGATGTTAGTGGTCTTACATGGCTTGACCCCACATGGTTTGAAAACTGTTACATGTCTTCTGTTATTGATGTGCCTTATGACTTGACATTCTTACTCCGATATTATGTTAGTTTCTATTTTTTGGACTGGATCAATATTCATAAACTTAGATAGAGTTATCTACTTTTTAATTTTTAATTTTTTATATGTATCTCAATTTGTAAGGAGACATGAACTTACTAACATTTTTACAAGGAATTGTCTTAATCACTCTTAATTGCCTAGCTAGTGCAGGTATATGTAATATCGTTGTCTATCATTTGTAGTGACTTGACTGACTACTCTGAGAAGTATATTTGAATGTATGTAAAGGAAAATTCGTTACTTACCCTGAACTTCTCCACAGCTTCAGGACATTGTGTAAGAAAATATATGGAAAATGACATGGTCTTGTCTGTAGTTTCATGACCTCAAACAGTAGAGAAATAATTAAAATGACATCGATTTCTTGTGAATGATTGTCTCCATAGAGAATCCTTTTTAGAAAATAATTATGTTTTACTCCATCAGGACTACATCTCCTCTTGTCAATTATTTTACATTTCTTGCCTATTAAATCCCTCCTTGCCTAATAATCCAACAGGCTAACACAATATTAGTTAAAGAAAATAGGTGATAGTGAATTCTATAATAGAGGCCTTCGATTTCAATTAGAAGAATGTGAGAAGAGTTACAACCTTCATTGCTTTTAAATATGCAAACCCTGGTATCTTTATTGGTAAGGATATAATTCCTCCAACGAAAGCATAGAATATGGGAGCCATTTCATTTATTTCATCTTCTGTTTGAATACCCAGAAGTTGATTTGCCATCAAGCTAGTTTCTAGCTGCATGGTGTCTACATGATTAGTGTCACCAACCAATCGAACAAAATCACATATATAGAAAGAACTTGTTGCAACTCTAAAACTCTAGATTGTAAAGTTATTATGATTCCCTTCCTATTCGTATGTCCATAAAATAGAAAGAAGGAAAATTAAATGTAGTTTTCTTGGATTTTTACATTCAACCTCAAAGAACATTTGCCTATCTTTCCATGTACTCATTGTCTTTTGTAGAATGATTTGAATATCTGTGATAAAATTGTTTTTCACCTTCTTTGAAGTCATTAGATTTACAACAATACCATGAATTTTCCTGTGAATTTCTCCATGAATGGAAATAAAGCCTTTCTTCCCTACCATTCCAAGTCTCTAAAAGATTTTGGATAGCCTGCTCTGAACAACCTTCCTTCATTTTGTAAGATATATCTATTGAAGCTTGGATCTGCAGACATGACAGTACGCCTTCCAAAGAGCCTGTAGGAGAAGATCTTTCCATACCTGTAAAATTCAAGACATATATGAAAGTGCCCAAAATTAGAAATAGTTGAGAACATGAAATGATAAATATGAAACTCTTCATTGCATTTTGAATTATATCCAACCTTTTCACAGAGTCTTCAACAAATGATGGAGGGTGTGATCCTGATACACTTAAATACTAAATCTAAGTCAGAACTGCCAAAGAAAATAACAAGATACCCAAATAGTTAAGAGAATAATAGATAATTTCAATAACCTTATCGAGGATAATGATTTAGTGGATCTTGAGTTAATGCAAGTGCTCTGCACACGATGTTGTTAATGCAGGTGCTCTTGTGGGCAGCATATGGCATCTAGAAGCCTCAAAGGCCCTCAAGAAAGCATCAAGCTCAATCTGTTTGAATCATAGCAATCACTTCCTCTGAAATATAGTAAAAACCCACATACTCCCTTGCAATAATAATAAAACCCATATGGCAAAAAAGAAAATTTAAATCAACAGGGATGGATCTTGATCCAATCCATGATCTCTACCAAAAAATATTTTTCTCCTGCTTTAATCCAATCCATGGAAAACTAGGATTCTATTAGTAAAACCATAATGGATTTTGTGTTTTTCTTTTCTAGAAATAGATGTCTTGAAATTTTATCATTAGGGAAAAACAAAATTCACCATCTTAAACTCACAGATCCAAGATTGGCGAAAGGAAAACACCTGCAATTAAATTGACCCCTGCACCCATCGGATAAGGAAAACATCAGAGGCATGTAACAAAAAATCCACAAGCCCACAAAAAAAAAACCTTTCCCACAAATCATATTTAAACACATAAAATTTGTTTCTTCCAAAACTTGAAGTGGGTTTCATCGTGTCACGACAGAGCTACTTGTGGGATCATTCACTCCAGCACAGGTAACATTCCACAAGGTTTACATCTTTGGTCTGTGTTTGAAATAATGAGCTCATCCACTCCAACACAGGTATTAAAGATTTGAGAGTGCCTTTTCACAGATCAAATCAAAACACTGTGTATTGTGGTCCGTTCACACAGCAGATGTGACCATATAGAGCAGGGAAGACCATACATTTTGAACAATCTGAATGTCCTGTTCCTATCCTACATGATGGGTGATGGAGGAGAGGGTGCCTATACATTGCTCCAGTGCACATTTCATATCCCTTTCCTACCACATGGACGGCTGATAACCAGCCGTCCATCGTCGACCAATGCATAGTGTGTGTTGATTTGTCTTAGAGTTGTCAGAGGAGGGGAAAGTTTCTCCCAGAGAACATGCCTTTTGGTGTAAATATATCTAGAGAGGATTTTTTCCATAAAAAAACAGAGCAAGGTGTGGATAGTGACAACTTGCATTTACAAGGCCGAACTCAATTAGCAATGTTTCAATAATTAAATATAAAAGTGGAACAAAAAACAAGTCAAATAACCACCTGAAAGAAGCATAAAACCACATACAAAATGAATTCGAGTAAACATTGGTTTTCATAAACATTACATAAAGCTATATTTATTAGATTCATTGAATCACAAAGAAGGAAGAGCTAAAAGTTGGGAAACAAGAGATATATAAACAGAGAAATATTTCAAAGTTAGATTAAGCTTTACCCAATAGTACATTAGAATAATAGACAATTTAATAGAGAAAATAACTGGCATAAAGTATCTGAAATCAAGAAGTAACAGTGACTTACTCCATAACCACCAGAAGCACAAGGGTTCTTTGATAAACTGCATCCAACAAATGTATGGGCGATTTTCAGAGTCAAGACTTGGTATTCATCATAAACCCTCAAATCATCTACCCATAGGCAAATATCCAATGCTCCTTAAATGCCCTTGTGATAATAAAGTTAGAGTCTGAAATTTCACACATGCAGTATCGGCATATGAAAGAAAATTAGCTGTCACCATTTCTAAATTCTAATTGTGACAGTTTTAAAGTATCAAAATTAATTTGGTCGGTGGACCGTATCTCAACGTAATTTCAAAAAGGGAGTATGGTCACCACCACATGGTCCGCGTTTCCCGCCATGATTTTACATGCTCAATTATCGACTTACACGGCAGAGGAGCATGTGTCCCTGAATTTTGGCATTAATCCCGCAACTGCCATTACACTTTGAATCCAGATATATACGCATGACTGACCTTGGCATTTCTCATCCAAAAAAAACTTCACTGAGACCATCAAGATGTGGAGATCTCCCATTCTCGCCATATTTTTCATTCATATTTTCATATGGGGATCTGTCACTGCAAGAAATGGTAAGTTTGATTCTTCCACAACGTGTAATGCATTCTCCCAAGCAATGTAATGGTGTTTATTTTTTTCTGCCACAGTGTGTAATGCATTCTCATGAGCAATGTAATGGTGTTATTTTATTTTATATATGGTGTGCAGGGCTTCTTCCGAATGGAAACTTTTAAATGGGTCCAAAACCATGGAATATGAAAGGAACATTGATTTTAGGACAGAACTTGTTGCCATACTAGCAAGCCAAAGGCATTGTGGAATACATAACGTCAGAAAAAAAGCCGCAAGATTTGATGGTGGTCATTCCTCAGGGAATGTATGCAGTGAGGATGGGAAATGAGGTGTCCATTATCATTTGCATGGTTAGGGTTAAGAAAGGTTCTTACTATTCCCTTTCATTTCATGCTGCTCAGACCTGCACGCAGTCTGAGAGCTTGAATGTTTTAGTTCCACCATTTTAGGGAGAGGTGCCCATTCAGACCGTGTACAGTAGTAACAGTTAGGATACGTACATGTGAGCCCTTTGATTTATGTGAAAATTTAATTCCGTCTGTAAAGCTTGAGATTTATGTGGCTCTATAGTGAGTTGTAAATATTTATTCATCGACCTATTAATCTCCACCGTCCGTGCCAGTACCTGCTGTCAGAAGGGCCCGAGCTTTCTCCATTATAGACACGCCTTTCGGCATAACAAGTAAAAGGAAAATTTTACAAATCACTTTGAATGCCCCAAACATTTTTCAAGGAGGCCACATGACTTCACATGGGATCTATTATTGTTTCTACCCACTCCCACTCAAAAGACTTCACAACATGTTTTTTTTAATATTATAATTACGCCGAAGGCGTTCCCCCTATGGTAGAGGAACTCTGGACGTTTCTGCTGTGATGCTAAATTTGACAGACTTTTAGACGTTTTTCCAAAGGGATTAAATTTGATTGTTGATTGCATGTTTTTTTCACCTTTTCATGTAAATTTTTCCACCCCGTAGACTCTTATAAAAACCCCTCATTTCGCATATCCACTGGAGTTTTTTTTTTTGGTCCATTTTCAGATCCTTCTATTGAAAACGTGAACTTTCCTCATATGGGTATAAAACCACCAAAAATTGTCAGAATTCCACAGAAAATTGACTCTAGAACCGCCTGTAAAACTCCCCTAAATCCATATTTTTCTGCACATAGAATTTTCTTATTTTCCATTGCATAATTCAAGCAGGTTTTGATAGGCGTGGACACTCATATGACCGCGGGGCATGTTAGCAAACAAAATCATGAAAACAATTAAGCGGGGTTTTCTAAACTAGCTTGGTGTTCATGGTAGCAGAGCAAGTGTTGTTGGGACTTTCGAAGTTTGTTCTGTGTTTTTTTAATTCGGACAAGGTCACATGAGGCAACAGCCATCAATGTTTTCACACCTGTTTTTGTATTGAGGAAAGTTAGGGTTTGAAAAGTGTTTGGTACTGTTCTTCATCGACCGCACTCAGAAAATTACACAAATGAAGTGAGGAAAATGTACCCAACTGGGTATTTTCTTCAGCCGAGGTAAGTTTCTGTGTGCCTTCGTATGATCTATTTTAGATGGGAGAAGAAGGTGTCCACTACATTCCATTGGGAGAGGGAAATATTTTACTCTTACTAATCCTCTGCTTCTTTCACTCTCATAGTCGTTGCATTTGCTTACTGTGTCAGATTATCAGTCAATCGATCCAAGTAAGCGCCTTAGCTACCCTTGTTTTCTATCTGAATCTTGGTTTGAAATTTAATGTGCTCTTCTCTGTCCTGAATATGGTTTTATTTCGAGTTTTGGAGGTCACGGATTTGGTGGGTTGTTTTTCTTTTTTTACTAATTTTTGCTTCATGTCAGTTTCTAAAAATAGTGTGATTCGGTGCAGGGTAGGTTTCAATTTAGGTATAGATGAGTGTCTCAGACTAGCAATCTAGCCATCCTCCCACTGTATGTTGCTTATATTAATGTCACTTGGATCATCACCAAACTCAAAAATTCAACTTTTGTAATATCATACATTCCGCACCTTTTCTGCATGGACAAGCTTCATTGTCCCAAACACCATCTTTGTCTGCAAATTCAATGTTGATAATTTCTATAACAATACCAATATAGATAGTCAGCTAAGTACATATATGGATACACTTTGATAAGTCCTGCATGAAAAGATGTTAGAAATCTCCATCTCAATTATGATTTATAACATTGCTTTTATATATGCATATTAGAATTGAACCACTTCTTTTGATTTGGGTGAAAGCCAATTCTGAAATGTATAGAGTTGTTGGTGATATTAGTAGTTCTGATATACTCTAATTTTGGGCTAGAGGTTACTAGAGGAGCCTGAGGAGGTAGTGAGCCTTTAAGCCACATTAGCAATGATATGGGCAAGCAAATTAAACAAAAATTGGATAAAGGGGAGGGAAGAAATGTTTTTTTCTTGTTTTACCTTAGGGATGCTCCAACCAGCACCAATTTTGTGAACAAAGAAGGCCTCTTGATGGAAGCCATGCAGCTGACCACGGTAGACAGAGAGTGGTCTAAAAACATACAGTTTTCCACACCCAACTCGTCCAAAATGGTTATAAGGTCTTTTGCATAGGCTTCCACATAGCCATATCTTTGGAAATCAAAGTAGTCAAGATTCACACTCCCAGCACATATTAAATCAAATAAGAAAATCTAAAAATATTTGTTCCTTGTGAACATTTTAATAGGTTTTATACTTAATTTTAACCTTCAGGCTTAGAAGTGTGATATTTTTGGACAAGAATATCATCTCAAATGGTATGATACTAACATCCATTTCACATGCAGAATATGCATATTCTTGTAATGTCACAGAGAATAGTGACATCTATAGTTTTTGGGTGGTTTTATTGGAGCTTGTAACTGAAAACAACCAATTCAACCTAAATTTGGTGATAGCAAGGATATTGTTTACTGGATTTCACAGAAAATATGTTCACAAAAAGATGCTTTTGAGGTTCTTGATTCAAGGATTTCCAAATCATTTGAGGAACAAATGATCCAAGCCTTGAAAATTCTGGTGCGTTGTACATACAAAGTCCCAGCAGTACAGCCCAACATGAGAGAGGTTGTACAAATGTTGGTGGATGTTGATCCTTGCAGTAGTAGTTTTAAGACTACTCACAAGGAAGGAACCCAAAAGAATGCAACCTTGGGTATTGGCATTCCAGTGAGACAAAGTTCTCAGTACAAACATTGAAGAAATAAGCATTGTAAATATCATGTCCACTTAGGCTTTCCCTTGGCTTACAGATTGATTTGGAGGAAGCCAAGATTCATGTTTTCCATGACTCTTTGTACAGTAAGTGGCTCAGGGTCTACAAAGTGACAAACACAACATATTTCACAGTAAAGGTTTGACATATCTGTCACAAAACTACTCACTTGAATTGTCATGATGAGTAGAAGTTGATGCAAGCTGAATTTTGAGTAGTTTGAAATTTTTTCCTCCTTTTCTAGTTATAATATAGTTTTCTTGTAAGGCTGGTAATGCAGTTTATTGGTTTCAGTGGAAACACTCTTGATGTAACTTTATCCAATGCTTCCTTGCCCCTGTGCTTGATGATACATCAGGAGAATTTTTCCAAAGGCATATATTTATGATGTTGTAGTTGAATTATTTGTTCGTAGTGCATCCATATCTATTTTGTTGTAAGATATCTGAAGAAAATTATATAAAAGCATGCCTTTCCTACCCTTGGGTGTGGTCCTCTTCTTTTACACTTTAGCAGAAGTTTTTTCCTAATTATCTGATCCGGCAGAGTGCCAGTATTTATACTGGCTGGCTCAGTGGCTACTGTAGTCTTTGAGTCTACTCTTGACCCAGGGTTTAAGCCCAGTGGAGTCGCCCCTTATCTAGGCTCCACCAATACCACCCCAACCCAATTGAAATTGCATCCAGGGATCTCACTTAGTGTCCATGGCTCCACTCAGCCATGGACACTAAATGCCTCTTTCGGTATGAACTCTCCCCATTTGCAGTGGGGACAACTTGGGGCCAAGTGGAGTGAGAAAATCTGCCACTCACTCCACTTGGCCTTGAGGGCTTTCCCTACACAACAGCCCTTTGGCCGAAAAACAAACTGTATGAAAGCATTGAGCCCTCTCAAATGTGATGGTTTTTCAAATTTTAGCATGTTCTTGACGATAAGAAGTAGAATGGCACTAAAGGTTTTATTATACATTGACTTAACTACCTGACAACGTTACAGACTTTGGTATTTATGTATGCATTGTGTAACTAACTTTCTATATAATTTTAAGCTCAAATTTTATTAAGAAGAAGCAGCCCATGCTGTAAATAATAAAGATTCAGGGGATCATGAGTCTCATGGAACTTGAGCCATCTCTTACTTCTTATGAGAGGCCAGGATAGAACCTTGCACAACCCTCTCAGCTTCTCATGTAAAACGCATGGGCATGTCAATAGAATTCAATGCCTTTGTTTCCATTATTATACTATGACTGGTTTATTTTGTTGTTTGTTATCTCATTATATCACATAGTCCATATTAGTAAATTCCAATCTGTAAAAAAACAGGCAACAAAAACACTTAATCATTTCCCCTCTTATAGTCCTTTCTAGCTTTGTCTCTGGTGAAATATAGTAAGATTGGACAATATAGTAAATTTAGGTGATTTTTAAATTTATTTTTTTATTTTTTACCAATTAGCAAAGCCAATAAAATTGCATATGCAGATGGATATATTGGATGCCAACCATGAAGAACATTTCCCAGCTTATAACGAATTCTGTCATATAAAAGCTTTATACCCTGCCCCAACAATATAATCCATGGAAGTAGTAATGGATGGATTGGCATTGTCTCCCTACAAGGATGCCAAGAATCTACTTGAACCAACATACACATAACTCAATATAGGATGAACATCTAAACTGAAAATTGTGTATGTGGCTCAAATCTTATATCAATTGAAGATCACACAAACCCATTTTCATAGTTGTCTAGTGTAGTGCTTGTGCTCCTCCATTTTTCCTGAACAGAAGTGGGCGAACCAACATGCACATAACTCAATAATTTCCTATTCTCTTGGACACCATCAAAAGAATTATATTAATTCATACCTTTTTCAGCACACCCACCATATCCAAATTGTTTAATTTCCTGAAGCTGAGTAGCCACTTCCATCATATTAGGTCTATCATCTTTTTTAGCAGAAAGGCACCTGAAAGCCAATTCAGCAACCCTGCAGACCATGTCCTTCACCACAACCTTAACATCAATCTCAAAATTTGGATCCACAAGCTCCTCCAAAACCCCACACTGAATCTTAGATACAACTAAATTAGCAAGCCCAATGTCCTTGTTATTCCTGGTTATATCCATGGCCTTCTTAGCATAAATAAGCTCAGATAAAACCACCCCAAAGCTGTACACATCACTTTTGTCAATAAGCCTGTAGAAATTATGATAATCAGGGTCAACATAACCCGGGGTACCCTATGGGCCTATTGAAATATGAGAAACTTCCAGAGGCACCAGCCTGAAAAGCTCAAAATCCACCACTTTGGCTTTGAAATTTTGGTCTAACAGGATATTGGAGGACTTCACATCTCTGTGTAAAATTGGGGGTTTTATGGAGAAATGAAGATATACCAAGGCTTTTCTAGAGCTATACTTAGGTGGGTTTCCCATTTCAATTTTTTTGTTGCTTTAGTTTCTCTATGCAGATGGTCTACTAAAGTCCCATTCGAAGCATATTCATAAACCAAAAGTAGTTCTATGCGACACCAGTAATACCCAATTAAATGAACAAGGTTAGGATGGTTTAAGGAAAAGAGAATTTCTACTTTGTTGGAAAATTGCTTGACCCTTTTGGAATTGTCATGGAAAAGTTTTTTCAATGCAGCTAATCATCCGTCCTAGAGTTTACCCAGATACAAAGAAGCAAACCCTCTACCACCTAATTCTTTTTTCACATTGAAGTTGTCAGTCGTGTGTTCAAGTTCTCGGTAGCTGAAAATTTACAGAGAACCCTGAGAAATTCCTAGTTCACTGTACTTGTTTCTACAACATAGAAATAAGGCTATACATGCGGTAGCTTATAAGTAATGCAAATCATAAAAAAAAGGTAAAATCCCGTAGAATTTAATCATTTTGAAAAAATGTCCAAACAACTATCAAGACGTCAAATTTAGCATCGCTGCAGAAACGTCTGGAGGTCCTCTACCCTAATTTATTGCCATTTTGCCGATTAGACTGTTCACCTCACCTTGAAAAATTGGATTAACATAGGAATCATGATCATTAAAACTAAATTTAGCTCGAAAATTGTGGTTATGGATGCCTCGATGTGGATATACTAATTTTTATTTATATCCTTGAATGAGTTGTATGCTAGATGTTTTTTCCCTTTCTTCCTAGAATTGAGAACTCTGTAATGAAAAGTTAAAACAATTAAAGTCTGACAGGGTAGTGGGCTATGAATCTATTTTATGTGTACCAAATTTGAACAGTAAGTGTGTAGATGTTAAGAGAGAATACCTTTACCACTGTAAGCACTACTAAACTACTAAATCAAATGAAGTTTATCATGTTGTTAAAAATAAATATGCATTTCCCTTGGTGAGATCAAACTTTCGAGAAAATATATATATATATATATATATATATATATATATATATATATAAGTCTAGATATAATTTCTTGATGTGGAAATGTTGAATGGATTCAAACAAGTTATTGAACTATATCAACTGTAACATGAAAAATAGGGTACT
The DNA here is from genome assembly GCA_019776745.2 of Taxus chinensis. Lineage (NCBI taxonomy): Eukaryota > Viridiplantae > Streptophyta > Pinopsida > Cupressales > Taxaceae > Taxus > Taxus chinensis. Next base: position 732,028,294 of record CM034146.1, read on the forward strand.
ATGACGGAATGATGTTTATGGGAAGAGAAATCTTGAATCTAAATCACCCTTTTAAACTTTAACATATCTTCTTTGACCTCACGATAGTTCCCCTTGTCTAGCAAAGCTAAAGTTAAAGTATCGAATATATGTCTCGAAAAGCAAAACCTTAACATCTTGTTAGTTCCTTTTCATAACGAGGATAAAATTTAACATCAATTACTCATATTTTGAGAAACAAACCTTTAACGTAAGAATGAATATTAGGAGGCATATAGGTGTATAAAATGAAATTATTTAACAAATGACCTATGGATAACTAATGTAATTTGAGAAAGGAATCAACCGCGTATTCTCTGTTAAAGACTAATGCTTTGCAAAATAAAGTAATTAAGGTTTGAAAAATAGGAAATTGTAAACCTTATGTGTTTAATTCTCTTAAAAACTATAATGTCATACAATGAAAACCTAAATGTAATGAATATGTAAACCATGAAAAGGCCATGTCGTGGAGTGTGCCTATCTTGTGTTTCTTACTGTAATTGGGTCATTGTCCTGGTTTAAGTCGTTTTAGTAAGACATTGATGTGTATCCTATGTTATCCTATTGTATGAGTGGGTTCATGTTTATGTAAGGGTGTTATGTAATTTTAAGTCTATCTATTGGAGCCCATGTGTTGTTGTGTAATGAGAATTAAAAAAAAAAAGTATTTTTATTGTTGTATTTGTGTTACAAAATTGTGGGCATTACAGTCGTGCCGCCTTATCCACTAAGATGTGGATAATCCCACATATATGGGGATAGGTGATAGGATAATCCTTAAAAGGATTTGGTGGTTACCTCTAATGCGTGGCTTCAGCCATGTAACCATGTTTTGTCAGTTGCTGCAATATGACCAACTCGCCCATAGCTTGATGTGCTGAACGATTAACTTGCCCATGCATGACTCCTCAATAGGTCGTCGAGCGAACTCAGATCAACTCACCCAATGTAATTCATGATGACTTGATGCACAACTCGCCACTTAGCTCAACCGGGCTAACTTGGAGAGAAGTGGTGGTAGGCCACATGGTAGCAAACCACGTGGTGGCCTGAGGACCTACCACGTGGCTAATTATTTTCCTCGATTGTACCCGAAGATGATTTTACTTGAGTATCGAAGACTGAAGGATTGAAACACCACCCCGTACTCATCACCTTCGTATGATTTTATATTTCACCATTTTGTCGTGACTTGTCAGTTGTCCCGGTCCCATCCTGACATTGACTAACTTTGACTAGTCACTATTTACATGTACGGGCTTCGTTTTCTGCATTTAGATAGTCTTCGGAAAACTCATGGAGTTGACTTCCACAATGTGATGATCCTGGAGGATTTAGGGAAATTTTGTCCTCTGAAATGTCCTTCGGATCACTTCTAAAGAATGGGAATTTTCTATGCAAGTATAAGCAAACTATAATAAGTTAATTAGTCAATATAATGAATGATTCTACACAATTCATGCAAAACCATCTCCTAGAAAGGCCTACTCTATGTCCTTATTCATCTATTTCTAAATCGAAGAATGGGAATTTTCTATGCAAGTATTTTTAAACTAATAATAAATTAATTAGTCAATATGATGAATGCTTCTAAGCAATTCCTATGAAACCATCTCCTAATAAGGCTCACTCTATGTCTTTATTCATCCATATCTAAACCGAAGAATTGGAATTTTCTATGCAAGTTTTTTCAAACTAATAATAAATTAATTAGTCAATACAAAAATACTTCTATGCAATTTCTGTAAAGATAAGGCTCACTCTATGTCTTTATTTATCCATTTCTAAACTCAATAACATGAATTTTCTATGCAATTATTTCCAAGCTAATTAAAAATTAATTAATCAATACAACAAATGCTTCTACGCAATTCCTGTGAAACCATCTTCTATGAAGGCTCACTCTATATGTTTATTCGTCCATTTCTAGGAATTTTCTTTGCAAGTCTTTTCAATAATTAATTAGTCAATACAACGAGTGATTGTACACAATTCTTACAAAACCATCTTCTATGAGGGCTCACTTTATGCCTTTATTCGTCAATTTCTAGGAATTTTCTATGCAAGTCTTTTCGATAAATAATTAGTCAATACAACGAATGCTTTTGTGCAATTCCTGTGAAACCATCTTCTACGAGGGCTCACTCTATGTCGTTATTCATCCATTTCTAGGAATTTTCTAAGCAAGTCTTTTCAATAATTAATTAGACAATACAATGAATGCTTGTACGCGTTACCTGTGAAACCATCTTCTACAAAAGCTCACTCTTATGTCTTTATTAGTCAATTTCTAGGAATTTTCTATGCAATTTTTTTTCAATAATTAATTAATCAATACAATGAATGCTTGTACACAATTCCTGTGAAACCATCTTCTAGGAAGGCGCACTCTATGCCTTTAATAGTCCATTTCTAGGAATTTTCTATGCAAGTCTTTTCAATAATTAATTAGTCAATATAATGAATGCTTGTAAGCAATTCCTGCAAAAACCATCTTCTATGAAGGTTCGCTCTATCTAATTGTGAATTTCTAGGAATTTTCTATGCAAGTCTTTTGAATAATTAATTAGTCAATACAACCAATGCTTTTACGTAATACTTGCGAAACCATCTTCTACGAGGGATCACTCTATGTCTTTAATCATCCATTTCTAGGAATTTTCTATGCAAGCCTTTTCAATAATTAATTAGTCTATACAACGAATGCTTATACAAAATTCCTACGAAACCATCTTCTACAAAGGCTCAATCTTTGTCCTTATTCATCTATTTCTAGTAATTTTCTATGCAAGCCTTTTCAATAATTAATTAGTTAATACAACGAATGCTTCTATGTAATTCATGTGAAATCATCTTCTACGAAGGCTCACTCTATGTCTTTATTCATCTGTTTCTAGGAATTTTCTATTCTTGAGTCTTTTCAATAATGAATTTTTCAATACAACGAATGCTTCTATGCAATTCCTACAAAACCATCTTCTATGAAGGCTCGTTGTATGTTTCTATTCCTCTGTTTCTAGGAATGTTCTATGCAAGTCTTTTCAATTATTAATTAGTCAATACAAGAAATACTTGTACACAATTCCTCTAAAAATATCTTCTAGGAAAATTCATTTTATATCTTTTTTTGGTCCATTTCTAAGAATTTTCTTTGCAAGCCTTTTCAATAATTAACTAGTCATTTTCTAGGAAGGGACACTCTTATGTCTTTGTTTGTCCATTTCTAAGAGTTTTCTATTCAAACCTTTTCAATAATTAATTAATTAGTCATCTTCTAAGAAGGCTCACTCTATGTCTCTTTATTCGTCTATTTTTAAGAGTTTTCAGTGCAAGTCTTTTCAATAATTAATTAGTCTTCCAATGCATGTCTTTTCAATAATTAATTAGTCAATGAAAGGAATGCTTGTACACAATTCCTTCAATTTATTTGTCCATTTCTAGGAATTTTGTATGCAAAGTCTTTTCAATAATTAATTAGTCAATACAAGAATGCTTCTATGCAGGTCTGGAATTTCAAATTATTTGTGCCCGTCAAAGTAAAATTTGTTGACCGTTCACCTCTTTCACTCGGCTGTAATTTCAAGAAATTTTTATAGATATATGTATAATCTATTCATATATATATAAATAGATATATATGTATGTATGTATAGATATATACATATATATATGTATGTATGTATATGTATGTATGTATGTATGTATGTATGTATATATATATATACATACATACATACATACATACATACATACATACATACATACATACATACATACATACATACATACATACATACATACATACATACATATATATATATATATATATGAATCTAAATCTCCCTTAATCCTAATATTTATTTCTTGACATCACGTCATACTCACTTGTGTTGAAAGGATAAAATTTAAACTTTGAATAAACGTTTGGAAAGCATAATATTAACATAAGAACGAGAGAATTAGGAACTTTGTATGTAATTTGAAATATGGAAAATAATTATGTAAGTTACGAAGATTGTTGAAAGGGCTTAAGAACCAACTTAAATGGTCGAACTGTAAGCTGAATGTGAATGAATTTAAGAATCTTTAGGTGGAAAAACTGATAATATTATCCTTTCATAATAATGTTTTTTTGAATGTTAATCGTAACTAAGATGTAATCTTGGTAATGATGTGTTGTGGGTTTTCCAATCCTTGGATCCCTTCTTGTGGTTGGGTCATTGCTAGCATTCGTCCATTGAGGAAAGTGTGGCATCAACAGGTATATTGTGTTGTCATGTGTTTATGTGAGTTGATGAATTATGTAACTATCTTATGCATTGTTGAGTTTCTCTTCCTGGAGACCTTGTGGGGCGGTGTAGTGAGCATTGTAAGTTTTTTAAAAAAAACTATACTTGTATTTTTACTGTTTTATTCGTGTGTGTAAAGCATCGACATTACATCTTTAGATGAGTTCTAATGTAGGTGGTGTACGGATTGCACTTCAACCCAACCATTAATAATTTTACAGGTATTAACAAAATATTAGATTTTTGAAGGAAATGTGGTTGATTTCATAGGGCTTAACACATGATTGATAGCTGGTTTTTCCAAGAAATTCTTATACCAATTATCTGCAAAGTTTATGGAACATACTAAGTCTCATCCCTATCATAGATAAATCCATTCAAGAGGACTAAACCATCCCATCATCAATTAATTTGAAAACATGTTCCCTCCCTTAGCAAAGTATAGTTTCAAAACTAGAGACGAAGCAATTATAGAGAATTTCCAATAATTTCATCTCCCTCACACGCATATCTGCATTTAGATGAGTCAATAACAAAATTAGACCCTTGTTAATTCATCTATATATGTTTAGCGTATATCCTGATTGATCTATCTTTGATAATGTTCAAATGTAAATGTTAATGTTTATTTAATACCATTAATAGACATGTTGTTCTAACCTTAACCAACATTAAATAAGTAAGAACTCACATTCACACTTATTTTTTTTGGGTAAAACATTTGTTGAACCCACTCATTGATTAAATGTTTAGTTTTACGTCTTTAATTTAGGACAAATTATGTCAAAACAATCCTTTTACAAAAACTCTAATCATCTTTAGGGCCACCATCCATATTTTTCTTTCAAAATTCATTTCTCATTTATCTCTTCAAACATTGTTATGGGCACCTCTATGTATCCTTTCTAATATTCCTATAAAACATTGATATTTATTTTTATTAGATAAGGTAAAAAGTTTGGATTAAGGCTTCAAAGGTCCATAGAAAAGATGCATCGTGATAAGAGATAAGAAGGTAAAAATATAAACATGGGAAAAAGTAGGTTAAACAAACTTAACCTTACACCTAGTCCCAAACAAAAGACCTAGACCAACAAACCCTAAAGGCAACGAGTATGGAATCCTAAAACAACCATACCACAACATAAAAAACATCATTAATAGAAGTGATGTGAAGGGTCTAATGGAAAATGAGAACCAAGTCGTTTATATTTCCTTGTCGCAAATCAGATCAAAGGATCTTCCATCGTAAACAACTGTCATATTTCATGAAACTATTTCTGAGAAATATTTGTAACCTAAACCTAACATTTTAAGGTCCCTAAGATTTCCAAGGACAATTTCTTTTTCAACATTCAACACAATTTCAAGAATTCCAACTTGGGTTCCATTTAATTCTTCATCCTTTATCAACTTTACATTTTATTTAATTTCATTAAGCGTATTCAAGTTATTGTGGATCTCCACTTGATTCAACGAAGAATTTTCATCGTTCTATAAGGGAAAAGGGGTAGTTGTGGTCCTTAATATAACCTTGTTATTATAACTTGATCACACAACAATACTCATGGTCAAGGCGTAGTAGGGATCCTCTATTTCAAACTGACCCCAGATGTGCCATCTCCACTCTTAACCTTGACCATAGTACACAGAACTGAGGCATATATATGTGGTCAAGATCATAGACAGAGGCATCCTCAAAATTTTCTACAAAATTAGGCTATGAAACATGGAGATCTATCACCGGCATGGACCCTGATCCCACCACGACCCTATCCTTCCTCCCTTCCACTGCCAGGTCATTGTTAACCTCAAAACTCTTAATCGACAGATCCAATGTAGCCTCTCCATTCTTGATTGGACGCCTTCCTCATCCTAACCTTCATGGCAAAAAAGTGCCCAACATGTATGTATTTTTGGTAAAGGATATTGAATGCCTCAAAAACACGCTACTGAGACCAGACCCCATGTTTGGTGATGAGCCTAATAGAGGTAAGAGTTGGAGAATCAACAACCATGCTAATGCAAAAATGGGGATGGGTCATCATGGAGAAGACTCCAGTGGTGGGATCAATAACCAAAGGGACACCTAAATAACTAGCAATGCCCATAATCACATCATGATCCCAAAAATCCAAAGGAAGAGTAGGAAATCTAACCCACACAAGAAAAACATTAAGGTCCGAGAAACCAGAGAAAATACCTAGAGCCCATTTTTCTAAATTTAGGGAATTTCTCCCAAACAACCAAGGACGCTCCCGTAAAACCATGAGAAATTCTTCTTCAAGAAGAAAATGGAAGAGGAAAGATTCAAAATTGAAGGCAAAAATCTCCATATTTCCTCTTGGATGTCATTTCGACTGTGCCCAAATTCTCACTATTTCAATGTTAGGATGAGTACCCAGAAACCTTTCTTAGAGAGTAAATTCAAATCTCTCTTCAAATCTATCTATAAAACATTGGGGACCAGAAGGGAGGGGGCCTCATTGTCCTAGGAATGGTAAAGTAGTGTAGAGGGAAAGGGCTTCTTACCAATGCTTTTACCAACTCTTACTACCCACAAATCTGCTTTAAAAATGGATGATCCAGAACCTTCCCTGCCCTATCCATCAAGATTTTGAAAATCATTTTCTTACCCACTCTTTCTCCTATCAGGCTCCATTTGCTTGATGCATATAAAACTTTGGATGGTAAGTGCTTTTTATAAACTAGAGATATGAACTTGAATGATGGAGTAGAGGAGAAAATTTTTCAAGTGGGACATGGGGGTGGGCTTGGTTCCATGATATTTGCCAAATGATCCACATTTAGAGTGCACCACCGTGTTCTACTTGGTCCACATGAAGAAGTTTGACCCCTACATCAAGGTGTCCCCATGGCCACTTGTTGAAGGTCTCTAATGGACTAAATGGAATGGAACTTTGGTTGATGATTACAAACTACTTGTAACTCACCAATAGCCCAAGACCTTGAGTCCAAAAACATTGATATTATTAATGAATAAGAATTTAAATAATTTCTAATGCTTAATACTAGCAATCACATGTGTATAATGTGATGTGAACGTCAAACGATATATGTTATTTAACTTATAGGGACAATTATTACTTTTGTAGTTGATGTTGATAAGGGGTGTGATTGTTTTTGTAAGTGTAGATATATGGATGAACCTCTTCATTTAAAGGTTCCATCTCTACATTTGAAACATATACATTTGTAAATTTTATATCATGAGTGCTAGCCTTTTGTGGCTAATTTTTTTTTCACACTAAACATGTATACATTTGATATCATTTTGGATAGTTAATTACTTTTGTAGTTGATGTGGTTTGTAATTATTTGGAGGAAATTGTGTTAGCATTGCATCGATTGTTTGGTTGGTCTTTTGTTGATTTTTTTTTTGTACAGTCGATAAAGCGTATGATTGATAGTGGTAGTGTAGGAATATAAATGAAACATTACATTGATTTTTTCTATGTGTACATTTAAATTTGTTACAAATTTGTACATATATCATGACATCTGAACTAAACATGTATACATGAAGACCTTTGTACATTTGTAGAATTCATATCATGAATGGTAGCCTTTTGTAGGAAATTTTATTTTTAGTAAACATGAATACATTTGATACCCTTTGATTGAAAATGCCGCTTTGGATACAAGAAGTGTTGAGTAAAGTAGCAGTGGAGGTGTTATTGAAGTAGAGGGTAGTAACTATGAAGGGTTGAGGGATAGTAGTCTGGACTCCTCCTTTCTTCTTGATACAAGTGTTGGTATGTGTGCCATTTTTTATTACCTTTTGAATGAAAAAGGAGGTGAAATCTGTAGATTTGCAAGCAATGGAACTATGGAGAAAGTTGTGAATGTTTCTAAAATTGGAGGGTTGACGTAACATTTGGTACTTGAAATAGTGTCAACCAAGGTCCCATTGAAACCGGAGACACAAAGATGTGGCATAGAAATAATGTCCTCAAGTTCTTTGCTTATCTCATCTAAGTGTTGTCCCCACAAAGTGATAGTGACACTGAATCCTGACATGTCCTTTAATTGTAGAGTTCTTCTCTTTGTTTCAGACTTGTTATGCCTATGAATAGTTGAGCATGGTGATAACGCAAGAACAATGCCAATCATATCAACAAAAGAACCGAAAAATGCTTGTAGGTATGTCCTTGATTTTGGTGAAGTGAAAGTGATGGGAAGGTATTGTATCCTCATTTTCTATGAGTGGAGTTATGGTTGAGGATGGTTGCAGGAAAATATCCAAAGCATTATTCAAATGGTTGTAACATAGCTTTGCATTAGCAATCCTCCCATTGGAAATTGTATATAGTTTCCCATTCTCGATCTTCCCAAAAACAAAACCACCTCCCCTTGCATTGTGATATTCACAAATGATTGTTTTTGCTAGGGCACGACCCTCTGCAGACCACATGTGCCTAGATGCATTCAATCCACTTATTTGAGTTGGTGTTGTCGCAAAATATGTGTTAACCTGGTTTGCACTTGCATTTATTTGTGGCAACTGAGTATCTTGGAGAGCATTTGTTAGTAGTCAGGTTGGAGCACCGATTGACATATGTGTTTTGACAACAATGTCCATTTCAATGATAAGAACAGTCCTGTGATGGGAAATAAAATGGGGAAAAAATTAAAACTGAGCAACGGATGGAAAAATCAAATGGAAAGAAAATGGAATTATTGTAGGGGAATTATATACATTGGTAATTGAGCAAGTGATGAAGCTTATAGTTCATTTTTTATCATTCTAACACAGAATTTTTTTAAGCAGACAATGAAGCCTTCTTGTATTGATTTGTCGGTTACATGGTTTGCAAATTTGAAGGATAGAAGTGATGTTTGAAAATGTAGCCCATCTGAAAGGTCAACACGAGGTTAGGCACCCATGTTGAGAACAAAGCATAGGGAGAACAAGTCCAACATATTCCTAAGGTTTTTATTCATCTTGACAAACCTCCGTGGAAACCATTGGTGTACAAAATCTGGCACTCTATGCAATAATGACAATAGTCTCAAACAATCAAAATTTCAAACCCAAATGAGATGAAATTCAAATAACCAATTCTTTAATGGTTTAGTTAAAACCATAGATATATCTATGATTTTATGCATGGTTCTGAGTATTTATTTCTGTTTTTGAGATCTATAGATTTACATTCCTTTTATGAGAGTAATAATCAATAACTACATTACCAAAATGACACACAAGTCACTAACTTAGGTATGAAACCTATCCAAAAGATAAATACAATCACATGCAACACACACCGAGATTATCAAAATACACCCAGAAAAGAATAATATTAGAAGCTAAACATTTACAAGGTAGAATTTTAAGAATCATAAATGAAAAATTGAATGAAGACCTATCCATAGATCCTTCCAATTTCTATACCAATACAATAAAAAATGAACACAAGCGACTAGTTATATTCTCATCCACCTAACTATGATTGGGAAATCTAACTTAAAAGGGATAGTTATATTTCGGTTCTGTGAATCAGCCCTTATTACTGGGGGTAGCATGTTTTCTTCAAAGACTTGAATTAGAAAGAAATAGATTTTTCATTGCAAGAAACAAGGAACATAAGCCTATTTTTGCAATTATAACTATGTATTTGTATACAGACTAATTGGCATAAAATGCAGAAATGTTATTTGTTTGTGATGTTTCTCTAATAGTTCAACCATAATAAAAATATGTCTTGGTCAAAGTTTCTCATCGAGTATCCCAAATCAAGGAACTCAAGCACTGTGGAGATATTAGGATAATGCAGGGGATTAGCCTACCAGGGGAAAGTCATCAGATGGACTGGTACAACTAGCTTGTAGATCATGAGAGATTAGGAACAATAACTGGCAAATAATAAGAGTGTATGAACATTCAACTTACAAATCATGAGAATGGGCCAGTGGCTTTAAGATAGATAATTCTAAGATATTTGAGCTGATTTTTTTCTTTCCCTAAAAGAAAGTATGCATGCGTTCATTTATACGTGAATATAAGGTAATTATCATCTTGTATATTGAGTTCTATAAGTTATATTCTCATCCACCTAACTATGATTGGGAAATCTACGATTTGAGATCGAGGCTTTATAAATCTCAAACAACCTTAAAAAATAACATTTGATCTCAAAGACTAATTACAAGGAATTAGAGACAGTAGACGGGGTGTATTCACTTTTGTATGCATGTTTTTCTATGTAACTTTGTGAATTTGACTCCAACTGCCTTCTCTGCTCGAGACTTCATGATTACAAAATTGAATCAGGTAATTAGACTCTGATATATATCTGTTATCTCAACACCGTACAAACTCATCTGCCCAAAATCATTAAAATGACATCCTACAAAAATTTTAGTAAATAAACTTAAAAAACAGTAGAGCTAAAATTATTCTAAATGCCCATAAGCCTGACAATAAACCCTCAAAACTCTCTGCCAAAAATCCATTAAGAACCATACTAAAAAAATTACAAACAGAACATTTAAAATCTTAATCTTACCAGTGCTTACAAGTAATATGGATGTTCAGATAGAGATTCCACCTTTCAGCTGCAGCAGTGGAAATGAATCTTCTGATATAGGATAGTGTAACAAATAATCTTTTGCACCCTATTTAACTTGGATTTTAGTAGGATTTTAATCCACCCACTGAGTAATGTTAACTGCACTTATCTGTCACTTATGATCATGCATGGTTTCCATTCAACAATATCCATCATAGTGGTTGCATGGTGTAAAAATCATAAGGTTCTACTGCAATTTATAGAAGATTAAATTTATAACTTCCAGTTTTTAGTTTCAAAAAAAAATATCAAATTGAATTTTCCATAAGCTTCGAATTGGCAAAATAACTTCCAATAAAATAGGAGTAGGTGTGGTAGAAATTTCTTGTTTGTCTTTCGCCTACATGCAGAGAATGAAGAGCATAACAATGCATTATTTTGCTATTAATTTTTATGATATCCTCAAATACCCGTGGCATGCATCAGTCATTTTGCCAGCCAACACTATGTAGACAGACAAATATCTGAGGTAACTATCCCAACGTCCAAATCCCGTCCAAATGTATCAACAAAAGTGGAATTTTGTGAGCTTTTGTAGTTGCAAGTGCCAGGAAGACATGAACTATTTGACAAAATGCCTTAAACAGATGTAGTCTCATGGACTACAACAATTGCAGCATATACATAATGAATATGCTGGAATGATTGAAACAAAGCGGGAACATGTCAATATATAAATGAAAGTCAAATTTGTGATATGACCTGTTTGACAAAATGCCTCAAATAGATGTAGTCTCGTGGACTGCAATGATTGCAACATATACACCAAATATATATGCTGCAACTATTGAAACAAGGCAAGAACACGTCAATGTATAACTGAAAGTGGATTTTTATGAGATTTTGTTGTTCCAAGTGCCCTAGAAGACATGAACTGTTTGACAAAATGTATCAAACAAATGTAGTCTCATGGACTACAACACTTGCAAGGTATGTTGTTCCAAGTACCTTAACTTCCCTTGTTTTCTATCTGAATCCTGGTCTAAAATTTAATGTGCTCTTCTCTGGCCTGAATATGGTTTTATTTCGAGTTTTGGAGCTCACAGATTTGGTGGGTAATTTTTCTTTTTTTAATAATTTTTGCTTCATGTTAGTTTCTAAAAAATAGTGTGATTTGGTGCAGGGTAGGTTTCAATTTGGGTATAGCCGAGTGTCTTAGTCTAGCAATCTGGCCATCCTCCCACTATATGTTGCTTATATTAATGTCACTTGGATCATCATTAAACTCAAAACTTTAGCTTTTGTAATAACATACATTCCACACCTGTTCTGCATGGACAAGCTTCATTGTCCCAAACACCATCTTGGTCTGCAAATTCAGTGTTGAGAATTTATATAACAATACCAATATAGATAATCATCTAAGTACATATATGGATACACTTTGATAAGTCCTGCATGCCAAGATGTTAGAAATCTCCATCTCAATTATGATTTATAACATTACTTTTATATATGCATATTAGAATTAAACCACTTCTTTTGATTTGGGTGAAAGCCAATTCTGAAATGTATAGAGTTTTTGGTGATATTAGTAGTTCTGATATACTCTAATTTTGGGCCAGAGGTTACTAGAGGATCCTGAGGAGGTAGAGAGCCTTTAACCCACATTAGCCATGATATGGGCAAGCAAATTAAACAAAAATTGGATAAAGGGGAGGGGAGCACTATTTTTTTCTTGTTTTACCTTGGGGATGCTCCAACCAGCACCAATTTTGTGAACAAAGAAGGCCTCTTGATGGAAGCCATGCTGCTGACCATGGCAGACAGAGAGTGGTCTAAAAACATACAATTTTCCACACCCAGCTCGTCCAAAATGGTTATAAGGTCTTTTGCATAGGCTTCCACATAGCCATATCTTTGGAAATCAAAGTAGTCAGGGTTCACACTCCCAGCACATATTAAATCAAATAAGAAAATCTAAAAATCTTTGTTCCTTGTGAACATTTTAATAGGTTTTATACTTAATTTTAACCTTCAAGCTTAGAAGTGTGATATTTTTGGACAAGAATATCATCTCTAATGGTATGATACTAACATCCATTTCACCTATAGAATATGCATATTCTTGTAATGTCACGGATGAGAGTGACATCTATAGTTTTTGGGTGGTTTTATTGGAGCTTGTAACTGGAAAACAACCAATTGAACCTGAATTTGGTGATAACAAGGATATTGTTTATTGGATTTCACAGAAAATATGTTCACAACAAGATGTTTTTGAGGTTCTTGATTCAAGGATTTCTAAATCATTTGAGGAACAAATGATCCAAGTCTTTAAAATTTCAGTGCATTGTACATACAAAGTCCCAGCAGTACGGCCCAACATGAGAGAGGTTGTACAAGTGTTGGTGGATGTTGATCCTTGCAGTAGTAGTTTTAAGACAACTCATAAGGAAGGAACCCAAAAGAATGCAACCTTGGGTATTGGCATTCCAGTGAGACAAAGTTCTCAGCACAAACATTGAAGAAATAAGCATTGTAAATATCATGTCCACTTAGGCTTTCCCTTGGCTTACAGATTGATTTAAAGGAAGCCAAGATTCATGTTTTCCATGACTCTTTGTACAGTAAGTGGCTTAGGGTTTAAAAAGTGACAAAAGAAAACATATTTCATAGTCAAGTCTTGACATATCTGTCACAAATCTTCTCACTTGAAGTTTCATGATGAGAAGAAGTTGATGCAAAAAAATCGCAATCCTTGCACAAACAAATTTGTAGCCACTCAAGTCAAATGCCTTACAAAGTTGCCATTTATTTCTTCGTTAGATTCAATAAAATTGTGTGAGATCAAAGATGATTCTTGAATCCTAATGTGTTCTCGTAAGCCCAATAATTAGAAAAAAAACATTCCTCTTATTGACATTAAAGTTCAAACAATTAAGATGATGTAGCATTAGTTTTGATTACTTCAATTTATTTTTCAATGTTTGATTTCATTGATTTTTTAATTAGCTTATTGACACATACATTAATTTATTATCAATATACTTCATTTGATTTGATGTGTTTGTGACTTAATATCATGTTTATATGTTTACACATTATTGTATTTTCTCGAGGCCAGCTTATGTGTGCTACCGCATTGTCTTTGAATCAAATGGTCGACCCAGGGATTCAAGCCCAGTTGTTTTTGGCTTTCAAATAGGCTTGACCAATACCTGCCTTGAATTTTTCTACCGAAATCTCCTATTGGAATCTCACCTTGTATTATGTCCATGTAGGGTGGTTCTCAAATTCTTGCATCATCGAATATGCCTGTTGTCAATATGAACTCTCCCCATCTGAAAGATGGGGAAAAGTTTCATGAATAGCCACAACCCTTGAGTGAAGCAACTCTGCCACTACAATTCACTAATGGCCTTGAGGAATAATGCCATATTCACAATTGGTTTCTTTGGCTAAAAGACAAATTGGTTATAGAAATCATTGTTAGACTTATCAAATGGGATGATATTTCTTGATTGTAATGTCCATGTTGCTTGACATATCAGAAGTAGACCTTCCCATCATTATAAGGTTATATATATATATATGACTATATACTACCTGACAGTGTATACAAACATAATTGTAATGAATCGTATGCAGTAGTGTAATTTAACTTTGGAGATAAGATAGAAGATAGAAACCCTAACTATAGACAGAAGAAGCATCCATCTATTTTATTGATAAATAAGAAAGATAATAAAAGTAGTTATAGAGTCGCATATTCAAACCTTGATGGTAATATTGCTAACAATCTTCTGAGAAGTCAGGACAAAACCTGTACATGACCCTCATGAAAATGTCTCATCGGCTAGTTACACTCTCACCATTTCTCTATATAAAGACGTCGATGCCTATTGATTTTCACTTATGCATAATGTGACTGGTTTATAAAACAACCTCTTTCATCTCATCAATATCAAATCAGTCTCTAAACCAGGAAAGTCCAATCTCCAAACAGGAAGTTAGGTCATTGTCATCTTCGAAGTAAAAAAATAGGATCATTTACGTCATCTCCAAACAGGATCCTTTCTAACTTTGATCTATGGTGAGTTATTACTAAGAATGCCAAGAAATATAGTACCATTTCTAGAGTGATAGGAACAACCTCAAATTTGTTACTTTCCTACAACTATAGCAAAGCTATTATCAAATTTTTCTCGATCTCAACCATTTCGTAATGGATTGATGCCTCGGTTTCACATGGCTGAACTTGGTATATACCCCACTGGTGTCCTACAGTTTTACCAAAACACTCAATAGCAACTCTTCTATGCAACCTATGATAGTTACTCTTGTACTGTTTTCCATTCAATTCCCATCACACACTGATCCTTTAGAACGTCCCTTGAAGTGCATTCAACATGGCTACAGGACTACCATTACAAAGATGTGGATCTTGTCATTATTTTCAATGGAAGGCCATCTTTGTCTTATGAAGATATCAATTATTTGGAGTCTCATATACCAATTATCCACTTGATGCAACTACTAAGGTAAGTAACTTGAAGTCACTATCATAGTAATCATACCTATTGGGCACTACTATCCACTTTTTTAATTTTAGGAATTTTGATTTTGTGGTTATTATAATATTGATAAATGCATCGAAGTCCTGGTGGACATTTACATGGTTCCCCAGAATCCTTCAAAAATCAGGAATTTCCCTCAATCGCGATTTCAATATACCGCTTTTCTACAAGGTGGGTAAGTGCACCAAGATGGTGGATAGTTAAGTGGACATAAAAACGTGAAATTTAGGTACCATGAGCATGGTTTATAAATCATGCTTGCGCAACTATTTTTATAGGCATCGAGTGATGGTTCGAACCTAAAATCGCATGATTGCGGTCCTCTGAGACAAAAATTAACAAACCCGCGACTCCTCATTTTCCATCATTTTTCCTTTCCAAACCGCGATTTATCCTAGACCTTTGGCACTCGGGCTTTGAATACCCCCTAAAAATTACTCTTCGGACTTGTGGATCAGTGATAGTTTCAACCATGCCGCCAAGACAAAGAGGTAAGCCCTCAATTTTGATCAATTTTGTTTACAGTTTCATGGTTTTTTTGAAATGATTGTTCATGGGTTTTTCAATTTTTTTGTTTTGTCAGTTGCTCGGCAAGCTCGTAATTCTTGTAAACCATCAAAATATTCCTCAAAATCCATCAAACAATCCTCAAAACCCTCCTCCAAACATAGATCCACCTCCTATGGCTCCTTCTATCCCCACGGAAGCCAGCAGGAACACAAGATAATATCATTGGAAGAATCCGAGAAAATAAAATTGTCATTGAGAACCTAATTCAGGACTATAAGACAAAATCATGCTACAAATCCATCCCGCATGACTTTAGCCAATACATTGCAAACATTGATTAACGAAGTCGAGTCCGCAACCAACCAAATACATAGATGGAATACCTTTAGAGGTGACTGTAGGCGGTAGTGGTATGCGGATAAACTATCCCATGCGGCCGTAAAAGACAAAAAAAATTGGAAAATACCTCATTTGTTCATTATTTACCCACCCTAGAACTAATGCCCCGCCATAGTTACTTGCAAACGGTTCCCAATCCATTGGTGCCACGATGACTGAATCAAAAACAATTTTTGGGACCGATGGTAGATGGTTTTTATTATCCACCATGCAACAACAATGAGGTTCCTCTTTATTTTTTGAAGAAATTATATTGCGAGTTCGTGCTCAATGAGGTCCCAAATTATTTTGACTTTTCTGAATTTTTTGGTCGAGGAGGTGGCTCTGCACAAAGTAGACCTGGTGCACGCATAGGTCAACCTAGGATCCCCCATGCCCCAAAACCCCCACTGCCTTCAGTTATCCCTCCTATAGTGAAGGAGGTTGTGGAGATTGATACATTGCATGCATTGAGGGAGCTCACTGACACTCTGACCCAGCATAGTGACCAGATTACATCTGGTGATGTTGGTGGAGGTGCCAGTTCTAGCGCACCACACCACTGTGGATCATGTGGTGCCGTATGCACTGCAGGTGAGACATCATTTGCTAGTTCACATGATTTCTTTTCTATAGATGAGATGCTAGGGAATGTTTTTGGAACTGGTGCAACTGATATTGGTCTTTCACAGGTAAATTTGAAATAAATATAAATATATATATATATATATATACAATAGTTTAATTCACATGTTTGAGATATATATATATATATTTGATTGTACATCATGTACATACATGTAAAAAACTAATTTTTTATTTTGAGCCAGTGAAGGAAACATCCGGCGTCGACATGCTAGGTACTGCAGCTGGGTGTGTTTCAAACGTAAGTTTCAAGTTGTATAAACTTACATTTTTAATTTCATTTGATTGCACTAAATTATTATTATAATGTTTCACCTGTATGTTGTACATATTAATATGTTTCTCTTTTATACACAGGAGCCTAGCGGGTCATCATCTGCTATGGGAACTGAGGCTACTGGCACGCCTCACATGAGTTTTACACAGGTTAGTAAATCTCTTTACACTTTGTTTCTAATTATTGGAAGTTCATGTGGATTACATGCTTTGGACCTCTGTTATGTGGTGCACAGTCATGTAGATTTTAATATTGATTTGTACATGTTTTTTGTATAGCTTATGACTGCTAGAGAGACTCCTCCATATATGCAGACTATGGAGGCTACTGTAGATACTGCCATAGCATCTGCAGATCCACTAACTGAGGTACAATTTTTCAAATTTGTTAAATTTTGGAGGTTCATTATTTCTTATTACTTAAATCTACAATATCAAATTTTGTATGTATATGTGAAATATTTAATTTGAAAATTAATTATTTTTATGTAGCTTACCCCTCGTGAGTCTATTATTGTCCCTGCGATGCGTCAACAACAAATTGATAGGGATCACATGACATTGCGGTAAGATTTCACATGCATTTTAACTAAACTGTACAAGTTTCTAAATTTTGAATGTATTTTAAAATTTTGGGTGTTAAAAACTTGTTGTTTATGAATGTGCAGGTTAGGTTGCAGGCATGCTTAGATACACCTAGGACCACATGGATGAAATCCATAGTGGCATCTCCCTCAGCTACATCCCCAGATCGTGGACGTGCTACTTCTAGCAGGGCGAAGAGAGGGAAGATGTTTCATGAGTAGTTTCATAGTCCAGCTGGATGTACATAGATATCTATATGGGCCATCTGGTCATAGTGAACATGTTTCTTCATATAGTCCATTGTATATATATATATATATATATATATATATATATATATATATATATATATATAGCATTTTGCGACTACATGTGGTCCCATATGTACATTATGACACACTTAGTTTGAGATGTACACATACATTATGAACTTATGTATATATTTTCAGAGACGTGCATCTGGAGCACACTTTTTTTGATTCTTATATATCCATGTGTGGTGGTTTTCATAACGATAAATCTGAACTATATATGTTTGATTTGATTTCATTGCATGTATGATATCCTTCTATGTATGTTTTCATAACCATTTAAATTAGTTCTCTGATATGTACATGTTTGATTTAAATATTTAATCATGTCTTCTTGTATTTGGATTGAGATGAAATTTTTTCATTAGATTAGGTATTTTCATATGGTTTCCTGCTTCAAATTTCAAGTGTTTTCGATCTCTAGAATTGCAAGGATCTAAAAAGCCGAAAGTTTTTTCTCTGAAATTTTAAATGGGATGCTATAAAAAATTAGAGTACCAATGGAAAATATTTTTATATCATCTTCAAGGAGTTCATGAGTAGAAGTTACGGGCAAAATTGTAGGGGAAATGGAGCAAAAATGAAGGAGATATGAGCAAAAATGTGATATTTGCAATAGGGTTTCTTAAAAATTTAGTAGCATAACTAAATACTAGCAGCAATGAAGGAAAAGGAAATATTAAAAAGGATTAAAAAAATGGATAAGTGTATGTTTATACTCACCTCTTAACATTAACCTAGCTAACTCACCTTTTAACTCATCCTTGACCATTCTGGATTAACCCGGGTTACATGGCATGACAGGGTAGGGTTACAAGCCTTAAGTGACAAAGGGACTTAAAGGGGTGATAATGTGAGAAGGGGTTAAGTATTCATGAGGGGGGGCAACATAATCAAGTTGGGGTGCTGAGGAATTGAATACCTAGTGAGAATGTTACAAGCCTTAAGTGACGAAAGGGAGAGATTTCATGTGGTGGTGCATTCTGATGTCCCAAGTTGAAAAGGGTAAAAATTTGACAGTAAGCCCTTATTAGTATTCTTAGGTTCCACCCATCCCATGAAGAATCCTCCTCTAATGAAGAATCAACTCATGTCTTCCTCCTGGAAGATCTTGAATGATGAGGATTTTCCATAGACCATCTTGTTGAATCTGGAAACTACAAATGAAACTTTCTCATCTTCCAAGATGTTCACATGCTCCAATGTGTTGAGTCAATTCTCAGGAATGGCATTGATATTTCCACATTGACTAAAATATTTTTCATTTAACTCTTCATAGGATTCTAGAGATATAACCTATGATCTCTACAAGGGCTGAACTAAAGTATTGACTATTGAAGGAAAGGGTCACAAATATTTTCCTGAACCAATTCTTAAAATTTGAATCCTGAAGATTCTTCATGTGGAATTATTCTCCCTGAGAGGAGTACCAAGCTCATGCATTCTTGTGCCAAGATCTTCCAAAAATTTTGATACATTCTCCTCATGGGATTCAAAATAAAAAATGGATTCTTTTAGAGCATCAAACCTCTAGGTGATGGTATGGGACAAAATGTCATACAAGTTCTCTGAGTCAGATGAAAACACACCTGAGCTCACCAAGGAATGAGAATCAAAATTATTCATCTCACTCACAAATGGGAGATTATTTTCCCAATGGAATTTCTCTTTCTTGATCTCAACTCTTATTCCTATTGATTTTCAAAAATATGACCAAGAACAATCTAAACAAAGAGATAATCTCAGGAAATAGATCATGTTCCCTTTTTCAAGGATCATGCTCACCCAATGGTCACATGTCCTTCTTTGTAGTATGAATGCTTGATCTTGCTTGATGGACTGGGGGGTTGAAGTTTCAGATGGGAGACATTACTTCAATTTGAGGCAAAGATGATTAATCTCATGCAATAAATGATGTAACTTATGAATAAAAGGTCCTCACACATGTGTTCCCTTAATTGTTTGATGATTTACTTATACTCCTAATTCTGTGTCTAGTGATCTGTGATGAAGAATCCTATTACAATGCAAAAATAATGAGCATGTAAGCACATAGCTGGGGCAGCAGAGGATGGAGAGAGATCACCACAACAACATAGCTCAAGAGAGAAAAGCAAGGATAGTGATGAATTAGGTCTAAGAGGACAGAGGCAAGTCCAAAGAGAACAAGAGAGATGGAAGGTAAACAAGTGACATTGAATGTTTTGAGTCCTAGGAAATGAATGGAGGCGAGGAGTGAGAAGTCATGCCTCAGGACATCATGGCACCGAAACTGACTGCACTGACACATGTCCTGGCTGGCTAGGTGAATGCTAGAGGAGGTGGTGTTTTGATGCGTGACAAGGTCGTTGCTTCCGGGCTACTTCATTAGAGCATAGTCCCTTAAGAGCCCTGAGACCAAAATATCATTCAACTTCGACGGGTGACTACTCAGACTCCATGGCACCTAGAGATGGCTCATCTAATCCAACACCTTGGTGTAGGGACCCTCTACAAAAGCCTCTCTCAGTTTTTTCCTTCTCATTTCGGTGCTCTCATTGCCCTATTGTTTGCAAACGCTGTGAAATAGTGCAGTTGGAGCCAGTGATTGGTTGTCAAACACTATATTTTGCAAACGGTGGGTCGTGGCACCAAACCGACTATGCCAGTCACATTTGGGTGGCCAGGTGAACACTAGAGGAGGTGGTGTTTTTGGTGCGCGATAAGGTCGTTGCTTCCAGGCTACTTCATTCGGGCGTAGTCCCTTAAGAGCCCTGAGACCAAAATATCATTCAACTTCGACGGGTGACTACTCGGACTCCGTGGCACCTAGAGATGGCCTCATCTGATCCAACACCTCAGTGTAGGGACCCTCTACAAAAGCCTCTCTCAGTTTTTTCCTTCTCATTTCAGTGCTCTCGCTGCCCTATTGTTTGCAAACGCATGAAATAGTGCAGTTGGAGCCAGTGATTGGTTGTCAAACGCTATATTTTGCAAACGGTGGGTCATGGCACCAAATGACTGCACCGACACATTCTGGGTGGCCAAGGTGAACACTAGAGGAGGTAGTGTTTTGGTGCGCGACAAGGTCGTTGCTTCCGGGCTACTTCGTTCGGGCGTAGTCCCTTAAGAGCCCTGAGACCAAAATATCGTTCAACTTCGACAAGTGACTACTCGGACTCCGTGGCACCTAGAGATGGCTCATCTGATCTGACACCTCAGTGTAGGGACCCTCTACAAAAGCCTCTCTCAATTTTTTCCTTCTCATTTCGGTGCTCTCGCTGCCCTATTGTTTGCAAACACGTGAAATAGTGCAGTTAGAGCCTAGTGATTGGTTGTCAAATGCTATATTTTGCAAACGGTGGGTCATGGCACCGAAACCGACTGCGCGGGCACATCTGGGTGGCTAGGTGAATGCTAGAGGAGGTGGTGTTTCGGTGTGCAATAAGGTCGTTGCTTCTGGGCTACTTCGTTCGGGCGTAGTCCCTTAAGAGCCCTGAGACCAAAATATCGTTCAACTTCGACGGGTGACTACTCGGACTCTGTGGCACCTAGAGATAGACTCATCTAATCCAACACCTTGGCATAGGGACCCTCTACAAAATCCTCTCTCAGTTTTTTTCCTTCTCATTTCGGTGCTCTCGCTGCCCTATTGTTTGCAAACACGTGAAATAGTGCAGTTGGAGCCAGTGATTGGTTGTCAAACGCTATATTTTGGAAATGGTGGGTCATGGCACCAAAATGACTGTACCTGGCACATCAGGGTGGCTAGGTGAACACTAGAGGAGGTAGTGTTTTGGTGCACGACAAGGTCGTTGCTTCCGGGCTACTTCGTTCGGGTGTAGTCCCTTAAGAGCCCTGAGACCAAAATATCGTTCAACTTCGACGGGTGACTACTCAGACTTTGTGGCACCTAGAGATGCTCATTTAATCTGAAACCTACACTAAAGCGGTAGGGACCCTCTATAAAATCCTCTCTCAGTTTTTTCCTTCTCATTTCGGTGCTCTCGCTGCCCTATTGTTTGCAAACGCGTGAAATAGTGCAGTTGGAGCCAGTAATTGGTTGTCAAATGCTATATTTTGCAAACGGTGGGTCATGGCACCAAACCGACTATGCCAGCACATCTGGGTGGCTAAGTGAATGCTAGAGGAGGTGGTTTTTTACGGTGCATGACAAGGTCGTTTCTTTCGGGATACTTCGTTCGGGCGTAGTCCCTTAAGAGCCCTGAGACCAAAATATATTTTATTCAACTTCGACGGGTGACTACTCAGACTCCATGGCACCTAGAGATGACTCATCTAATCTGACACCTCAGTGTAGGGACCCTCTACAAAATCCTCTCTCAGTTTTTTCCTTCTCATTTCGGTGCCCTCGATGCCCTATTGTTTGCAAACACCTGAAATAGTGCCGTTGGAACAAGTGATTGGCAATTTTTAAAACACTATATTTTGTAAATGGGTCATGGCACTGAACCGACTACCCCAGCATGTCTAGGTGGCTAGGTGAATGCTAGAGGAGGAAGGTGTTTTGGTGCGTGACAAGGTCGTTGCTTCCGGGCTACTTCGTTCAGGCATAGTCCCTTAAGAGCCCTGAGACCAAAATATCGTTCAACTTCGACGGGTGACTACTCGGACTCATGTGGCACCTAGAGATGAACTCGTCTAATCCAATTGCACCTCAGCATAGGGACCCTATACAAAATCCTCTCTTAGTTTTTTCCTTCTCATTTCGGTTGCTCTCCTGCCCTATTGTTTGCAAATGCGCAAAATAGTGCAGTTGGAGATGATTGGTTGTCAAACCCTATATTTTGATTTCGGTGGGTCGTGGCACTCTCGAACCAACGTAGTCCATTAAGACTTTGGATCACCAATGTTTGTTCAACTTCGATGGGTGACTAAATGTCTAATCTGAGTGCACCTCAGAGGTTTTTTTCCTTCTCATCTCGGTGCTCTCGTGTTTGGGCCAAATGTGCAGAAATAGCGTTTTTGTCATTGGTGGGTCGTTGGGAACTGACTATGCCGACACATTGACTACACTAGAGGAGGTGGTATTTCAGTGCGTGACAAGGTCATTGTTTCCAAGGTTCCGTAGTCCCTTAAGAGGCCCTAAGACCAAAATATCATTCAACTTCGACGGGTCGGACTACTCAAACTCCGTGGCACCTAGAGATGAGCCTCAAATAGGGACCCCTCTACAAAATCCTCTCTCGGTTTTTTCCTTCTCATTTCGGTGCTCTCGCGTGCCCTATTGTTTGTAAACGCAGTAAAATAGCACAGTTGGAGCCAGTGATTGGTTGTCAAATGCTATATTTTGCAAACGGTGGGTGGCACCAAACCAACTATGTCGGCACATCCAGGTGGCTAGGTTACTAGAGGAGGTAGTTTTTTGGTGCGACAAGGTCATTGCTTCCGGGCTACTTCGTTCGGGTGTAGTCCCTTAAGAGCCCTGAGACCAAAATATCATTCAACTTCGACGGGTGACTACTCGGACTCCGTGGCACCTAGAGATGGCTCATCTAATCTGAAACCTCAGTGTAGGGACCCTCTACAAAAGCCTCTCTCAGTTTTTTCCTTCTCATTTCGGTGCTCTCGCTGCCCTATTGTTTGCAAATGCGTGAAATAGTGCAGTTGGAGCCAGTGATTGGTTGTCAAACGCTATATTTTGCAAACGGTGGGTCGTGGCACCGAACCGACTACGCCAGCATGTCTAGGTGGCTAGGTGAATTCTAGAGGAGGTGGTGTTTTGGTGTGCGACAAGGTCGTTGCTTCTGGGCTACTTCATTCGGGCATAGTCCCTTAAGAGCCCATGAGACCAAAATATCGTTCAACTTCGACGGGTGACTACTCGGACTCCGTGGCACCTAGAGATGGCTCATTTGATCCAACACCTCAGTGTAGGGACCCTCTACAAAATCCTCTCTCAGTTTTTTCCTTCTCATTTTGGTGCTCTCGCTGCCCTATTGTTTGCAAACGCGTGAAATAGTGCAGTTGGAGCCAGTGATTGGTTGTCAAACACTATATTTTACAAATGGTGGGTCATGGCACCAAACCGACTATGCAGCACATGTCTAGGTGGCTAGGTGAATGCTAGAGGAGGTAGTGTTTTGGTGCGCGACAAGGTCGTTGCTTCCTAGGCTACTTCGTTCGGGCGTAGTCCCTTAAGAGCCCTGAGACCAAAATATCGTTCAACTTCGACGGGTGACTACTCAGACTCCGTGGCACCTAGAGATGCCTCATCTAATCCAAAACCTTGGTGTAGGGACCCTCTACAAAAGCCTCTCTTGGTTTTTTCCTTCTCATTTCGGTGCTCTCGCGTTGCCCTATTGTTTGCAAACGCGTGAAATAGTGCAGTTGGAGCCAGTCTAAGGTTGTCAAATGCTATATTTTGCAAACGGTGGGTCATGGCACCAAACCAACTGTGCCAGCATGTCTAGGTGGCTAGGTGAACACTAGAGGAGGTGGTGTTTCAGTGCGTGACAAGGTCGTTGCTTCCGGGCTACTTCGTTCGGGCGTAGTCCCTTAAGAGCCCTGAGACCAAAATATCGTTCAACTTCGACGGGTGACTACTCAGACTCCATGGCACCTAGAGATGTCTCATCTAATCCAAAACCTCAGTGTAGGGACCCTCTACAAAATCCTCTCTTGGTTTTTTCCTTCTCATTTCGGTGCTCTCGCTGCCCTATTGTTTGCAAACACGTGAAATAGTGCAGTTGGAGCCAGTGATTGGTTGTCAAACGCTATATTTTGCAAACGGTGGGTCGTGGCACCAAACCGACTATGTCGGCATGTTCGGGTGGCCAGGTGAATGCTAGAGGAGGTGGTGTTTTGGTGCGCGACAAGGTCGTTGCTTCCGGGCTACTTCGTTCGGGCGTAGTCCCTTAAGAGCCCTGAGACCAAAATATCGTTCAACTTCGACGGGTGACTACTCAGACTCTGTGGCACCTAGAGATGGCTCGTCTAATCCAAAACCTCAGTGTAGGGACCCTCTACAAAATCCTCTCTCAGTTTTTTCCTTCTCATTTCGGTGCTCTCGTTGCCCTATTGTTTGCAAACGCGTGAAATAGTGCAGTTGGAGCCAGTGATTGGTTGTCAAACACTATATTTTGCAAACGGTGGGTCGTGGCACCAAACTGACTACACCAACACATCTGGGTGGCCAGGTGAATGCTAGAGGAGGTAGTGTTTTGTGTGCAACAAGGTCGTTGCTTCCGGGCTACTTCGTTCGGGCGTAGTCCATTAAGAGCCCTGAGACCAAAATATCGTTCAACTTCGACGGGTGACTACTCAGACTCCGTGGCACCTAGAGATGCCTCGTCTGATCCAACACCTCGGCATAGGGACCCTCTACAAAATCCTCTCTTCAGTTTTTTCCTTCTCATTTCGGTGCTCTCGCTGCCTATTGTTTGCAAACGTGTGAAATAGTGCAGTTTGAGCCAGTGTAAGGTTGTCAAACGCTATATTTTGCAAACGGTGGGTCGTGGCACCGAACCGACTGCCGACACGTCCGGGTGGCTAGGTGAATGCTAGAGAGGTGGTGTTTTGGTGTGCGACAAGGTCATTGCTTCCAGGCTACTTCGTTCAGGCGTAGTCCCTTAAGAGCCCTGAGACCAAAATATCGTTCAACTTCGACGGGTGACTACTCGGACTCCGTGGCACCTAGAGACGTCTTGTCTGATCTGACACCTCGGTGTAGGGACCCTCTACAATATCCTCTCTCAGATTTTTCCTTCCCAGATCGGTGCACACGCGTAGGTATGGTCTTGTAAACACTTGGGGAGGAGTCATTTTCAAAATTTACAACATTTTCAAAATTTACAACTTTTTCAAAATTTACAACATTTTCAAAATTTACAAAATTTACAATTTTCAAAATTTACAACATTTTTTCAACAATTTCAAAATTTACAACTTTTTCAAAATTTACAACTATTTTTTACAACATTTTCAAAATTTACAACTTTTTCAAAATTTACAACTTTTTCAAACAATGAAAGCTTCTCTTAGCTTCGAGAATTTAAAATTCTCTACTAACAGTGCCAACCACGTGAAGGTGGAAGCTTTTTTCTGGCACCACTAACCTAAACATAAAAGTGTTAGTCAAAGAAATTTAAGTTTCAAATCAAAACCATATACTATCTATATATACAAAATACACAAATTTAAAATAAAATATATTCAAACTTAAATCTAGATCTTTAAACTAACAAATTTATATATATATTGAAAAGAAATTATATATACCAGACATGAGCATTGTAAATTCATTCCAATGAACCATCAGGATCGGATCTACTCTGAATAGCAGACAAGATTGCTTCATGATCTGACTCTCGAACCTTCCAAAGAATCTTGTTATTAGGCCTTCCTCGATATCTATACAGCTGAATATTTGTCACTAGAACTAGATGCGAATATAAGAGTATTTTCCTGTGTGTCTCAAAGTCTTCAAACACCCAAACAGAGGAGTTTTTTAATGGATACCGTCGAAGCCAAGTTCCAGTAACTACCACTGACCCTGTAGGATACTCAATATCTTCACCATCTATAATAGGAGAAGTCAACTTCTTTCTTTCCTCGATGCAACGACATAAGAAATAGTTTGTTCCTTCTTCATTGTCTTCTGTCGCAATTACTGCAAACACATGTCCTACAAAAAAATAACTTGGTTGAACAACTCAAATTTAAATTACATATTAAAATTTCAATGGACATAACTCAATACAAAAATTAAATAAATAACCATAAATACCTTGTCGCACCAAAATCAAAATTTTGTCAAAGTCCTTGGATGTTGCAACTTCATCTGCAGAAACAAGTCGTAATGCTTGTGGAGGTTGATAACTAGGAAGCAGAGTTAGAGGCCTACAAATCCATCCTTCCACCCATTCTTGTGAATCACACTCAGCAGTGACAAATTCGATACAAGATGCACAAAAACATGTCAACTTTCTTGTCCATACGGCCCACGAAGTAGCGTCTGAGCTACAAAATGAGTGCATATCACTGGACCCAGTGAGTGTCATACAATCCTCGTAGTTAGCAATTTGTTGTTCCTCTATCAACCAAAAATATCTGTGAACTGTGGAATTTTCTTGAGAACCTCGGGCCATGTTGTCAGTACACCATTCCACTATGCTCTTTGCATCTTTTAATTTAGCACCATCTTTGTACTTCAACTCTTCTCTTGCAAGAGCTCTTTTCACACATGCCCCTGCACCGTCATGCTCTCCTTTTCCATGTCCAGCCTCAGTGAAACTCCAAATATGTTGCACACCCATCTTGACGTGCATTCTGCTCATCCAATAAAACATTCGTGCATTCTTAAACTGAGACGTGTAATTATCTGACCATATATAATGTTGTTTGAAGTGGATGTCCCTATCAGACAAGTTTCCATAAAATAACTGGAAACACCCTTGCACAAATTCAGTAGAATGAGTACGATCATCACTGATATAAAAGTGGTACTCTCTTAAAAAAATTTGATCATTCTCTGTACTATCAGGAGAATGTAGAAATGTTATATGCACAAAAATGGCAACTTGTACTGAGTTGTAATATTGCGATTGAACCTCCATTTGTGGTTGCAATGTGTAATTCTCTGCAAAATCGACCATTGAAACAATAGTACCAATAGGAAATGTGTTTTTGCATAGCTTGAACTATTCATCCAACCATCGAGCTCTATGTGTATGCCTCGCATACTCATAAACAATTTCATCCTTAAATTTTCTCAAAAATTGGAAAACGGGCATTTGTTCTGTAACTAGCTCACACCGTTTAGACTCTTTTCCATCTTTCAACTGGTATGCAACTGATTTATATTTATCAAACTCAACTAAATTATGTCCTATTGTACCTTCAATTTTCTCATGGATGTAACTTTCCAATTTAGGTAATTGCCGCATGTACTACAACTTCCATCTAAACAA
The DNA here is from genome assembly GCA_019776745.2 of Taxus chinensis. Lineage (NCBI taxonomy): Eukaryota > Viridiplantae > Streptophyta > Pinopsida > Cupressales > Taxaceae > Taxus > Taxus chinensis. The sequence continues at coordinate 732,056,333 of CM034146.1, forward strand.
TCCTGACTATAAAAAAATTGTCCAACTTCTTTTTCACAAAATATAGTAGGAATGAAATCCCTGGAAGATATTGGTGGAACTTGAACACCACATTCTGATAACATAGTTTTAGAATGAAAATTAGAACGAATATGTAAAAATTTAGCATAATGCATCGCAAATTCAACATGTTGCCTATAATAACAAGTGGTGCGAGCGTGGTTGATTTTCACATAGAATGGTTTCAACATTTCAAAAAAATGTTGACTAATTTTAATTTCTAGATTCTCTTGTTCAAACTTACGAAAAAATTGAGTTTGAGTCATATCTAAGAAATGCTTTGGATGTGGTTCACGATTAGTAGAACCAACTCTCCGTTTTATAACATCTCTTGTATTAGGTGAAACTCTAGTGTTATCATGCCAAAATTTAATAACAACTTCTCTTATAGCATCAGAATTATTTTTGTCCTTACGTGGTGCTCTAGCAGAAAATGCCCAAAAATTGGCATTATTGAGTGATTGAAGGATATTACGTCTTTCAATTACTTTCATTAGAGTTTTTTGATTAACTTGCAACATTCGACTTGTTTGCGTAATCAAACGTTGTTTTTTTATTGATTCACTTACAACACTAGTAGCAAGTACATGACGCACAATATTACTATCCCTAGTGCGTCTCTTGACACCAACAGTGTGATATGCATCATGAAGGTTTTCAACAATTGTAGAGGTTTGACCACGTATATTAGATGTTGTCAATCCTAAGGTGTTTAATGTAGGTCTCATTTTAATCAATTTCATCAAACTAACCAACAACTGACATCTTTGGGAATCATTTAAAATTTCAAAATGATTATCCCAAATTTCAGTGGCTTTTCTTCTGATTTGTCATTCAGAAAGTTTGTCAGACATTGGTTTCAAAATGTTTTCATCAATTTCAATAAAAAAATTAGGTTTCTTACGTAAAATCCTAGGAGGTGTTTTTGTCAAATTTTGCTTGTCTACAGTTTCAACATGAATTTCCTTATTCACATTTTCATTGTCTCCTTCAATTTCAACATTTGCTACATCATGAGTATTTAATTCTTCTTCAACATTGACAGTAAAAACATCTTCATCACGAGTATTTAATTCAACTTCAACATTGACAGTAGAAACATTACCTGGTTCTTCATTGCTTACAATAGTTGGGGTTGAAGATGAACCTCTTCTTGATTCATGAAGTTTCCGCATTCGCTCAACATTTTGAATTTTTCTGGCCTCTAATTCGTTTGGTGTTTTTTTACTTAATGACTTCCTTTTTTGACTTCGTTTTTTGTCTCCCATGATGTTTTGCTTCCGGTGATAAGAAAAACATGTAGAAAAAGATAGAATTTCACAGTAATTCGTACGGTAAGGTCAGAGAGTAAAAATCACATGGTAATTCAGACATTGGGATGTGTGTAAATATGATTTATGAACCGCGAGCATGCTTTATAAACCATGATCGCGGTTTATAAAGCGCGCTCATGGTTTGTGTTAAAAAAACCACGATCGCGCTTTATAAACCGCGATCACGGATCTATCTTCCGAACCTAAGCCTCAGAAAATCTTTGTTTTTCCCCAACCAAAGCTATGGAAGGTCATTATGAAGTGTAAAAGGTCAAAAAACCTCAAATCTGCTCTTCCAAAGACTTGAACCATGTTAAAAAACTGAAAACATTTCACAAAAATGGTGCCATCAGGTAGGGGAGACTCTTAGCTTCGTAGAAATATTGATTTTAAAGTGAATATAATAAGATAAATATCATTTTATAATTTTTTACTAACAATAGGTCTTTAAGACATTTTTCCTGTGAATGTTCATGTCTACGTTTAAGACTGTAACTTTTGTTTCACTTATCAAAATATGATAAAACTTATACCATCCCAAGTGTGGACAAATTCTATACACATTAAAAAAAATATTTGATTTTGATATTTTTTGATATAGTTATGGCGGGAAAATGGAAAGCGCTCCGTTTTCTAAATATTTTCAGACCACTTTCACGGAAAAAATCATAAAAAAAAAATTGCTAAAAAAAATACAAAATAAAATCCATCCCAAGATAGACAACTACATCTAATGTTTCACCAAAGGAAAAAAAATAACAAGATTTGGTCATCCAAAATGCGGGCAAACGGACTACAATCTTATAAGTTTTTTCAAAAAAAAAAACTAAGTCATATAATTTTAAGTGTTTAATATAGCTAAACTTGTCTTTTTTTTTAAAAAATTAATATTTTAGAAACTAGATTCCAAATGCTATGATTCATATTGATATAAATTTTTCTAATTTAGAGTGCGTGTATAGCTAATAATCCCTACAAGTTGAGATTTTGCTACTTTTTGCAATATGACGTCCATGGATGACCCTATATTTGTCCATCAACTTCCTGCACTTACCCAATATTAAAAGATTTTAGATACATCATAGGCTTAGTTTTGTCTGAATGTTGTTTAGAAACATTGATTCACAAGGGTATGGTGTTTTCCTTTGATTTTAAGCTATACTTGAATTCAAAGGGCTGTGACTACTTTACGACTATGTGTTAGGCTTAGGATTATCTGTCTAGCACTCTTGTATCCATCCAAGCTTTGTAAATTATATCACTTTTTCATATTGAATTGTTCTAAAGGTTAGACCTCATTTTTGCGCTATTTAAATGAAGTGGTTCATCTATATTTTTAGACAACCAAAATCAATCATACCCTTTATCAACATCAACTAAAAAACAACATAACATAATTAAAAGTACACATACAACATTTCAATGTAATGTTTCAATTAAAGTCCTACACTAAAACTATCAATCACACACATTATCAATTGTATAATAAATGTTTCTCCGACAAAACACCAACTAAACAATCGATGCACAACTAACAACATCAACTATAAAATTAATTTACTATCGAAAATGGTATCACATGTAATTATGTACGAATTTATAACAAGTTTGAAATGTAGAAACAACCATCAAATTAAGTGGATCAACTATATTTCTACAATTACAACATCAATCGAACCCCTTATCAACATCAAGTACAAATGTAATAACTATACCTCAAGATCAAATAACATATATCGTTCAGCATTCACATCTCATGAAACACATGCAATTGCTAGTTATTATTATTTTACATTGGCACTACAGTATATTCGTAATGAAATGCTAGTGAGATAAGAAAATTTTCACAAAGTAAATAAGTCACAATAATCTTGCAAAGAACATCACCATCATTATTTAGTACTATTGTGATATTGTATAAAGATTCATAGCTATTAGTGATTGTTCCCCCTATGGGAAAGGCTCTTCCGAACGTTTCTACAACGATGTTAAATTTGACGGTTTGACAACCGTCTGAACGTTTTCACATTTTTGACTATTTTTAACAATTTTTTTGTGTGTTTTTAACCCTAAAATTCCCAAATCCTTATTAAAATTCTCGTCGTCTTTGCCCCTTTCCACTTTTAGCATGCCGCTACAGAAAATACAAGTTACTCCAAATATTTCATTACTCCAGAAGCCTATCGAAAGCAAAATTCTAGCGGCTCCAACTCCTCCTCAAGCAGTACTTATAATGACGCCTCTGTAATTTTTTGTGTTCGTGATTTAAGTTTTGTCCCTATGATGTATTCCACTGAGCTATTTGTATGTATAGCTATAATATCTTGTTGATGAGTTTGTACTAGCTTGAGTATTACCTTCACATATATATTTCCACATGGTTCATATTTGATATCTCTTCTACAATTCCATTTGAGGCTTATAACTACCTCTTTACAGGGAAGATTAGTTATGGACTTGCATATATCTTGCTTAACATGCTCCACCTATGGAATTTGGGGAGTGGGTATGATTAGTTGTGCGTAGTTAAAAACCCTAAATGATAGAAAAAAGAGGGCACTTGAGCAAATTGGCAGAGGAGAGAGAGATCGCAGAGGAAAGATGACTGAAAAGGATAGATCAGAGGATACAGGTCACGTGTGGAAGGAATTCATGTTGTTAGTCATCAAAATAGAAATATTAACACACATTAAACAAAGTTATGGATACATGTTTTTTTATTACCTACTTTTGACCATAGTGGATAGCTTATGGATCTAATGTGCACTTCCAGTTAGCAATTGTAGAGAGAATGGAAAAAATGTATTCATCCCAAGCACTCCAACACCAACAGGAGCTCTTTAAAATATAGTAATAGCTATTTAAAATTTGTAAACCATTCCAAATATTTTTTCGTTTGCATTGAAACAACATTTTCTACATCTATTTAAACATCTTAATGTGAATCCTGATTTTTCCATAGCTGGGTTCAATCATTTGTTCTCTTTTCTTTTAGGGTACATATTCTACATCTCACTTGTCTTTTCATTATTCTAGTTTCTGATATCAATCTAATACAAGTTTTCTCCAAGGATGCAAATGTTTCTTCTTTCAATCAGAAAAAGAAATAAAAAATTCTCTATATATCTTACAAAATCAAGAAACAAAGGGTTCTAAGATCCATGAGCACTGAATCAGGCTAAAGTTTCTTTAATTAATATATTTTTCATATTTCGAGTCTTTTTGAGTGAAGAATCTAAGAAATATTTGCAGATCTAATGGGGGGCTTGTGTATGTTTTAAAAGTTTTGTTTACATGAAAACATTGTAGTAGTTGGAATTCTTGTGTTTTTACATTCCAATTTAGTAAAGAAACTCTGGATGTTCTGACCACTATAAATTTCCTTTCTTCCCCTTAAGGTTTTATTAACTCTTTTTTGTTCTTCTAAATGTATGAAGGCTTGATTATAATGGCAGATTGGTAATTGGGGTTTTCTGTTGGATAGCTCATAATGAATTTGTACTCATCATGGACTGGTTCCATTGGTCCTAAAGGGGTAAGTATTTTATGAGAAGCTACCAAATACTCTATTTTCATATAAATTTAATGTATTTTTCCCTGTTGTTCAATCCATGAGCATATGAGTCCATGGTTATCTAATTCAACGGTTGCTTTCTTTCTCTTTTTCCTTAATTTCCTTTAAATTAAGGAAATTAATTTCCTTTAAAATTTCCATTCTAACCACTATAAATTTCCTTTCTTCCCCTTAAGGTTTTATTAACTCTTTTTTCTTCTTCTAAATGTATGAAGGCTTGATTATAATGGTAGATTGGTAATTGGGGTTTTCTGTTGGATAGCTCATAATGAATTGGTACTCATCATGGACTGGTTCCATTAGTCCTAAAGGGGTAAGTATTTTATGAGAAGCTACTAAATACTCTGTTTTCATATAAATTTACTATATTTTTCCCTGTTGTTCAATCCATGAGCATATGAGTCCATGGTTATCTAATTTAGTGGTTGCTTTCTTTCTCTTTTTCCTTAATTTCCTTTACCTTTTTTGGGAATTTTTCCTTAATTTCAATCCATGAATCCACTGTTATCAACTAAGTGGTTTCACATAAATTTATTCTATTTTTTCTTGTTATTATATCCATATGTCTATAATTGGTTGCATTTAAATTTATTGTATTTTTCAATCCACCTTTTCCCCCCATATTTAGGTTCCACAATAAAACACCATGTAAGAATATAGAAGAAAATTATAAATTTTAGAAAGATGGAAAGATAGATGAAAAACAAAATGGTCTTGCTTTAGGCCTTTGACACATTGTTTTAGAAACAAAACAGAGATACAACTTGAAGTAAGTATAAATTCATGGTTTTATCAGCCAAATTCCCTATTACTATGTGTAAATTATGGTTTAAAACAATGCTTATGTGTGTTGAGATCACATACTTCCATCATTTCTTAGACATCCTATGTTGGTCTAATTGGCATAAAAATTGTGGGATTTCAGGTATGTTTATTTTTGGCATGTTATTACTGGTTATTAGGGAGGAGTTATGCATAGTTAGCAAGTCTATTTATTGTGATTTATACTAACTCGCGTTCTCTCACACTCTGATAACATCACTTTTTATGTTATATAGTAGCATACGACTATTACCAACAAAGCTTTGTGAAAACTATGTGCAGATTCAAAATCTGAAGTTTTGGGGAAAATGTGTGGCGATATTCATTAAAAAGCATCTCTTTTATATTATTTATTCTCTGAGTTTCTGGTTGCAAGTGATATACTTCTAACTGTATTACTGGATAATCACTAAATTTGTCCAAATTGACAAGCAAACATTTAACGATTTCTTGGTTAAGATTCTTTTGTGCATATTTTGTGAGGGCTACTTTTTGAACTGAAAATAAGCTCAATGCCACAAGATTTTATCTCAAGCTCTTCAGATTCTGTGGTTGCATATTTTTAATTCAAACTGCAATTTTATATGATAAGAATATTTGTCCAAATTGGGTTGCAAACATTTAATGATAGATTGGTCAATCTTCCTTCATGTATATTTGGGATGCAACAAGGTACAAAAAAAAAGGAGCAATGATCCATTCGAACTTGGCCTTGTACCTATTATTCTCTCAATTGAGCAAATCTTGAACACAATGTCTATGTGGCCAATACCAATTAAACAAGGAAGTGGAGTTTAAACAAAATCATTAGTTTACCTTTATGATTTACCATAACAAATAAAAAGCAACACCATCGTACAATTTACTCAAAAACTGGAGTGGCATGTTGAACTGTTATTAATGATGTAACCTCAACAAAAGAAATCAATAAAGCAATCTATAGAAAATGTAGAGCATCTTACCTTTAATTAACACATATTCACCTTCTATCTAATATGAGACAAGATGCAATTAGAGCCATAATATATCATTCTGATCATTCATTCTTACACTATGGTTTTCCCAAAGTACAAACCAAGAACCATCAACTCAAGGTTGAAGAAAATTTACATGCAGGATTGATAAAATTTAATGGGTTCTCGGTACATATTTTAAAAGAGATACACTAGGTTAATTTGTTTTCCCCTTTGATAAAGGCTCTGATTATATGCAAATTCATCTACTTATTTTATCTCTTTTAAGGGTTTTGAGTGGACTAAATTAATATGAAATTGTTTTGGGCTATTAAAGGAAAAAATGGTCATTAAGTTGTGATGTTTCTGCATATTTATGGTCAATACAACCAATTGTTACCATAACATAGGTAGTGGTGTGGGTTTTGGATGAGGGAATGCACTTGGAAGTGCCAAAGTATGACAAATGTGCTTCAAAATTATCATCCAAAAGAATGTTCGATGTGAAATATATGATTAATATGAATAAATATGATATTCTTCCGCAGTGTCATCATACATGTGAAGAGCCATGTCCATAAATCATTCCAGCCAATGGTGCAAGGTTTAAGACCATAATTGTTCATTATGTTTCTTTTCTCTTGTATAGAATCAAAAGCTTCCTTCAAAATCACACCTAAGGACATTATTTTCGATCACACTATTCTAGAAGGCAAGTATGCTAGTAGCTATGGTGTATGGGTGCAATATATGTATAGAGTGTAGTATAGTGAGAATATGCCGAAGTCAATGAGAGGAGGTGTAGTTATTTACAAAAGAAAGGTATTTGTCAACTCCTTTGTGCCTTAGTCTCAAGAAATCATTGGGAATAATAAGGTTGGAGCTCTGAATGTTGTTTCTATTCCTTTGTTTATTTAGTTGTCCCTTAGTCATCAGGAATGATAATGAGATATTATGTTTAAGCATATTGATCTAAATTGTGCTATAAAAATCAACGAACACCTTTGACATGGTCTATCTTATTCCAAATATTCTTGTTTGCATGTGGGTAAGTCAGTAAAAATTTAGGTAAATTCTATAAAAATTTGGACCAAAATATACATGATAGAAAAAATGTTACCTTTTACTTTCTGTTCATAGACATTCCTATCATGCATAATTAAAACTGCAGCCTTTCCATTTAAAGGATCACTAGGATTTGGATATAGTAGAATTTGAGGAAGAAATTATACTTCAAATACATTTATAAGATCTACAACAAAAATCACATGTATTATAAGTATATAAAGATCCTGTTTGATAAATTTATAACTAAAATTCAACAAATGCAAAATAAGTATTTGGTAAGAAATGAAAAACCCCATGTAATGAGATGTTAAATTCTTAGACACTAAAAAAGTACTTACCAAACATTGGACTCCAAGTCTCATTGGTTACATCCACTCAAATTGAACCCAGCTTGAATAAAAAGTTCAAAACAAATATCAAGCTTCCAAAATAATAAGCTTGCTTATAACAATCATTAAAAGTCTACTTATGTTTATTATTTATAATATAGTCACTCACTAGCATATCGTATGGAAGTGACATTTGATTGAATTCTACACCCTTAGAGTCTTAAGGCACAAGAAAGTATACATACGTCTCATCTACGTTGGGATGAAATTTTTTATTGACAAATCCTATTGGTGGATATTTGTATGGATAGGCATCTGTAACTCCACGTGAAACTTCCAAACCCCCCCTTCATAAGGACCCAAAAATAATGGACCAAGACTTAATATAGTTAATTGGATACCAATTAGTCAAGCTTCCAAAAATTTAAAGGCATACAATTCATATCTACACCTAAAATAAGCACTTGTTTTCCTTAACCCTTTGGATTGAAGATTAATACCATGATAGTGACACTGAGTATATGTAAACATCTCATTAATGATACCAGATAACATCAAAAATTAAAATGCACTTGCTTACAAATGAAATAAACAGAATTGATATCTTATATTCATATTTCAGCCATTTGTAAAATGCTTAAGATGACTGGGCTTTTTGCTATAACACATACTCTGCTTTATTCGATTAAATGAGTGCACATCTTGGTGCTTATAATTTATGAATGTTAGATTATATTCAATTTAGTATTGTCTAACTTATTGGTCTTTCTTTTTTCTTTCTTAATCGTTATAATGTTTGTATTGTCCCCTGTGATATCACCACACTATGTGAGCTTTTTTGTAGCTTTCAAATAACTACAATTATTTCTTGTTGCTGAAGAGTAACATTTCCAATTATTTTTAGCAATTAAAATGGCCTGAGGATTAACTATCTACAAGTCTCAAGGAGTTACTTTGTATAGAGCAACTATTGACATTATAGCCACTGAAAGGTAGGGTCTAACATTCACAACTTTATCTAGAGTTCCCTCGCTTGCAAATCTGCACATTTCACCTTCTTTTTCATTTAAAAGGTACTCAAAAATGGCGCACGTAACAACAATTAAAGCAAGAAGAAATGAGGATTCAAAACTATTATCACTCAACCTGTCATAAATACTACCCTCTACTTTGATAGCACCTCCACCACTACTTTACGCAACACATCTTGTATTCAAATCGGCAGTTCCATTCAAGGGGTATCAAATGTATTCATGTTTAGTGAAAATAAAATTTCCCACAAAAGGCCATTCATGATATAACATCTGCAAATGTACAAAGGTCTTCATGTATACATGTTTAGTTTAGATGTCATTATATAAGATTTGTAACTGTCTATGTATGAATTTGTAACAAATTTAAATGTACACAAAGGAACAAATCAATGTGATGTTTCATTTGTACACTACCACTATCAATCCCACCCCTTATTGACTATACAAAAAAGTTTTTTTCAACAAAAGACCAACCAAACAATTGATGCAACACTAACACAATTTCCCTGAAATAATTACAAACCACATCAAATACAAAAGTAATTAACTATCAAAAAAGGTATCAAATGTATTCATGTTTAGTGCGAAAAAAATTGCCACAAAAGGCTACCCCTCAAGATATAAAATCTGCACATGTACAGAAGTCTTCATGTAACATGTTTAGTTCAAATAAAATAGATATGAGATTTGCAAATGTATATGTACAAATTTTTAACAAGTTTGAAATCTAGATATGGAACCTTTAAATGAACTGGTTCATCTATATATCTACACTTACAAAATCAATCACACTAGTTATCAACATCAACTACAAAAATAATAACTATCCGTCTAAAACAAATGACATATACCGTTCGGCGTTCACATTGCATTGTACACATGCGATTGCTAGTAATAGTGTTCACAAATTATTTATAAAAATATTTTCCACTTAAAAGAATGTTTAATAGATTATTTATTTATTTTGAATTTGTGAAATAGAGTTTGATTTTTTTTAGTTTAATATATTAATACAATTAAATTAAGTAAACATTTATAATGTAATATAATTGCTAATAAATTAAATTATATAACAAATTTGAAATAAATATTTTAAGAAAACACCATGTGTTTAAGATATATATACTTCTACTTTTGAAGTGAGACATATCTCGAGATAAATAATAGTGTAACATTCTTAAATATAAATAAACAGATGATGGACTTCACTTTTGTAACAGATTTTCTAATTTTCAAGTGTATAGTGCATCTACATGCAGCCCATATTTCACCAACTTGTAGGAAATTTACCCAAAAAATAATGGAATAATTTAAATAATTTTAAACAATATACCGTTTCAATGCCTATGTAGGCATAAATAAACTAATACAAAACTGCTTGTAAGATCTTATATTCTTATAATTAAAATAAAAACTAGCGTAAAGCTTGGAAAGTTGGATATTACCGTTCCAAGAAAAGCTTAAAATAGATTACAGTGTGCTAATAATAGTATTGTTTAATTTTATTTAAAGCGGTCTCTCTTTTATCTGTGTTTACAGTTCAAAGTAGACATATTGAAGAGAGAGCAAAGGCGGAGTAAAAATGGGCAAAGATTGCTCAGAATTACCAGCGCATGTAATAGAAAGAATTCTACTCTCTCTTTCAATAGACTCGCTTATTAATTTCAGCTGTGTATCCAAAGAATGGAGGTCTTTAATTTGCACCACCAGATTTGTAAGTATGATCTGCAGAAACATGCCTTGGGTGTTTCTTATGCATTCAGATTTTAATTCCATTCTATGCATAAATTCGCATTATATACTCTACTATTCTCTTATCACAATGTCAGGAAGAATTATCCCAAAGTCTCACAACACTCTACCAGGTTGTTTCCCTTCCCAAGATCTAAAAAAATACTACAAGGGATCTGCTGCAGGCGCAATTCTAATGGAAACACACTGCTTTGATCGCAAATGGAAAGGCGATCAACATGTCGCACAACAAAATGTGTATGTGTGGAACACTTCTCAGGCAGGGTGACGTGTCTCAACTCCCTTATTTCATGGTACGATCATGGTTTAACTATCCTGATTCTATGGTGATCGGAATTGTATGCGATGAAGAGCCTGCAAATAACTACACAGTGGTGGCGGTGGGAAAAGATGTCAGGAAAAAAGTTAACGCTATACAAATATCCCAGGGAAATTCATGGAGGACTGTGTGTTTGTTACCTGAGTTTTATAAGGTATCTCATGGATCTGCAAATATTATATTGTGGAACGGAAAGCTTTTCTGTAGGATGCATGAACCTGAAGACAGTTTTATGGTTTATGACCTGCAAAATAAAAACAAAAATAAAAAAACATCCTCCTCTGGTAGATTTCCCAGACAAAGCGAAGAAAACCATAATTTACAATTTGGTTGCATGCCGGTCGGGAGTCCTGCTAACAGGGATGGTCTACGAACGTAACTACAGAGATGGTGATGACTATCGGAATAGTATAATTCGTCCCAAGTTTGTAATTATTTGGGGTCTTCAACAGTCTCCTCGAGAAGATGAGGAGGTGTTATATTATTGGAAAGAGATTGCAAGGATTTGTTTATCACAGTTGCGTTTTTTGGGTTCAGAATCACGAAGCTTTCCTGTTTTGGAATTTGTTGGAGTGGGGGATTGCGTTTTTTGCACACGAACAGATAATAAGTGCAGGGAAGTGGTTATATATGATTTAGTGAAAGGGTCGTGGAATTTATTTGGAAGTAGCATGTCAGCAATCATTTATACGATAACACACAAGGGACCTCAATAAGGGTTTTTAAATGTTTTCATGGCAGGTTTTACTCAAGAAATTATTTTTGAACTTATTTTGGTGGTTGTATTTAGTTATAAATTTGTGTGAAAAATTTATTAATGATAACTGTTATGTCCAATTTTTAGAATAACTTTTAGAATCTTGTTTGAGGTGCATAGTCGAGTTGTAAATTAGTTTCATACTTGCTCTACACTCAATTAAAAAATATAAAAAATCAAATGTTGTTCATTTGTTATAATAGATGAAGAAGAAGTATGTTTTCAATGGATTCCTGTTAATTTTATTTCAATCTAGCCAGGTGCTGATTGATTCTAAAGCTGCAAGGCATATCTTTTGAGATATAAATACAATACTACTTGGATTCCTCTCACTTTCACTAGAAGGTTTTTGTGAGTTGGTTTCAAGTATAATGATTGTCGGAATATGTAATTTTACCCATGGTCCACCTATATATTTAGTATTGTTATCTATTTAAAAAATTGAGATTATTTAAATATAATTATATTTAATATCTTAAACTTTAATTGTAGGGAGGATATTATGTAAAAACCCAATTCACTGTCCACATTTAATGCTTTTAACTATTTTTGGTAGCATGTAGAAGAAGCTAGAACTTAGAAGAACCCAGAGAACCTCTATAAATAAGAGATCACTCTAAGAATTTTCTAAGAGAGAAGAATATCATTGAAGTGCTACCAAATTTTCAATAAAAAGTTCATTTTGTATATTGATCTTGTGATGTTGTTTTCAATTCATCTCAGCTTTCTTTACTTTTTGTTTCATTGTTGAGAGGACCCACTCTTAAAAGGATTCCAAACCTCCTTGAATCCTTGTGATTGGTATTTGAGTTTTTAGGTTAAAGAAAAGGTCTAGTTTGTAGTCCATTTATGGTGGTGGCAAGCAATAACCTCACAAAGTTCTAAATTCAAATCGTCATAAATAAAAACTATGTTTTTTGAAGAATTAAGATGAGAAATTTATTAAGTTTCCAAGATATTTGGGATTTAGTTGAAAATAAGTTTAATGAGCACCTAAATTAGGCTACTTATCAAGCCTTATTACAGGCTGAGAATTTTTTTCTAAAAGAAAATATGCAAAATGATGCAAAAGATCTATACTTGCTCCAACAAGTCATGAATGAGTCCATTTTCCCAATGTTGTTACAACATAATTAATTTTTTTTGTGTGTTTTTCAAGTACATTCAATTTCATTTCACAAGTAAACAAAATATCGGTCTAACAAAACAAAATCCAATCAAGCAAAATGAATACATCATGAAACAATGCCAAAATTATAACAAAATATATAGTTTAATTACAAATCAATCTATATTAGTTATTTTGTAATAATTATCCATGTATAAGATTGCACTACCCAAAAATGTATCGTTCCTTTGTCATAATCTATGAATTAAAATATGTCATGGTCTTTTCAATGGAATCGTGACTTGAAAAAAGTTTATTTCAATCTAGTTAATTGCCTATTGAAAAGATTCAAAAGAGGTATACACTTTGATTACAATAGCTAATTGGAATATTTTGGAAATGAAATGCATGGGTTCCTCTCACTTTCACTTAAAATATTCTATAAATTTGGTTGCATATTTAATGATTAAATTCTTCCAATCGGTTTAAAAATTTCTAAACACTAGGAACTATGGATATCTTCACAAAGTATTAAACCTATATCTGTAGTGCCCCAAACCTCTCGCAATCCAGTTGACAGATGTAAAGCTTGACTCCACCGCCTTTGTCAGCACCTTTTCTTGTCAGATCAGTGCAAATATCAGAGAGTGGAATAGCTTACACAACCTTTTAGGCCTATCACATCACTTTCAAAATAATGCAAACATTTTAGTTAGGATCCAATGCATTAACCCCGTGAAATCTTGGGGTGGTTAGGGAAAAAAAGGGGGCTCCTTATGGTTTTTGTTGTTTTATGTCTTTTGTTGAGTGAAGCCAAGTGCCGCCGCCATGGGAGGGAAGCTCCAGACCGATTTGCACACCCACCAGAGGTTGAAGGAGATGTGGGGATTCCTCAGGAGACAGTCACACTAGTTCTTCCATGCGTACTTCTGACCTGTGCCAGCATCCTCCCAGCCTGTGTCAAAAACCGCGTTCTAGAACCTGCGTGGGATTTTGACAGCGCATAAAAGGATAGAAGGGTTTTGTCAGATGTTGTAGTCGCAAATGCTGAGGGGGGTCGCTATTTGCAGTGTTTGACCAGATGAAAGAATGAAACAGCTTCTCATGGAATGCGACTATTTCAGCGTACTGAAGACATGGATTTCCTTGTAAGGTAGTCATGCTATTTTCATTGTATGCAACAAATAGGGCTCCAATCAATCAGTTTACATCTACCAGTGTACCTCCAGCCTGTGCCAAAACAGATTTGGGGAAAAGGTGTGGGAACGGTTTGACAGAGTGCCTTAAAGAAATGCGGTCTCATGGAGTGCCATGATTGCAGGATCTACACAAAATGAGTTTTTTAGCTGTGGATATTTAAGTGTCTTATGAACAAGGTGCCATGGACGTTGGTAGTCTGTTGTATTAGAATCAATCAGGTGCTGCTATTATCCTTGTCAACATTGGATTATAAGTGCACACTAATATGAAAAACTTCTAACATCTGCAATTCAGTGCTTCTGTCTTCTTAAATTCAAAAACCCAAAAGGCATAGATATTATTTTGCAAGATGACCATTTGTGTTGCTTAGTGACCAAAGAGAGAAGAAATATACCAGAATCATTTTTCTTTTGCTCTCGCTGAATCAAAGCTAAAGCACGCCCATTTTGGTTGGGTGTGTCCTTTTTTTTTCCTTTATGCATAGTTACAAGAACCGGCTTCCATGTGAACTAGTCTGGATATGCACTTAATGGATTTTTCCAAAAGGCTTTAGAAAATTTCAAGCAACTACACTTGCAGGTGTAGAGCCTCTTGTCTGTTGCCTACATTCTCTCAGCCCGTGTGCAAGAATGGAGCCTTGTGCAGGCCCTAGAAAATTGTCAAAACATGATGGGCAATGTATTCTGTTGGAAAACTTTGAATGATCGGGAAGTTTGTGTGACGTTGTGGAGGTTAGATCGAAGCTCGTGAACTGGTTGACGAAGTGCACAAGCAAGATGTTGGACTGAAGCCTACAGGTTTGACCGACTCTGTTCCTTCCAGGCATGGTCCATCTTCCCTTACCTCTCATAATTCTCGTGTTTTAGTTCTCTTTTGCAACTTAATATAATTTCAAAATATTAGGATTTTAATACAGTTAAATGTTTATATCAACTCGTTGCAAATACAATGAAATGTCGTGTCGTAACTCATGAAATAAAAATAACTCTTTTGCATTAAAACATGAACTTCCAACCTCATTCTGAGGTGATTTAGAAAACTTCCTACCCAACTGGATCGCTTCAATATTGTTTTATCAACAAGATGAAATTGACTTTCCATTAATAAAGTTGATCTTCTCCCTGTTTAAATAGTTAATTTTTGCATTTTTTGGAGACTCATTAAGTACCCTTCGTAACTTTGAAAATGAGATGTTAAGCTCTATTCGTGTACCTTGTTATGTGAGGAGTCACCTTGACCTCTGGATTGACCCCGAACGAAAATTTGTGATATTTTTGATGCTCTTATAGGAGCCCTGTTACACTGGTTTACAACAATAGACAGTTGTTAAATCTAGTAAGTTGGCTTTCATTTTGAACCGCCATTTGAAACCTGGATAGAGAAATTATTTCCCATCTTCGCAAACCTCTAGTGTTTATACTAGGCAATTACATGGAACCTTCAGTTGAGGGAAAAGCACTATTCTGGATATTTTGACGATGATATTTTGTAGGCCTCTGGTCACAGTTTGATGAGGTCAAACTAGACCAATTTCGACTTGTCGCTCCAGAAAACTTGTCGTCGTTTGAAAAATAGTTTTCTAGTTCTCAGTCCCATCGACTCTAATGAATTCTCCTGATATAGGGGAACTTGTAGGAAGTGTCCTGTTGCGTGCTCATCCATTAAACGTCAGTTATGGACGTGGTTTTCTGGGCCCTTGAATTAACTTTTTTTCATTTGCAACTGGGTCAACTACGACCAGTGGCCCTGGAAAACTAGCCGTCAAACGTAAACCGTTCACTTTTTCCCAATTTCGTCAGTTGCTATGAACTCTTGGTATATCTGGGAACACGTAGAAATTTGATCGTTGTGTGTTTTCTCATCGGAAGATAAATTTTGGAAGTGGTTTCTTAGCCTCCGAGCCCGTTTTGAACATTTTGTAGCTAGTGAGAAAATGTTAAAATAGAAAGTTGCGGGACCCTCATAGGGTTACCAAACCACCCTGAAAACTTTTAACACATGCAAATAACTGTTTAAAACTCTAAAGTGTAACTTTTTGTGTACAATAGAACTTTGGACAAAATGGTGTTTTATCTCTCTTCCCTTCTCTTTCTCTCTCCTAGGTTACAAAAAGAAGTAAAATTAAATGTAATGAATACATGTCTCTAAACCTTTTTTCTCGATTTCAAAATTGTAATTGTTATCATATGTAAATGGGAAACTGAAAAATGATAATTATGTTAGATTAGGGTGGATGCCATGCCAGCGAGTTATCGCTGATATCATGTGCACGTGGGTTTTGCAGGATGAAAGAATGACGACAAAAAGGTGATGTGTAATTCAATTATTTGTCATTGTAATTTATATAGTTCTTTGTTAAATGAATAGATGTATAATGTTGTCCTATGTTACAAAAGGTTGTATTTGATAATTTGTTGCTATGTATGAGATGCTGGTTTTCAGGGACATCTAGGAAATGTGCATTTAATCTTAGGTTCAATTTTGATTCAAAGTACACATGGTAAAAAGTTTTGATATTTATATAAAGTAAATGAATTTGAAGTAATATCTTGTAATGCATATTCAATAATCAATAAATGATCAATGATTCATCTTGTGCTTTCATACTTGGTATATGTAATAAAGAGAATTAAATTAAAACACTCTACCCTTGTCCAATATCGGAGTATAACCTGTTTTTATGTGTGATACTCCTTACCGTAGATGACATTGAAAACCGTAGGATGAACTTAATCTCTACACTCGATGGAACCTCCTAGTTTGAGTAAACAAGAACCTGAGAATAGGCTTATCGTCTTAGTCAGTATGTTTAGTGACATTGCCTTAAACCTGTTTGTTAGGAGCGACACATTCAAAACTTTTCATGGAGTGTGTAGAGATAACTCCTCCTCTATAGCCTAGTGGACTACCTTTTCATCCGAAGATAGATTTAAAATTAATTTTCTTCATCGAATGAGATCCCTGTTGGATCCAGATGACATAAATGGAGATCGGGACATAGTTGTTCTTTTCCTTGCACTCTTGTTAATGAACCCCTTGGCTCCGCATAGCTAAATGTGATACCTTGGTTCCTATCAACATAACACCTTGGTCCTCTCTGGAATGTAGTTTAATATAAATTTGTCCTCTCGCTTAAACCTCATTTATAGTTGAGGGGTAGACCCTTAGGTGAAGTTGGAATTAATCTAAACCTCATTTGATTTGGATGTTGGCTTAGGGTGCGTGTGTAGCTTCAAGTCTCCTTATCATTTTTGTCTTCAAGAGGTTAGACAAACAGTTTGTAACTCCTTTTCAAGACAATGCTAAAAATAAGCCCATAATGTGACATAGAAAAATAAAGCATATAAGAGTAAAAAACCGAGAATTGAGGTTAGGGATACTGCCACTCTTGGAGACCTTATAACTCATTTAAATATCTTTATGTGTTTCAAAGAATAGGTATTGCATTGTTGTGATCAAACTATGAGAAAACCAAAGATATATAAATATAAAAGGAAGTCATTAAGATATTGCACTTTAATAACTATGGTAGAGAAATAATTAACCCGTGATCGAGGTATGTTTTTGGTAATAAGCTATCTCGCATCTAAATCTCCATTAAATCCTAATATCGTGAAATTGACACCAAGTCACATTCACAGGAGTTGTAAGAATAAAAAGGTAGACATTGAATATATGTTCGAGAAGAAGATTCTTAACATAAGAACAAGATACTTAAGTATTTTATATGCATTCGAATTATGCCAAATAAGTATGCGAGTTATGGAAAGTTTTGTAAAGAATAAGCAGCCAAATTTAAATGGTCGAACTACAAATTAAATGTGGAATGAACTTTAAGTTTATGTAGGTGGACAAGCGAGGAATTTATGCTTGTAAAATAATTTTCTTAGAATGTTAATCGTAACTAAAATACAATTAAAGAAATGAGGTGTTGTGGGTTCGCCATTCCTTCAGTCTTCTTTTTGTAGTTTGGGCATTGCTAGTATTCGTTCATTGGGAAAAGTGTGGCATCGACATGCCTATGTTGTTTTCATGTGTCTATGTGAGTCGATGACTTATGTTATTGTCGTATGCGAGTCGAGTTTCTGTTCTTGGAGCCCTTGTTGTGTCGTGTGTAGTGAGCAATGTAAGTCAAAAAAAAATCATGGTATTTTACTGTTGTAATTGTGTGTGTAAAATGTGGGCACTACAATATCAGTCAATCTAAGTTGTTCATCTTTTTAGAAATACACCCGTCCTATGCCAATGCCAAAATAATAAATTTATAGCAAATATGAATATACATTAAACCATATTGAATTTATGTTGGATGTCATAGTTTCAATATTCAAGAAGCACCTTAGTAGATGTAGGTTTCTTTACTTTCACATCTATCAACCATTTCTTGCTATAACATCTAACAAAAATATACTTCAATTGCTCTAAAAGATCCTATTTTTGCACAGTTTGGGAGGACTCTAATGAAGGTTGTGGGTTTTAGCTTTACGTAATATAATTATGTATGGCTCCCCATTTTAGAAAGTTTTGTGTTGTTTGGATTTCTAAACCTGTTAATGGAAATTTCTTGTAATTCCTTTTTAAACATTCCAATGAACTACCCTACTAACTCAAATATCCATTTAAACAAAAAAAAATTGATTCCTAAATTTAGACTTCTTGTCAAAACCTATCCTAGAGCATCTAGTATTAGGCCTTAGAATCCACCATCAATAGTAAAGCTCGTATTTAAAACCCAATGTGCACCCCAACTCAATTAAACACAATATATTGATAGTTTTTTTGGTGATTGACATTTCATGATGAAGATATGGTTAGAGTTGCTTATCGATTTTTAAATCAGTGTAATATTTTTTTTGTTCTCATTCTCACTAGTATTATAAAAAGTTGTTATTTATCCCACATAACCCCATTAAATGGTCGCCACCAAGTGAAAAAATGAAATGGTAAAAAATTCAATTTTACATTTAGTATGTTTGTACATTACATGTGTGGACAACTTTTGTAAATCTAGAAAATCCATATACAATTAGGGTATTTTGTTTTCATCTACCTCTAGAAATCTTATAGAACAAGCTAAAAAAATTCCAATCTTCTTGTGAACTATATAAATAAGAGCATTTTATAAGAACTTGGAAATTGAATAGAAAAGCATCAAAGTGCTGCCAAAATTCACTCATAAGCTTATATGTTTTTTTTTTTCCCCTAGTATTCACCTTCTCTTCATCCTTCAATATTTTATTGAAGCCATAAACCACTCATAATCATAGAATTTTAAAATTATGTCATTGTATTTCCATCCATTTTTAAGCACATCCCAACAGAGGTGCAAACAACCAAATTTTCATAGTCCTAAGGGAGATGTTGATGAGTTTTACATTCCAAGAATTGGGGCCACTAGTAACAGACTATATCATCCTCATATTGCATTTTTTTAATGGTACAAACTATGATTTTAAGGCTATTAAAATGATAATTTCATTCCTTTCTCAATATTTATGGGGATTAGTTGAAAATGGGTTCAATAAACCTCAAGATCATAACTATTTTCAACTCCTAACACAAGCTAAAATCATTTTCTTGATCCTGATCTTAAAAGGGATGTAAAGGTATTGTATGTTAATCAACGGGCCATGGATAAGTTGATATTTACCAAAGTAGTTGTAGAAACTAGGATAAACCATGCTTGGGACAACCTGAAAATAACATATCAAGGATCAAGAAAGGTAAAAAATGGTTAAATTTCGTATCCTTAGGAGAAATTTTTTAAAAAAATATGAAAGAGTTTGAGTTAATTGATTAATTTTTTACCCAAGTCATGGTTGTTGTCAACCAATTCAAGTCTCATGATGAATCACTTATAGACTATTAGATTGTAGAAAATCTATTTACAATCCTTCCAAGAATTTTCATGTCATTGTAATTGTTATAGTGGAGTCAAAAGACTTTGCATAGCTATCTATAGATGAATTGATGGGTTATTTGTTATCCCATGAATCTAGATTGAATAGACCAAATTATTACCTTAAACATGCCTTCAAAAGTTAGGTTTCAGTTGGCAAAGGTAGAGGAAGGTAAAAATCAAGAGATAGAGGAAGAAATCCTCAGAGAGGAAGAAGGAGAAGAAATTTTGATAATGGTAGCCAAAATATAAAAAACTCACATTTTTCAAATTCCAAAGGTCATGGAATCAACCATAATTATTAAAATTAAGGTATGAATTTGAAAATTTAATTTTTCAACGATATTATTACAAAAAAATGTGTATTATGCCAAAACATTTCTAGGAAACTATATTAGCAGAACAACTTCCTACGCCAATATTGAGAAGAGATATTATGCAAAACTTCTAGAAATTAATCAAACAGTTACAAAAATTCCAACAACACATTCATAACAAGAAAATAAAAAAATAAAACAAACACCAGATATACGTGGGGAAAATCGTTTCGGATGAAAAACCCACACTCGAAAACCTGCTTAATGTATTTCAAATATAATAACAAGACTACATACACTTGCAAAGAATTTTCTTACCAGAGTATCACCAGAAACAATTCTATAAGGATTCAGGCTGCATTCCAACACAACAATACTTACAAAAGTCACCACATAAACTACTTCTTCAAACCTTCAATTTATAGACCTCCAGTTATACAAGAAACCATCTATGGTTTACAAAACCATGTGAAAAAACTCTCATGATGTGGATTGCATTAAAGAGCAATATTTCAATCAAAAATTAGGCTCCCAAGTCCACAATATTCTCCCCTATTTTTGACCCTCAAAGATGTCATAAAATTTGTCATAATATCTCTAAAAATAGCCCTTCCATGATATACTATCATAAGGGAATCTTTGAACAACCTATTTTTAAACACAGTTGTAAGAAAAAATACATTGAATCCAACAAGGTTGAGACACCTCATTTCCAATAATCTCCCAATTGTCAAATATCTTGCAAGGGCCAAGGGAAACATACCATCGTGGATTGAATTATAGGGCCTTAAAGGCCCATAGAATCAGAATGCCACCTAAATTTTGTTGTGCTCATGGGCTTAGTTAATGCATCTGCAAAATTCACAACTGTCTCTGCCTTTTCCAAATTAACCCTGTCATCCTCGACCATATCTCTCATGAAGTGATATTGAACATCAATGTATTTGGTCTTGGCATGAACATTTATTTTCCTCGCAAGGCAGATTGCACTCTGACTGTCACAGTACATTATAATTGCACATTGTTTCAATCCAATCATTGAACACAAATGCTTCATACAAATTGTTTATGTACAGGCATGAGTAGCTACCAAGTATTGTGCCTTCATAGTGGACAAAGTGACCACAACCTATTGTTTTCTCATCCAAATGATTGCACCACCATTGAGAGTAAACACATATGCACTGGTGGATCTTCTGCTATCAACATCACCAGCCCAATCTGAATCCACAAAACCATGAATACCCAGGGAATGTTGATCTCATGTGCCATGAAAACATATAGAGTAATATGGTGTACCCCGTAAATATCTGAAGACCCTATTAACTGCAACCTGATGCACTCTTCTAGGATTAGACATAAAACGAGAAAGAACTCCCACTGCTTGGGAAATGTTTGGTCTTGTACATACCATAACATAAATTAAGCTTCCAACTGCACTCTGGTAAGGCACTGCCGATCATGTATTCCATCTTTGATGGGGATGAAGGACATTGTTAAATAGAGAGCTTCATTCCCAATGTAACAGGAACATAAAGTGGTTTAGAATCCTACATGTTGAGACTTTGAAAAATATAACAAACATACTTACTTTGGGCAAGCCATAGCTTTTTGTTCTCACAATCTCTTCTGATCTCCATCCTAAGTATGTGTTTTTCTGCACCAAGATCTTTCATTTCATATTTCACAGAGAGTTGATATTTCCATTCTACAATCAAACCTTTTCCTTTCCCAATAAACAACATGTCATTAACATATAAATAAATTATCAGGGAAACAATCACCCTCAAATTTAAAATATAAACAATGATAAGATTTAGACTGCACAAATCCCAAACTCAAAACATATGTATCAAACTTCTGGTACCACATCCTAGGACTTTGTTTAAGACCATACAAGGATTTCTTTAACTTACAAACCAACTTGCTTTTACCTTTCTCTCATGTAGTGCTATGGCTGTGTCATATAGATTTCTTTCTCTAAATCACCATGAAGGAACATAGTTTTCACATCAATTTGTTAAACCTCTAGGTCATAAGATGCTGCAATAGATAATAAAAACTGAATGGATGTCATTTTAGCAACAGGAAAAAATATCTCACCATAATCAATACCCTCAACCCGAGAGTAACCCTTTTCAACCAACTGTGCCTTATACTTTTCAACATTTCCATCTAAACCAACCTTTTTCTTAAACACCCATTTACATCCAACAAATTTCTGATCTTCAGGAAATTGTACAAGGTCCCATGTATCATTCCTTTTAAGGGTTGTCATCTCTTCCTCCATGACTATTTTCCAAGGCTTTGCATCATTCATACTCAAAGCCTCTTGTATAGATCTCGGTTCATCAATGTTAATACTCAAAGAAAATATACACTTCCAATCATCAGGTGAATACCCATACCTTTCACATGGTTTCCTTTTCCTTGTAGACCTTCAAACAAGATGAGGTGGAGATTCTTCCACTTCTTCCTCCTATTCTTCCTCTTCTGAAGATTCAGAGCTTAACGAGCTCTCCTCAAATTCTTGTCTATTTTGGGGTCTCAATTCAAATTTCTCAATCATAGAAGGAATTTGAACCGCATCCTTTTTCTTTTCATTTTCTTTATGTTGTTCTTCCTGAAAATTAACAGGGGAAGATTTAATCTCTCTACATCTAAAATGTATTACAATTTATGCAACAGGGTTCCAAAACTTGTATCCTTTCACACCATATCCGTAGCTGATGAAGATACATTTGACAACCTTATAATCCAACATTGTTCTCTTCTCCTTAGGCACATTTGCATATGCCTCACAACCAAAAGCTCTCAGATGTCTACTTGAAGGATTTTTCCTCGACCATTTCTCCATTGGAATTTATCAACAAGCGCTGATGTAGGAGATTTGTTTATCAAATAACAAGCAATGGAAACATCTTCAGCCCAAAAAATTTATTATAGGCTAGCTCAAATAAACATGCTCCTAGCCTTCTCCATCAACATTTTGTTCATCCTTTCTACAACTCCATTTTGTTGCAGAGAATACGGATTTGTATTTTGTCTTTTAACCCCGCAATCTATACAAAATCTTTCAAAATCTGTAGAACAATACTCACCACCCCCTTCGACACCTTTTGATATTGATTATGACACTGTTGATTATACTTATGGACATTACTGTAGCCTTTGAGTTGGTATGATGTTAGACATTAGAAATCATGGACTATGGTTGATTTCGATTCATATATGATGCATGTGGATTATTAGAGACATTTTATATTGATGTTGATACACTTCTTGACATGGTGTATATATATGTGTGTGTTTTTACATGTGATATTTTTTCATATCGAATTAGACCTAGAAAATTGAACTAATCTTGTGATCATATGATTAAAGATGAAATTGTAAATAATATTGTTGCTTGTCTAGATGATGTTGTGATTCATATATAGATGATTTTGGAAGTTATATTTTATATTTATTTTTGATGATTTGATGCGGCCACAAGGCCAAAGGAGGTATTTGTGTTTTGCAGGTAAACATGTCACAACAAACATCGGGGGATTGAAGACCAACCACATTGGAATTCTAGATGAATTCAACAAGGGTCACCATGGCAACATGTATTTGTTATTTGTGTTTGTTTGTATTGTTGTTAGGGGTTCCCATGGGGGGATCACCTTTCAAATGTGACCAAGGGGTTATGTGTATTCTTTTATTGTAGTTCCTTTGTTTAAATCTTTGTATGTGATTATTTGGTGATGTATTTCCCCTTTATTATTTATTTAATTTGTGTCAAGATTAGTGAGTAATCATGTTGTTAATTAATTAAAAGGGTCATAAGAATGCATTTATTAGAGTTGATGGCTCTTGGATTATGTGTTGTAAGAGATGTGTAAGTAAATTTGAGTGTGAAACACTCTACCTTCCTTTTGAAATTCGGATCTGTCCTTAAGGGCTGATTTTGGAGGCTTGTGGGACAAGTTAAACTTTTCCCACACCTCTTAAATTTGTACACCAACCCTACCTATGGGTTGGGGAGTCAAAATTAGGCATTATTATGTATTTTGGGAAGGCAAGTTGTAAGTTTTTATTGCACCTTCTTACATAAAATTAATTTTGGTCCTTGGGGTGTGGACTTGGTTTGTGTGTGTAAGTAAAATGTCATTTATTCACCCACCTTTTTAATTGTGCTTTGGAGTTTGAAGTTGACTTGTGAGGTGGAGTTGAGGATGTGTGATGTGGCATCCTACATGGACCCACCTCATCCTCCTCTCTCCCTCTTCTATTTATTCGAATTCCTTGGCTTGTTTTGGGGTTACTTCATTTTGGTGATTTCATTTTGGTTACTTCTTTTGGTTTTGGAGCTCTTGTAATTTTGAAGAGAGTTAGAGATTTTTGTTGAATGCTTGTGGATTGCTGGAGATTTTGGACTGTTTGGATTGGAAAAAATCTTGTTGTTGAACTTTTGGAGCAAACTCTACCATGGAGAGGTAGGAGCTTGGCTCTTTAAAATGTTCTTCTTTTATTTATGCATATGTGAATGCTTTGAATATTTTGGTATGTTGTTGGCTGGTTGGGTAGATTGCCTAGGTATGGTGTAGGAGAAGACTATGGGGATCTCTTGTGGGGAGGCATAAGAGTTTTGGGGAGGTATAAGTGTTATTGTGGAGGGAGTTTGGGATTGGGTTCCACCTTGTAAAAGAAATAGCTTGCATTTCTTTACTCGTTATGGGGTGCCATAAGAGTGTGGGGAGGCATAAGAGAATGGGAGGTATAAGGGGTACTTGGGGGAGGCATAAAGGCATGTAGGGGTTTTATAAATATATATATATATATATATTGGTGGGTTTATTTAAGGTGGACACCCATTTCCCCATTGGGAGGTATAAGCAGCTTCCCCCATAGGTCTTGCTCCTTTGGCTTGTGCATGATGAAGCTTGAGTATTGTTTGTTGTTCTTCCTGTGGTTGCAAACTGATAGTATGTATTTGGACTATGTTTTATTTGTGAAAGCTGTTTTTGTGTTGTGGAATCCTGTTTGTTGCCATGAGTTGAAATACATTTCTTATTGCTTTGTGGTTGGGGCTTAGGGGCCAATGAGGAGGACGACTTCTCCTCTTCATTGGAATTCTTGGTTGGGTGGAGAGCGTTTCCTCTCTCCTTTTTTGTTGTGATCAAAAGATATATGGTGGATCTTCTTGTTGCTGTTCTGGAGTTGAGGATGAAGACAAATTTCGTAGTCCCCTTGGGTTTTCTTGTTGTAAAAATTTCCCACTTCAAGTGGATGGCATTGTAATATTATTTGTGGTGGAAAGTTTCTCTGTTTTGGAAATGGAATCTACATTTGAATGTGAAAGATGTATATTCTGTAAGTTGTATTTGATGAATGAAAAAAGGAAGTTGTAAAAGAATTATTGGAGTTCAATAGAAGTTGTTTTAATTATCACAAATGGTATGGTTCTCATTTGAAATCTGTGTTTGAAATATATTGTGAAATCTCTGTTTGAAAATTGAAAAAGAAATATGTATGAAGAAATATTACATTTCTCTGTTTCATTCGAAATGCATGATTTGAAAGTAGAACTACATTTTGGGTCTTCACACATTGATTGAAGTAAAGTTAAATTTTGTAAATTAGATTTGAATGAATTTAAATATTTAGAGGATGATAACGAAAAGTAGATCCATTCGAGTTTAAGTATGATTTCTATTTTTGATTCACTGTAAACCTATAAAATGAATATCAAAAAATATACAGAACCATCTGTATTGATGAAAGACAAGATAAAACATTAAAATAAGTTAAGGAGGAACAAAAAAATCTTAAAATAGTTTGTATTGTTTAAGAAATTTATGCAGAACTTTATTAATCAGGAAAGGGACAAAATAATGCAGTTACAGTAAAAAGGAGAAAAGAAATTCGTATTGAAAACTCAAAATTTAACAATTAATCCTTGCAATCCATCTTAATCTTTCCAAGTGCAATCCTCCATGTCAGTTTGGCATGTTGAGGAAGAAAGAGTGGTGGATTGAATTAATTCTGTTAAGTTAAAAGTCCAGTTCACATTTTAATGGCAGGAAAGACATTTTTGTCAAATTCACCCCACTTAAGTTTGTCAAAAATGATTTTTGATGTTTCCTATGCAAAGAGGAGTTCAATCCCTTTCCAAAAAGTCCTCATTTTCCCAAATCCGAGCTTCTAGTCGAAAGTTATGGCCTTCTGAATTTTTTACTTCGCTTAGTTTTTTAAAAAAAAGAGGGAATTTTTTTGTAAATCAGACCCGCGGGCCCGAAAATTACTTAGGGAACTTTTTTTGCAAAAAAAAAAGTCATAAATTCCTCATGGGCCCTGCAACCCCGCCAATTCACTTTTGGGAAAAAATGCCTTCGCGGGCCCACACCTTCAAACTTTACCTTTTTGAAAAAGGGAAAAAAAATCTTAAGTCTCCCCGCTGGTCCGCTTCCCCACCTATCACTGTGGGTCTGACATGTGGCATCTTTAGGCATTAGCGGAGGCGCGGATGGTTTTAGACCTTTTTGCCTTTGGAAAAATTGGCAAAAATTCCTAAGTTTCCCCCGCCTTCCTGCAGGTCACTTTTTAGACTGACATGTGGCTTCACTTGGTGTCGGCGAAGGTGCGGGTTATTTTTTAGCCTTCACACTTTTTTAACACAAAATCCAATATTTCTAAGTTCTCCCTGACAGTCCACTTCCCTGCTTGAAATTTTGGGTAGGACACGTGGCGTCCCTGGGCATCGGCGGAGGCGCGGGGGTTTTTGAACTTTTTTCCCTTTCAAACAAAAAGAGTTAAAATCCAAATTACCTCCGATGACCCACCTTCCTGCATGGGCTTATCAACGTGCCACGTGTCCCTTGTGCTTTTGGGAAAATTTTCTTCCCCAGGCCCGCAAGCCCACCTTTGGGAAAATTTTCTTCCCTGGCCCCGTTGGCCCACCTTTGGGAAAATTTTCTTCCCTAGGCAGCCCGCCTTTGGGAAAATTTTCATCCCCTAGCCCACCTTTAGGGAAAATTTTCTTACCCAGGCCCGTAGGGCCTTTGGGAAAATTTTCCTCCCCAAGCCCGCCGGCCTGTAACTTAAGAAATATGAGGAGTTAGGAGGACTTCTTTATATCATTGGAAAGGGAAGAAATTTCCTATCTAATGGAAATGTTTTAGGAAAATTTAAGTGTGTTAATTATGTGAAAAATTAGGTTGAAGTGTAAAGATGAGTCTGAGAGTGGGTAAGTGGGAAATTACCCCTTTTTAACTTAAATGTATAATTCTAAAGCATGGGTTGACCTTTTAAGGGTCACATTAGGGGATAAGGGAATGTTTTTCTATCCCATGCAAATAGGAACCTTGTTTATTGTTTAGACCTGGTGGAATTAAATACCCAAGGTATTTAATTCCTTTGGCCCCTTTGACCCTCTAAAATTGATTAGGAATATTTAACTATAATGTTAATTTAATTATTTATTAATTAACTCCTAAGAGAAATTTAACTATAATTGGATTAATTATACTCATTAATTTTGTAATGTGGATCTAATGTATGTTACAACGGAAAATTTCATTTAGTAAATTATAATTGACTTTGAATCCTTTTTGTGACAACTGTTGCTTGAAGCCTGGTAGTGGTCACGCTTTTCAAAAAAAAACAACATTATTCCATAATTTTTCTATCTAAACCTAGGTTGTTCTTGGGTCTCAAGTGGTAGTTTTAGCGGGTGTTACACTTGGTATCAGAGCCGTGGGTTCAAAGCTTGGACCCTTGGGCACACTAGAAAACTTGAGACATGAACACTAAACCTAGAGCAATATTAAACCTAGCACACTTTTAAACCTAGAAAACAACTTTGTTTGGAATTTTGCATATTTAGTAAACATGGAAAACTGAATAAAACCTAGGATAATGAACTAACTCTCACTTGGGTCTGTGCAGGAGGTGCGGACAAGATGAGGGGTCCTTTCACATAGATCTAGACTTTCCACCTCCAGATCATGTTGTAGCAGCCATCCTACCCAGATTTTACAGACGCTTCAGGATGTTAATGCTGCTTTACGTGGAGGGTCCATAGGAGGACGGTCAGCCAGACATGATGGGAGCCATCCGTTGAGGCTCATGCATCTCCTCGACATAGTGAGGAGCATAGAGGAGAGAACTCCCACATGGAGTCAGGTAGAGCAGAGTCACCACAGAGGGGGCAGGGAGACTGGACTTCTGGACACAGGGATAGGTCTCGGAGCCCTAGGCTTAGGGATGAGCATGTAGAGAGGCCTAGGGGTCGCCAGACTATACTGCAGACCATATCAAGGAGATCCTGAAGCTACAACCATCTCATTATTCTGGTGACACAGGTGGATTTTAGGTAGAGGCCTAGTTGGTGAGCTTGAGTGGGTGCTTCAAGCTCTACCCTTGTTCTAGAAACATGAAAGCTCGTGTTGCAATCCATCTTCTGAGGGATGGAGCTAGTGTCTGGTGGAGGACCGAGGAGCAGAAGCTCCATGTTGATTCAGAGATGGTTACCTAGGAGCTCTTTGAGGAGTGGTTCAAGAGTAGGTACTTATCACATGGAGGTTCATTCAATAGAGGATAGATGAGTTTCACGACCTCCGACAGGCATCTTTGACAGTAGCTGAGTATGAGAGTCAATTTTTGGATCTACTCCAGTATGTCGACTACATGCAGGATGAGTAGGTATGGATCCACAAGGTTCATCTGGGGCCTGAATCTAGACATTGGAGGTGCGGTATGTATCCATTGTCTGCAGACATTAGCTGAGGCCGTTGAGAAGGCCTATATAGCAGAGGAGACTCAGGGAAAGACACAGTAGGCTAGAGACAAGTCCAGAGCTGCATCTAACAGATGCAGGACAACAGATTGAGGGGGTCAGCTCCTCCTCCTCATGGTGGATAGGGTTCATCACAGTCATCTTTTAGACCACAACAGTAGTAGCAGTCTGGCCCACCGTACAGACCTCCACAGAGATTTGATGCACAAAGGGGTCGGAGTATGGGGCCTCCTCCTAGGGGTCCCATTAGGACACAGGGTGCACCGAGAGCTCAGTCAACAGGAGCTCGTTAGCAGAGACCTCAGCAGTCCATAACCAGATCATCAGGATCCACAACATAGACCTCTAGAGTATTGGCTAGACCTACTACTCATGGGAGAGGATCAGGTGGTTGTTTTGGTTGTGGTGTTGCTGGACATTTTTGGAGAGACTACCCACAAGAACCCTAGTAACAAGGGTAAGATGCAGATCTCAGAGCCTATTATTGGTGACATGGGACGTGGTCATGGGATCTATGCAGTGGTCGAGAACACCAGACTGAGCACTATAGTACCGTGATTGAGACGACAGGTAGCATTGGTGGTGTTCCTACCACCATTCTATTTGATTCTGGTTCTTCTGATTCTTTTATTACACCATCTTTGGTAGAGTGATGCAAGCTGGTGGCAGTTAGGCAGGGTCTTAGTTGGGATGTTGAGATGGCTTCTGGAGCCAAGATCTCTATAGAATCCTTAGTTAAGGAGTGTGTAGTGGATTTGGGACCCTTCACCACTACCTCAGATCTTCGTATCCTTACGTTGGGTTCGTATGGAGTCATCTTGGGCATGGACTGGTTGTCTACACACAGAGCTAGAGTGGATTGTTACCATAAGATTATATCATGTACAAATGATCTAGGAGTTGAGTTAGTGATAGTAGGGGTTAGGAGACCCGTTTCCATTTGCACCATCTCTGCCATGCAGCTTAAGTGGTGTGTGCGACGGGGTTGTCAGATGTATGTTATCACAGTTAGTGACAGATTGGGGGATGAGTCTAGTGGACCATCGCTTGATGACCATCCTATCTTGAGAGATTTTTTTGATGTCTTTCCAGGGGAGCTACCGGGGTTACCACCCCCACGTGAGATATATTTTCACATAGATCTTGTTCCGGGAGCAGAGCCTATCTCACGAGCACCTTATCGGATGACTACCCCTAAGCTCTATGAGCTCAAGTTATAGCTAGAGGGCCTTTTGGAGAAATGCCTAATCCATCCTAGTGTATCCCCTTGGGGTGCACTGGTGATATTTGTAAAGAAGAAGGATGGATCTCTGTGGTTGTGTATTGATTACTGCCAGCTGAACAAAGTAACGATCAAGAATTGTTATCCCCTTCCGCGCATTGATGATTTATTTGATCAGATGAAGGGGGCCACAATTTTATCTAAGATAGACCTTAAGTCAGGTTATCATCAGCTAAGGATTACGGAGGCAGACATTCATAA
The DNA here is from genome assembly GCA_019776745.2 of Taxus chinensis. Lineage (NCBI taxonomy): Eukaryota > Viridiplantae > Streptophyta > Pinopsida > Cupressales > Taxaceae > Taxus > Taxus chinensis. The sequence continues at coordinate 732,087,082 of CM034146.1, forward strand.
GACCACCTTCCGTACGAGATATGGCCACTACGAGTTCACCGTGGTGCCTTTTGGTTTGACGAATGCCCCCGCAGTGTTCATGAGCTTGATGAATGGAGTGTTCAGGAAATTCTTGGATCGCTTCATGCTCATCTTCCTTGATGAAATTTTGATTTACTCACGTATGTGTGAGGAGCACAGGGGACACCTTTTCCAGGTTCTTCAGTGTCTTCGTGAGTAACAACTTTACGGGAACCTGGAGAAGTGTGTGTTCTTTCAGACAGAGGTGCAGTATTTGGGCCACATCATTTCTTGGGAAGGTATCATAGTCGATCCTTCTAAGATTTGAGCTATTATGGATTGGCCAACACCCACTAGTGTGACAGAGGTACGTAAGCTTCATGGGTTTAATAGGATATTATAGGAGATTTGTTCAGGACTTCTCTCGGGTTGCACACCCCATCACTTCCCTTCAGCGGAAAGGGAAGAAGTTTGTTTGGTCAGACAGATGTGAGCAAGGCCTTTAGGACACTGAAGGAATGCCTCATGACAGCACCTATTCTTGCAGTGCCAGATCCTCAGGGTGAGTTTTTTGTATGCACGAGATGCTTCTTTGGTAGGAGTTGGAGGTGTGTTGATGCAGGAGGGAAGAGTAGTTGCTTTTGAGTCTCGCAAACTCAAGGATTATGAGCTCAATTATCTAACTCATGATCTTGAGCTTGCAACAGTTGTGTATGCCTTGGTTTGATGGAGACACTTCCTTCTTGGCCGAAGATTCACACTCAGGACTGATCACTTGAGTCTTTCGCCACCTCTTCACGCAGCCCAATCTCAACGCTCGTTAACAACATTGGATGGAGTTACTTTGTGAGTATGACATGGAGATAGATCATGTGAAGGGGAAGGAGAATGTGGTTGTAGATGCTCTCAATAGAGGAGACATGTGGTTATGGCCACTCAGTGAGCACATATTTGTGGAGTAGGATTCTACAACAGCTTCCTCACGACAGTTTCTACATTGCAGCTAGAGCAGAGATCGAGTCTCAGAGACCCCTTGAGGGGAAGTTTGATGGGTTTTCATTGGAAGAAGATGGCCTTCTTAGGCACAGAGCCTAGATTTATGTTCCTAGAGATGGAGGCTTGAGGTAGGACATCTTGACAGAGGCACATCGTGCACCCTATTCAGCCCATCCCAGGGTGAAGAAGATGCACGCCACCTTGAGACAGTTTTATCATTGGAGGGGAATTCATAGAGACATGGCTCAGTTTGTGTCACATGTTGTTTGGAGTGTCAGAAAGTGAAGGCCGAGCATCAGCATCCAGCTGGCCTTCTCTTTCCTCATGCTATACCGGAAGTGGAAATGGGACACCATTTCCATGGACTTCATTGTTGGGCTACCGATGTCGAGATACCACCACGACGCCATCATGGTCATGAGTGGATAAATTGACAAAAGTGGCTCATTTTTCTCCGGTGAAGACCACCTATATAGCTAGTGCAGTGGCATGGGTATATCTAGATGAGATTTTCAGATTACACAGGATTCACAGAAGATCATTTGTGACCACGATCCTCTGTATACTTCCCACTTTTGGACTACCATGCAGCATGCCCTCGAGACGAAGATCAATTTCAGCACAACGTGTATCACCCTGAGACAGATGGATAGACTGAGTGGGGGAATCAGATCTTAGAGGACATGCTTAGGATGTATGTTATGGATCATCAGTTGAGATGGGAGGAGTATTTGTACTTGGTGGAGTTTGCCTACAATAATAGTTTTCAGAGTTCGATAGGCATGGCTCCTTTTCAAGCTTTGTATGGTAGAGAGTGTATGACACCTCTTAGTTGGGATAGGTTAGAGGACATGGTTTCTCTTGTCTAGCTTTATTACAGGACATGGAGCAACAGGTGGTTATGATCAGACAGAGACTGTAGGAGGCACATGACAGATAGAAGAAGTATGCAGATCAACATAGGACCGACCATAGTTTTGATGTGGGCATGAAGGTTTTCCTTTGTGTAGGCCACATAAGAGCCCTATCCATTATGGAAAAGGTTCTAAGTTAGCTCCTAGATTCGTAGGCCCCTTTGAGATCTTGGAGCATATCGGTCCTTTGGCCTACCGTCTAGCATTGCCACCTAGCTTGTCTCGCATCCATGATGTGTTTCATGTTTCAGTACTTAGGAGATATGTTGCAGACCCTTCTCATGTGCTAGATTGGACCTCATTGCAGGTGCAGGATCAGGGGCAGTGATGGTGGAGCCCGTTTCGCATTATAGATCGCAGGACCCTGGGCCTTCGAGGTAGAGAGATTGACCAGGTTTGAGTGCAGTGGGACAAGATATGATGAGACTAGCGGCTACATGGGAGGATGCTACTTTGCTACGAGTTCAGTTTTCACACCTATTCCAGTGACTTCCAGGAGGAAGTCGAGTCTAAGGAGAGGGGGATGTAGTGCCCACTTCCCTTCGACACCTTTTGATATTGATTATGATACTTTTGATTATACTTATGGACATTACTGTAGCCTTTGAGTTGGTATGATGTTAGACATTAGAAATCATGGACTGTGGTTGATTTGGATTCATATATGATGCATGTGGATTATTAGAGACATTTTATATTGATGTTGATACACTGTTATGATGTATATACATGGTATATATATATATATGTTTTTTATACATGTATATATATTTTTTCATATTGAGTAAACCTAGAAAATTGAACTAATCTTGTGATCATATGATTATGGATGAAATTGTAAAGGAGATTGTTGCTTGTCTTAGATGATGTTTTGATTCATATATATAGATGATTTTGGAGTTATATTTTATATTTATTTTGGATGTTTTGATGCAGCCACAAGGCCGAAGGAGGTATTTGTGTTTTGCAGGTAAACATGTCACAACAAACATCGGGGGATTGGAAGACCAACCACATTGGAATTCTAGATGAATTCAACAAGGGTCACCATGGCAACGTGTATTTGTTATTTGTGTATGTTTGTATTGTTGTTAGGGGTTCCCATGGGGGGGATCACTTTCAAATGTGACCAAGGGGTTATGTGTATTCTTTTATTGTAGTTCCCTTTATTTAATCTTTGTATGTGATTATTTGGTGATGTATTTCCCCTTTATTATTTATTTAAATTGTGTCAATATTAGTGAGTAATCATGTTGTTAATTAATTAAAAGGGTCATAAGAATGCATTTATTAGAGTTGATGGCTCTTGGATTATGTGTTGTAAGAGATGTGTAAGTAAATTTGAGTGTGAAACACTCCACCTTCCTTTTGAAATTTGGATCTGTCCTTAGGGGCTGATTTTGGAGGCTTGTGGGAACAAGTTAAACTTTTCCCACACCTCTTAAATTTGTATACCAACCCTACCTATGGGTTGGGGAGTCAAAATTAGGCATTATTATGTATTTTGGGAAAGACAAGTTGTAAGTTTTTATTGCACCTTCTTACATGAAATTAATTTTGGTCCTTGGGGTGTGGACTTGGTTTGTGTGTGTAAGTAAAATGTCATTTATTCACCCACCTTTTTAATTGTGCTTTGGAGTTTGAAGTTGACTTGTGAGGTGGAGTTGAGGATGTGTGATGTGGCATCCTACATGGACCCACCTCATCCTCCTCTCTCCCTCTTCTATTTATTCAAATTCCTTGGCTTGTTATAGGGTTACTTACTTTGGGAATTTCATTTTGGTTACTTCTTTTGGTTTTGGAGCTCTTGTAACTTTGGAAGAGAGTTAGAGATTTTTGTTGAATGCTTGTGGATTGCTGGAGATTTTGGACTATTTGGATTGGAATAAAGCTTATTGTTGAACTTTTGGAGAAAACTCTACCATGGAGAGGTAGGAGCTTGGCTCTTAAAAATGTTCTTCTTTTATTTATGCATATGTGAATGCTTTGAATATTTTGGTATGTTGTTGGCTGGTTGGGTAGATTGCCTAGGTATGGTGTAGGAGAATACTATGGGGATCTCTTGTGGGGAGGCATAATATTTTTGGGGAGGTATAAGTGTTATTGTGGAGGGAGTTTGGGATTGGGTTCCACCTTGTAAAAGAAATAACTTGCATTTCTTTACTCATTATGGGGTGCCATAAGAGTGTGGGGAGGCATAAGAGAATGGGAGGTATAAGGGGTACTTGGGGGAGGCATAAGGGCATGTAGGGGTTTTGAAATGATATATATATATATATATATATGTATACTAGAGGGTTTATTTTAAGGTGGACACCCATTTCCCCATTGGGAGGTATAAGCAGCTTCCCCCATAGGTCTTGCTCCTTGGCTTGTGCATGATGAAGCCTAAGTATTGTTTTTTGTTCTTCTTGTGGTTGTAAATTAAAGTATGTATTTGGACTATGTTCTGTTTGTGAAAGTTGTTTTTTGTGTTGTGGAAGCCTGTTTAGTTGCCATGAGTTGAAATACATTTCTTATTTCTTTTTGGTTGGGGCTCGGGGACCAATGAGGGGATGAATTCTCCTCTTCATTAGAAATCTTGGTTGGGTGGAGAGCGTTGCCTCTCCTTCCTTTTTTGTGATCAAAAGCTATATGGTGCATCTTCTTGTTATTGTTTTGGAGATGAGGATGAAAATAAATTTTGCAGTCCCCTTGGGGATTCCTTGTTGTAAAAATTTCCCACTTCAAGTGGATGGCATTGTAATATTATTATGGTGGAAAGTTTCTCTGTTTTGGAAATGGAATCTTCATTTGAATGTGAAAGATGTATATTTTGTAAGTTGTATTTGATGAATGAAAAAAGAAGTTGTAAAAGAATTATTGGAGTTCAATAGAATTTGTTTTAATTATCACAAATGGTATGGTTCTCATTTGAAATCTGTGTTTGAAATATATTGTGAAATCTCTGTTTGAAAATTGAAGGAAATATGTATGAAGAAATAATACATTTCTCCATTTCATTCGAAATGCATGATTTGAAAGTAGAACTACATTTTGGGTCTTCACATATTGATTGAAGTAAAGTTAAATTTTGTAAATTAGATTTGAATGAATTTAAATATTTAGAGGATGATAACGAAAAGTAGATCCATTCGAGTTTAAGTATGATTCTATTTTTGATTCACTGTAAACCTATAAAATGAATATCAAAAAATATATACATGAACCATCTGCATTGATGAAAGGCAAGATAAAACATTAAAATAAGTTAAGGAGGAACAAAACAAATCTTAAAATAGTTTGAATTATTTAAGAAATTTATGCAGAACTTTATTAATCGGGCAAGGGACAAAATAATGCAGTTACATAAAAAGGAGAAAAGAAATTCATATTGAAAACTCAAACATTTATAAATTAATCCTTGCAATCAGTCCTAATCTTTCCAAGTACAATCCTCCATGTCAGTTTGGCATGTTGAGGAAGAAAGAATGGCGGATTGAATTAATTGTGTTAAGTTAAGAAGTTTATTTCACATTTTTAATGGCAGGAAAGACATTCTTTGTCAAATTCACCCTCTTATGTTTGTAAAAAATGAATTTTATTTGTTCCTATGCAAAGAGGAGTTTGAGACCTTTCCAAAAAGTCCTCATTTGCTCCAAATCCGAGCTTCCAGTCGAAAGTTATGGCCTTTTGAAATTTTTTTACTTCGCTTTGTTTTTTTTTGTTTTGTTTTTAAAAGAGAGGGAAATTTTTGTAAATCGGACCTGCAGGCCCGAAAATTACTTAGGGAACTTTTTTCAAAAAAAGATAAAAAAGTAAAAAATTCCTCTGCGCCCCCCCAGCCCCACCTTTTCACTTTTGGGAAAAATTCCTTCACGGCTCCACACCTTTAAATTTTACCTTTTTGAACAAGGGCAAAAAATCTTAAGTATCCCCGCCAATCCGCTTCCCCACTTGTCACTATGGGTTTGACACGTGGCATATTTAGACATCGAAAGAGACGCGGATGGTGGTCGTCAGATAGGACTTTTTAGAAGAGCAACAGTCAGGGGACAAGAAGTCCCTCCTCTTTAATGGGAGAGGTTCCCTTATTCAGAAACGAACTTATTTACAAATGTACAGAACATTGTTTTATGGTCAAACTTGGATTTTACGAAAGTGTTTTCCACAAGGATCATCAATCACGCAAGGACTGAGGAAAGGGAAAAAGGAGATGAGCAGAATAGCAACATTCAGAATTATAGATAGCAGAATAATTCCTCCTGTATGCGAAGCTTCAAAGAATTTAAGACAAGATCATTTGCGTTGGCTGAATGAGATTAAATTTAAAGACACAAAGTTCCATAAATAACCTTCTTCAGATTTATTAATCAAGGACACAAAGTTCCTTCTTGGTTGTACAAGATCACTGTATTTGCAAAACTGAACAGTATGCAATCAGAGAGACTAACGAGTTAGGAACAAAATGATCTTCACAATATTAAAGGAAAACACAGAGATAACAAGAATTAGATAGACAAAGAATGAAAAGCCCTTTTGTATTGATTTCTTTAAGATCTATTTACACTTTCAGCAAATATTCCAAGTTCTTCCTCCTTTCAAAATGGCGTGGAAAGGCCATTATATAGCTTACAAGTCAGTTACTCTTCGTAACCGTTTCTTTTAACTAAAGAATAGTTAAGGACCGCCGGTTACAATACCTTAACTGATTACAAAGAATACGAAAAGAAAGGGAAGAAGAGGAAAGAAAGGAGAAGGAGACAGGTGGCCGGTTACTGGGAGGGACCCACTGTCTTCAGAATCCGCTGCCTGAATTTCTTCAATGACTCAGCTATATCTCTGCCACGAGGGACTGACGTGTTGGCTGCAGACTGAGTCCAAAATCCCAGACATTTCTCCATCTCTTTATCAAACTCGACGTGAGTATGATAATCTTTGTTTGCTTCTTCAATGGCAGACTGAAGAGAACAAATTTCCTTCATCTTTTCCTTAGAGATGGAGCTTTCCTTGAATAGATGATCTTTGACAAAAGCTCTGAACTGAGCTTTGATTTCTTGCAAGGACAAGGAAGCACCAGAGTTTTCATCTTGAAGATGACAATGCATATCTTTGAAAGCAGCAGCTGCCAGTGTCTTGAAAGCTTCTCCCTTCTGCCAACTGTTCTTCATTTCTCCCACAGCTTCCTCCAGGACTTTGATTTTCCACTCTACGCTGTAGACCCAGGATTTTGATAGATTATCTTTGGCATCATCGAAAATCTTATTCGCCAGTAAGACGTTCTCGTCTGTCTGTCCCATGAGGCGAAGGTCTACAATGCAACTGCTCCAGAGTTTAAGTTCTTTATCCATAACCCCAATAGTAGAGGATAGCTTCTGTTGCAAATTGTCTACCTTTCCATGTAGTTTAAAAGCTTCATCGATGAAGTTTAGCCCAGCAACAAGCATGTCATCCACCATGGCTTCAATAGCTCTGCCATAGACAGAATACTTGTGCATATCTTTAATACTTTGCACTTCATCTTGGCTTAGAATTACAGGAGGCGGTAGAGCAGTCAAGGGGGTAGGGTCCAAAACTTTGTCCTTAGACAAGAGTGACTTGATAAAACTTGTGAGAACTTGGGCTTGTTCTTCCAGCTGTTCAATAGTCTGCTGCCCTTTCTCTACCCTTCCAATGACTCTTGTGACTGTTTCCTGGAGGTTGTGAATTTCACCTTCAGGAGTAGACTCTCCCATAGGGATCCTTGAAAGCTCTAAGTCAGATGTCAGCAAGTCTGATTCTGATTTGTCTACTGTAGGCTTAGCAATCTCCAAGAATTGCTGACCTTGGGCATCAGACACAATTCTGGAGGTGGTTCTGGCTTTCTTGGCACGAGAAGGAGTGGTGCCCAACAAGGCTGCTACAGCATCAAAATTTGGTCCCAAGCTTTGAGAGGAGGATTTCCTCTTCCTTTTGTCAACCAGAGGTTGCACCCAAGCAAAAGAGGAAGAAGAATCTGCAGGAGGAGCAAGGGGACCAAGAGACAGGGAGCTCATGACACTCAGGGTCTGCGCAGCTGTTGACTCAAGCTGAGACGTGAGTAGAGCACTGGAGGCAATGGCAGTAGAAGAATCAGTAGTACCTGGAAGTTCAGTGCTCTGGACCTCCTTGTCCTTATCTGCTGGATCTTCAGGAACATTTGCAGGAGTTGGCATCTCACTTTCTTCACTTTCACTGAGAACAACGATGTTCTCTGGCCCTATAGGCAACTCTACCTGTTTTCTTGGAGGATCATTCTCTGCAGGCTCCTTCTTTACCTCTTTGAGTTTCTTCTTGTATACCTGGGTAGATGGAGAAGGAGTAGATTCTACAGGTCCCTGAGCTGTTGAGGCAGGAGGGGTTTTCACTGGTGTTCCAGACTCTGGAACTGATGCCTCTCTTATGGGTGTCGAATCATCCTTGGAGCTAGATTCTCCTGAGTGCCTCTTGAATTCTCGGATCTTCTTACTGAACCAGACCCTAGTCCTGATTAAGACTGGAGCAAGAATCTCAGCCAGATCATCTCTCTCTTTCTTGTTCCAATCCAGGTCCTCCAGAGGGGTGTGCTTAATCACATTTTCATACTCATAAGAGTATAGCTCAGAATTGTCATCCTGGAGACCTTCAGGAACTTGGTACAGACTGAGTTCTTGGATCAATTGCAGGGAGAACCTGCCACAATGCCTTCTTCTGGCTTCAAAATCATCTGCACAGTCAGCCCAGTAGTCTTCTGTATCTGCCCTATGATGATAGACTATTTTGATGTTCTGTTCAATGAACTTCTTCAAGTCAAAACAGGTTCTTGGCTTGAAGAAATGAACAGTGATAGGGACCAGGGCTCTTTCTATGTTCTGAGCATCCAGAGCTGTTTTGCATGTGTAGTTTCCCAGAGAGATGGGAAAGTGCAAGCCAGAAATCTTCTTGTCTCTGCAAGTTCTGTGCAACTTGTCTAGTTGCCTGCATATTTCAATCAAAGCCATTTTATCATTACAGAACATGGGAAGCCGTAGAGGAGTGTTTTCATAGCCAGCAAGCCTGATATAGGAAAATTTCCTGAATTGAATGAAATAGGCTCCATACTGCGATATCAGGTTCATGGCTTCATCTGAAAACCTTCTTGCAGTATCACCTTCGAGCAATCTGACCACGTACATGGTGAAAGCATCATTGACCCTTCTGAAATTGCGGTTGCTGGTCTCCAAGGTGAACTGCGGGCAATAGGCATACACTGGATCATCTTTGTGTGCATCTATATAGGAGAAACCAAACCACTGCCTGGATGCTGCTAGGGTATACATCAGATATGAAGTCATATAGAACTTCTTTGTTTGCTGGACGTTGGATAGCTGCTCAGCCAAATTCATACTGATGATCTCTGCCCAGTTGATATTTTGTGTTCCCTGGCACACCATGCTGATGAGCGGGCACATCCAGAAATGAAACTCATTGGTGGAGGGCAAACCCATAACCCGAGCCAGCAGGATTATGAAGTCTGACAGTTCTTCGTTGAAATCTGCTCGGAAGAGGGTTTTGGTTAGGCGAGAAGCACCTTTCTTAGGGTTCTTCAACCAAGACTTCGCCACTCGCGCCTTGTATTTGTCACTGTCTTGGTCGAACATAGCCTGTGCTTGATCCCGGGAGACGACTATAGCATTGTCCATCTCCGGAATCCTCAGAGCAGCGCCAATGGCGGCAGCGTCCAGCTTGGCAATGAGTTCCCCATGTACATTTGTCAATTCACTCGAATCGGGGTCGAAGTGAGCTCCACATGAAAGCACTGTATCAGCACACTGTACTGAGATTGGGAATCCTCCGGCAAAAGCTAAACCACTATCATTAATCATCTGTGCCATTGGTGTAGGGTTTGCATCTGTCATTCTTGCCCAAAAATCACCGAAGTCGAGATGACGAGCTTCGCTGTCCCCTATATTGCTAACGGCAGATTCAAGCGGAGAAATTTGCTCCTGTCCCTGGAACTTGATCTTCATGTTGATAGTCTCGGAGCTGCAACCTAGACTTCTGGAAGGAATTTGCAAATGGAGGGGGAATCGCGCAGGTTTTCAAATGGCAAGGGTTCGAGCAAAAGATAGCATGGAAGCAATGCGAAAATGCAAAGGGGAATGCTCGTTATATAGCCGTTTGGAGAGAGAAATGACTTTAATGCGCATTGAATACACAACCACCAATTTGAAAAGCATCATACTTGGAGCGAGCGGGAAAAACTAAGTGTGAATGACACTAGGTACGCTTGGGACATGTGAGACGCGAATGCGCGAAACACGCGGCTCGGCCGGTTCGGGCGAAACAGGGAGAGGACGCACAAATGCATTTGGGACAAATGGGACGAAAATGTGCGAAGTACGCGATTCGGGTGTTTCGGCCGAAATTGGAACAAAGGGCCCGTTTGGACTTGGGACATTCGGGACAAAAAGTTCCGAAGTACGCGACTTGACCGGCTCGGCCGAAATTGGGAAAGCTCGCACTTTTTCAAATGGGGCAGTTGGGACAAAATTGCGCGAAGGACGCGGTTCGGGCAAATCGGCCGAAAATGGGAAAGCTCGCACTTTTTAACTTTGGGACATTTGGGACAGGAAAGTGCGAAGTACGCGGGAAGGATGATTCGGCCGAAATTGGAACAACACGCAAAATAAGTTTTGGGACACTTGGGACAAAATTTTCCGACGGGCCCGAAAATGGGACAGCTTCGGGGATTTCGGCCGATCGGGGAACAGAGTGCATTTTCGTACTTGGGACAGATGGGACAAAAAGTTCCGACAGGCCCGAAAATCACACAAAATGACCCAAAACACAGATTTTTTCAATTTCACGACTTAGGCATTTCAGAGAGAAACACTTAAACTCAAAATTTTGAAATTTTACTCTTATCAGAGCGGGAAATTTTGAGTAGACAACAGCTGGCTCCTTCTGGGGATGACTTGGTGTAAATTCATGGAATGAGACAAGGCAAGAACTTAGATAACTCGGTGAAGCAGACCAGTGCCTTATCCATTGGGCAAAGGAGTCAAAAACAAACCAACACAGAGGGCAACACAAACAACAACAGAAGGGAAACACACCGAAAGCAGAAAAGCAAAAACACTGTACAGAATATACAAAGGGACTCCCTAGTCACCTAGGACTTGAACAACTTCAAATACTGCCCACTATAAGGAAGTGGGAGGGGGGAACCATCCATGTAATCAAGATAGAAAGAGTTCTTACCAGCAAAGTGTCTTATCTTGAATGGTCCGAGCCACAGTGAATCAAATTTTCCATGGCTGCCACGAGGTTCATGTCTTTTGTCCCATAACAGCACGGTATCTCCAACTTGGAACTCCCTGAACTTAGCTTTCTTGTCAAACAGAACCTTTACCTTCTGCTGGTGAGCAGATATCCTGTCAGCAACCTCCAATCTATCCTCGTTCAGTTTGTGCAGGTACATGATTCTTTTATCCAGAGCATCACTGAAACTAGTATCCTCAATGGCCTTCATCAGGTGCAAGGCTGGCAGTTCCACTGTCACTGGCAATTGAGCTTCCACTCCATACACCACTTGAAAAGGAGACATTCCAATGGCTCTTTTAGGTGTGATCCTGTCTGCCCAAAGAGCATCATAAAGCTTCTTATGCCAGTTTCGCTGAGACTCATTGACCAACTTCCTTATGATAGTCACCAGATTTTTGTTGGTGGATTCTGCTTGTCCATTTCCCTGTGGGTAATAATCTGAAGAATGAGCCAGAGAGATGCCATACCCGTAGCAGAAATCCATTATCTCAGTTGAGGAAAAGTTCGAAGCATTGTCTGTTACAATCTTGTTAGGTACACCATACCTTACCAAGATGTTCTCTTTGATGAAGTTGCATACAACTTCAGAAGTAGTGCTCTTGACTGGAATAGCTTCCACCCATTTGGTGAAGTAGTCAGTGGCAGTTAGCACATGCGTGTGACCAGCACTAGAAGCAGGGTTCAGTGCACCAATGAAGTCTAGACCCCACTGCTGAAATGGTTCCTCAATCACAACTGGCTTGAGAGGTAAAGATGCCAATTTAGGTCTTCCCACAAAGGTCTGACAAGCTTCACATTTATCCACCCACTTGGATGCATCTCTGAACAAAGAAGGCCAGTAATATCCTCCCCGGAGTATCTTGTGAGCTGTGACTGTTGATGAATAGTGCCCTCCACATGCCTGATCATGGAAAGCTGAGAGCAACTTTCTCTGCTGCTCCTTGTCCACACACTTCAGAAATCTCCCATCTAAACCACGCTTGAACAAGGCATTTTCCCATAGTACATATTGTGCTGATCTCAATTTAACAGTCCTCTTTTCCTTGGCAGTTAAATGAGAGGGGCATTCCCCATAGGTGAGAAAATGGGCGATGTCAGAATACCATTCATCGACTGAACTAAGGAATAGAACAGTAGGAATGTCAGCTTTCTCCTCCAGCAACTCATGTTTGGCTCCTTCAGCAATGAGCTCACAAAGACCCCTTCCACGAACCAGCTTGGTTGGTTTGATATCAATGTCATACTCCTGGACTTTAGCCACCCAGTTTCCTCTCTTGGACCCAAATTCTTGCTGTGTAAGAATTGACTTAACAGTCGTATCTGGAACCAGCACCATAGAGTGAGAGTTGAGGATATAGAAACGGAACTGCTTGACAGCTTTGACTACTGCAAAAGCATGCTTCTCCATCATGGTGTATTTCAGCTCATGATTCTTCAGGATATAGCTCATGAAGGCAATTGGTAGCTCATGTCCATCAGAGTCTTCTTGGGTTAAGACAGCAGCCAGGGTATTATCTGTAGCATAGCAATAGATGATGAAATCTTTGCTGAAGTCAGGACAGGCCAAAACTGGAGTTTTAGCAATGGCTTTCTTGATACCCTCAAAGGATTCCTTTCCTTCAGAAGACCAACCAAATGCTTGCTTCCCTTTCATCATCTGAGAAATATTCAAAGTTAATTCAGCAAAATCGGGGATGAATCTTCTTAAAAAATTGATCTTACCGAAAAAGGAATGCACGCCTTTTTTACTGGTTGGGAGAGGAATTTGCTGGATGGCTTGAACTCGTTCAGGATCAATCTTAATACCATCCTTTGAGACAATGTGCCCTAATAGTTTTCCTTCTGTAACACAGAAGACAGATTTTTTAGGATTTAAAGAAATCCCATGCTCTCGGCATCTCTGCAGAACTGTTTCCAGGTGGTCGAAGTGATCTGCTCTTGTCTTTGAAAACACTGTCAGGTCATCAAGGTATATGACGATACATTTCCCTTTCAAGCTTCCAAAAGCCAAATCCATAGCTCTCTGGAAAGTGGCACCAGCATTAATCAGCCCAAAAGGCATTCTCTTGTAGGCGAAGGTACCCCAAGGAGTGGTGAAGGCTGTCTTGTGTTGATCTGCAGTATCAACCTCTACCTGATTGTATCCCGAGAACCCATCAAGCATAGATAACATTTCAGATCCTGTTACTGCTTGCAATATTTGATCCATCATAGGCAGAGGGTAGTTATCTTTCAGAGAAGCCTGATTCAGGTTCCTGAAATCAACACAGATGCGGATCTCACCATTCTTCTTCCTAACAGGCACAATGTTTGCAATCCATGTTGAATGGTGAATGGGAAAGATGATTTTAGCCTTCAACAGTTTCTGAATCTCCTGAAATATAGTGTCAGCTATTTTGGGATTATACTGCCTTTGTTTCTGCTTGAAAGGCTTGATTCCTGGTTTGAGAGGGATAGAGTGCTGCATGTCTTTTGGCTTGAAGGCTTTTAGATCCTCATAAGAATATGCAAGAACATCCTTATACTTCCTTAGAAGATCAATTGCTCTTCTCCTCTCATCGGTTGTGCAACATTTCCCAATATTTACCAGCTTGGGATCAGTAGAACTCCCTATATCAATCTTATCATACTCAGCTGATTGCTGAGGTCCAGTAGAAGCTTTAGATTTTACATATCTGTCATGTTTGTCAAACAACTCCTCCAAACTCACCAAACCTTTGGGAATCTTGTTTCCTTTGAGTTTAATGCACCCTTCCTGATCTGTTTCTTCTCCTTGGGTGACAGCTTGGTCAGAGGACACACTCTCACGAGGCAGGTTGTCACTTCCCTCAAAATATAGTTGCTCGAAATTCCCCTTGAGTTCCAGGAAGGAAAGCAAATGCTGGTCATCGTTGAAAACTTGCCAGTTATTAGTATTGTCAGGAACACTAGGCCGGTGGACCATTTCAATAGTGAACTTATCCTGAGAGAATTCAGGATGGGGAATCAGTAATGACCCTGAGACAGCCAGTGAATCAGCCCTGCTGTTCTTTTCTCTGGGTATTGCTTCAATAGAGAAAGCATCAAGGAATTCAATTGAATCCCAAACCTGATTCCGGTAATGCTTCAGCCTCCCATTTTTTACCTGAAAAATGCTTCTGACTTGTTTCACAATCAGCTCTGCATCACCACGAGCCAGAAGATTTTTTACACCTCGTTCTTTGGCCACTTGCAGTCCAAGAATGAGAGCCTCATACTCTGCGGTATTGTTAGTGTTTTCGAACTGCAACTTAAATGAAAAAGGGTGTAGGCAGCCTTCAGGTGACACTAGCAGGACACCAGCTCCAGAACCAGCCGAGGAACAACTTCCATCAAATTCTAAAATCCAAACACCATTGGGATCTTTGGGTGATACTTTGGAGGGTTGGATTTCATCAGGGGACAGAATCATGTAATTACCATGACCTATGTCTTCATAGAGTATTTGTGCCTTAGGATCATCTGTTTTCTGCACAATATACTCAGACTGTTTCTCAGGGAGTAACTTCTTCATTTGTCCATTGACAGGTATGAGGGCGTGTGACCAATCCATTTGAATCTCCCCACCCACATCTTTACAGAAGTTCCTACTTAGCAACATTCCGTAAGAAGGAGGAATGTCTGCTACTAGGATGGTAGCCAAGACTTTCTTTTCAGGTAAAGCAGCAAAAGCCACTTGTGCATCTTTAATCCTTCCAACCAAAGGTACTTCCTTACTTTCCATGGAGTAGCAAGATCCATAAGTACGAGTAAGGGTCAAGCCTAAAGCATGAGCTACCTTAGCAGGCATCACATTATCTGAGGCTCCGGAATCTATGACACAGTTACTGAGCCTATGGCCAGCTATAAGAAGTGTTACATAAAAAGGCTTGATTTTGTCACCAGGCGAGGTGACAGCAGCTACCAGACTAGGCTGTGGTATAGAAGGAGGAGTGGGCAAAAGGCCTTTAGAGGTGGTCTTGGAATGGGAATTTACAAATTGGATCATCTTGGCAAAAGCTTTGGGATGGGTTTGGTAGTATTCAGCTTCTGAAATTTGAACCTTGGTCCTTTTTAGGTGATCCACAATATCAAAGGATCCAGAGGTGGATGGGCCATCATCATTTGAAATTCTAGGCTTATCAACCTTAGGAGAAAAAGAAGAAGAAGCAACTTTGGTAGCAGGATTGACAGTACTTACCTTTGGTGCAGATGAGGTAGGGATAGGAGATCCTCTTCTGGCAATTACAGGAATAGTTGCTGGCTGCTCCTTAGATTTCTTCATGGGCTGTGTTACTTTCTCCTTCTGCCTCGTCTGTTCTCGAGTCATGACAGCAAATGATTCACTGTTCATATCTGCTACCACTTCATCATAGTTATCTCCATCATCAGTGCCTTCGGTGGTAAAGAAATTAACCCGAGATCCTTCGAGTTCTTCCGCCTCATCATCAAATTCCTCCAGGAATTCCTCACGAGCTTCGTCGTCCACATCATCATCGGGCTCTTCAACTTCACAGGTTGCATTCACAGGAACTTTGACAGGAGGACCTTCAAGTGCTAGCCTTGTGTGAGGAGCAGGCAAACGATTTCTGGGCTGAAAATTTCTTCTTGGAACATCTGCATACGGGGCATGCTGGGCCAATTGTTTCTTTATAGCTACTAGATCATTTGCAAGTTTCTGGACTAATGGATCAGTATTGGGTCCAGAGGTGGAAGAGGAAGAAGCAGCAGATTTAGATTTGGGAGGATCTCTCTTCAACTTCCCTGACATGATCAGGTCATCCTCGACACTAACAGCCAGTTCTTGATCCAGAATTAACGTTCCAAGATTAGCCCTTCTTAGAGCATAACTGACTTTGGGCGTTTGAGCATTTAGAAAGAAACATTTTTGAATTTGATCAACCGGTCGAGTATTTACAGGAATTTTGTTGATCAGTCTATTGAACCGAGCCACAAATTCTCTCATGGGTTCTGATGGATCTTTCTTTATCTGAGAAATTTGGGCAAGCAGGGCATGCACATCTTCTGCCGGCTTGAAACGGCTTTCGAACTGAGTTCTCATTGTATTCCAGTCGGTGATGGCACCAGCTGGAAGGTGATAGAACCAGTCAGCAGCATTATCCTGTAACGTCTCAACGAACAGCCTTACTGAGACGTCTTCATGCTCAACTCCCAAGACTCCACATGTAACTATGAAGGCTGCAATGTGTTCATCAGGGTGTACTTTGCCATCTCCTCTAAACTTGGGGAAGTTCTTTCGGTTACCTCTAGGTAACTCATGCAAAGGCTGAGTAAGGGCCAGGGGCCCGACACGTTGACCCCATGGCAATTGTGCCGCCATTCTTGGAAATACGGCTTGGAGGGGAACTTTAACACCAGCAAGGATCAAAGCTCGTAGATTGGGACTAGCAGGCTCTGAAGGAATACCACCCGTAGGACTTCTATCTTGAACAGGCGGAGTGCTCGTCGAACGAGTTCTTCTATTTGAAGGGAAAGGAAAACCCTGTTGCTCCAAAAGCTGAAACTGAGAATCTTCGATACCAAGGGTCCTTCTCCCTCGAGTGAAACGCGGAGTCGCCAGATCAAAGGATGATCGAAAAAATTGCAGTACTGGAATGCGATTTTCCCCAGCGGAGTCGCCAAAAACTGTTGGTCGTCAGATAGGACTTTTTAGAAGAGCAACAGTCAGGGGACAAGAAGTCCCTCCTCTTTAATGGGAGAGGTTCCCTTATTCAGAAACAAACTTATTTACAAATGTACAGAACATTGTTTTATGGTCAAACTTGGATTTTACGAAAGTGTTTTCCACAAGGATCATCAATCACGCAAGGACTGAGGAAAGGGAAAAAGGAGATGAGCAGAATAGCAACATTCAGAATTATAGATAGCAGAATAATTCCTCCTGTATGCGAAGCTTCAAAGAATTTAAGACAAGATCATTTGCGATGGCTGAATGAGATTAAATTTAAAGACACAAAGTTCCATAAATAACCTTCTTCAGATTTATTAATCAAGGACACAAAGTTCCTTCTTGGTTGTACAAGATCACTGTATTTGCAAAACTGAACAGTATGCAATCAGAGAGACTAACGAGTTAGGAACAAAATGATCTCCACAATATTAAAGGAAAACACAGAGATAACAAGAATTAGATAGATAGAGAATGAAAAGCCCTTTTGTATTGATTTCTTTAAGATCTATTTACACTTTCAGCAAATATTCCAAGTTCTTCCTCTCCTTCAAAATGGCGTGGAAAGGCCATTATATAGCTTACAAGTCAGTTACTCTTCGTAACCGTTTCTTTTAACTAAAGAATAGTTAAGGACCGCCCGTTACAATACCTTAACTGATTACAAAGAATACGAAAAGAAAGGGAAGAAGAGGAAAGAAAGGAGAAGGAGACAGGTGGCCGGTTACTGGGAGGGACCCACTGTCTTCAGAATCCGCTGCCTGAATTTCTTCAATGACTCAGCTATATCTCTGCCACGAGGGACTGACGTGTTGGCTGCAGACTGAGTCCAAAATCCCAGACATTTCTCCATCTCTTTATCAAACTCGACGTGAGTATGATAATCTTTGTTTGCTTCTTCAATGGCAGACTGAAGAGAACAAATTTCCTTCATCTTTTCCTTAGAGATGGAGCTTTCCTTGAATAGATGATCTTTGACAAAAGCTCTGAACTGAGCTTTGATTTCTTGCAAGGACAAGGAAACACCAGAGTTTTCATCTTGAAGATGACAATGTATATCTTTGAAAGCAGCAGCTGCCAGTGTCTTGAAAGCTTCTCCCCTTCTGCCAGCTGTTCTTCATTTCTCCCACAGCTTCCTCCAGGACTTTGATTTTCCATTCTACGCTGTAGACCCAGGATTTTGATAGATTGTCTTTGGCATCATCGAAAATCTTATTCGCCAGTAAGACGTTCTCGTCTGTCTGTCCCATGAGGCGAAGGTCTACAATGCAACTGCTCCAGAGTTTAAGCTCTTTATCCATAACCCCAATAGCAGAGGATAGCTTCTGTTGCAAATTGTCTACCTTTCCATGTAGTTTAAAAGCTTCATCGATGAAGTTTAGCCCAGCAACAAGCATGTCATCTACCATGGCTTCAATAGCTCTGCCATAGACAGAATACTTGTGCATATCTTTAATACTTTGCACTTCATCTTGGCTTAGAATTACAGGAGGCGGTAGAGCAGTCAAGGGGGTAGGGTCCAAAACTTTGTCCTTAGACAAGAGTGACTTGATAAAACTTGTGAGAACTTGGGCTTGTTCTTCCAGCTATTCAATAGTCTGCTGCCCTTTCTCTACCCTTCCAATGACTCTTGTGACTATTTCTTGGAGGTTGTGAATTTCACCTTCAGGAGTAGACTCTCCCATAGGGATCCTTGAAAGCTCTAAGTCAGATGTCAGCAAGTCTGATTCTGATTTGTCTACTGTAGGCTTAGCAATCTCCAAGAATTGCTGACCTTGGGCATCAGACACAATTCTGGAGGTGGTTCTGGCTTTCTTGGCACGAGAAGGAGTGGTGCCCAACAAGGCTGCTACAGCATCAAAATTTGGTCCCAAGCTTTGAGAGGAGGATTTCCTCTTCCTTTTGTCAACCAGAGGTTGCACCCAAGCAAAAGAGGAAGAAGAATCTGCAGGAGGGGCAAGAGGACCAAGAGACAGGGAGCTCATGACACTCAGGGTCTGTGCAGCTGTTGACTCAAGCTGAGACGTGAGTAGAGCACTGGAGGCAATGGCAGTAGAAGAATCAGTAGTACCTGGAAGTTCAGTGCTCTGGACCTCCTTGTCCTTATCTGCTGGATCTTCAGGAACATTTGCAGGAGTTGGCATCTCACTTTCTTCACTTTCACTGAGAACAACGATGTTCTCTGGCCCTATAGGCAACTCTACCTGTTTTCTTGGAGGATCATTCTCTGCAGGCTCCTTCTTTACCTCTTTGAGTTTCTTCTTGTATACCTGGGTAGATGGAGAAGGAGTAGATTCTACAGGTCCCCTGAGCTGTTGAGGCAGGAGGGGTTTTCACTGGTGTTCCAGACTCTGGAACTGATGCCTCTCTTATGGGTGTCGAATCATCCTTGGAGCTAGATTCTCCTGAGTGCCTCTTGAATTCTCGGATCTTCTTACTGAACCAGACCCCTAGTCCTGATTGAGACTGGAGTAAGAATCTCAGCCAGATCATCTCTCTCTTTCTTTTTCCAATCTAGGTCCTCCAGAGGGGGTGTTCTTAATCACATTTTCATACTCATAAGAGTATAGCTCAGAATTGTCATCCTAGAGACCTTCAGGAACTTGGTACAGACTGAGTTCTTGGATCAATTGTAGGGAGAACCTACCACAATGACTTCTTCTGGCTTCAAAATCATCTGCACAGTCAGCCCAGTAGTCTTCTGTATCTTCCCTATGATGATAGACTATTTTGATGTTCTGTTCAATGAACTTCTTCAAGTCAAAACAGGTTCTTGGCTTGAAGAAATGAACAGTGATAGGGACCAGGGCTCTTTCTATGTTCTGAGCATCCAGAGCTGTTTTGCATGTGTAGTTTCCCAGAGAGATGGGAAAGTGCAAGCCAGAAATCTTCTTGTCTCTACAAGTTCTGTGCAACTTGTCTAGTTGCCTGCATATTCAATCAAAGCCATTTTATCATTACAGAACATGGGAAACCGTAGAGGAGTGTTTTCATAGCCAGCAAGCCTGATATAGGAAAATTTCCTGAATTGAATGAAATAGGCTCCATACTGCGATATCAGGTTCATGGCTTCAGCTGAAAACCTTCTTGCAGTATCACCTTCGAGCAATCTGACCACGTACATGGTGAAAGCATCATTGACCCTTCTGAAATTGCGGTTGCTGGTCTCCAATGTGAACTGCGGGCAATAGGCATACACTGGATCATCTTTGTGTGCATCTATATAGGAGAAACCAAA
This sequence comes from Taxus chinensis, assembly GCA_019776745.2. Classification (NCBI taxonomy): domain Eukaryota; kingdom Viridiplantae; phylum Streptophyta; class Pinopsida; order Cupressales; family Taxaceae; genus Taxus; species Taxus chinensis. The sequence continues at coordinate 732,107,198 of CM034146.1, forward strand.
CCACTGCCTGGATGTTGCTAGGGTATACATAAGATATGAAGTCATGTAGAACTTCTTTGTTTACTGGACGTTGGATAGCTGCTCAGCCAAATTCATACTGATGATTTCTGCCCAGTTGATATTTTGTGTTCCCTCACACACCATGCGGATGAGCGGGCACATGCAGAAATGAAACTCATTGGTGGAGGGCAAACCCATAACCCGAGCCAGCAGGATTATGAAGTCTGACAGTTCTTCGTTGAAATCTGCTCGGAAGAGGGTTTTGGTTAGGCAAGAAGCACCTTTCTTAGGGTTTTTTAACCAAGACTTCGCCACTCGCGCCTTGTATTTGTCACTGTCTTGGTCGAACATAGCCTGTGCTTGATCCCAGGAGACGACTATAGCATTGTCCATCTCCGGAATCCTCTGAGCAGCACCAATGGTGGCAGCGTCCAGCTTGGCAATGAGTTCCCCATGTACATTTGTCAATTCGCTCGAATCGGGGTTGAAGTGAGCTCCACATGAAAGCACTGTATCAGCACACTGTACTGAGATTGGGAATCCTCCGGCAAAAGCTAAACCACTGTCATTAATCATCTGTGCCATTGGTGTAGGGTTTGCATCTGTCATTCTTGCCCAAAAATCACCGAAGTCGAGATGACGAGCTTCGTTGTCCCCTATATTGCTAACGGCAGATTCAAGCGGAGAAATTTGCTCCTGTCCCTGGAACTTGATCTTCATGTTGATAGCCTCGGAGCTGCAACCTAGACTTCTGGAAGGAATTTGCAAATGGAGGGGTATCGCGCAGGTTTTCAAATTGCAAGGGTTCGAGCAAAAGATAGAATGGAAGCAATGTGAAAAATGCAAAGGGGAATGCTCATTATATAGCCGTTTGGAGAGAGAAATGACTTTAATGCGCATTGAATACACAACCACCAATTTGAAAAGCATCATACTCGGAGTGAGCGGGAAAAACTAAGTGTGAATGACACTTGGTACGCTTGGGACATGTGAGACGCGAATGCGTGAAACACGTGGCTCGGCCGGTTCGGGCGAAACAGGGAGAGGACGCACAAATGCATTTGGGACAAATGGGATGAAAATGCGAAGTACGCGGTTCGGGTGTTTCGGCTGAAATTGTGACAGCGGGCCCGTTTGGACTTGGGACATTCGGGACAAAAAGTTCCGTAGTACGCGACTTGACCAGCTCGGCCGAAAATGGGAAAGCTCGCACTTTTTAAAATGGGGCAGTTGGGACAAAATTGCGCGAAGGACGCGGTTCGGGCAATTCGGCCGAAAATGGGAAAGCTCGCACTTTTTAACTTTGGGACATTTGGGACAGGAAAGTGCGAAGTACGCGGGAAGGATGATTCGGCCAAAATTGGAACACGCAAAATAAGTTTTGGGACACTTGGGACAAAATTTTCCGACGGGCCCGAAAATGGGACAGCTTCGGGGATTTCGGCCGATCGGGGAACAGAGTGTATTTTCGTACTTGGGACAGATGGGACAAAAAGTTCCGACAGGCCCGAAAATCACACAAAATGACCCAAAACACAGATTTTTTTAATTTCACGACTTAGGCATTTCAGAGAGAAACACTTAAACTCAAAATTTTGAAATTTTACTCTTATCAGAGCGGGAAATTTTGAGTAGACAACAGCGCCAGCGGAGGCGCGGGTTCTTTTTTACCTTCATACTTTTTAATGAAAATACCATTATTTTAAAATTTTTCCCATTGGTCTGCTTCCCCATTTGATATTTTGGGTAGGACACGTGGTGTCCCTAGGCGTTGGCGAAGGTGCAAGGGTTTTTGAACCTTTTTAACCCTTCAAACAAAATGAGTTAAAATCTAATTTACCCCCGACGACCCACCTTCCCACGTGGGCTTAAAAACGTGCCATGTGTCCCTTGTGGCTTAATAAAATTTCCTTCCCATGGCCCGATGGCCCACCTTTGGGAAAATTTTCTTCCCCAGGCCCGCATGTCCGCCTTTAGGAAAAGTTTCCTCCCCAGGCCCACTGGCCTGTAACTTAAGAAATATGAGGAGTTAGGAGGACTTCTTTATATCATTGGAAAGGGGAAGAAATTTCCTATCTAATGGAAATGTTTTAAAGAATATTTAAGTGCATTAATTATGTGAAAAATTAGGTTGAAGTGCAAAGATGAGTTTGAGAGTGGGTAAGTGGGAAATTACCCCTTTTTAACTTAAATTTATAATTCTAAAGCATGGGTTGACCTTTTTAAGGTTCACGTTAAGGGATAAGGGAATGTTCTCCTATCCCATGCAAATAAGAACCTTGTTTATTGTTTATACCTAGTGGAATTAAATACCCAAGGTATTTAATTCCTTTGCCCCTTCGACCCTCTAAAATTGATTAGGGAATATTTAACTATAATGTTAATTTAATTACTTATTAAGTTAACTCCTAAGAGAAATTTAACTATAATTTGTTTAATTATACTCATTAATTTTGTTATATGGATCCAATGTATGTTACAATGAGAAAAATTCATTTAGTAAATTTTTAATTGACTTTGGATCCTTGCTGTAACCATTGTTGCTTAAAGCCTGGTAGTGGACACACTTTTCAAAAAAAAATATTCCATAATTTTTCTCTATTTGAACCTAGGTAGTTCTTGGGTCTCGAGTGGTTATTTTAGTAGGTGTTACACAAACATTTAATTTTCTTTCCAGTTTTATTTTTAACCATAGCCTTGAAATCCTTGAAACGACTAAAAACTTCAAATTTACTCTTTAAAAAATATACCCATGTTCTCCTACTAAAATCATCAATGAATGTAACATAATAAACTAATTTATCAATAGAAGTAGCCTTAACATGACCAAATACATCTGAATGGATCATATCCAAGATGCATGAATACTTATGAGTACACAAGTAAAACGGAATGCTATTTTGTTTTCCATAAATACAATACTCATATAAATCAAACTCCATATTGCAATCATTCATCCCCTCAACGAGGTTCTTATTTTTCAGGGATTTTAAACCCTTTTCTCTAATGTGGCCAAACATTTGGTGTCATAACATGCTCTTCTCTGTAGGAAATTTTTATTTGATAGATAGATCACCCTTGAATACCCAGAAGCCACGACCATCCATAGAAGAGGAAACTCTCTCCTTTTTCAATGAAGTAGTTTCTGTCTTAGTTTTATCATATGTGTTATTACACTTAACCGTGCATGCATAAAGTTAGTACAGTGTACCCAATTTTCTTCCTCTTGCTATCACCATAGCACCTCTCACAATTTTCACACATGTTTCAGAAAAATGTACATGCACACCCTGTAACACTCAAAATTACAATTCGAAGATGAGGATTTTTTTTATAACAACAAATTACACAGATGCAATCACATAGATTTGTTTAATCAAATTCATTAAATCATATTTGTTCATTCAATATTTCTGAAAACATTCGTGTAAGCCATGTGTGGATGAGAAGGGTGTATCTAGATCCCCACGATCTCCCTTCGTCACTACTTCTAGTGACAATGCTTACTAGCATTTCAGATCAACCTTTTTCAAGCTATGGGAACCATGTGAAAGTCCTTGGGTCTACCTCAAAGCTGGTTTTCCGACTTCAAATTTTGGTATCCAATGATTTCCTACCTCATGTTCAATGTTCAACTTCCCATGATCAGGTTACTAAATATTTTAATTGAAGGACTAAGTGATCAGACAATGCACAACCATCAATGCATTACTTTGGCCAAAGTTATCCACCATGAAGGTTACGGCTAAACTCAAGACAACACACTAGTCTTATGAGTTTTAAGTCTTCCACCACCTCACAACTATCCCTTTCACAGTTATCTAGACCTTAAAGTTTGTATTTACTTTATTTTCAATTAAACTTATCTTGCAAGAGTTCATATTGAGATAGATGCCAAAGGCCAACTAGGATCATTACGAGATAAGTACATTCATTATGCTAAAATATAACTATTTCAGCATCCCATATGTACTTATGCCTTAATACGCCTATTGGATCTTTTCATCTATTTACCTTCTTATGAGATTACCAAAGAGATCTAAGTACATTTATACACCATAGTTGTTTTTTTAAATACCTGTTCTCATCTTTTGTAATAATGTAGGTCGGAATATTTATCATAATGTTTTCATTTTTTCCCATAAATAAAATAAGCTCATTTTGGCAAGTCAGCTTATATGATCCCACAACAACCCTCAATAGCAACCCATTATTGTAGCATCTATGTTTGATAGTAGATAATAGATTGGCCCTAGTTCATACTAGATACTTAGGTCCTTATAGGTTCACTTCATGCTCTATTCATCTTAGTTATTAATGGCCTCACAACTATAGGTCCCTATTATATTTCTTATTTACCATTACCATGTTTCTTTGATCTTTCTTCCAACTCTTATCGTTCACAAGAATTTAGGTATTGTAAGCCCCTTTTTATTTCTAGTAAACTTATCTAAAACATTTAGGTATATAATGTTTTGAAGTGTTATTCACTAGCTTAGGGATTATATTCAATCTCCTCCCATTAGTCATTTAACAAAATTCATTATATACAGCTAGGGCTTATTTAAAATAATTAACTTCCTTTTAATTACGCCACTAGTTAGCTATTTAATTCAGAAATTAAAAGACAACTGAATGTTATGATAACTGCACATTTATTGGCTTCGTACATTGAGAAATATTAAATAAATATAGCCTTTGGTTAGTGATTATCAATTTATGATAAGTAAGATTTCATAATTCCAGTATTTATCATTTACTCATATTGAGATATTAATACATACAAAGTAATCATCTCTTTATTAAAATCATAGGATACATATGACATTAAGGCAAAATACATAACTGATATGATAACTCTCACATAGTGAGGTTTGTACATTAACAATGGATCCCAAGATCCCAACAATAACAGTCAAAATCCCATGATAACATCCTTCTATAAATTGAAATCTAAGAAACTCATTTAGTTTGAGGATACGATAAAACTTCACAAGACACGAGTTTTCGCAAATCCGAATGTGACGGCTAATTTTCCTGCAAAAATGGAGTAGTGGTATGATGTCAGTTCAAAATGAACAGGCATGAATATTAACTCCATTTTCTGATACAAATATTTAATAAAATAGGAATAAAGTATGCATGTTATTTTTTTTACACAAGTACAAGGTAATAAAACTAGAAATGATAATGCTTCTGGTTTATCATTATCATTCAACGGAAAATGATTGCTAATTAAACATTAGAATTTCTATGTCAAAGTTTTCTTAATCAACTAATCACATGGTTTTGACATCTCTATTTCATATGCAATCACTAATCATTCAACATCTAATTTCTATATAAGAAACTGGTAAGAAAAATATTATTTAAAAGAGTATCAATATTCCCTTTCCATCTTTTTTTTAAGTTACCATCACAAGAGAATAATCAATCATAATCGTTCAACATCCAAATTCATATTATAGCCATGAGAAAATCATGCTTTACATAGTACAGATTTAAATATTATGTTTCTTACCTTCCAATCAACGAGCAACTTAACAAAACCATTTGAATTCATCATTACCAAATACCAATCAAACATATTCTTTCTAATTAATGAGCCCTCATCATATCATCCATGAATATCATTATCAAGGAAAATAAAATATGAGAAGCTCTACAAAACTTCCCAGAACATCATTCTAAAGATATTAAAAAAAAATTGGTAAATGAACAACCCAACAAAACAGTAGACAAACACCATGATTACATCATTTTAACATGATCTTTCTGGTAAGTGAACAACCAAACAAAACAGCAAAAAAAATCACCATAAATACATCATTTTAACATGAAATTTTCTTCTTTTTAAAAATAAAAATCATGCAAATTCTAGGCTTCTAAAAAGGCATCAACCCATACCATTAAAACTATGGGTTTTCATTACCCGAGTAAGAACCCATCAATTTGTTTTATTTAATTTATTCAACCATGAAGAAAACACACTCATGCAACCGTATATCACAATAACACAACCAAAAAGAAAAACCCATAAACTAGATTTATCCGTACACCATGGGCCTAAAATGGTGTAGTCGATTTATATACAAGGGTAACAGTATACTTAAAAAAAAAAGTCTACAAATTTGTATAAAACCCAAATTGACTTGCACATATTTTTAACACAAATTTATTTCCAAATTCTAATATTGATGAGAACTAACAGCCAAATCAATTTTTCTCATGTAATAAATTTTCTAAATAACCATAATAAATAAAACCGCGAGGCAAAAATTAATTAGGCATAAAGGAATCACCTTATTCTAGCAAAAATTGACTTGGGTATCTATGTATCAAATTAAAATTAAAAAAAACTTGATTTGGGTATATACAAATCGATTTTCTTCCACACAAATTGATTTGGGTATACACAAATCAATTTCGAGGGAAGAAAAACTCTTTCTCTTTCTCTTTTTTTTACAACCAAATAATTTAGCAGATCAAATACACATTTTCTTAAAAATAACAGCATGCATGCAAGATTCTGATGTATTAAACAAGCAATAGGTAATGAAAGAAATATTCATTCCTGAAGGAAACCCAGAGTCTACAACCTCGTACTCTTCCAGCTTGAACAAGTTGAATCATTCCTTCCTCCAAAACTCACGCAAACCCCCCAGAAGGGAAGAGTGAAAATAGGCAAAGGGAGAAAAAATAAAATGAAATGAAAGAAACTTTAGCTGGGAAGCTTATTGAGGAATTTTCAGGCTTCCCAACGCTGACACATGCATCAATTGCATGCCACATACTTGGTGCCATGTGAAGGTGTTTCAATTAATGGCTACAAAACTTAATGGTTAAGTTAAATTTAATCATCATAATACACGTCCACATATTACTAACAATATATTACCATAATACTTACTTGAATTGCTAGGTTCCATATAAAACATTCCAATAAACAAAAAAACACCAAGTCCGTAAATGATAATTCAAATATTCTCATAAAGTTGGCTTACATAGCATTGTTAATTAAAACCAAGTAACTTATTATCAAGGGTCATAGAAAAAGTCGAACATAACAAAAAATGATGGCACCGATTGAAAGAAAGTAACCGAAATACGAATAACCAAAAGATTCATTATTATTTATGAACCATTTTACCTACGGTCAAGGCCTAATTATGTTTAGGCAGGATCATCAACATGGGTGCAAGGTTACCCATTTAGCAGTGTCATTCCCCATAGCTGAAGCTATTGGTCATGACACAACGGATCAAATGAACTCATACACATAATGATGATCTCATATAATCCTAATTAGACTTAACCATAGTTAATTTAAATTTTTTAGAAATTTGGGATGTTACACACCCACATCTTTTAGCTTGCTAACAGATAATAAATTTCTTGTTAGTCCGGGGATATGTAAGACACCATCAAATCTTCTAACTATACCATCAGAAAATTTCACATGAATACTACCACGACCAACAATTTCAAGGAAATAATTATCGCCCAAATACACCTTACTACCATCATAGTTTTCATACTTACTAAACCCGTTTTATTAAGTTTCGTGTGGAAAGATGCACCTGAGTCTATCAACTATGCATTATCACCTACACGAGTGGCCAAAGCTTCAATAAAGGCATCTCCATCTTCCTTTTCAGACTCAGAATCAAAATCTTTCTTCTTCTTATTTTTATTTTCTTCTTTGCATTCCTTTCGGAAGTGTCCAAACTTTCCACAATTCCAGCATGTCTCCTTGGACTTACTAGGAGATTTTAATCTCCCCTTACTCTTGGAATGACCATGCTTCTTCTCATCTTTGCATTATTCTTTTGGTATTCCTAGAACACTCAAATCCTCTTTGGCATTCAGAGAGACATTCCTTCTCATCTCTTTGGAGAGTAGAGAACCAACAACATCCTCCATCTTCAAAGTGACTGAAGTGCTTCCAATGGTCATGACTAGGTTGTCCCATGAGTCTGGAAATGAACTCAATATAGTTTGGCACCTTTCTTCTTCATCCATCTTAACCCCAACCAAGGTTAAATAGGTCACCAATGTATTGAATGTTTCTGGATGCTTAGAGATTTTTCCACCTTCTTCCATTCTCAAGGAATACAACTTATTCCTCAAGAAACTCTTATTTACCAAATATTTTGCTTGGTATATCTCACCCAACTTCTTCCAAAGCTTCTGTTGTATATATCTCCCTCCTCGGGTAAATATGGACAAATAGAAGAATATGGAAATCAAAGAAACTCAAAACCCGACATTTATTTATGCCACCACCTAGTGCAGGTTGGAAGGTGCAGGTTGAGAAAATGTCGACATGGAAAAGGGTTCACGCCCTGGCACAGGTTGAAGGCGTAGATCAGAAGGTGTCGACATGAAAATTTTCAGCGCCTATGACACACTTAAAATTATGGCGACATGAGGATGGATGCGCCAAGGCGTACCAGGAGGTGCACCACATTTTGAGCGTTGACACCCCGAACCCGACAGGAAGCAAACCCTGACCCAGATATTCAAATGGCCATAACTTTTCACAGGGAGCTCAGATTCACACAAGGTTGGACTTTTCGGAAAGATTACAAGGTCCTCTATCCAACTATGACTAGATATCTTTAATTGGGTGAGAAAAAGTTCTTCAAAATGTAAAATACAGTTCACCATTTTTTGGGTTTGCTAGGGTTCTCACCTACCACCATAATGAGATGAATTAAATACAACCTGGAGGTGGTTGGGGTAGATTTGGAAGGTTCATTCTTCCTATAAATTGTAAGGAGGGGATTCTTTCTAAAGGTTGGAAATTCTTGTTTTTCCCCTCCCTTCTTCTCTTTGGTAGGTGAATTTTTGGAGTTCAAACCTCCCATCTAAAACTGTAATGAAACTTTGCCTCTTGGCATTTTGTAGTGTATTGTATCAATCTTTGGAGAAAGTAATGCATGTTTGTGGATGATTCTCAACCCTCTCTGTGTTCATTTGCATCCTCCTAATCTTTCACTACAAATTTGGTTATCTGTGCATGATCTTGCATTGCATTTTAATGGTTTGTGTTTATTGGCAAGACAGGTGTTCTTCATTCCTCAGTGCATCACCTTTGTTAGTTTAGGTTTATTTTTTATGCATCTTCTTACCCTATCTCCTTGGCAAGTTAGATTAGGTTTTTGAGTAAACCCTCTGCATTTTTATGTGTGCATCTGAACAGAGGAATAGGAACTGGCCTTCATCCGGAGAGCTTTCCCGATTCACAAGGTCCCACACTTGGGAAAAGCTCCATGTTATGCAATCACACTGAGAGTCTCAACCCATCGAGTTGTAGACATTCAGGGGTGTTGTGATTCACCATCAACATTTTTGGCATGCCTGATGGGACCAAGAGGTCATTCCACAAGATTTGAAGGAATTTTCAAGAAAATTTGGACTTAGAAATTGCAAGTTTTACAATTTTAGATTTTTTCACCTTCCAGGCTGAACTCCAAAATCAATTTTCAAGGGCTTAACTTGCTCAAAACAAGTCAAAATTTCACCAGTTGATAGATCGGGGGATAATATTCAAAAGGGTATTCTTAGATTTTTGATATTTTGACTTTCAAAATTTCATAGTTTTTAGTATTTTGGGTTTTCCCAGGGGTTGAGCATGTCCCAAGTTCCACACGGTGTATTTCAGGTTTTGTAAGTTGCCTTGCATGACCTGAGCTTCACCTGTACCTTTCGGGGATTAGTAGCTGCACAACAAGACCCGATAATCAAATTTGAAGAACTGTATCTTTCGGGTCCTTCAAAGTTTTAAATTCTATTTTTAATATTGTCAGGTTTGGTGTGTAACTTGGCAGAATCCAGCCTTTTGAGGCTCATTCTCTAACACATCTGGTGACTCCGAAGGGATAGAATTCAGTGGTGTAGCAGCAAAATTTGCCCAAGCACATGAGAAGAATTCGAACCAGGTCTGATACTCGAGAAGAGGGGCTATTTGTCTACTTGCAACTATCACCAGGAAGAGGAAGGAGAGGAAGAGGACCACAAAGATCACCATCTCCACCTAACCAGACTTTGTCTACACCTCCACCTAGTAGACCTTTTCTCACATCAACCAGAGTTCTTAGGCCAATCATAATGGCACATCTACCACCGAATCCCTTTGTCAATTTCACGGGCAGTAGTCCACTCACCCTAAATGCTCAGAATCAGGTTCTGGTTGCAGTGCTAAAGAATATCCCCTATTTCACAGGAGAAAATCATACTACTCCTATTGACCACATCCAGGATATTGCCAATGCATGTGCAATCCATGAAATAAATGAAATGGATGTTGCAGTCAAGTTATTGGCTTCATCTTTTAAAGGTAAAGCCTTACAGTGGTTTAGGAGCCTAGAAGCAGGGTCTATTACGAATTGGAACCAACTTTTTTCAGCTCTTTGCAACCAATTCGGGGAGAGGGTAGACAATTTGTCTTTATTGGAACAACTGACGACAATCAAAAGAGCTCCTAATGAAAAAATGACAGATTTCAACTTCAGATTCCAATGGACATGGGACAGGATTCCAATAGTTGTTAGACCAACCGACCGAAGGCGCATTCCTTTATTTCTTAAAGGCTATAAATTCAAACATAGCCATGATGATCCAATCAATGGGAGGGACAACGCTACTAGGGGCCTATGACATAGCTATTAGAGTAGAGAACTGTTTGATCCAAGCTGGAAAGCTTGCACCAAGGCCACCAATGCCTCTCTATCTGGATATGGGAAATCCTACAACCAGTCAAGCACCAGAGTTGAATCCCATTCCAACTCCTAGAAATCAAAGCAATAATGAGGCATCAACTTCTTCAAATACTTCAAAGGAATTACAGGAGGTTATGAAACAGCTGTAGAACCTTGGAAATGAGCTGGTGACTATCAAAAGAGAGCAAGCTCAAAGTGCTAGACCGTATCAGCCTCAAGCGCAGTACCAGGCTAGGCCCCCATACCAACAAAATAGACCACCAGCTCAGGCTGCAAATCAAAACCAAAACCAGGGACAACCTCAAGCTGCCAGGCCATTTTGACCGTATGATCCAAATGTAACGACATCCTCAAGAGCCTTGGTTCCAACACAAAACAACATGGCACAGGAGTACGACTGGTGTTACCCTTGCAATCTACCTCACAATCAGTCAGCATGTTTCAATGGTGCACTAAATCAAGCCTTGATGGTGCAAACCATTGGTGTGTCTCAAGAACCAAGCCAAGTAGGGAATCAGCAGCAAGAAACACAACAAGAAGCACCTCCAATAGAAACCACGTTGGCCAATTGGTAAACAGAAGACTTCTGTGGAGTTAACCAACAGCCTTTTCAAGGTGTGGCTATCAACACATGGTCAAAGAAGAGAAGCATAGAAGAGGGGAAACCATCTAATCCAGTTGTTTCTCAGCCCACTCCTACACAACAAGGGGTCAGTAGACCAAATGCAGTTCCAAATGTGCAAAATCAGCCTAAGGTACCTATTATAGCAACACATGCGCCTGTTCAAGCTCCAGAAAAGGTTGCGCTAAGTAAGGGACAGACAAAAAGACAGATCATCCCCTTTCAACATCATCGATCAAATGAAGAAGACACATGTGAACATTTCCATGTGGGAATCACTAGCGATCTCAGGGCAATGAGATTTATTGCAAGCTGCAATGGCTAATTGGTCTGCCTCGAATGTATCAAACTGGGGACAGGAGAAAGTTCTCACTAATGCAGTGCAACCTGGGTGGGGGTCAACCAAGCAAGAATTTGAAGCCTCCACCATTCTATGTGTCATTGGTTGTTGGAAACCACTTGGTACACAACTGCATGATAGATTCAGGGGCAAGTAGTTTAGTGATGCCGAAGTAAATAGCGGATCAACAAGGTCTGAAGTATGAGCCAGTGTTGAAAGGAGTAGTACAGCTGGATGGAACAACAGTTCAAACAGTTGGGGTCATAAAAGGGTTAAGCCTAACACTACATGCCTGTCCTAATGTTACAGTTCTACAAGATGTGTCTGTGATTGACCTTCCGCCACTCTTTGCGTTGTGTCTATCAAGAGACTTCACTACAAAAATCAGTGGATATTTATCTGCAGATTGGTCACACATGATTTTCAAGATGAGGTATGGGGCCAAAGCAACAATCAGGTCAGAACCAATTGCCAATTTCCATATTGAACCTCATGTGCCAAGTCCTATCAATGCAAATTGCTCAGCCTTTGATCAGGAGGAGTGTTCAAATGATCTAGAAATAGGTACTAAGGTCGAGGGAATTCCTGATTTGAATTTGGATGAATGGGCAAACAAGACTCATGAATTTGACCCATACAAGGAAATTGAAGAATCTGAATTGGGCGTGTATTGTGTACATGAAGAAAATTCACCCATTCCCGACATCATTCAGCCTGAACAAAAGGATGAAAATGAAGTTTGGAAACTATTTTTCGATGGTTTGAGAAGTAGACAAGGTGCTGGAGGTGGTGCAATGTTGATTTCACCACAAGACATCAAATATTTTTCAGCTTTTCATTTCCAGTTTTCTTGTTCAAACAACACATGGCTGAATATGAGGCATTGATTCATGGACTTCATTGGGCCAGGAAAAAGGGCATAAAGAACTTGCAGGTGTTTGGGGATAGCGAGCTAATCATCAACCAAGTCAGGGGACAACATGCTACAAAGAATGACCTGCTGAAGAACTACAAGAACAGGGTATGGGACCTCATTGAGGATTTCGAAGCTTTCAACATCGTGTCCATACCCAGGAAGAAAAATGAATCCGCGGATAGGCTCGCAGCAGTTGGAGCAATGTTTGATGTGGTTGACAACATCAGAAGGGAAAAAAACACAACCACATATCCATGTGATTGTGAGGCCAGCAGTTCCAGATAATAACACAAGCTGGCAGGTGTTTGAGAACGATCAACAGATCATCAATTTTTTGCAAGAAGAGGCTGAATTCTCAGCTAGGAATTAGGACAGACTAGAGCAGCAGTATGGGGATCAAGTAGTGCAGCTACGGACAAACAAGCTTCCCAAGGGTTTAGTAACATTGGAGTCTATCTTCAACCCTAACGACCAGTTCCATAAGGAAAAGGCTAACATACAGGTCAAGAGAGAAGATTCAGAGCCAATTCCAGTTGGGGAAGGCAAAACACTTCAAATTGGTAAAGTGGCCACTGAGCAGGAGAAATCAGATTTCATACAGCTTTGCCAAGAATTTCCAGATGTCTTCGCTTGGAGCTATGAAGACTTGAGAGGATTCAATCCAAAGTTGGCACAACATACCATAGAATTGGATCTAGATGCTAAGCCCATCAAGCAGAAGCAGAGACCAGTCAACCCTCACATTGAGCCTCTAATGAAGAAAGAGTTAAACAAGCTAATAGAGGCAAGCATTATATTCTGATCAAGCACTCAAGCTGGGTTGCAAACTTAGTTCCAGTCAGGAAGAAGAGCAGAGAAATCAGGTTGTGTGTGGACTTCTGAGACCTCAACAGGGCATCTCTCAAAGACCATTACCCACTTCCTTCAATGGAACAAATATTGCAAGTGGTATCCGGTTCGGAGAGATTCTCTCTCCTAGATGGCTACTCAGGGTATAATCAGATAATGGTGAAAGAAGATGACCAGTTCAAGATGGATTTCACCACCAAATGGGGCACCTATGCCTACAAGAAGATGCCATTTGGGCTATCAAATGCTGGAGCCACTTTCCAAAGGGAAATGGATATGGCATTCAAGGGATTGATCAATAAAATAGTTCTGATATATCTTGACGACATCACTGTATTCTCCAAAAATGCAGCGGATCACCTCTTTCATCTGAGGCAGGTATTTCAGAGGTGTAGAAGATTTGGGGTATCATTGAATCCCAAAAAATGCATATTCTTGGCTCACGAAGGAAAACTTCTAGGCCATATTGTTTCAAAGGAGGGGTTGACGATTGACCCAGAAAGAGTTGAAGCAATTCGAGCGTTGCCATTGCCAAGTCACAAGAAGGCTCTTCAAAGCTTCTTAGGAAGGATCAATTTTGTCCACAGGTTTGTTCCAAAATTTACAGCTCTCGTAAAGCCAATAACGCTGATGTTAAAGAAGAGCATGGCATTTAAGTGGACATCTGAAGGCAAGGCAAGTTTTGAGGCAATAAAAGAGGCTATATCTCAAGCTCTGACTCTCGTCAATCCAGACTTCTCCAAGGACTTCATGCTATATGCCTTCGGTGGTGGAGACACAATTTCTGCAATCCTGGTACAACAAAACAAAGAGGGATTAGAACAACCAGTTGCTTTCTTCAGTCAAGGCTTGGAGGAATACGAAACTAGGTACTCTTTCATTGAAAAGCATGTCCTTGCAGTGATCAGGAGCTTAAAGAAATTCAAGCACCTAGTCTCAAACAACAAGATCCAATTATTGGTCTCTCATGCGGGAGTCAAGGACTTCCTTCTAAACAAGGATCTGAATGAGAAACGTGCAGGATGGATAACTCGTGTCATGGAATATGACATCGAGATCAAGGTCACTAAAACTAGTACATGGAAAAGGATTATGTGAACAACTAGCTTTGAGTCGGCAAGTTGAAGTAGGTGATGAAAAAGAGACTGTCTTGGTACTACAGGATGGTCAAGAACAGGAAAATGATGATGTGCTCGCTCCTTGTTGGACTCAGAATATGATACACTTCCTACAGGTAGGCCTATGCCCTCCAGAATTGAGCAAAGAAAAAAAGGAGATACTTCAGATTACAAGCCATTCCATATGTTCTTGTTGATGGTGTTTTGTTCAAGAAAGACATCAATGGAGTTCTATTGAGGTGCATTGGGACAGGTCAAATTGAGAGGGTGTTACAAGATTTTCATGATGGAGATTCTGGAGGACATTTTGCCCCACAAGTAACAGCTCTCAAGATAATGAAGGCAGGGTATTATTGGCCCACAGTGTTCAGTGACTGCTATACATGGATAAGAAAGTGCAAGAAATGTGCACTCTTCATAGGCAAAGAAAGACTAGCAGTGCTTCCATTGCACCCAATTTTGGTTGACCAACCATTTATGCAATGGGGATTGGACTTCATCAGGGTCATCAATCCAAACTCAAGCCAAGGCCACAAGTGGATTCTCACGGCAACGGACTATTTCACCAAGTGGACCAAAGTGGGTAGCGCTCAAAGAAGCAAATGAGTCTAACATACTAGACTTTTATGAAGGAATAGTGACCAGGTTCGGTGTGTCTGGCCACTATCATATCAGACAATGCATTGGCATTCATAGGTTCCAAGATTACAGAATGGGCTGTCAAGAATGGAATCTATTTGAGCACCTCTTCAAACTATTACCCGCAAGGTAATGGACAGGCAGAGTCCACGAACAAGAATTTGCTAAGGATCATCAGAAGGACTTTGGATGAAAACCAAAGAACATGGCATACCAAGCTAAAATCAGCATTATGGGCTGACAGGATAACACCAAAGAGGTCTACAGGTAATTCTCCCTACAAGTTGGTTTATGGGAAGGAGGCAGTATTGCCTATATCATTAGAACTGCCTGCATTGGGGCTCATGAAGCAATTGGAGTTGTCTGAGTTCGAACCAATGGAGGCCAGGTATGTAAGAGTTGATGGAATTGGAAGAAATCAGAGAACATGCAGTTCAGACGATTGAGAAGGATCAGGCCTTAGTAAAAAGATGGTTTGATAAGAAAGAAAAAGCAAGGACCTTCCAGGAAGGGGACCTAGTTCTAAAATGGGATGCAGATCGGGAAAAACCAGGAAGGCATTCCAAGTTTGATGCCATTTGGAGTGGCCCCTACATGGTCACGGGATGTAAAAGTAGTAATGCCTTCCAATTGTCTACATTGGATGGAGAAGAACTCCCGATTCCGGTTAACGGAATCTATCTTAAACATTGCTACTAAAAGGAAAAGGTTTACCCTTGTAAATATTAGCCTAGATTTCAATTCCTCTAAGTGCGGATGCACATTGTCTTGTTGTAGTTAGGTTTCAATTTCCCTAAGTGCTTCAGCACAGGTTTTGTTGCTCTCAGGTTGAATTTCTACAGTTCAGCGTGCTCTCGGAGAAGGAGTTGTCGGTATCAGGCTCGGGATCAGATATCAGGTTGGTTTCAGGTTATTGCTTATGACTCCATGCCCAATGGATTGCTAAAAGGCCACTGATCTTCTACCTAGCAGGTAGGTGATCCCGTTGAGTCACCAAATTGTTGTATATATCTCCCTCCCCGGGTAAATATGGACAAACAGAAGAATATGGAAATCAAAGAAACTCAAAACCTGACATTTATTTACGCCAAGTTGTGCCCTGGCGCAGGTCAGAAGGTGTAACATGGAAAAAGTGCTTAGGTGAAAAAGTCAGAAGGTGTTGACACAGGTTGCACCCTGGCGGAGGTTAGAAGGCGCAGATCAGAAGGTGTTGACATGGAAAAAGGTTGCCCTGGCCAGAAGGTTGAAGGCACAGATAAGTTGAAGGTGTTGACAGGAAAAATTCACGCACCCTGGCGCAGGTTGAAGGCGCAGATCAGAAAGTGTCAACATGGAAAAATTCGTGCCCTGGCACAGGTTGAAGGCGCAGATCAGAAGGTGTCGACACCACATTTTCAGCACCTATGGTGCACTTAAAATGTATGTTGACATGAGGATGGATGCGCCAAGGTGCACCTTCAGGAGGCGCAACATTTTGAGCATTGACACCCCGAACCCGACAGGAAGCAAACCCTAACCTAGATATTCAAATGGCCATAACTTTTCACAGGGAGCTCGGATTCATGCAAGGTTGGAATTTTCGGAAATCTTACAAGGTCCTCTGTCCAACTACAATTGGATATCTTTAATTGGGTGAGAAAAAGTTTCTTCAAAAATGCAAAATACAGTTCGCCATTTTTTGGGTTTGCTAGGGTTCTCACCTACCACCATAATGAGATGAATTAAATACAACCTGGAGGTGGTTGGGGTAGATTTGGAATTCCTCTCTCTTCCCTCTCTCATTCTTCCTATAAATTTTAAGGAGGGGCTTCTTTCTAAAGGTTGGACATTCTTGTTTTTCCCCTCCCTTCTTCTCTTTGGCAAGGCAGAATTTGTGGAGTTCAAACCTCCCATCTAAAACTGTAATGCAACTTTTCCTCTTGGCATTTTGTAGTGTATTGTATCAATCTTTGGAGAAAATAATGCATGTCTGTGGATGATTCTCAACCCTCTCTGTGTTCATTTGCATCCTCCTGATCTTTCACTGTAAATTTGGTTATTTGTGCATGATCTTGCATTGCATTTTAATGGTTTGTGTTTATTGGCAAGACATAGGTGTTCTTCATTCCTCGGTGCATCACCTTTGTTAGTTTAGGTTTATTTTTTATGCATCTTCTTACCCTGTCTCCTTGGCAAGTTAGATTAGGTTTTTTGAGTAAACCCTCTGACATTTTTATGTGTGCATCTAAACAGAGGAATAGGAACCGGCCTTCATCCAGAGAGCTTTCCTGATTCGCAAGGTCCCACACTTGGGAAAAGCTCCATGTTATGCAATCGCACTGAGAGTCTCAACCCATCGAGTTGCAGACATTCAGGGGTGTTGTGATTCACCATCAATAGCTTCTTCTAAGTGGATTCTTCTTACACATTTATTTGGATTGAATCTACAAGACACAGTCTAATGAGACCTTTAGCTTTTCTATCCATCACATCATATTTTGCAGCCAAAGATGGATCCATAGGCCTATGGACATTTTCATTCACCACATCCCATAGATCTTGATCAATTAATACAAATTCCTTTTTTAGCTTCCACATTTCAAAGTTCATTCCAATAAAATTCTCTACCTCAATCCTCCCAAATTTTCTCACCGTTTGAACAATATATGCAGCCAGATAAGGAAGTGTCCTCTATACAATCTCCCACTCAAAATTGGATTAGAAAAAAAAAACCAACAACCTACAACTAAAACCAAAGGTGATCTGGCTCTGATACCACTTGTTAGGAAATTAGAGTAACAAAACAGCTTCCTATGCCAATCTTGAGGAGATATATTATGCAGAACTTCTAGAAATTGATCAAAAATTTATAGAAATGCCAACAACACATTCATAACAAGAAAATAAACAATTAAAACAAACACTAGATATACATGGGGAAAAACCTTTAGGATGAAAAACCCCACACTCCAAAATCCTACTCAATGTATTTCAAATCTAATAACAAGATTACATACACTTACAGAGAAAGTTTCTTACAAGAGTATCACTAGAAAAAATTCTAGAAGGATTCAAGCTACATTCCAACATAGCAGTACTCACAAAACTCACCAGACAAACTACTTCTTCAAACCTTCAATTTATAGACCTCTGGTTATACAAGAAACCATCTATGGTTTACAAAACCATGTGTGAAACCTCTCATGAGGTGGATTGCATTAAAGAGCAAGATTTCAGTCTAAAATTAGGATACCATGTCCATAATATTCTCCCCTATTTTTGACCCTCAAAGATGTCAAAATATCTCTAAAAATAACCCTTCCATGACATACTATCATAGGGAATCTTTTGACAACCTATTTTTAAACACAGTTGTAAGAAAAACTTAAATGAATCTAGCAAGGTTGAGACACCTCATTTCCAACATGAATGCAGAAAAATATAGTTTGATTTGAGTAAAAAATGTAATTTTTCAAAAGAATGTAATTCTTTGTCTAACAATCAAGGCTCTATCTTCACAACATATGATGTTGCACAAGAATTTCAAAATATATCTAGTTTTTAGATAGTAGATGTAGCAATCATATATAAGGGAACATTGAATATTTAAAAAAATGAAAGAATCAATCAAATATGAGGTTAAGTTGAAGAACAATAATAAATTTTCAGTCATGGGAAAGAGAAAAATCAACATTATAAATATAAATGGAAATAATGGCAAAAAGGAACATAGAAATGATGTTTATTATATTCTAGGTTTGAAACATAACCTAGTGAGTGTAGGGAAATTGATTCAAAAAATGTGCAAAGTCTACTTTCAAAACAATGTTTGTATTATTATGGACCAAAATCCTGATAAAAATAGAAATTTGAAATTTGAAATGACTAGAAACATGATGTTTTCATTGAATATCTATAGTGAAACTGGGTCCCAAACACTCACCAGAATAATTTCTTCCTTAACACAACTATCTAACACTCCAAATCATGCTGAAGTGAGTATTAAAAAAGGATCCCAAAATCAATATTTCGTAAAAAAAAATCCTTAATGGAGGTATTGACCTAATGATTACTCAAAATGGGCTCCCAAATGTGTTTCATTGAAGCCAATATTTCTAATACTAAGCCATCATCCTCAAATTACATTTTATTGTGCTCCTACATGTCCTTCAACCATCCATCAATGAAGCAAGTCCTTTATGTGAATTTGCTAAATCCTTAACTAAAAGTATATTCACTAAAGCTAATTATAATTCCTTGGCACTTGGAAATTGTAAATCAATATGCCCCAATTTAAATTAATTAAATTATATATGTCAGGAATATCCCAAAGTATTGAAGGCTCCATCAAAAACCTCTCACATTAGTGATAGTTCATGTGAGTCAATTATCACCTTATAATGCATATTTTGGAGCACCCACAATAGTCAATGGATTTTTTTCTCCAACAAGGCCATGCAGATTTTGGAGCACCCACGATAGTCAATCAATCTTTTCTCCAACAATACCATGCCAATTTTGGAGCACCCACAAGAATTTATGATCAATCAACCAACCAAATTGTTCATGTAACCAATGAATCCCATGCCACTGAAATAGTTTCAAGTGTAAATCAATATTTTTCAATGGGCCTCACAGTTTTTACAGAAATCAAGAAATCTACCCAAGAAACTATTCCTTTGGTGAAAGCTCAAGGGAGTTCTCTTTTAAAAGAAAATCCAATGAAAATCTTTAAAGTCAAAATGGAAAATTTTCAAGCCAAAATGATAACGTTTTAGTCAAAATTATAGATTTTTTCAGGGGAAAATAGAGATTTCTCTACATAAAATTATCAAACACTCATTGAAGTGAGAACTTAGAATGAGATGAATGTATTAAAAAAAATTCCCAACACTAATATTGGTTGTGGAACTTTGAGTCATTTTAGATTTGGCGGCCTTAATTTATTGCACTAGAAGAATATGGTGGATGGATTGCATTCTACAAAGCATCCCAACATACCTTTGAGAGTTGCATTCTTTGAAAAAAAACACAAAGAGTCCTTTCCTAAAGGAAATTCATACATGACTAGACCACAACTTGAATTAATTTATTCAGATTAATGTGGAGCCATACAAACTCTCTCAATTACAAGAATTTTTTACTATTTAAATTTTATTTATGATTATAAGTGGAAGATAGGTATAAAAGGAAAAATCAGAGGTATTTGGCTTATTCAAGTAATTTAAAGACATGGTGTTAAAAAGTAGCCTACTTTAAGTTACATATCAGAGAAAAATGATGTATCTGAGAGGAAAAATATAATAATAATAGAGATTTCCATAAGAAACATTTGAAGGTTGAACACTTACCAAATGATGATTGGGAAGAAGCAATAGATTTTGTTGTGAGAATTTTGAATAGATGTCTAATTAAGTGTGTCTAGAATAGAGTTCCAAGAGATGAATGGATTAACAAAAAGTATAGTGTCTCTCAATTAAAAGTAGTCATATGTGTGGCATATGTACATGTTCTAGAAGAAATTAGGATAAAACTTGATGAAAATGGTGAAGTGTATTTTGTAACGCCCACAAAATTTGCCTGCATGAAACCCAAGAACAAAGTTAGGTCAAACTAGAAAAATTATGGAATACATTTTTTTAACATACTCACAAAAATATTCAAATTTACGGTTGTCACATTCTTATTTCTAAGTTACTTTAAATCAATAATATTAATTTCCTTTTTGATCCTCATTGTAATAAAATATTAAAACTCTGAAAACCTTTTAATAAACTTAGTTAGTCTAAAGCATGGTTTAGGTTCCCCTATATTTTGTTTTGGTAAAATTTAATTTCCACCATAGTTAAACTTGCACAAATTAATCCCAAGGGTAAAGTGGCCTATTTAATTAAATAAAAAGGTTATATTATACCCACAAAGGGGTCAAAGTTGACATTAAATTAAAATGTCTCTAAAAAATATTTAGGTTAGAAAAGTAATGACACCCATCCCTATTACACTTAATTAAGTGGCCCCACTTAAATCCCACCCATGCATTTTAAAATTTGAATTTCTCTCACCCACTTCCCACCTAATTTTTTGTAAGGATGAATCTCATCCATTGGATGGATTCATTTGAGGCCCTTGGATTTGGAAATCCATCTAACCCTCAGTTTTTTATGAAAAGTTTCTTTTCTCTTTGTTTGGCTTATTATTTCTTTGATTTTATTTTACAAATTGGTGGAGGAGGAGGTGGAAGCCATGAGAGGCCATCTCAAACTCTTAGAAGGATGCACATGCCTCATTTATTTTCTTGTTTTATTTACACCCCCACCTAGGGTTTCAATGGATTTCATTTACTTTATTTATCTCATTATTTTAATGTTTGCCCAAATGAGCATATGGGTTTTGCCCCATTTTAGAGGTATATATATATATATATAACACATACATATATATACATACACATATATACATACATATATATCCTATATATATAAATCCATACCATCCATACACATACATTATTACATATATATATACATACACACCACACACACACACACACACATAGACAACAGACATACCTACAATACATATTCTCATATATGTAGTGAGTATATATATGTATGTGTATGTATGTTGGTCTATGTATATATATCTATGGTATCTATATCTACTATATACTAATCTATATATATCTATATTCTCTCCCATGCTCTGTACTGTCTGTCTCTCTCTCTCTCTATCTCTCTCTCTCTCTCTATCTCTCTTATCACCTCTACCTCTCTCTCCCTCTCCCTATCTCTCTCTCATTGTTTGTGTGTGTGTGTGGTGTGTGTGTAGTGTGCTGTCCCTAGTCTGCTCTCTCTCTCTCTCTCTCTACTCTCTTCTCTCTCCTCTCTCTCTCCCTCCCATCCCCCCCCCCTCATCTCTCTCTCGGCTTTCTCCTCTCTCTCTCTCTCTCTCTCGCTAACTCTCTATATATAGAGCGACTAGTATATATATATATATCTAGATACTATATATCGATATATATATGTAATATATATACACACC
The DNA here is from genome assembly GCA_019776745.2 of Taxus chinensis. NCBI lineage: Eukaryota > Viridiplantae > Streptophyta > Pinopsida > Cupressales > Taxaceae > Taxus > Taxus chinensis. Next base: position 732,129,426 of record CM034146.1, read on the forward strand.
CAGAGATATATAGACATATATATATAATATATATATATATACATATACATATATAGGTAGATATATATATATATATATACACACACACACATATATATATACATACAAATTATATATATATTATATGCATACATACATATTATAAAAAATATATACAGACACACACACACACGTTATCTTAATGTGTGTGGTGTGTGTGTGTGTGTGTTTGTGTGGTGTGTTTTATTAAAATTTTATTTTTAATGAACCCGAAATAAAAACAAAAACAAAATCATATATATATAGATATATTTGAAATAGGTTCGGCCGTGATCCAGGCTTCACACAATCTGCAAGGAAAATGGTGAAAAGAGCTTAGAGTAACGGCTTGGGGGTTTATTATATTGTATTGGCAAGAGTTTGGGGTTGGGGGGAGAGTCGCCAACCCCACCCCACATCCCATTTGCTAATGGGGTGGGGGGTGGGGTCGACGAATCTCCCCCCAAGCCTTTCCCAGATTAAAACATAGGCCACAGCCATAGGTGAATGCAAATTTACTTAAATTTTTCTTTGATAACAATTTTTCCCATTAATATTAACAAATTTTATTATTAATAAGATTTAAAATATTAATATTACTATCAAAATAATAATGATAATATTAAGATTATCATTAATAAGAAAAAATCATTCTGTTGTTAATAGTTATTAACTAAGCTTAATCTTGCACTACAAAATTTTCTTCTAAAAAAAATGATAATTATTTTACCAAGGGTTGATCTATAATCTTGTTTCATCCATCTTTACCATTTGTCTAATAAGGTAGAACAAAAAATGAAATCAATTTAATCTTAACAACACATTTATAAAACCCAATATCACCCATAGTTTACTTTGCAACTATGTAGTTCCTTTTCTCAACTAGATTTTTAGAAAATACACACTAAATTACTTGACAAGGTACAATGCCAACTAAAATAGGAACCAAGCATTGTTTTCTTTATTCTACTACATTTAAAAAGATCCATGACTAGATTTGTTTGACAACCAACTAATACAAAAGAATATTGGACAACTTTACATAGCCACATATGAGTCTTTCTAACTGCCTTTCTTAGTCAATAGAATAAGAAACTGAAATTTCTCCTTTAGCAACATACAAGTATCATTTATTTCCAACAAAAATTTGAACAATATTTCTTTTACAATTTGAAATGAGCTCATTACTCCTCATTCGAATACAAGAAATTTATGCAATATTTCTCAATAGTTTCAAAACAAGAACTACACACTTATTTGAGACATAATTCAACTCAAATGAGAACTAATTGTCTTCCTTTTTCAACTACATTTCCATTTTATCAAACTTGTTTCACTAAAATGAATTCTCCTTCCAACAATGCATTACAATCTTAATAACAAATACTTCAATGCAACATTTTCTTTAAAAAACAATACAATAATCTTCCACTTGAAGTGGGAATTTTTTTTAACAAGAAGGTAGTTATAATGGAAGGATTTCTTAGTCTTCTATAAGTGCTCCAAGCTTCCAAATCTCCAACAAGGCCCCATATTTTCTCCACTTGATCACAAAAACAAATGGGGGAGAGGAAACACTCTCCACCCAACCAAAACTCCAATGAGGAGGAAGAATCAATCCTCCTCATTGGCCCCCAAGCCCCAACCACAAGGCAATAAGGGATGGATCAACACATGGAAACTATACAATGCTTCCACACTTACTTTAAAGCAAACAACACACAAGAAAATATAACCACAAAAACACTTATTTTTAAGCACAACAACTTCCCAAAACAATGGCTCTAAAATAGCCAAGTAGAGATAGGAATATGGGGATACCCTTGTGCCTCCCAAGGGTTTGGATGCCCACCTCTAAAAATCCTCCAAAACACAATCAACCCCAAAATATCTTATGCCTCCCTACAACATTACAACTATATGTCTCTTATGCCTCACTCTCATGCCTCTTATCTCTTATGGCTCCCACAATGCACAAAATAACAAAAGAGAACAAGGTGGGGCATCCAAAACCCACTCCCTCCTAAACACACAAAAGAATATCTTATGCCTCCCAAAATATTTCATCCCCATTTCACTATCTCAACACAACCTACAGCCATTTCACTACCCAACACTTCAAGCAAGAAAAAAAATCCATACAACACATAACATATAAGAAAACAAAGAAGAAAACAAGGGTGCAAGACCCTACCTTGCCATGGTAAAGCTCCACTTTCCAAGAAAGTCCCAAAGTCTTCCAAAATCAAGAAATTCCAAGCACCCTTCAACTCCAACAAGCAAGAATTCCAAAATGAGAGAGCCAAAACCAAGCAAGTAACCCCTAAATACTTTCCAAAAATTCCAATAAATAGAAAAGAGGGAGAGGGAGATGATGTGGCTCCATGTAGGATGCCACATCATTTCTTCTCCATCCCACATCACCCAAAGTCAAACCCATACCCCAAGGCATAATAAATGGGTGGTTGAGAGGTATGACAATCCTCTTACACACACCACTCCAACCCACACCCTTTAAGGACAAAATTTAAACACATGTAAGAAAGTGCAATTAAAACTCACCTTTTGCCTTCCAAAACACATAATGGGTCTAGGTTTTGACCCCCCAACCCATAGGTAGGGTTGGTATAAGAAATTAAGAGGTGTGGGACAAGTTTAACTTGTCCCACAAGCCTCCAAAAATGGCCCTTAAGCCCAAATCCGAGTTTCCCAAGTAGGGTGGAGTGTACAACACTCAAAATCACATACACTCAACTAATAAACACAAGAACCAAAGACCCAACTAATCCAATAAATGAATCCCTTTTGTCACATCTAAAATTAGCTTAATAATATGATTAGTTTAACTTAATTAAGACACATAAACCAATTAATGATAAAAGGAATTACATCACAAATTAAATCACATACACCAAAATTAAATAAAAGAAAGGAAAATAACTACACACAAACCCTTGGTCACAATTGGAGGTCATCCTCCATGGGGACCCCCCCTAACAACAAAATAACAAGCACACACAACATAAAACACAAGTTTCCATGGTGACCATTGTTGTATCCATCCAGTATTCTGATGTGGTTGGTCTCCAATCCCCCTTTGATTGTTGTGATATAATTACCTACAAAAATCACACAATACCTCCTTCGGCCCTTCATGGACCTGTATCAAAACATCCAAGATAAAATATATGCATATAAGTCAACAATCATCCATATATAAATTAAATCATCATCTAGACAAACAATGTTATTATTTTAAAATTCCAACAACATCTCAATTCTATATTTCATCAATACCAATAAGATCACAAGATTAGTTCAACTGCTAAAACCTACTCAATATGACGAGAATGTCGAATGTCATAAATATATAAATATGTCAACAACACATCATCATCAATATAAAATGTCTCTCTAAGAATCCACACAAATCATACTATGAATCTGAAATCCAACAATAGTCTAAGTATCTCTATCGTCTAACATCATGCTAAGCCAAAATGATACAATAATATCCATGTATATAGTCAACAATACTCAAAATCAAAATATAATAACTGTCGAAGGGAAGTGGGCACTACATATTTTCTTGGTTATAGTGATAATTCAAAGGCATACAAGTTGTATGAACCCATTACCAAGTAATCCATTAAAGAGGAAATGTTTAATTTATTAGGAAGAGGCACGTTATGGAAATATAAATCGAGCAATGACTATTGCAGCATTGTTGTCACAAAATAAGGAATAAATAAAAAATTGGAATACAGGGTGGTCAAAGTTATCCTCAAATCTAGCTCCAATGACACCTTCTACCACACCCTCATCTCACACTCCTTTAAGTTCTCTCCCTAGAGATACATTGGGCGGACATCCTATTTTTAGCAAGTTGAACAATAGGGCCATGCAAGCCATTCTCATAGAAGTGATATTTCAAATAAAACATTATCTACAATGAGATATTGCTTCAGAGATAGCTCAAAGAAGAGGATAAGTCTCAAAGAAATATGATCATATTGTAGAAAAAATTAAATTGTATTATGAGTTTGCATTATTTTCTCATGATCCAATGTATTTTGCACGAGAAGTTAAGGATGAAAATTGGATAGTGACTATGAATGAAGAAATGGATTTAATAAAAAGAAATTATGCATGGGACTTAGTTGATCTACTAAATTTCAAAGATCTTATAGGCGTGAAATTTTTCTATAAGACCAAATTCAATGAAGAAGGCAATTTAGAGAAATATAAAGTAAGATTCATGGCTAAGTGCTTTTCACAATAGTCAGAATAGACTACAATGAATCTTTTGCACCAGTAATAAGGATTAACACAGTGAGAACAATGTTATAAATAGTGGCACAAACTAATTTGAAAGTGTGTCAAATGGATGTTAAGTCAGCCTTTCTAAATGGTTATCTAGAAGAAGAATTTTATATGCAGTAGCCACCTATAAATTAAATGAAGGTCAAGAAAACAAGGTATGCAAGTTGAAATTTTATTTTATGGTCTCAAGTAAGAACCAAGGGCATGATATAGTCATATAGAATCATACTTGATTAGATACATTTATTTTCCACATAAGCAGCAGGGAGCCCAGGTTGTATATAAATATGAATGCACAAGAAAAAATATTGATTACTTTTTTTATATGTTGACAATATTATATTCAAAAGGAATTTTTTTATAATAGCTCAAAAATGTAAAGAAAAGAAAATTTGAAAAGAGATATTTGGGCCTTATGAAATATTTTCTTTGTATGAATAAGTCAATCAAATAGATGATGAAATTTTCACACATTAGAATAAAAATGCATAAGATAATTTTAAAGGGGTTCTGAATGCAGATAGCAAACCAACACAAACTCTAGTTTCCACAGGAACCAATTTGAGAAAATAATACAAGGGATATTATGTTGATCCTAGTTTGGATAAAAGACTTATTGAAAGTTTGATGTGTTTATTGTCCATAAGGCCACGTATCATGTCTAGAATTAGTTTCATATTAAGTTTTATGGAATCATCCAACTAATCACTATGGAAAGTTGGAACAATAATTGTAATATGTGTTATAGGAATTAATGGACATGGCATATTATATTATTAGTATAATGATTTCAAGTTAATCGACTATACTGATAGTGATCTTGTAGGTATCCTAGATTATCAAAAGAACACTTCTAGATATGTTTTTCATTTCGGATAAAGTAGTACCATGTGTCTCAAAGTGTAGACACAAAATCATGCACTTGGCTAAATTTCTAGGTCCTAAAAGAACACTTGCATTCATATGATTCCTAAGGGAGGAAACTAGTAATTGAAAAACTACCTTTGGCCTCTCTACTTTATTTCTTTTCTTCTTTCTGGTCTTTTACACCCTACAACCCAGTTGGTACTTTAATTTCTTATGTTTTTATGACTTACCATCTAGGATGCATACGCCCAGGTGCCCTTGAAATCTTTCCATATTACTCACTCTTTTTGGGATTATTTTACCTTTTGAGATTTTTCATTTTCTTTTGGGCTAGCCTTCTAGTTGTCAATTACGAAATTCAACCAAGGTAATCATATAAATACAAAATAACGTGACCAAAATAAAGTACCAAGCTTTAAGAATATATTATCATCACCCAAGCTTGCATCCAAAGGCATCTACGAGAACTAAAGGAATCCATCTAGCATCCATACAAGGGAAAAGGGACTATATTTATTGGATACATTGCATAGGAATGGGAATTTCATTATTCCATCCAAACATCTATTTACATTACTACATCTAGTTACTAACCTGCTATCAAGTGCAATTTGTACAAGGGCATCCTAGAGTACGGTTTTATCACACAATCAATAGAACTACATGGATTCTAAGATGTAGTGTGGTGCTTATTTGTAAGTTCATCAGTTGAGTGACCATTAGGGTCAACCTAACTCCCCATATTACATGTTTTGTTTTTGGATTTGATGTGGTATTGTGGTATTTGCATGTAAACATTTGTCTTGCAGGTTACATGTGCACTCATTGATCATATTTTTGCATACAGGTGACCAAAAACAACTACTAATGACACTTTTGTGACACCATAAAAACTACATTCTGACATCACAATCATAAGCATTCAATAGTAGACTCTAGCACCTAAGCACCCCTGACCTCGTCCAGGTGCCCTAGTCCAGCCTTACCTGACAGTTCCAGATTTTACAGTTCACAAGTCTGATGGTCTACCCTTCTTTTTCATCAATATTCCATTTCATATCAGTTTTAAAGTCAAGTAAAAATAGGCTAAGTCCTTCTCTCTCTCTCTTGCGCTTAGGGTTTTATATTTCATTAGATTATTGGCTGAGTCAATTGTATCTTGCAGTTATACTTTATTGTTTATATTAGTTAATCTATAATTAGGGTTTAGCATAAATCTATTTTTGTTAAATCATTAGTGAACCCACATTCTAATACTCTTGGATCCTCATTTTTCTTCTCTCATGTCTCCTAAGGTTTCTCAATTCTCCTTGCTTCAATTGTTTCAAATGCACCCACATTACAAAGATGCTCTCCAAAAAACCCTAGACAATATGTATCTCCCTAAAAATATACCACTTCACAGTCAGTGTCATCTTCGATAATCTCTCTGATGACTCTATTAGTCATAATTTAAATCAATCCATTTTCAAGTCTATTCAATATTTACATTCTTTATTTCAATATAAAATTCAGGCTATAGAATCCATGATTACATCCCTCACATCTAAAATCTAACATCTTAAGTCCACTTCTCAAGCATGTGTTGGTTCTTCTTCTACATCTCATCCTAATTATATGTCTTCTACATGTGCTCATATCAGTGAACCTCAAGTATTACCACTACTGGAACCTCTTAAGTTTGATCATGATGCTAAGCAACATGATATTCTTTCTGCGCTCCTCAATCACCAATTGATCAATTTTCCACCCACTCATTTATATCCTCCTTATCGGTTTTCCAACTATCAAGATATCCCATTTTGAAATTATCATTAAATCAATGGACATAATGACAATTATTTTTGTACTTTACAAACGATGAATCAAGAACATGCAACATAAAGGTTTTATCTCTTTTGTTGCATAACATTATGTTACATGTAAATCTCTAAATGCAACATTTAAATGGTCTCCCAAATCTTCTCCTTCTATAACAAATGAGTATCATGCCATCACTTCCAATATTCATTTTTTCGTAAGTCAAGAGTCACCTATACTATCCAATGTCAGACCATATTCAAAATTATCTACGTCATCATCTCCTCCTACTAAATATTCTTTAGTAGTACATACTACAACTAAGAAACTTCCTCTAAAAATTAGTTTATCCCTCTTCTCCTTTCAAGTCTTCTACAACTAGATAATCCACCACCATTCAAGGTACCTCTCCACCCTCCAGTTTAGCATCCAATCACTTTTTTCAAGCAAAATACTCCTTACATTGATGGCAAAAACAGATTTCAAACTCTTCCATCATGGCATGGTCTTTCTCACATCACTGTATAGACCTACATCACTAACACACTTGGGGGAAATCATGCTTTCTTCCCCCCCTTCAATCAACATCAATTATTTCTAATATTTACACATATACATTACGCTTTGTGCTTCTAATCTAGTATTTATCATCACTCATACACACCTTGTATCGTTATTACCCTATTACACACTCTAGTTCCATGGTTCATACTTGATTGCTGAGGTTCTAAATTTGAAATTAACCTCACATCACTCACTCACACTCTTTATGCTCTATGCTTTAAATTGATCATATTTTTTCTAGCCCATATTATCAAACCATTTCATGATAATACACTATTGTTATGTGGTCCATTCTTGATTGTTGAGGGGTATTTTATAAATGAACCTCATACACATCCACTAGGGTTCATGCTGCCCATATCACATTCATATTTCATACCATTTCATCCTATTCACACTCATAACACATTGCATATCTCGGTTGCACATACTCTTGTTTACCTATATTAGTTACATGTTGCACTTTGCTTACTATGTTAGACGGATATCCAATATGTCATTATAGTTTTTTATACACATATGCATTCACTTGGGCTTTAGTTATGAATGGAGACTTCCTACAAATATTTAAATGAAAGAATGATGCTTAACACAGTACCTTTGACTAGTACCACTAAGGCTCTCAGGGGCATCTACATTTACTACTCTTCCATATCGCAAGTGTTATTGTTTCATTATTTACTACTTCCTATTATTACTAGCATGTTACTTTACATTGATTCTATATACACTTTGACATACTCTTTTATCTTTCTAACATGCTAATGGGTGTTCCATGTGCAGTATAAATACCTTGCAGGAAATATTTTTCACCATGGTTGTCTATTACATTTTTTTTGCACTATCTTCTATTGTATGTTATTGTTTGTAGGATATTCCCTTTATCTTTAATGCACATTATATGTTTTTTACCTCTTCAGCCCTAATTGTCTTGTGACATTATGAGTGATGTACAATGTCTGAAACCCAATTTTCGTGGTTTATCTTGTCTTCTTTATTATTTGATTGCATATTGTCTTGTACTTGCATAGTAGCTTTGATTTCACTAACACATGTTACTAGCCATCTTGTTTTCATGTGCCTTGATTTCATGATGCAGCCTAGAATTCTCAGATAACACCTAGTTGCGTTGGCACATCACTCAGCATAGGCTGAGCGCTCACCTGAAGCGCGCCAAGGTACCAGGTCCCTCTTTAGGGTTGTTGTAGTAGGATGGTAGCATTGTGGAATGATAAAGACATATATTTAGAAACTAATCCACCATTACACAGTGATACCGAACCAGATCTATAAAAGCATGTGTTTACGTATAAATCATCAAGAAATCAATAGTATGTAATGATAACACATAGAAGACACTTTGGTTCAGACAATATTCTTCATATTTTAAACATGACAATGAAACAGAAGCTGGATACAATAATAGTCATGCGCGCATGGATCTGTTACAATTATCCAGTCTCATGCACTTCATGAATCTCTAGCCCTTTGACACCACTGTCTATCAACTAGGTGGTTCATCTAATATATAGGGTGGGGAACTTGCCCTTCATTGCTAACTATGCCAAAAATAGGTCACACACTAATAATAGCCACGCCGTTTACAATTATAGCCATACATGCAAGTATGCTATCTATAGATCACTTACAGTTAACTTAGAGTGATGAATCTAATCTTGGATTACTTCCATGCAAGAGTGCTTTGATATGATCCTTGAAATCTAGACAAAGCGTGGCATGCAAGTCTCGGCATCGCTTTGTGTGTTCCGCATGCCAGCCTCTGAAAATAGACGATCTACAAGATCGGCTAAGTCCCGAAAGTTTTTCTTTGTACCTCCGTGCGATGCCTTCCTATTCCTTCACGCCTTTGATCCCATCCTGTTTTTCCATGTGGACTCTGTGTGTGAGTTCTGATAAGTGTTTTACCTGACCAACATTACCCCATACTAATCTCATTGTCGCCCCGACAATGGTGATGTCCACAACTGGGTAAAGAATGGTTGAAATACAGAATGCTGAATGAATCTTTACACAAAGAATAGAAAAGAATTTAAAGAATCAAAGAATTATTCAGGCCTCAAGCTCCTCCATTTCTTTCTGAAGTATCATCTCTGGATACTCCTCCTTTATGTCTACTTCTAAGTTCTCCCACTCCGTTAATGCCTTTCCTGCTTTCTCTGGAACATCCACAATGATAGATTCCAGCTCCTCTTGAGTTAGTTTCCCTTGCTCATTCTGGATTACAAGCATTATGCTTGACATAGATGTATGCATCCCTTCCAGCACATCCATCTTCTGAGCAATGAGCTTTCCAAGTTCATCTAACCTCTCTTTATGTGGTGCCTGTGTATGCAGCCAATGCCTGCACTTCTGTTTTACCATAGTTAGTCATTCAGCGTGGCCTAGCGTGTCATCCTTCATGGCCTTTTGCACCTCATTGTCTTCTATGCCAGTGTCTTTACCCTTATTAGTGCATCTGGAGCTGTGCATATCATCAAGGCATGATCAGCTTTCTTCAGCTCCTCTTGGAGTGCTTGTAGTAGGCCCTCATATGTAGCAATCTTCCTTGCTACTGCAGCCTGTGCTTTTCCTACCTCTTCTGCTGGGTCCTTGGGCTGTTCTGGTATACGCACCTTTTCATCCTCCAATACTAATTTTATCATTGTCTTTACGTAGTGCATCACAGAAGGAAATTCTTTTGGTACTTGTGATTCCAAATGCGGGCGTACCTTTAGGACATCATCTCCAATTTCCTCTGCCATACTAACAAAAGTGTCATATTTCCTTTTGCTCAGATCCCTCTCCTATACTAAATGTGCTATTTCCACATTCTTCACCTTTAGCTCCTTTGTAAGCGCTTTAATTGTAGCAGATTTGTCAATGTTCCTTCTAGCTACCTCAACAGATACTTTTACCAATGCATTGCTTACCTACTCATCCATCATAACAGTTGGTTTAATTGTCATGTTCTGGGCTTCTGGTGTCTTTTTCAATCACCTAGACGCACATGATTCTTCACAGACATCAAAATCTGGTTCATCCATATGTGTATGCATCGACCATGAAAGTTGTTTTCATGTGTTCACAACGTCACTTTGTTCTTGTCCATAAGCACCCATCCAAATAAATCTTTTTACGCGACGGTGCTCTGGAACCGAGCGCAAACAATCTTCTCCTGGTCCTCTGCATAACCCATAGTATGCACCCTTACGTCCTCACTTGTCCGATGGGACCTTGGCCCTTTTGGAATGGCAGCATCAAGGTTAGGAATACTGGTTGTGCCCTCATCCTTACCTTGTGTAGCTTCTGATTGCTCCCTTTCTTCCTCTCCACTCAGTTTTTCCTCCTCATTCTGAGGCTCCTCTTCTGCCCTATGATGGATTGGAGATGGAAGCACTTTCTCCTCAGACTCTCCTACTTCTTCATCTAGCTTGAGATTTCTTCTTTTCTTCTTCTCCTCAGGTTCCTCTACCGGTGAGAGTCGCGGTGACTTCCTTGTTGTCTATTGGGCTTCCCCTTGCGACCTTGTGCGCTTGAACACCTTTCTGAACCATTGGTCACCCTGTGCTACCTCAGTCTTTTCTTCTCCTTGTGAAGCCGTCACGTGCTCCTCCTCCTATCCACCAGATGGTTGCTTCCTCCTGTGCACCAAACCACCACTATCCTCATGCTCTTCATCCTCTTCCTCATTCAGCCTGCATGGGTTTAGAAGGCCTAGGCACTGGGATGTTTTCCATAGTGTGCTTCCCCTTTGGTGGCCCTGGGAGTGTGAACTCGTTCTCTACATACTTATTATTCTCCATCTTTGGTTTAAGTTGGAGATATATGAGCATGGCCCCGATATCCCCAATAGCAAGTGTTTCTGGTTTGATATTCAAAATCTCTGAGATCATATTCTTGTTGTAAGCATTCTTCCCTGGATATCCATACTTCTTTCGCAAGGTGTGGTATTCACAATCCACCTTGTCTGCATTAAACACTAACCTCCTTGTATCAGTGAATCGATGAACAGAAGCCTAGAAATAGTGCACTATGAATGTGTATGGTAGTTTGCACCAGGGGCTCCATGATCCATCCACCATCGGAAAACACACAATGCAAAAATACTGGTAAACAGCAAACTGAGCCTGCTTCCCCAATACCGAGGGAAACTCCTTTGGTATGCACCACTCCTCTTCAAAAGCCATGCGGAGCCTATCATACCACATCTCCGCTCTCTCCTTTACCTCATCTGTCATAGACCCCTTGCATAGATACTTGCTGAATCTTTCAGCTGGAGACTGGTTATTCATGGGGTATTCCCATATATTTTCTTTCGGGCCATCCGGTACTCCAATCTCCATGAATACTAAAGAAAGTAAGATGAAACCAAAACTTATCTTACTTCTTGTGTGTGCTTCCTCTACTATTTGTTCTGCAATGAAGCTGGAAATGTTGTAAATAACCCCTTCTGACATGCACTTTGCCACATGCAGCCACATTGAGTTTACTTGTGACCAACGATCTTGGTCATTCAATTTCATAACCAGGTGCGCTGCTGCTTTTACTACCGGAAAATCGTGTAATTTATCGATGTCCATTCTGCAGTCCTTTCTGGTATCCCAGTGCTTTGTGTGTTTCTAAAATGGAAACCTTGTCAGTTAGGTCATTTTTAATGTCCTCACCCGTCACCTTCAAGCCTGTTACCATGGCAATTAACATGGGTGTTAGTCTTACCCTTCGTCCTGCAAAATAGAAGAAGTCCTCATGGACTCAGCTCATCAGCCACCTGTATAATGGTGCATATTTCCTGAAGTATGGGAGCTCATATATTTGGTAAACACCAATCCTTTTCAATAACTTCTCCCCTGCATCATCATATATCGGCATCCCATCACCAGTTCGCCTGTCTGTTCGGGAGTTAAGTAAATCATCCAACTTCTTTTGATTGTCCTTGGTTTGATGGTTGTACTCACTTATTTTTCTCTGTCGTATGTGGGAATCCCATTCCTGGCCCACAATTACTTCTTCAGGATACTGCATCTCTGAAAAATTACTCTCAGGAGTCATCTCTTCCTCCTCTTCCACTACTACCTTCTTCTTTCCTTTTGTTGCTGTTGCTTCCTTCTTTGGAGCCATTCTTCCCTTTGTGTTGTGTTTCTACACCTTCTTCTGTAATTCTTAAATGGTTTACTTCAAACCCTTACCTGATTCAACCATGCCCTAGATTGTAATCACAAAATTGTGTGCCCTAGCTCTACTCTGTCAATCTGCTTCATTCAAACCCTTCTCCTACAGGGATACAAGCTTCTCCAATACACAGATCTACCTTCCATGCTTGGTTTCACCCTCTTCGCACCTTGAATCACTTACTCAACTCTTCACACTTAGCTCTTCATCGAATTCTCGTAGTTGCAAGGGTAGAAATGAATTCACATCCCGTCCTTATATAGATTTTCAAATTTTTTTATGCATTAATTGCTTCCACCTACCAAATATTTCTCATTTATTGCTCAATTTTGTCATTTCCGTGTGGTACATCTTCACGCCACCACTATAACCTTCTAGCATGCCTTCCTACCTTCTGGTCGCAGACTTTTCTTCAGCGTGCGCTCTAGCACCCAAGTACCTCGTCACTGCACCTTCTCCTGGTAGTTATCATGGCTATCGCTTACCTCGCGTTATATTTTTCCTTCATTCATCTCCATCCTTGGTTACTTTTGAGAAGCAATCCTTTGTAATTCACCTTTAGTAGCTTACTTCCTCAACATCCGCAACATTATACCTTCCAATCTTCACAGCATTATACCTGGGAGTCCCCAACAATCCACCCCATACTAAAAGTATGTGCAGTCCTCTGTGCATCAACATGCTTCATGTTGTAGTTAGCTTCATGTGCGCAAGTGCATGCTTATTACACAAAAACAAGAACTAAATTGACAGAGCATAGCGACGATGAAAGAAACACATTAAGGAAATGTAGAAAAAGGAAACCTAATCTATCTGGCAACACTACCTTATTACAAACACCAAGAAGATTTATTTATAGTAGGGCTTCAACCTACTCCCGTTAAAGTAACCGGGTAGCCGTGTTCCATCAATTGCTTCTAACTGGCAAGCACCTGATTCAAGTATGTGAGTTATAACATACGGCCCCAACCAATGCACCTTGAGCTTCCCTAGATGGCACAAAAACTTAGAGTCATACAGAAGTACCATTTGTCTGACCACAAGTTTCTTATCCCGGATATGCCTATCATGCCATGCTTTCTGGTGTGCTTTCTCCTGTTTCTGACTCCAACGTGCTATGGCCCGGTGCTCATCCAGTTGAACCATGTTCTCAATCCGTTCTTCCAAAGCTTTCTCATCAGCTAGACCTCTAGCATGTGCAATGCGCAATGAAGGTAACATGAATTCTATAGGAAGGACAAGCTTCTGCGCCAAACACCAACTGAAAAGGTGTGGCTTTGTTCAATCTCTTATATGTTGTTCGGTAGGCCCAAAGAATAGCAGATACTTTTTCATCCCAATATTTTCATCCCACATCACAAATCTTGGTCAATGTGTGGCTCAAAATCTTGTTGAAAGCCTCAGTAGTTCCATTTTCCTGAGGGTGATAGGGTGTAGTCTTGTGGTGGGCAACCATAAACTCATCTAACAGAAGTCAGATTGTCTCATTTAGAAAATGGGTGCCCCTATCACTGGTTAAACTTAAAGGACAACCATACCTGGTAAGGACATTTTCCCATAAGAACCTTGCTGTTGTAGCCATTGTACAGTCCTTCGTAGGAGTTGCTTCTACCCATCTCGTAAGATAATCTGTACAAGTAATGATATAGCGTGATCCAGTCCTACGCGCAGCTGGTGAAATAGGCCCTACAAAGTCTATCACCCATTTCTCAAAGGGTTATGTACTTGTAATTGGTCGTAAAGGCATCTCATCCCTCTGTCCTGGTCGACCTAGATGCTGACAATGGTCACATGCCTTACAATACTCCTTACAATCCTTATACAATGTTTCCCACCACAAACCAGCAAGTAGGATCTTTCGCACTGTAGCATCACCTGCGTAGTGGCCACCTGCAATACCACCATGGGCTTCCTCCATTATATCCTTTCGTTCATGCTCTAATACACAACGGCATAACACCTCATCTCTGCCTATCTTGTATAAATCACCACTGATTAACATGAATGGTGCCACGCATATAGCAAGTTGCTTTTTCTCCAAGGACCGCATGCCTTCTGGTGCCATCCCCATCCTTAGGAAGACACAATGTCCTCTAATTCCATTAGCATGCATTGTAACCTATACAACTATGCATCAGGCATGGTCTCTTCTATTGTTTGTGCTTCTTCACCTGATTGAACTCTAGACAAGTGATCTGGTCCAGAATTACTTTTCCCTGGTTTTACCACAACTGTAAAGTCAAACTCTTGAAATAAGAGCATCCATCTACATATGCGCCCTTGTAAGATGGGCTTGTTCACCAAATAATTCAATGCCATATGATCTATATAAAACACAAAAGGTGTGGCCAACAGATATTGTCGAAATTTGTGCAAGGCATATATCATGGACAAGGCCTCACGCTCTGTAGTGGTATAATTTATGTTCGGTAGGGGTCAACTTCCTACTAGCAAAACAAATGGGATGATCAACTATACCTTCTCTAGGTTGAGCTAAGACAGCACCAATGGCTGTGCTAGAGGCGTCCACGTGAACATGAAAAGGTTTATCCCATGAAGGAAAGTGCAAGATAGGCATGGTAGTAAGTTTCTTCTTCAATATCTCAAATGCGCGCTGCTGCGACTCCCCCCAATAGAATGTACCTTTCCCCTTGAGCAATTCTTCCAAGGGTGCGGAAATTTTGCATACCCTTTTATAAACTTCCTGTAATACCCTGTATGACCCAAAAATACTGTGCACCTCTCTCTGACTGGAGGGTGCTTTCAAGCCTAAAATGACCGCAACTTTAGCTGGATCGACCAGCAACCCTTCCTTGCAGATGATGTGTCCTAAAAGTATGCCAAAGGGAGTAGCAAAGATGCACTTCTTGATGTTCAATGAGATACTCAACTGTCTACATATTTCAAACATTAAGTGCAGATTGTCACAATGATCCTTAATTAGCCCATAAATGGTCCAATCATCAAGATAGACCTGTAAGAAGTTGTGAATAAAATCCTTGAATGCTTGTACCACTATCCTTGAAAATACAGCAGGTGCATTCTTCAATCCAAAGGGCATCACAGTATAGGCAAAGCTTCCCCATTCAGTAGTGAAGGTGGTCTTTTCTTGATCTTCCGAGGCAATCCTAACCTGATGATACCCTGAGAACCCATCTGTAAATGAATATATCTCATGCCCAGCCATTCCTTCTAATATTTCCTCTGTGAATGGCGTAGGAAAGGGATCTGTAACACATGCTGCATTCAACTCTCTATAATCAACACAAATTTGAATCCTACCATCCTTTTTGATACTTATCACCATAGGACTGACCCATTCTGACTCATCCAATGGTCGAATGATCCTAGATTTCAACATCTTGTCAATTTCCTCCTTTACTTTCTCACACAAATTGGGATTCATTTGATAAGGTCGCTTCCTAACAGGGCGCGCACCTTCCTTGAGCTTTATCTTCATTTCTCCAAGTGATTTATGCATGCCTTTAAGTTCATGGTATCCTCTTGGGAATAAGTCCTCATAGTCTCTAAGTAACTCTATGATCTTTGCCACTTCTGATTCTGACCAGTAATCCCCAATTATCACCTCCTTAGGTTCAGCTTCTGTGCCTATATTTACCTTTGTTGTCTTCATAGGTTCATGATATGCGCATGCATCTACATCCTGCACTGGCTAACACTTCACGTGCTCCATGTGAATGATCCACTTCCAAGTGCTCAACTTCCTCATCATCAATTATGTAAACCAACTTCCCCTTGTCTTTTTCCAGAGAAGCACACTCAAGTAGTATGATATCATCTACTTCATCCTCAAAACACGCCCCTGTCTCTGTCTCACCAAATAATTCCTGAATAAGTTCTTCCACTTTCCCACTATGTCTCCCATGGTTAAGCGCTTGATAAATCTTAAAGCCTTGTTCACTGGTGGTGTAGATGAGAAGAAGTCAAAATTTTGGATCATCCCTATAGTCAAATTTTGCCAATTGCCAGTGTCATGATGTAATTCAGCATATACATACCAAGCACACACGCAACCTTGTAGAGTAGAATAAAACTGATGCACCCAAAGTGAGGGTGGTAATGCTTCCTATCCTACTATCCAGAGTCTCTCACACTGCTGGATATGATGCTGAGTAGGTTGATCACCATGATAAGGGAAAATTTTTGTAGGTGCATTACTTCTTGAAAACCTGGTTGATAAGGCGGTCCCAATCTTTCCCCATTCTAAGAGATTATCCCTGTGGACCACCCACCAGTGCGCTATTGTCCCACCCAAAGTATATGATAGCATATCTTGTCTTTTAAGCTGGTCAGCCCAGTTTGCTTCCATGGCCTGTAAGAATCCAGCCAAATCTTCGGATCCAGTATATCAGGGTACTGAGCGACCTATACATCCGGACAGAGTGAAAACCCTTTTTGCAAGCAACCACATGCTTAACTTCATGCCCCACCAGTTCATAAGTTCCATGAGCCCAATTATCACAAGCAATACTGGTAGTATCACTGATTGACTGAGAATCTTCCCAATGAAGGATTCCTTCCTTAGATGGCTCATTGACCTCTGGGTCCCGAATAACGCGTATATAGATTCTGTTCAAGTCCTCTTCACTCAAAGGTTCCACATATGGTATGGATTTCCCATCTGTCAATGGTATTATGACCCTTTCCTCCTTGTTCTCAAAGTTGATATACCCCTTGTTAAACCTCAAATCAACATTGTTTGCATAACACCAAGGGCACCCAAGCAAAGCTGGGAAGCTATCTGCTTCCACAAGTGCTAACACTTCAAAGTCTCCTATGAACTTGGCCCCTTGTATAGTGATAGATGCATCCTTCAAAACTCCTATGGGAGTAGCTTTTGTTCTATTTTCCATGAACAATACATTAGATGATGGCTGCAATGGGGGTCTCCCCATTTGTACCCATGCATCCAATGTAAGTACATTCACTTCCGCACCTGTGTCAATCAAAATATTTCTCAACAACCACCCATCCACAATAGCATTCAAAGTGATCTCCTTGTCATAGTCAATGCTATCGGGGGGAGATTCACATGAAGTATTTGTCTTCTAGTCTCAGTTCCCACACGTGGAGTATTCCCCTTCAACCAATTTCCTAATAAAGGAATAATATTCTCCTGGCGCAATGTTCTACATACCTCTCTGATGTCGTCAATATCAGACAGGGCCCTTTCTCTGTATCCTTATGCTCCAATTTCTGAGACTGCTCTTTCAAACCCTGTATTTCACCTTGAAGGCTTCTAAGGACCTCCATAGTTTCCTGATAGACTTCTTTCTGATGAGCTGGATCTGGATACCTAGCATGCAAAACCTCCTCCCTAGTGATTGTCAGCTTCTGTTGCAAGACCTCTCTTGCACGTGCCACCTCAGCTCGTGTGGTTATCTTGACTGTTACTACCTCAGGTTCTGGTGTTAACTTGGGCATCCACTGATTCTCTACTACGTTGGATTCTAACCATCCTGTGCCTTTGTTTTCTTGCTTGTGCTACTTACTGAGATGCTCATACAAGTCTGGACACTCTTCATAACTATGCCCCTTTCCACAAAATGAACAGGAAATATTCTATGGGCATTCACGCCTATAATGGTCAGGTGAGCCACATGTATAGCAAGTTCCTCAAGGGAATTCACCTCTTCCCCTGCCTCGGCCTCGTCCTCCATATCCACCTTGATATCCTCATCCTCTTTCACGAACCCCTTCAAATCTTTCATCATTCCTGTCATAGCGCGTTTGATTATAATCCCTATCCTGATGCTCATTCTTTCCTTTAGAACTATCAGCCACACTCGCCTGTCGCACCCCAATATCAATGGCATCATGGATCTAGCCAATCAGTCTACAATCTTCAGTATCATGGGTCATGGACCTATAAATTTTACAAAAAGAGGATACATTCTTCCTGATCACACGTTGTAGTAGGGGGCAGTGACTAGCATCATGATTCAAATGGAAAATCTCACAGTCTAACAGCAGTGAACATGTACAGATCTGTGAGGGAAACTATCCTTGGTGTGGCCTTCCACTTCACAATCTGTACACCAGATTCCTGAGTGCACGTTTCATGAGCTGAGTTTGCTGATAATTTCTCTAACTGTTTTTCCATAGCTGCTATCTGAGCCTCCAAGAATGGACTAACTCCAGTGTCAATACTCCCAACTACCTCAGCACATAGGGCTGCCTCCAATGCTTCGCGTGGGTTGGTATAAGTTTTATGTGACAGTGCTCTTTGAAATGGAGTAATCAATCCCCAACAAACCATTGTGCATGCTGACTTGCATGAATGTCATAGGAGAGTTTGGATAGAAGTGTTTTAAAATGGGCATCATACTCACGTACACTTTCAGTAGTGCCTTGCTTTATATCCTTAAGTGCGCTTATACTCTTCTGCTCAAACTCTGGGATATGGAACTCTTTTAAGAAAGCATCTTTCAATGCTGCATAATCAATACAAGTTTGATTGGGATCAAACTTCCTATACCAGCTGTGTGTGCACCTGTAACGTAGTAGCAAATTGACTTTCCTTGTGCTCAGAAGCCATGATACCTTTCGTGCCACAATATTTCACACATATGAATGTGTTCAGCAGCATCCTTGATACCTCTGTACTCTGGGAGACGAAGAGACATCTCCATATAAATGTTCTGGGGTTGTTGCGGGCCCTGACCACCCGACCCAGAACCTCCTTGGTTTCCTCTTCCTCCAAAACCACCTGAACCACCAGAACTAGAACTACCCATACCTCCCGATCCTCCTCAAAATTTGGAATAGGGCCCATAGATGCACTCCCCTATGTCCCAACAGTGGTACTATACTGGACCCCTACAGTCTGTGAAGTAGTCCCAGTTCTAGAGGTGAATCCCACACTCGGCGCGCTCATATTATGTGTAGATGATGAGCCTGAAAACATGTACCCCCAAAGAATAACGAAGTTTCTGTGCTGCCATTGATGTACTTGCTGTCTGACTTATTTCTTCTCTTTCACTTCCTAAATGAAAACTTTGTTTACCTGTTGTACTAGATACTGGAAAACCAAGCGCAAGGGCTAGGTCAGCAGGTTGGCTTAGATGTGCACCCATGGTCCAGGTCATATCTACTGGGCACTTCCATGTGAGGCTGAAGAGGGTTCTCTGTCATGCTTTCCTAGATGGGGGAGTTCCTGATGCTCTAGCTCTTCTTCCTCCCCATGAGCCTCAAATCCTTCATGAGCCATCTCTCTCCACAACACCATCCATTCTGCAATTTCTTGTTTCTTGCATAATTCCCTCTCACGCACCTCATCATACTTCAGCCGCCTCTCTTCCCTCTTTCGTGCTGCCGCTAGGTCTGCCATCTTTCACCAATCCTGTTCCTACCCCCGCGCGTGGAGATTTTTAGCTTTCCATGGGTTTATCTTCCAAGTTCAACGTTACCATCAGTATTTTGATTTCCAATGGAATACCTTGCAAATACGTCCCTCTAGGATACCGTAGGAACTGGAACTCGCTACCTCTAGGCACGAATAAGTTGAAATTGAATACTCCAGAATATAGCTGTTTAGAACACCGTGAAACCAGGTATCTACCACGTGAGTCCAGATTAGGTCAGCATCATATAGTGTTTGAAATTCCTCTTGTGTCCAAACAAGTGTGTGATACCTCCAATTCCGCTTAGACGCGTATGCAGTCAACCACTCGTATAATTCTATGGGAAAGATAGAAAAGAAGCTTTTCGTACAAACTGTCATACAAATTCTGCTCTACCCAAGTGCGTGTGTTAAATCCAGATCCAGTGCTAAACCTTCATGCGTATTCTTCCTCCAGATCATGAATCCACTCTTCAACACTTGCCAAAGTTAGCCGGTATGTCTTCATCATGAACCATTCTGAAAACAACTGAAAAAGAGGTCCCGACAATGGAACCAATGATGCAGCCTAGAATTCTCAGATAACACCTAGTCACACTGGCACATCACTCAGCACAGGCTGAGCGCTCACCCGAAGCACGCCAAGGTACCAGGTCCCTCTTTAGGGTTATTGTAGTAGGATGGTAGCATTGTGGAATGATAAAGACATATATTTAGAAACTAATCCACCATTACACAGTGATACCGAACCAGATCTATAAAAGCATGTGTTTCGTATAAATCATCAAGAAATCAATAGTATGTAATGATAACACATAGAAGACACTTTGGTTCAGACAATATTCTTCATATTTTAAACATGACAATGAAATAGAAGTTGGATACAATAATAGTCATGTGTGCATGGATCTGTTACAATTATCCAGTCTTGTGCACTTCATGAATCTCTAGCCCTTTGACACCACTTGTCTATCAACTAGGTGGTTCATCTAATATATAGGGTGGGGAACTTGCCCTTCACCGCTAACTATGCCAAAAATAGGTCACATGCTAATAATAGCCACGTGCCGTTTACAATTATAGCCATACATGCAAGTATGCTATCTATAGATCACTTACAGTTAACTTAGAGTGATGAATCTAATCTTGGATTACTTCCATGCAAGAGTGCTTCGATATGATCCTCTGAAATCTAGACAAAGTGTGGCACGCAAGTCTCGGCATCACTTTGTGTGTTCCACACGCCAGCCTCTGAAAATAGATGATCTAAAAGATCGGCTAAGTCCCAAAAGTTTGTCTTTGCACCTCCGCGCGCGATGCCTTCCTATTCCTTTGCGCCTTTGATCCCATCCTATTTTTCTGCATGGACTCTGTGTGTGAGTTTTACCTGACCAACAACACATGATACAATTATAGAAATGGCCCAAAACTTGACTTGGGTCCTCAGTTCCTTACATACTCCAATGCCCAGATATAGACACTAGCACCTAGGTACTCCTGATCTCTCTTGGGTTCTTATGTCCTAGGGTAGATACAGTTACTTTCTCATATCAACACAGTTCATAATAGTTTTCACAGTACATGTATAGTCCTCCAACAAAGCAAAATGCATTTTATCTCCATTCTAACTTGGAACAAATACATAACTAATATGGTACAACTTGGAACAACACATATCACACCGTCTATAGCGGTGTATAATTGGGAAGCAGTCATGGAAGGAGAGTAACACTAGAACTATCTCCCTAATGTTTTTCTGTTATGGAATGAAATTGCCCTAAAAAATTGTAAAGCCCACAATTTCGACATCCAAAACCACACCAAAGTATATTAATTTATTAGGAAAACATTATGGTAATTTTTTTTGTTTTAAAAGGGTTATAAACATTACATGGCATCCACACCTTCATAATGTAATCAAATTCTAATTAATAATTAAATATTATTAATTTATTTCCCGAAATATTTTACCGTTTAAAACCCTCCCATTAAATTTCCTTACTTCATTAGAGTATTTACCAAATGTTTAATAACCATGATCCATTTAATTTATTTAATTAAACCTTACTATTAATTATTTAAAAACCCCCTTTTATTCATTAACAAATACTATGCACATTTAATTGATTAAGCCCTTCCACCAAAAAGGTCACAACTTGACCTAACCACTAAATGACCTTATTCAACCCATTACCCATACCTTTTAATTAAATTCAATTCCCATAAAAATTCCATCACTTTAAGTTGTGTAGGATATAATATAAACAATTAGATCAATTCCTTTTGGGCCCTTGGATGCTAGGTTTTCTAAAATACCCTAAAAATCCTTATGTCAGCTTCTTATTCTCATTTAAACTACATAATCCATCTGATTTTTAGCTTTTAAATGGTTTAGGAAACATAAGGTACATTATAGTAATTTCATGATGTAGCTATGGAGGGTTAAGAAAAAAAAAAATTCTCAACTCCATGCATACTTGTTGTATCTTTATCTGTGTTAAATTGGACTTGTTCCCATTTGTTTAATGGTTTTCACACTTCCATTCAATGTGTGTGTGTGTGTGTGTGTGTGTGTGTGTGTGTGTGTGTGTGTGTGTGTGTGTGTGTGTGTGTGTGTTTCATGTAAGTCATAGTATCACTGTGCTGTGTTTTAGGGGCATTTAAGGGTTTTAAACTGAGGTTTAATTACGTCATACATTGAACTAATTGAAGTGGTCGTCTGTTATTAACTGTTCAAAAATTGTTGGTATTTGGGGTTTAGTGTCCAATATTTTTCCCCAATTCCATTATTACCGATAATTATTTTGGTTTTTTACAAGTCTACACTGTTATGGGGGCAGCGCCTCCCCCCCAACCCTATAATTTAAAATATAAATTTGGCCTATACAACCAACAAAGAATTGTCAAGCTACTTTTTTAATTATTATAAAAACTTTGTTAAGCATTAAGCCATTCGGCTTTGTTAACAATAGTATATAATTAAAGTTGTAATTATTTTGATTACCTTATTTAAACAATCAATTTGGGTTTATAGATACAATGAGGTTAAGGGAATCCGAAGTATTTTTTTACCTTGGTATCTATGTCATATATGTGGAAGGTTAAAACATAGATGAGACACTCTAGAAGAGGACATTTTCTCTTATTTAAAAGAACTAAGTGTATAACTTCCCTTAGACATTTGAGCTCCTCATTGGGACTACATCAAAGTGCAAATCCTGGTCATACATGCTCATTTGAATTAAAATTCCATCAAGGAAAACATAACTCTTATCACGTTGAAACATTTTTCTTTTTTTATCTTTTGTGTATTAGAGACAACAAGTTGCACACATTACATTTCAAAGAATTTTCTAATATTTCTAAGTTTTGCTAGCAATGAAGTGAGACCATTCTTAATATCTATTTCATCTTTCCAAACAGTTTGAACATTTCAATGTACTAACTCTTACAATAAACATTAGAAAGATCTCTTTCCTTACCAGGTAGTACTTTTAGTTTGGTAATACAAAATCCGAACAAGGTTACAATACCCTCCATTTCTCAATGAAAAAAAGTTTATTTTCTTAGAATGTTTGTAGTTCATTCCAGATCAATGAGTCCATGAAGAGAATAATTTATCTGGATTACAACCCTAACTTACATGCCTCCTTCAGTGTTCTAAATGTATATCAAATAAAAACCTAGTTTATTTTTTATGTACATGTGATTTGAGTGGCATCCATGTATATTCAAAAGTTTCCAATCTTCAACTTAAGTACATTAACTTCATAATTCAGTTTATGCTCTCCAACCAAGACTATAAAATATCATTAACTAGATTAAGGAGAAGGATATCCTCCTCAGTGACCCCTGAACCCCAACATTATGAAGCAATAAGAGGTACTCAAGCAACCATTAATTTTTTCTTTAAGGCTATCATCCCCTACAAACCACTTCACACATAAATTTTAACACAACAATGGACTATACAATAATGATTGAACAAACATAAAATTTTCTACCAAGAAACATACAAAAATTTAGTTATTCCAAGTCCAGGGAAACATACCTCATATCTTGGAATCATTTCCAGACTCATCAATGGGATATCTTTCCGCACCTTGATAGGATCCTTTGGTAAATCCTATCATTCCTACAACGATCTGGTGTAAGGCCTCTAATGGTTCAGTTTTTCAAATTTATCTTATGTATCACTCAAACTCATTTCCCTTGTGTCAATATTACCATATCAAGATCCATAAGAAATATTTCTATCATGACATAAATCACTCAGGGTGGCATCAAAGCTTAATTAAATTAACCCTAGTCTGATATTCACAAGTTAGTCATATTGGAAGCTCAGTGTGGGAATACTCCCTCAATAATTTAAATTTTATTTCTACTACAGAACCATGTTAAGGTTTATTTTAGAGGTCCATGAAATCATTCGAGAACTTAACACCGTTAAGATTCATTTAAAACACTTTGCACTAAAAAAAAATGGTGCATGGGTAGCATAAATTACCTTATCCATTATTAAGAAATCTCCATTACCACATGAATATCTTTGTTAATATTTTCCAAGGGTCTTGATAAGATGAAAACATTCTCCCAAGCTCCCAATAGAACTCCCGAACATGTTTTCCCCATTAATATGCAAAGTGAAAATTCAATAACATGTAACCCCAAGACTTCAAAACAAGTACTAAATAAGAACGTGTAGGACCCTGAATGGTGATGTAGCTCCATGTAGGATGCCACATCACTATTTCCACTCCACATCACATTTCAAACACCAAAACAAATACTCATAAATTGGTGGGTGAGGATATGACAAGTTCAAACTTAGAGGAAAACAAGATCATTAATCTATACTTTTTAAGTGATCCTTATGAATTTTTGTTTCGTGTGTAATGTAATATACAATAGATTCACATCCTTTTTTCCAAATTATTAATAGGGCCATAAGTTTGTTTTAACCCCCATAGGTATAGTTAAAATATTGTTTTATGAATTGAAAATCCTTTTCATAGATTCATGTACTTGTCTTGAGAAGCCTCCAAAAATGGCCTTTAAGCCAAAATCGGAGAATTTGACCATTCAGTAAACATTGATGATTCTACTTCACAACACCAAAACCAATAAAAACATTTTAAACTTGGTGATTAAATCATTTCATTTCTATTTTGTCTTAAATATTCCTTTTAATATCCCAAATTACGATTTTTAACATGATTAGATTCATTTCTTAAATTTAGTGCACGATTTTACAATAAAAAAATAGAATTCATTTCTTTTTTTATAATAAATTTATACTTACAAACTAATTAAAATGTTTATTGAAAACAACATGATTGAATGGTCTCTTGTTAGGCTTTTTCAATTGAGACATCCTAACAAAATATCAACAACATTAACTATTTACAAAAACATAAGTTGCCAAGGTTGATTGTTAATACCCTTGATTTCAATTTCATTTATTGATCTTTTTTTCACTTTTGATTTGTTTTATCAAATTCTTTAATTGAAAAATCCTAACAATGATCTTTATCGTTATTATTGACATAAATAAAATTTGTACATATAGATTTATCATTTTACACCATCAATTTGCAAAACTAATTTATCACTAAAATCAATGTCAAATTTCACCTATTGTTTACAATTTCAAGATATTTCAACATCTTTCACTTAAAAATTGACAAAATTTTTTTTCATAAGATCTTATTTATGATTTTCTAACTTTATATTGATTTTTAACATGTTAGTATACATATGAATTAGTAACTTTAAAAAAAATTATTTTTATTAAAAGTTAGGCAATCCATGCATTTGTATTCACACTGGATGAGTCACCAGGCATATCTGGTAATTTTTTTGTTTATTGTGTTCTGATTGAAAATGGGGAGGAGACAAAAGGAGACTAATCAAACATCATCTTGTTTTTATCCACTTAGTGATCTTTTGATCATGACTATGAAAGCTTAATAGACCAAAGATTCTCAATCGCTAATTAATCTACGTTGCATTCTAGAGATCTCATTTGAACCCAGTGGGTACTACTTAACTTGTTACTTGGCATAGAAAGAAGGTGAAGCCAAAATACTAGTTCTTAATCTGAGTTAGCCCAAATAAATCACTCTTGGTACTAAGATCGCCAAATTAAGGTAAACTATAGAACAGACGTTTATATCAACAATAAATAATGTATCCTTTTGGCTGACTCATGATCATCACGTATCACACTTGTCAATTGACTACATTTACACACTATTTTCATTGTTTTGCAGGCGCTTACAAAGTTTGCACAAGACGTTTAGTGTTGAGCTACTGCGGATGAGACAAATCTTTCTTGATCCATCCTTAATATGCAACTATAAGAATCCCTTCATGAGGGTGGACAACAAAGAGATGTTCAACACAATGCTTTGCTTCACCCATAGGTATCACGAATTTCCTCTCGGATCCCATCGCTTCTATGCTGCATGTGGAAATTGCACTATCATTTTTGAGGTCACATGTATCTTCGGCGTGTTGTCCCAATCACATTCTACAATAGTTAATAGGCATACATATCTTATTTGACTAAATGGAATCAAGTCATTCTACTAAATCTAGACATAGAATTGGTACATGATATGTTATTTTACAGCAAAATTTTGTATCAAATTTGTTGTAAAAAATCTGAATATATAGAAATGCAGACTTACATTCAAATGACTTTTGCTCAAGGAATTTAGATATGATTATAAGCCATCGGAAACACCATATATTTTGTCTCTAGACAAGTGTCTCATTCGCAATTACTTTCTAATTCTGGTATACCCTGACAAGAAAAATGCCTAGTCAATACTTCATTTGTCAAGATCTATTCTTTGCACTTCTGAACACCTAATGTTTTTGCTAAATTGTGAAAGCCCAAATAGCCCTTGTCCCCTGGTAGGCACCCCTTTGGTCTTTGGATGAGTAGTGGCTACTCTATTTGGCCCTCTATTAACTCAAAATTAGGATTAATCGTAATTTATATATGGGTCGGCCTTCAAATGTGTTAATTGATGAATTAAGATCAAGGAATATCATATAACCACAATAAATATATAGATCCTAAATCACGTGTTGCATTATGCTACGAAGAATATACAAACTCATCTTTTACCTAAATCATTTGCCTCAAAAAGGCAGCTAAGAGAGCTAAATGCATCCATTTTATTGAAAACTTACCCGCATGATAAGGGACATGTCATTAATCATTGACATAATTTTGGGTGGTGTGAGATGTCACAGGGATGTATTCCAACCTCAAAAGAAAATGGGTGCATTGCAACATCTATTGCTACTACACAGTTTACTTATGCATTTTACACTAGTGCATCTTATGTCTTGATTGATGTCATGACATCATACTATAACTATCCATGAGAGTGCATGATTATTTTTCAGTGCAATAGTATTCACTTGATATAGTGTTATAAAATACTAGGAAAGCCTTGCGGGTTTGATAAGAAAGACATATGCTTGAAAATCGTGACCATATTGCCAAATGTGATAATGTAGCCAAATTTTAACCAAACTTGATTTACTATAAATAATATGAACTTCAAAGAAAATAGATCTCCTTCTTCATTCTTGAATAATGAATTACAATGTTTCCTAAATAGTAAAACAATTCCCAACTCGAGTTGCCAAGTAAACTCTAACTAATTCTGACCAAATCTACTCTAGGTGGCAGAAATTACTATTTTTAGCAGTTTACTAGAACCTATTATTCTTAGTAAGTTTGCATGCTTATTCGTACGGGCACAAAAATTGCCACGCATCTTCTACATACCTAAATTAGAGGAATTGCCAACTTTCTAACTCATAATGCAACTAATAGACTAAAATTAACTAATGCCCAAAAATAGGAAAAAAACTGAACTATAACTTAAATCTTAATTTTTGGCCTCAAGATGGCGGATTTAGGGCCCGAAAACGTGCCGAAAACTTGCCCTAACCAATAGGGAAGATTTTTGTTCCGTTTGTCTCATTGAAACATGTGGTTTAAAAAAAAACAGACTCAAATAGACACCTGGAGCTCAAGTCATGACCTTGTCAAGTTCCTGCTGTTACATGTGCACTTGGTGATCATATTACGACATACAAACAACAAACAACAACTATCAGTGACACTTGTGTGACACCAGAAAATATACATTTCGACCACCTACATAGTCATAGGTGCCCAGTAGCAGACTATGGCACCCTGTCGAGGCACCCTAGTTCGGACTTATCTGATGGTTCCATATTTTACAGTGCATAGTTGCGATAGTCTACCCTTCATGTTCATCAATTTTCTAGTCTAGATCAGTTCCAAGATCAAGTGCAAATCAGCTAAGTCCTTCTCTCTTTCTCTCTTGCACTTAGGGTTTTATATTTCATTAACTTATTGATTGAGTCAATTATATGTAGTAGTTGTACTTTATTGCTTCTATTAGTTACTCTAAAATTAGGGTTTAGCATAAATTTATTTTTATTAAATCATAACGAAGCATACCATTATGAATATTTATTCTACATAAGTAGAGTACATGGAAGCCATAATCGTAGCTTATCAAGTTGTTAAGACTTATAGAGTGCTATCAGATCTTCTACATGTGCACGAAGAGACCACACAAATATTTTTTGATAAAAACTTAGCCATTGCATTGTCAAAGAATCATGTCTTCTACAAGATAAGAAAGCACATTTATACAATCTATCATTTCATTATGGAGGGTATCAACAATTTTGAAATTTATCTCAAAAAATTTCTAGATCTAAATATCGATATGCTTATTTTTTTACAAGTGCATTCACAAGACGTTTTTGTATATTTTAGAGATTTCTATATTTAGTCAACATAGGTGGTCAAAATTAAGAAGGATTGTTGGAGAAGTGACTAATTTAACCCACTTAATCCCATTAAATATAAGTATCCAAACGAAAAAACTTTAATTGCAAAAAAGTAAATTATTTGTATTTAATATGTTTATGCATTGCAGTGTGGAGAATTTTTGTAAATCTAGCAAATCCCTATGCAATCATAGAATTTATTGTTTTTATCTACCTCTAGGACGCTGAAAGAGAAAGCTGTAAATTCTCCATTCTTCTCGTGAGCTCTATAAATAAGAACAGTTTGTAAGTGTTTGACAATGGAATAGAAAAGCACCAAAGTGCTTCCAAAAAAATTTGGAAGGTTGTAAACTTTCTTTTGTGTTTTATTTATGTTATTTTCCTCATGTCCATCCTTCAATAGCATGTTTTAGTTTTTGATCTGCACACAAATAAGTTAATGCGAATGACTACCTCAATTATTGTAAGTTACATATATTTATTTGAATAACATGAATATATCAATCTAAAGGCATCAAATATTGTGAAAAATTGTAAATATACTATTTTTTGTCGCTTCAAAAAAATGAAACAAATTTAAAGATATCCCTCTCCAAATAGAAGAAATGATAACCTATTATGATTATATATTACAAAAAACTTAAAAACTTTAGACTTATTGTTACGAAGATGTTTCTTTTTCTTTCTTTATTTTTCACTAGCCGTATTTTCTTTTTCCTTTTACTTTTTATATTTTTCATTAATTCACATATTCTATTTACAAAATGTGCATATTTTCATTTTATTCTAAAAATATTCCTCTTTCTAAATTATTCTAGCTAATTTGGTGGCTTATTAAACATATTTCATTTACAAATGTTGCATATTTTCATTTTATTCTAAAAAGATTCCCCTTTCAAAATTATTTTAACTAGTTTGGTGACTCAATTAACAAGCCAATACACAATAAACTATTTTATATTTATTTAACGTGTATTTTAGACTATTATAGACAAGAGTGTCACCTAAATCAAAGGTAAAAATTTCACCACCTTTCCTTAAATTTATCACATATTATTCATTTTCAACACCCTTACAAATCAACTTTATTTTAAAAACCCTTTCTTTAGATTTTACCTCTATTACTAGATCCTTATTAACGTTTTTTTTATCACATCCTCTACCAATTGAACCTCGTATTCTTCTTTTCTTCCAAGTCGATTTTAGATTCTTGTCTTTGCGATAGATTTTTCTTCCTCCATATAATTGCTTATGATTCTTTTGTTGTATCTTCATCCTTTCCCACTTTAACTTATATATATAATATTTGCTACCTTATCATTATATGTTTTTTTTTATGCCTCCCATATAAGTATCCTTGTCAACTTGCTGCAGTTCTTATTATTCTTACTTGCCTCCTTCCTTTTATTTTCCATCATTATCATCCTCCATTTTTGTGTTTCTTTTGTTGATTCTTTTCAATGGTCCAATACATCTTTTATGACCTCCTTCCCCACAGGGCTTGCCTTATATCTCATATACATAAATTTATATACAAAATTATGTCTCAAACAATTGAGAAATTCAACTTTTAACATTTAGCAACATGCAATTTTGTCCTCTTTGAATTCAAATTTCACTTTAATGTCAAAATTAAATTTTAAAAATTATATATTTAATATCTAAATTTCTATCTTTAAAGTGAGACATAACTCTACGTAACGAATAAGATTCTTAAATATAAGGTGGACTTTAATTTTAGAGCCTAACTTAGATTTTTTTAATTTTCAAGCGTTAGTGAATAGTGCATCTAGATTGAGCTCGTGTTTCATGAACTTGAAGGAAATTAAATAATTTAAATAAATTTTAAACAATATACCGTTTCATGCAATTTTGTCCTCTTTGAATTCAAATTTCACTTTAATGTCAAAATTAAATTTTAAAAATTATATGTTTAATATCTAAATTTCTATCTTTAAAGTGAGACATAAATCTACGTAATGAATAAGATTCTTAAATATAAGGTGGACTTTAATTACGCCGAAGGCGTTCCCCCCATGGGAAAGGCTCTTGCGGACGTTTCTCCAATTATGTTAAAATTGACAGTTTGACAGGCGTTTTAACAGGCAATCGCTTAGACGAAAACTTCTAAGTAAATGATACCAAAAAAACCTTTGCTTTCTCAAATCAAGATTTTTCTTTTTCCAGATAGAAGTTCGTCGCATACAGTTTTGAAACCGCAACCAAGCTCTGCAGACCAGTGGTGAGAGAATTTAACCAGCCTTCCGCAGAGAAGCGATAGGAGATTTTATCCAGCCAACTTGATGAAGATAATTGTACCGTAAATCTCAAATTTCCCAACATATGATACCAAATTTATCAGGATACCCACCGAGAATCTGCAAAAAGGAGCTAAAACAAAACAATAAACAGTTTTGTTGGAATTTGGAATCTCCACGAGTAGCGATCGAATCGCTGTGGTGGCTGATCCGCCCTGGTCTTTCGTGAGATAGTTATAAGCATAAAATTACATGTGCTCTTTAATGGAAAGAAGCAGCGACGAGGCCAACACGCAAAGGCGGTGGTGGGGAAATGTTTGGTACGAAATGGCAAAAGCTGTAACAAATTTTTTATATTCTCAGTCCAATTTCAGCGGTTTTACCTCAAAACAGTGGGTTTTTTTCCACCTGTTTGCAGAAACGGTGTACAATTTATCCCAGGCAAAATAGTTTCCAATAAGTATGGTCTGTAATTTTATTTTGATTGTCTCGTTGCCCTCTGAAATGGAGGTTGCCTATACTGCCAGCGGATCTATGATTTCTGGTGAAATACCAAACCCTACCGCTTTTTTAGGTGCGTATATGAACTGTGTATATTCATTATCTTTGGAATTATTATTGTGTATATATGACACTCGCAAGGGTTTCCTGAGATTTTTTTTTGTTTTGACAGCGATTTGTGTAATTCTTGCGCGCAACCGTGGTCGGAGAGCAAGTGGAATTTCCCGTATTGATGAGATTTTTATCGTTGTTGTGTAGTATTTTTTATTAGAATTACATTGTGCTTTAGTTTTTTTTACTTGCCATGTCGTGCAAACACTCAGGCATGTCCTAATTTTGTTCTCATATTCTCTCCTAAAATTAGCAATAAAATGATTTTCTTACTTTTACCACTTCCTTCTCACGTTTAAATGTCTCGACTATATTACCTTTTATGGTTTACCTAGATATCCTAAAGCTTCATGATTTCCAATTCTAAATGTTACATCCTATGAGCTTTAGAACAAGTAGAATAAAATTATGTGGCAATTTATTTCTACACTACAGAGGTTTTTCTGTCGTTGAAGGTCCAATCCGCACTCCAAAAATGTCCGAACATGTGAAGGGTTGGATATTCGGTGATTTGGCACTCAGCACTAAACCCTGATGAAAGAAGACCCTAGGTTTGAGTCTTGGCAGATCCATGTATGTCAGAAATACAATCCTTATTCTGGCAAAGCACAAATCTCTAAGGGAACATGTGATAGAACACACAACAGCACCAATGGAAAGGGTCTTCACTTGTTCCTTTTACTGTGTAGTGGATACAGGTCCAGGTATGGAATTTGCCAGATTTTTGGGGACCTTGGCTTCAGATTCGTCTTTGATACATCCGTACATAAAGGTAAGAAAAACTCAACAAAATAGGACGTTAGGTTAAAAGGTTGAGGTAGTTGTAGTATCATACATTTTTTTGGTTTTTAAGTGAAGCGAGGCAGTCTGCCAAATACTACCTGGATTCACCGAGCTCTGACTAGAAAACCAGACAAATTCGGGAGGTGCCTAGACCAAGATCCGTGCCCAAATTGTAATGTTCCTTGTATGAAGGGGGGGTTTTTACATGTACCCCATAGTGCAAAACAATATGCTGTCGATAGATGCATTTTATTTCTATCACTTCATCAGTGTCGGCATCCAAGAGTAAAATTGCTTATGTAAACTACATTACCAGAAACCCAACCAGAACCTTTCATACCATTTCTTTTAACAGTTTTTATTGTCCATGAAACCAGGAAGTGGGAAAGTGCCAGTGGACATGAGAACTTCATCCCCCAAGAATTATTATTATTTCTCGTAAAACAATTATGCTCTCGGTCGTCTCTATCAACTATTTTTCGCCCTCCTCCACTTCCAAGTCTACCGCAGAAAGGCCACCTTGATTGGTCAAGGTTTCATAAAATTTTACGTCCACTCCTCTAAAATTATGTGTATATTATATTTTTCCCCAAGCAAATTATGCATGTTGTTTACTAACGAATAACACACTACATGTTTTGTATATTGAGTCTTTAGCAAACAACATACAACTTAAGAATTTGACAACATGCGAGAACAAAAAAAATGTGGCAATTGGCATCTTGCTCTTCAAACTTATTAAATGAGCGGGAAATGACTTCCATCAAATGCATGGTCCATTAAGAGAGGTCCAAAGTTTGTAGGTAGACCAATTTAAAAACTTTTCCTAATCTTTTTCTACAAAGAGAAATGAAATGAAATGGGTCTTAAGTCACATGCCACAAGGTTGAGGGTTTATGGGACCACTGCAAATTCCAACTGCTTAAAGATTTTTTGGGATTAATGGTATTTTTTAGAATGTATCCCCTCTTGTTGAATTGAGATAACATCTCCATTGACCCTTTTATTTCACTTTTCTCAAATAATTGTATCATGGAATCAACTCTTAGAATTGTTCTCATACATGTTTCTAATGTTCGTGTACCTTCAGCATTCAAGGATGAAATGTGCCTCTATGTCAACTGCCCTTGTATTGCATATAACACAAATCCTCTCTTCAAAGAACTAAAACCTCTTGAAGGCCATGCATTATCGTCTTTTCAAGAGTCGCTTAAACATATAGAATGTGTTCTTATTGATGAAAATGAGTTTCATCGGCCCAAAGTTACGAACAAAAATTGACATCAGGCCTACATGAAGCTTTCCCACAATAAAAAACATTTAAATTTGGGAATAGATCAGTCATCCTCTTCGGTGACCTCGGCCAGTTACCATTAGGTTTTGGATAGTCCTCTTTATGCAAGTAATTCTTATGGAGCCAACCTTTGGAAGGGATTTCATTCTTCCATTACATTGCAAACAATATTTCGGTAAACAAGGAACAAACAATGCACGAGTTTCATTATGGAATTTACTGCTCCACATCCGAGATTCAAATCCTCTTATTGAGGACTGAGAAGTCTTAATGTCTCGCATCCGACTGACACCTAACTCAGTAGGAGCTCAACATTTTAACGAATGCACCACATTTGTTTGCAAAAAATGATCTCATGGACTCCCACAACCTTTAGATGGTGAAGGCATTGAATGTTCCAATCACCCAATCCATTGTTGAAAGTAACAGGCAGGATGGACCAGGAGATCCTGATGATGATCAGTTGGAACACAAAGTTTTGTTGTGCAAACAAAGAAAAATCATGCTTATTGCAAATTTATGGCTTGACACAGGCCTCACAAATGGTGCTACAGGAACAATCACCGACATTGTCTACGACGCATCAATGCCACCACCAGCATTGCCTTTATTTGTTGTTTCAAATTTGATAGATACAACGGTCCATGTTGGGATCCCTCCAAACTGTTACATATTCCCATACCCCCTATTTCAAGAGGGGATCAAAGACAATTGTCGATTAAAATGCCCGGGGATTAAATATCCACATGTCCCAGGGACTTAAATTGCATAGAGCAACTGTCGACATTGGAACCACTGAAAGGTAAGATTTGACATTCACAACTTTCTCCAGAGTTCCCTCACTTGCAAATCCGTGCATTTCATGTATTCATGGTAAGTTCAAATAAAATAGTCCACAAAATGCTACCACTCATGATATAATATTTGCAATTGTATATGACTACGAATTTGTAACAAGTTTGAAATGAAGAGATGATACCTTTAAATGAAGTGGATCAACTATATTTCTACAGCAACAAATTACCACTTTACAACATACATGTTCAATTTTTTGTTTTTATTATTGCTCGCTTCTTTATGTAAACTAACAACATCACATTTTTAATGTCTTCTTCATTATATCTACATACAAATGCCTATAGTTTTAAAAACCTGAGAAAGAACCATGCAATTTATAGTTGCTTCCATCCAAAGCTTTGTACATTATATCACTTTTTTGCATATTGAATTGTTTTAAGGGATAGGCCTCATGTTTGCGTTTTTTAAATGAAGTGGTTCATCTATATTTCTACACAACCAAAAATCAATCACACCCCTTATCAACATCAACTACAAAAGTAATAACTATCCCTCTAAATCAAATAACATATACCGTTCGGCGTTCACATTGCATTGTACACATGCGATTGCTAGTATTATTTTACTTCTTAACTTATTATTTCATATAATTTCAAATCAAATTTTATTAAAAATATAAAACATCAAGAATTGAGCTAATTGTTTCATGAACTTGAATATCCTCCATGTCAAACATAATTTAAGCATCATATTTTGAAAGCGCGCGCAATGTACAATTTCAATGTCAATGTCAAACATGCTTTAAAAACGGTGCTGGGTTTCGGTCTGCATGCAAAATTTTAGCATTCTCCATAATAATAACCTGCCCAAAAACAATTCCAAACTATAATGCTTGGCTAAACACATTCCAATAATTAACGCTTAAAATATGAGCCATTCGCCGTTAAAACATCCCGAAAAGCTTCCCTGATTTTTATAAAATACATGTTTTGACGCATAGATGATCACCTAATGCATTGAGTAAGCTTCAGATAATGAGTTAAAGTGCCCAAACTAATACATACCTGTTTCATATAATTAGAGTCTCTTATAAAGTATTACAATTCAAGTGGAATCATTTTTTCATTAGTTCACATATTAAAATAGAGACAAAGGAGTAGGTAGAAGATGGATTTTGAAGATTATTCAAAATTACCATGTTCATATTTTACGGTAAACAATTTCTAACGAATCACATGCTGATGCGATGTAACTCTTCGCTTATAGAATCTGTACAAATGACTGTTATGCAATAGGGTAAATGGCAGGTCAACAAATTTTCTAAACAGCCAATTATTTAAAAGCTCTGGACATCTTCAGAAACATGATGCCTTGGGAGATAGTACACGATGAAAAATGTCACTCTTAATTCCATCTCTATGGCATAAATATCCCATTATGATATGTTTATTGGGTGATGGGATAGGGGTCACTAGTTTTTTTGTAGGGTGGAAGAATCCTTAATTCAAATACTCACTTTGTAAGAATGGAGTGCCATCAATGATTTCCCTTCCCAACTATGTTATCAAAATAGACTATCAAGTTATCAGGTCAGCAGGTGTAATTTTGAAAGTAGTTAAAACATTGCGGTCTACTCAAATGTTTGATTTATATTATCAAAAACATGTGAAGGACCAATAATCTTGTAATTGTGGAACCTTTTAAGGTTGATAAATGCATGTATCAACTCCCTTATTTATTAGAAATGTAATCAAGTTTGACTACTTATGTCTATGGTTTATTGGAATCGTATATGGTGAATACTTTCAAGATACACATTAAGCGATATTGGTTACTTGAAATTGATCATTTAGGACCTTAGTTGAACGTCACACAAATCTTCAAGAAATTCATCTCAGGACATCAATGATATTGTTACCTGATGTTCAATTATAAGGTATCTATTGACCCTCTACAAAATAAATATTATTAAGAATATTAGTGGCAACATGAATAGACTGTTATCTATATTATGGACTCAACCTGAAGACAGGGTTTCATGATGTTTTATCTGCAAAACAAAAATAAAAATAAAAAATGTAGCTTTTCTTGATACGATTAAAATCTCATACATAATCGAATCTAATGTCATATGGATAATTTACAAAATGAATTGCTTTAAGAACTATTTTGTAAATTACTAGCTAACATTGTGATGTCATACGAAAAATATTAAGCATACGGAGGTAGCATAATAACGGGAATGATAAATTTACTCAACAAACATAGATTTAATTATTTTAATGACTTGCAAGCTTGAAACTCCACACGAAAAATGAAGATGGTGTTATACTTATTGGAATGAAAGGATTCGATATACCCAAGGACTATTGCGTAAATAAAAAATGGGTACAAAGATCAAGGAGCTTTCCTGTTTTAGCATTTGTTGGAGTGAGGAAATTGGGCAAAACTTTTATTCCACTCGAACAATGAAAATTAATTGCAGACAATGACTAGCTTATTAAGCCATTTAGTTAGGGGTCGTAATTTTTTTGGGTGTAGCATGTGGGCAATCACTTATTTTATAATCCACGCAAGGGATCCTTCAATCAATGGGCTTTGGTCAAATGACTTTTTTTATTTATTTTTTTTATGGACTGGCATTTGAAGATTCTACTTGGACGTCATATTTTTATTTAAGCACCAATGGAAAATTTATGGACATAACTGTTATTGTCTAAGATTATTTGTAATCTTATTTTGCAGTTGGGGATAATGGATTGTTTTAACAGTTTGAATGAGACTATATCTCTACACTCAATTAAAAATATATAAAATTAGGTGCCCTTTCTTTGTTAATGCTAAAATGAAAAATGGAAAATATGTACACTACTGTAATCAATGGATTTCGGGGTTGAAAAGAGTTCATCTGAAGGTTGGTAGCCATGCTGAAGAAATAAAATCCAAAGTGGGAAAAAGGAAGAATAAACGGATAACAGAAGAAATAAATGGAAAGAATGTGGAAAAGAGACTCTCATGCTTTCCGATAGACAAACACAGAGTTTCCATGTAATTGGTTGCATGTGACATGATTGTACATATGTAAGTTTGCCCACCTGATGATATTTCATTTAT
Organism: Taxus chinensis; assembly: GCA_019776745.2. Classification (NCBI taxonomy): domain Eukaryota; kingdom Viridiplantae; phylum Streptophyta; class Pinopsida; order Cupressales; family Taxaceae; genus Taxus; species Taxus chinensis. The sequence goes on from CM034146.1 coordinate 732,167,242, forward strand.
AAATAAAAACCACTGAAACAAATTTGAGAATATATAATCATAATGCACATATTTAATATTGTAATGACCCTAATTCTAAGAAAGTATAACACACAACAGAAGTCCTAAATCCACTGTCCACATCTTTATGTATCTTAGCTATTAAAAAAAGTGTAGCTTGCATAAAGAATCTACCACCTTCAGGAGAACTCTAAGAACCTATATAAATGATTTTTCATTGTAAGCATTCCTTTTTTCTAACTTACAGTCACAAAATTTATAGAGATTAAGCCTTGTAATGTTTTTCTCAGCTACATGCTATAAGTTGGAGAAAAAGTTTGTTTTACTTACAAAAATGAGAACTACAGGACCTCAATAAGAATTTGAGATTAGTCAAAATTATAGCACTTGGTTGAAATTTTAGGCGTAACTTATGAGAACTACAAATTTACAAACTGGATTTGCAAGCACGTAGATCTCATAAAGCTTCACAAAACAAACGCGCATCATCAATAACCTTACAAATATTATTTTTGGTGAAAAAGCGATGGGAAATTTATTATGTTCCTACGATGATTATTACAAATCTATTTCATCAAGATCATCCAAATCGAGCTACGTTGATCAGGCCTTACTCTTTGGATAACTCGAAGCCATTGCTAAAAGAAAATAGGAAAAATGATGGAAAAGATCTATACTTCCAAAAACATGTTATAGATGAGTCCATTTTCCTCAGTGTTGTTGCCACTTGTGTTTATTGTCATGGATGTGAAAATTTATTTCCATAGCACGACCAATTTGCAATCTGAAGATTGTCAAAAATATTTCACAATACACAATATCATTACCATTTTGTCTATTAAACGTACATTTTGATGGAGCTAATAGTCCAAATGCAAGATTCTGCGGAGTTGACTCTTTTAGGACCAAAGTAAAGTTGAACTAGCCATACATATATGAATTAGAATAGGTACATGTTATTTTCCCTGGATCATCATTAAACGTGAAAAGGGATGTTTTTCAATCTAGTTAATTTCCTATTAAAAATATTCCAATAGAGGCATCCACGCCCCTCATTAAAAAAGTATAGCGTGGATCCCATGTTGGAAATGAAATGCAACTGCTCTTAACATTTTCCTACAAATCGGGTCCCATGTAGAGTTATTTGCATACCGCTACTGACTAAACTCCTAGACAAACATCCATAAAAATCTCTCCCGTTGAAGGATAGGCACTATGACCATTTCCAGTGTTAACAAGCAGTGGGGGGCAAAAAAAATCATATCACCCGCTCATAGTTATTCACATTCTCTAGGATTTGCTGCTCATCCTATGGCTTAATATTTTAGTTTACAACTCCTATGAATATACATTTAACCCTCCAATAGAATATTTTGGGGAGCTCTTCAGGGTTGGATGTCACAGTGCAACAATAGCTGAAGTAAACTAGTGCATTAGGGTTTCTTTACATTCAAACTGGCTATCAGCTCCTATTTCTTGCTCAGCACCATCCCACTGAAAATCAACTTGCAATGGGACCCCAAACTGGCTTAAGCTCCTATTTTTGTACAGTTTGGGAGGACTCTAATGAAGGTTGTGGATTTTAGCTTTACGTAATATAATTATGTGAGGGTGTATTTATTTACATTTTTCAAATAGTTTGTTTCTTTTGTATGCCTCCCCATTTTAAAAAATGTTTTGGTTTGGCTTTTAAACCTGTTAATGCAAATTCGCTTAAAAAATTGTAATGCTTTTTTAAAAATTCCAATGTTTTTTATGCTTCTCCGTTAAAGAAAAAAATGACACATGCTAAACCAAAATTAAGCTACCCTACTAACCCGAATCTCCATTTAAACAATTTTTTTAATTCTTAAATTTAAACAACTTGTCAAAATCTATCCTAGAGCATCTAGTTTTAGGCCTTGAATCCAAATTAATTTTGAACCCCAAAATCCACCATCAAGTTTCAAACTCGTCTTTAAAAATTAATGTGCACCCCAACTCAATAAAACAAAACACACCATTAATTTTTGGTGATTGACATTTCATGATGAAGATATGGTTAGAGTCGCTTATCAAGTTTTAAATCAATACCATATTTTTGTGTTCTCATTTCCACTATTATCGTAAAAAAATAATGTTTATCCCACATAGCCCCATTAAATGATAACAACCAAGTAAAAATTTGAATTGGTAAAAAAATTAATTTTGTATTTAATATCTTTATACATTACATATGTGGATAATTTTTGTAAATATGGGAAATCTTTATGCAATTAGGGAATTTTGTTTTCATCTACCTCCAGGAAGCTTATAGAACAAGTTATAAATTTTCCAATCTTCTTATGAGCTCTATACATAAGATCATTTTATAAGCATTTGGAAATGGAATAGAAAAGCACCAAAGTGATGCCAAAATTTTCTCAGAAGCTTATGAGTTTTCTTTTCTGTTTTGTTTCTACTATTCACCTTCTCTTTATCCTTCAAATATTTATTGAAGCCATAAACCATTCATAATCACATAATTTTGAAACTACGTCATTAGATTTCCATCCATTTTGAAGCATATCCCAAAAAAGATGCAAACAACCACGTTTTCATAGTCCCAAGGGACATGTTCATAATTTTTACAGTCCAACAATTGGGGCCACTAGTAATAGACTATCTCACCCTCATATTCCATTTTTTAATGGTAAAAACTACAATTTTAAGGCTATTAAAATAATAATGTTTCTCCTTTCTCAGTATTTATGGGGATTAGTTGAAAATGCGTTCAATAAACCTTAATACCATAACTTTATTCAACTCCTCATATAGGGTAAAATGATTTTCTTAAAGCTAATCTTAAAAAGGATGCAAAGGCATTGTATTTTATTCAACATGCCATGGATGAGTCAATATTTCCCAAATTTGTTGCAGAAACTATGTTAAACCACGCTTGGGACAACCTAAAAACAACATATAATTTAAATCCTTCTAAAGGTATAAAATGGTTAGAGTTCATAAAGTGAAACATGTTTAAGATGTCAATATCAATTATTTTTGTTATGGTGTTTTCCTACAAATCTCCAATGTAAACTTTATACAAACAAGGAATAGTTTTGTCCCACATGCTTTGATAAATTTTGCAAAGAAATATATCAATCCAAACACCTTTTCATTATAAATTTTACTTGCCAAAAATTGAATATCATCAACAATCTTGTTTTGCCCCTCCCTTCTTCTCTTTGGCAGGTGAATTTGTGGAGTTGAAACCTCCCATCTAAAACTGTGATGCAACTTTGCCTCTTGGCATTTTGTAGTGTATTATATAAATCTTTGGAGCAAATAATGCATGTCTGTGGATGATTCTCAACCCTCTCTGTGTTCATTTACATCCTCCTGATCTTTCACTGCAAATTTGGTTATCTGTGCATGATTTTGCATTGCATTTTAATGGTTTGTGTTTATTGGCAAGACAGGTGTTCTTCATTCCTCGGCGCATCACCTTTGTTACTTTAATTTTATTTTATACATCTTCTTACCCTGTCTCCTTAGCAAGTTAGATTAGGTTTTTGAGTAAACCCTCTACATTTTATGTGTGCATCTGAACAGAGGAATAGGAACCGGCCTTCATCCAGAGAGCTTTCCCGATTTGCAAGGTCCCACACTTGGGAAAAGCTCCATGTTATGCAATCGCACTGAGAGTCTCAACCCATCAAGTTGTAGACATTTAGGGGTGCTGTGATTCGCCATCAACAGTACCCAGAAAAAGTGTTGTTCCTTTTCCATAATATATGAATTAGAATATGTAATGGTATTTTCAATGGAGTCTTGACTTGAAAAGAGTGTATTTCAATCTAGTTAATTGTCTATTAAAAATATTCCAAAGAATTATACAGTTCTTCACACTTTCATTGAAAGGTTTCTATTGAGCTGGTTGCATATCTAATGATTAAATTCCTCCAATCAGTTTAGAAATTTCTAAAAGCTAAGCACTATGGATATCCTCACAAAGCATTAAACCTATATTAAAGCCATAAACCATTCATAATCACATAATTTTGAAACTATGTCATTGCATTTCCATCCATTTTGAAGCACATCCCAAAAAAGGTGTAGACAACCACGTTTTCATAGTCCCAAGGGACATGTTCATAATTTTTACAGTCCAATAATTGGGGCCACTACTAATAGACTATCTCACCCTCATATTCCATTTTTTATTAGTAAAAAATTTGATTTTACGGCTATTAAAATAATAATGTTTCTCCTTTCTTAGTATTTATGGGGATTAGTTGAAAATGCGTTCAATTAACCTTAAGACTATAACTATTTTCAACTCCTCACATAGGCTAAAAAGATTTTCTTAAAGCTAATCTTAAAAAGGATGAAAAGGCATTGTACTTTATTCAATATGCCATGGATGAGTCAATATTTCCCATATTTTTTGTAGAAACTATGTTAAACCATGCTTGGGACAACCTAAAAATAACATATATAAGGATCAAGAAAGGTAAAAAATAGTTAAACTTCATATCCTTAGGAGAAATTTCAAAACTCTATTTATGAAATTGTTTGAGTCAATTGATTAATTTTTCACCCAAGACATGGTCGATGTCAACCAATTCAAGTCTCATGGTGGGTTACTTAAATAGACTATTATATTGTATAAAATGTCTTTACTATCCTTCTAATAAAATTTCATGTCATTGTAATTTTTATAGTGTAGTCAAAAGAACCCGCATTGCTAATCTATAGATAAATTGATGGGTTCTTTGTTATCCCATTAGTCTAGATTGAATAGGCCAAATTATTCCCTTAAACATGCCTTCAAAAATTGGGTTTCAATTGGAAAAGGTAGAGGAAGGTCAAAATCAAGAGATAGAGGAAGAAATCCTCAAAGAGGAGGAACGAGAAGAACTCTTGATAATGGCTGCCAAAATCAACAAACTCATGTTTTTCCAATTCCAAAGGTCACAGGAATAACCATAAATATCAAAATTAAGGAATAAATTTGAAAAATGTATTGTTAAATGATATTATTACAAAAAATGTGCATTATGCCAATGAATGTAGAAAAATATAATTTAGTTTGAGTTTTAAATGTAAATTTTCAAAACAGTGTAATTCAATGCCTAACAATCAAGGCTCTATATTCATAACATGTCATGTTTCCCAAGAAATTTAAAAATATATCCATTTTTTAGATAGTGGATGTAGCAATAGTATATATGGGAACATTGAATTATTTAAAAATTAGAAGAATCAATCAAATATGAGATTAAGTTTGCGAATAACAATAACATGGGAAAGGGGGAAATCAACAATGTAGATATGAATGGAAAAAAGGACCATACAAATGAGTTTATTATGTTCTAGGTTTGAAACATAACCTCATGAGTGTAGGGAAATTGATTCATAAAAGTATAAAAATTATACTTTGAAAAAATGTTGGTGTTATTATGGAGCAAAATCCTAATGAAAATATAAATTCTAAATTTAAAATGACTGGAAACATCTGTTTCCCATGAAGATCCGTGATGAAACGGGTCCCAAACACTAACCACGGTGAGTTCTTCCTTAACACAACTATCTAACACTCCAAATCATGTTGAAGTGAGTATTTAAAAAGGGTCCCAAAATAAATATTTTGTAAAAACATCCCCTAATGGAGGTCTCACCCGAACGAGTACTCAAATTAAGCTCCTAAATGTGTCTTATTGAAGCAATTATTTCTAATAATAAACCATCATCCTCAAATTATATTTTATTTTCTCCTACATGTCCTAATTCAACCATCACTAAAACAAGTCCATTACATGAATTTTATAAATCCTATATTAAATGTACATTCACTCAAGCTAATTCTAATTCCTTGCCACTTGGAAATTGTAAACCAATATGTCCCGATTTAAATGAATTAAATTATATATTCCATGAATATCCCAAAGAATTCAAGGATCCATCTGAAACTTGCATGGTAGCGAGAGTTAATGTGTCATAGCAAGAGGGGGTAAAGCTCTAAACCAAACTCAATGAGTTAGCAATCAAGATATTCAATGTCATTCAAAAGATACATTGCTCAAGAAGAAAAGTGTAACGCCCACTAAAACAACCCACTTGAGACCCAAGAAACAACCTAGAATTAGTTAGGAAAATTATGGAATAATTTTTTTAAAAAAATAGTCTACTACCAGTTTATAAGGCAACAGCTGTCACTAACAGGTTTTGGAAAAATTTCCTTAATCTACTAAAGTATTACTTTTCTTTTATTAACAATTATTAGAGGTCACAAGTTCCAAAATTAAGGGTTAGAAGGTTCAATACGGTTCAGAGGGTAAATTCCTCACCATACCCACTCTCTAACAGGCTTAAAGATTCAACTTGTTTTTAACACACTTAACTCCTTAAAAATTTCCCTAAATCATTCCCATTGGATAGGAAATTTCCTCACCTTTCCATTGATATAAAGAAGTCAACTTACGGGCCAGCGAGCCTTGGGGTGAAAATTTTCCCAAAGGAGTGGAATTGCAGGCCTAGGGGAGGAATATTTCCCTAAGCGTGGGCCTGTGGGTTGTGGGAAGGTTTTTCGCTTGAGAGGGATGTTCAAATCAGCAGGGAAACATTCCACTTTTTGACTTTCGGGTTAAAATGTGCAAAGGCACCAACGAAACCACACCTTTGCCAGTGCCCAACCACACCACGCATCACACCCCTATTAGCCACTAGTCAGTGGGCAATTGGGGAAAGTTAGAACAATTGGAAATAAAAAGGATAGAGGATAAAAGGATAAATTCACAACGTGCCTCTGCCCTCGCCCAAGGCGGCCACATGGCAGCCATCTATTAACTGTAGGTTTCCAGGGTGGTAGAGAGACATTAATATTTTCACCTGACAAAAACTATAAAAAAAAAAAACCCAACAACCTATGCTCTTCTACCATCACCTTGTGCTACTACATGACAACCCCTGATTTGCTGCGAGCCAATGGGTCGGCGGGGGAAAACTTGGAAAATTTTCTCAAAAATTTTCTGAAATGTAAAAAGAAAAAGGGACCTACTCCACCACCGATGCCTCATGATGGTATGTGGCATCACCTAAGTGGTCATGGGACGATGGGGAAAATATGGAAAATTTTCCTAAGAATTTTCCTATGGATTTTAAGGGAAAAATTCAGGCTGCGGGCTCGCCAAAGAAATTTTTCCCAAAATTTTCTGCCAAGTGAAGAAAAATTTAGAAAGACATAATGTCTGATAGAGAGCTCATTTTTGGGGAAATGAGGACTTTCTGGAATGATCTCAAAGCCCTCTTGTCACTAGAATCATTAATTTTAGATTTTGATAAATTTTAGGCAGTAAATTTTAAGAAAACAGCCTGTTGGCTTTTTAAAAGCAAACTGGTAAATTTGAACTTGTTAGATCTGTTCAATTTGATCTTCTCCTTCACTCAACATGCCAAACAGACATGGAGAATTATTCTTAGATGTATTTTAGGAAGTTTTAAAGATCCAATTGCTTTAATTGAGTTGCAAATTATAGTTTTACATCTCTTGACAACCAAACGACTGTAAGAGGTTTTTGACCCGATTGTGCAAAGTTTGAAGTATTTTTCTCTAAGTGTTTTAGTCCAATTGAGTTCATTTATATCATAACATGTTATATTTTAATGTTTCATTGTTATTTCTTGCTTGCAGGTTTGAAGTGTTCATTTTAGATCAATTATTTGCCAGGATGAAATACAAAATAGAGATCAATTCCTAAAGGATTTATTTATCATTTTTTTCACCTTCCAAGTATGGAGATTCATTCTAATCCTAGTCAAATCCATTTAGTTAATTCAACAAACCATTTAATGGCTAAAATTCTGTAAAGTCCGGTTTCAAATATGTCAATAACATTTAATGATTAGATTTTCAAAAGAAGAAAGTAATACAGATTTCAAATCCTTCCTACGTATTCCTTTCTTTCAACCCAATATTTCAATAACATTTAAATATCATATTTCAATGCAACCATGCAAATTAAAGTTTCAATGAATAAAGGTATTGAAATCCTTTATTTATTTACAAATACAACTTTACATCTCTCAATTTCATTTTTAATGCAAATAAAAGATTTCAATTTCTTCCTTTCAAATGAACAGAACAAATTCCTTTCATTCAAATAGATATGTGTGCAACAATGCAAATGACGAAAGGTATTGTAATCCTTTATTGATTTCAAATATAACTTTACATCTCTCAATTTCTTCCTTTATATATATATATATATATATATCTTTCACATTATTTCAAAGAAAAATAGAGTCTATCTCTTTTTCATTTCACTTTAAAAATTACATAATCCATACAAAATCTTTCCATTTCAAAACATTTACAAATTCATCCACTTCAAAGTGGGAAGGGTTATAATGAGAATTTATTTCACATGGAATTTTCAAACAATCTTTCTCCTCTACTCTAGAATAGACAACATAAATTTCTTCTCATTCATCCAATTTGATCACAAAAGAGTAGGGAAAAGGAAATGCAATTAACCCAACCAAGACATCCAATTAAAAAGGATAAGCCATCTTTCTTCATTGGCACCCAAGCCCCAACCACAATGCAATAAGAAATGTATTTCAACTCATGGCAATAATAGGCTTCCACATCACAAAGAAATCTTTCAACATTTACATTTCAAATTGAAAACATAGTCCAAAACAAAATGTAATTTTGTAACCACATGAAAGACATCACATAAGACTCAGGCTTCACCATGCAAGCCAAAGGAGCAAGAACTATGGGGGAATCTTCTTATGCCTCACAATGGGAAATGGGTATCCACCTATAACAAACAACCAATATAAATCATCTCGCATATCCTTATACCCCCCACAATTCCCTCCTTATGCCCCCCCCCCCCCCCCCGAAAAAAAAATTCCTTATGCCCCCCCCACAAAGTACAAAATGCAAGCTATTTCTTTTCCATGGTGGATCCAAATCCCAAACTCCCTCCACAATAAATCTCATGCCACTAGTATTCCCTTATGCCCCCCCTAAGTAATTCCCTGTAGCCTTCTCCTACACCATTCCTAGGAAGTCTACCCAACAATCCAACAAACACATAAAACATTCACCATTCACACAAACATAACATGAAATAAAAGCATATATGAAGATCTAGGCTCCTATCTCTCTATTGTAGATTTTGTTTCAATACCACAAGATTTCAATAGCAAAATACAGTCCCAAAATCAGGAATTCCCAAGTATGAAATGCTCTCCAATCTCCTCCAAAATCAACAAGAGCTCCAAACATCCAAGGAAAACTCGCCCCAAGGAAGCATTCCAAAAGTTAAACAACCCAAAACAAATCAAGGTGTTCTAATTTTATAGAAGAGCGAAGAGAAGATGATGAAGTGGATCCATGTAGGATGCCACATAACACATCCTCAACTCTAACACAAAATTCAAATTCATTTCTCCAATGCACAATAAAGAGGTGGGTGAATAATATGACAATATTACTTACACACTCCAACAAATCCCACACCCCAAAAGGACTGCAAATTTAATAAACATGCAGAGAAAAGTGCAATTAAAACATGTAGCTTGACTTATAAAAATGCATTAGAAAGGTTTAAAATCAACCCTCCAACCATAGGTATGGTTGGTAAATAAACTTAAGAGGTATGAGACAATTTTTACTTGTCCCACAAGCCTCCAAAAATAAGCCTCGATGAACAAATTCGAGTTTCCAAGAAGGTGGAGTGTTTCGTTCTCAAAAATCTGACTTACGCAACTCTTACACATACTTACACATCACTTACCACATTTAATACAAAATCCAACCACTTCTACTAATTAATTTCTTATATCCCAAATTTGATTGATTTATTTATTTTAACAATATGATTACTCCCATTAATTCTCCACAATTTAAAAGAATAATGAAATAGATAAATGCCTCAAAAAATAAACACATGAAAACTATAATAAAAAGGAACCACATTAATAAAATACACAAAGCCCCTTGGTCACATTCAAAGGTAATCCCCCCATGGGAATCCCTAACAAAAAACAACACACACACACAAAACATGTTGCCATGGTGACCTTGTTGAATTCATCTAGAATTCCAATGTGGTTGGTCTCCAATCCCCCAATGTTTGTTGTGATATTTTAACCTGCAAAACACAAATACCTCCTTAATCCTCATGGCCATACTCAGAACATCCAACATGATATAAATATAATCATAAAATCATCTATACATATGAATCACAACAACATCAAGGAAATCAACATTATCACTTATAATTTATATCAACAACTATATCATCATCATATAATGTCCATTTTCTAGGTCTACTCACAATATCCAAAAATCACATGTCTGAACAACATTCATAATATATCCATGTCAAATAGTATATCATCATCCACATATGAAGTGTCTCTAATAATCATCATGCATCATAACTAAATCAAGATCAACAATAATCCATGGTCCAAATATCTAACATCATACTAAATCAAAACTATAATAATGTCCATAATATAGTCAACAATGTCATGGTCAGTATCAAAAGGTGTCAAAGGGAAGTGGGCACTACATCCCCCTCCCCTTAGACTCAACTTCCTCCTGGAAGTCACTAGAACAAATGTGGAAACTAAACTCGTAATAAGGTAGCATCCTCCCATGTAGTTGTAGTCTCATCATATCTATCCCACTACACTCGAACCTGATCAACCTCTCTTCCTCGAAGGCCCAGGGTCCTGCGATCTAGGATGTGAACGGGCTCCACCATCACCTGTACCCCTGATCCTTCACCTGACAATGATGTTTAATATAACACATGAGAAGGATCTATAACATATCTCCTGAGAACTGAAACATGAAGTCTCACATCATGTATGCGAGACAAGCTAGGTGGCAATGCTAGATGGTAGGCCAAAGGGCCAATACTGCTCCAAGATCTCAAAAGGACCCATGAATCTAGGAGCTAACTTAGAACCTTTTCCATAATGGATAGGGCTCTTATGTGGCCTAACACAAAGGAACACCTTCATGCCCACATCAAAACTACGGTCAGTCCTATGCTGATCTGCATACTTCTTCTGTCTGTCATGTGCCTCTTGTAGTCTCTGTCTGATCAATACCACCTGCTGCTCCATGTCCTGCAACAAAGCTGGTCCAAGAGAAACCCTGTCCTCTAGCCTGTCCCAGCTAAGAGGTGTCCTACACTCTCTACCATACAAATCCTGAAAAGGAGCCATGCCTATAGAACTCTGAAAACTATTATTGTAGGAAAACTTCACTAAGTACAGGTACTCCTCCCATCTAGACTTGCTGATCCATCACATACATCCTGAGCATGTCCTCTAAAATATAATTCACCTGCTCAGTCTATCCATCTATCTTAGGGTGATATTTTGTGCTGAAATTGATCTTCATCCCGAGGGCATACTGCATGGTAGTCCAAAAATGTGAAGTATACAAAGGATCGTTGTCACTAATGATCTTCCACGGAATCTCGTGTAACCTGACAATCTCATCCAAATATACCCTGTTGCCACTGCTCTAGCTATATAAGTGGTCTTCACTAGAGAAAAGTGAGCCACTTTTGTCAATTTATCAACTGTGACCATGATGGCGTCATGGTGATATCTCGACATTGGTAGCCCAACAATGAAATCCATGGAAATGGTGTCCCACTTCCATTCTAGTATAGCATGAGGAAAAATAAGGCCAGCTGGATGTTGATGCTTGGCCTTAACTCTCTGGCACTCTAAACATCGTGACACAAACTGGGCCACATCTCAAAGTCCTCTCCAATGATACAACTGTCTGCAAGGTGGCGTGCATCTTCTTCACCCTAGGATGGGTTGAATAGGGTGCTACGATGTGCCTCTGCCAAGATGTCCTGCCTCAAGCCTCCATCTCTGGGAACATAAATCTAGCCTCTATTCCTGAGAAGACCATCTGCCTCTAAATAAAAACCATCAAACTTCCCCTCGAGGGGTCTCTGGGACTCGATCTCTGCTCGAAATGTAATGTAGAAGTTGTCAAGAGGAAGCTGCTGAAGAATCCTACTCTACAAATATGTGCTCACTGAGGTGGCCATAGCCACATGTCTCCATCTACTGAGAGCGTCTTCCACCACATTCTCCTTCCCTTTCACATACTCTATCTCCATATCATACTCACAAAGAAACTCCATCCAACGCCGCTGACGAGCATTGAGATTGGGCTGCATGAAGAGGTGATGAAGACTCAGGTGATCTGTCCTGAGTGTGAATCTTCGACCAAGAAGAAAGTGTCTCCATTGAACCAAGGCATGCACAACTACCGCAAGCTCAAGATCATGAGTCAGATAATTAAGCTTGTAATATTTGAGTTTCCATGAGACTCAAAAGCCACTACTTTGCCCTCCTGCATCAACACGCCTCCAAGCCCTGCTAAAGAAGCATCCGTGCAAATGAAAAACTCACCCTGTGGATCCGGCACTATAAGAATAGGTGTTGTGGTGAGGCATTCCTTTAGTGTACTGAAGGCCTTCTCACATCTATCTGACCAAAAAAAACTTCTTCCCTTTCCTCTGAAGGGAAGTGATGGGGTGTGCAATCTGAGAGAAGTCCTGAACAAATCTCCGGTAGTAACCTGCTAATCCCATGAAGTTGCGCACCTCAGTCACAGTAGTGGGTGCTGGAGCCAATCCATAATAGCTCTAATCTTGGAAGGATCGATGATGATACCTTCCCTAGAAATGATATGACCCAAATACTACACCTCCATCTGAAAGAATGCACACTTCTCCAAGTTCTCAAAAAGCTACTACTCCCGAAGACACTGAAGAACCTGCCGAAGGTGCCCCTCGTGCTCCTCACATGTATGTGAGTAAATCAAAATGTCATCAAGGAAGATGAGCACGAAGAGATCTAAGAAGGTCCTGAATACCCCATTCATCAAACTCATAAACACTGCGGGGGAATTAGTCAAACCAAAAGGCACCACTGTGAACTCATAGTGGCCATATCTCGTACAAAAAGTGGTCTTATGAATGTCCACCTCCAAAATCCTCAACTAATGATAACCTGACTTAAGATCAATCTTAGAGAAAATTGTGACTCCCTTCATCTGATCAAACAAATCATCAATACACAGGAAGGGGATAACGATTCTTGATCGTTACCTTATTCAGCTAGCGGTAATCAATACACAACCACAAGGATCCATCCTTCTTCTTCACAAAGATCACCTAGTGCACCCCAAGGGGATACACTAGGATGGATAAGGCCTTTCTCCAAAAGGCCCTCAAGCTACAACTTGAGCTCACAAAGCTCTGGGGTGGTCATCTGATAAGGTGCTCGTGAGATAGGCTCTGCTCTCAGGAACTAGATCTATATGAAAATCAATCTCACATGGGGGTGGTAACCCCGGTAGCTCCCCCAGAAAGACATCTGCAAAATCTCTCAAAATAGGGTGATCATCTAGCGATGGTCCACTAGACCCATCCTCTGATCTGTCACTAACTATAACAGCATACATCTGACAACCCCGTCGCACACACCGCTTAAGCTGCATACCAGAGATGGTGTGAATAGAAATGGGTCTCCTGACCCCAGAAATCACTGACTCCACTCCCAGATCATCTGCACAAGATATAGTCTTGTGGTAACAATCCATCTTGGCCCTGTGTGTAGATAACCAATCCATACCCAAAATGACTCCATACGAGCCCAAAGGAAGGATACAGAGATATGAGGTAGTGGTGAAAGGTCCCAAATCCACCACACACTCCTTAACTAAGGAGTCTACAGAGATCTTGGCTCCAGAAGCCATCTCAACATCCCAACTATGACCCTGCCTAACTACCACCAGCCTGCATCACTCTACTAAAGATGGTGCAATGAAAGAATCAGAAGAACCAGAATCAAACAATATAGAGGTAGGAATACCCCCAATGCTACCTGCAGTCTCAATGACTGTACTCTAATGCTTGGCCATGATGATTCTCAACCACTACATAAATCTGGTGGTTGTGTCCCATGTCACCAATAGTAGGCTCTGAGATCTATGTCTTACCCTTGTTATTAGGGTTATGAGGGTAGTCTCTCCAAAAATGTCCCATAACACCACAACCAAAACAACCATCTGATCCTCCCCAATGAGTAGCACCTCCAGTTAGGTGCTCTAGAAGTCTGTGTTGTGGATCTTGATGATCTAGTGGTGGTCTGTTATGGCCTCTACTAGTGAGCTCCCACTAATTGAGCTCTAGGTCCACCCTGTGTCCTGATGGGACCCCTAGGAGGAGGCCCCATACTCCGACCTCTCTGTGCATCAACTCTCTGTGGAGGTCTATAAGGTGGGTGGGCTACTGCTACTACTGTTGGGGTCTAAATGATGACTGTGAAGAACTCTGGCCACCACGAGGAAGGAGGTATTGACCCCCTCAATTTTTTGTCCTGCATCTGCTGTATGCAGCTTTGGACTCGGTCTCTAGCCTGTTGGGTCTTTCCCCTGAGTCTCCTCTGCTATATAGGCCTTCTCGATGGCCTCAGCTAATGCCTATGGACAATGGATCCGCACTACACCTCCAATGTCTAGATTTAGGCCCCATAGATGAACCTATGGATCCACACCTGCTCATCCTGCATGTACTCAACATACTGGAGTAGATCCAAAAATCTACTCTCATACTCTACTACTAAAAGAGATTCCTTTCGAAGGTCATGGAACTCATCTATCCACTGTTGTATGAACCTCCATGACAAATATCTTCTCATGAACCTCTCCTCAAAGAGCTCCCAGGTCACTATCTCAGAATCAACATGGAGCTTCTGCTCCTCTTCCTCCACCATACTCCTGCTCCATCCCTCAGTAGATGGATCACAACACGAGCTTTCGTGTTGCTAGAACAAGGAAAAAGCTTGAAGCAACCACTCAAGCTCACTAGCCAGGCCTCTACCTAAAATCCACCTATGTCACCAGAGTAATGTGATGGCTCAAAGCTTTAGGATCTCCCTGATGTGATCTACATCTGTGGTCTGACGGCCTCTAGGTCTCTCTGTATGCTCATCCCTAAGCCTAGGGCTCTGAGACCTCTCTCTATGCTCTGAAACTCGGTCACCCTATCCCCTCTATGGTGACTCTGCCCTAGCTGACTCTGCATGGGAGTTCTCTCCTCTATGCTCCTCGCTAGGTCGAGGAGATACCTAACCCTCAATGGAAATGTCCCTATCATGTCTGGTTGCACATCCTCCTACTGATCCTCTGCGTAGAGCGGCATTAACATCCTGAAGAGTCTGCAAAATCTGGGGTAGGATGGCTGCTACAGCATGATCTGGTGGTGGTAAGCCTAAGTCTATGTGAAAAGGCTCCTCATCTTGTCTGCACCTCCTACACAGAAACAAAATGAGAGTTAGTTCCTTATTC
The DNA here is from genome assembly GCA_019776745.2 of Taxus chinensis. Classification (NCBI taxonomy): domain Eukaryota; kingdom Viridiplantae; phylum Streptophyta; class Pinopsida; order Cupressales; family Taxaceae; genus Taxus; species Taxus chinensis. The sequence continues at coordinate 732,182,624 of CM034146.1, forward strand.
TAGGTCTTACTCAATTTCCATGTTTACTAAAATGTGAAAATTCCAAACTAAATTGTTTTCTAGATTTAAAAGTGTGCTAGTTTTTTAAAGTTCATGTCTCAAGTTTTCTAGTGTGCCCAATGGTCCAATATTTTGAACCACTACTCTGATAACAAGTGTAACGCCATTTAAAACAACCCACTTGAGACCCAAGAACAACCTAGGATTAGTTAGGAAAATTATGGAATAATTTTTTTTTTGATTAAAAGAATCTACTACCAGGTTACAAGGCAAAAATTTCACTAACAAGTTCCAGAACAATTCTAATCCACTAGAATATAATTTTCTTTTATTAACAATTATTAGAGGTCACAAGGTCCAAAATTAAGGGTTAGAAGGTTCAATAAGGTTCAGAGGGTAAATTCCTCACCATACCCACTCTCTAACAGGCTTAAAGATTCAACTTTATTTTTCTCACACTTAACACATTCAAAATTTCCCTAAATCATTCCCATTGGATAGGAAATTTCCTCACCTTTCCATTGATATAAAGAAGTCCTCCTAACTCCTCATAAAACTCAAGTTATGGGCCGATGGGCATTGGGGTGAAAATTTTCCCCAAGGGCGAGCCTATGGGCCTAGGAGAGAAAATTTTCCCATTGCGTGGGTCAGTGGAGCAGCGGGAAGAGTTTTAGCACTTTTCCCTTTTCAGGGAAAAATCGTGATTTGCTCCCTTGGGCCCGAGGGGACACGTGTGGGATTATCCAATCTTAGGGGAAAAAAGTTGGGTCGGCAGGAGTGGTTTTTTGTTTTAATATTTTAAGGGGGTCAAAGTTAAAACCTATTTCACGCCTCCGCCAAAGCCTAAGGCGGCCATGTGCTAGTCTACCATTGGTTGCGGGTGCAGGGTGGCATGGAGAAGCTATAAATTTTTGCCAAAAATAGTTCAAAAATTCTTAAGGTTCAAAAACAACTCTGCTCCTCTCCGGTCGACTAGTGATGCACGTGGCAGCCATTCATTGGCTACGGTTCGACAGCGGAGGCAAAGGAAAAATTAGAAAAAAAATCCAAAAATTTCCAAAGGGAAAAAGTAAAAAAATGTTCTACCCTCCGCTGTCACCTCATTGTGCCATGTGGTAGCCTCTGATTGGCTACAAGGCAGCAGGGTGGGGAGAAAATTTTGAAAATTTTCCCAAAAATTTTCCTAAGTGTTTTAAGGGAAAAATTCGGGCCACGGGCCCGCCAAGGAAATTTTTCCCAAAATTTTCCACCAAGGAAGGAAAACTTCAGAAGGCCATAAATTTTGATAGAGAGCTCAGTTTTGGGAAAATGAGGACTTTCTAGAAATCTCTTGAAGCCCTCTTTGCATTGAATCATTAATTTTAGATTTTGATAAAGTTTAAGGGGTCAATTTTAAGAAAACGGCCTGTAGGATTTTTAAAAGCAAACTGGTAAATTTTAACTTATAAATTTTGTTCAATTTGATCTTCTCCTTCACTTAACATGTCAAACAAACATGGAGAATTATTCTAAGAAGGATTTAGGATGTATTGGAAGGTAATTTTGCTTGATTGATTTCCAATTTGAATTTTTTACAACTTTGACAGCAAAAAAGACTGTGAAAGGTTGGGCCCAATTTTGCAATGTTTGAAGGATTTTCCTTAAGTGTTTTAGTCCAATTGAGTTCATTTATATCATAACATGTTAGATTTTAATGTTTCATTGTTATTTCTTGCTTACAGGTTTGAACTGTTCATTTTAGATAAATTATTTGCAAGGATGAAATACAAAACAAAGATCAATTTCTAAAGGATTTATTTATCTTTTTTTTTCACCTTCCAAGTATGGAGATTCATTTCTAATCCTAGTCAAATACATTTAGTTGATTCAATCAAACCATTTAATGGCTAAAATGTAAAGTTTTTGTTTCCAATTTGTCTTATTTTCAAAAGAACAAAGTAATACAATTCCTTCATATGTATTCCTTTCTTTCAACCAGAGATTTCAATAACATTTAATGATCATATTTCAATGCAACAATGCAAATGAAGAAAGGTATTGCAATCCTTTATTGATTTCAAATACAATTTTACATCTCTCAATTTCTTGAATGCAAATAACATATTTCAATTTCTTCCTTTCAAATGAACAAAACAGAGTATATATATATATATATATATCATATATATATATTTCAAATTCTCTTAAATATATATATATCTCTTCACATTCTTTCAAAGAAAAACAGATTCTATCTCTTTTTCATTTCACTTTACAAATTTCATAATCCATACAACATATTTCCATTTCAAAACATTTACAAATTCATCCACTTCAAAGTGGCTAAGGGTTACAATGAGATTTTATTTCACAAGGAACTGTCAAACTGTCTTTCTCCTCTGCTCCAGAACAGCAACATGAATTCTTCTCATTCATCCAATTGGATCACAACAAAGGGGAAAGGCAATGCTCTCCACCCAACCAAGACATCCAATGAATGAGGAGAATGTCATCCTTCTTCATTGGCCCCAAGCCCCAACCACAATCAATAAGAAATGTATTTGAACTCATGGCAACAACAGGCTTCCACATCACAAGCAATCTTACAACATGCACATTTCAATTTAAAAACACAGTTCAAAACAAAATAACATTTTTACAACCACATTTAAAACATACAAACAAGACTAAGGCTTCATCATGCAAGCCAAAGGAGGAAGAACTATGGGGGAAGCTACTTATGCCTCCCAATGGGAAATGGGTATCCACCTGTAACAAACCGCCAATATAAATCATCTCACATATCCTTATGCCCCCCACAATCCCTCCTTATGCCCCCCACAAATTTTCTTATGCCCCCACAAAGTAAGAAATGCAAGCTATTTCTTTTCCAAGGTGGATCCCAATCCCAACTCCCTCCACAATAAATTATGATGCCACAGGCATTCCCTTATGCCCCCCACAATGGATTCCCCATAGCCTTCTCCTACACCATTCCTAGGTAGTCTACCCAACCAGCCAACAAACACACAAAACATTCACCATTCACACAAACATAAAAAGAAATAAAAGCATATATGAAGAGCTAAGCTCCTACCTCTCCATGGTAGATTTTGTTCCAATACAACAAGCTTTCAATGTCAAAATACAGTCCCAAAATCAGCAATGCCCAAGTATGAAATGCTCTCCAATCTCCTCCAAAATCAACAAGAGCTCCAAACAGCCAAGGAAAATTCACCCCAAGGAATCATTCCAAAAGTTCAACAACCCAAAACAAAGCAAGGAGTTCCAATTTTATAGAAGAGGGAAGAGAAGAGGATGAGGTGGATCCATGTAGGATGCCACATCACACATCCTCAACTCCAACAAAAAAGTCAAATTCATTCCCCCAAGCATAATAAATAGGTGGGTGAAAATATGACAAATTACTTACACACTCCAACCAAGCCCACACCCCATAAGGACTGCAAATTTAAAACATGAAGAGAGTGCAATTAAAACATGCAACTTGACTTATAAAAATGCATTAAAAAGGTCTAAAATCAACCCTCCAACCATAGGTATGGTTGGTAAATAAAATTAAGAGGTATGGGACAAGTTTTACTTGTCCCACAAGCCTCCAAAATCATCCTCCAAGGACAAATTCGAATTTCCAAGGAGGTGGAGTGTTTCATACTCCAAAATCTGACTTACACAACTCTTACACATACTTACACATCACTTACCACATTTAATACAAGAGCCAAAAACTTCTATAATTACTTTCTTATATCCAAAATTTGATTTATTTATTTATTTTAACAATATGATTACTCACATTAATTCTCCACAATTAAAAGAATAATGAAAGGGGTAAATGCATCACAAAATAAACACATGCAAACAATAATAAAAAGGAACCACATTAATAAAATACACAAAGCCCCTTGGTCACATTCAAAGGTAATCCCCCCATGGGAATCCCTAACAAAACAACACACACACACACACAAAACATGTTTCCATGGTGACCTTGTTGAATTCATCTAGAATTCCAATGTGGTTGGTCTCCAATCCCCCGATGTTTGTTGTGATATTTTAACCTGCAAAACACAAATACCTCCTTCGGCCTCGTGGCCATATCAGAACATCCAACATGATATAAATATAATCACAAAATCATCTATACATATGAATCACAACAACATCAAGGCAATCAACAATATCACTTACAATTTATATCAACAACTATATCATCATCATATAATGTCCATTTTCTAGGTCTACTCACAATATCCAAAAATCACATGTCTGAACAACATTCATAATATATCCATGTCAAATAGTATATCATCATCCACATATGAAGTGTCTCTAATAATCATCATGCATCATAACTAAATCAAGATCAACAATAATCCATGGTCCAACATCTAACATCATACTAAATCAAAACTACAATAATGTCCATAATATAGTCAACAGTGTCATGGTCAGTATCAAAAGGTGTCAACCCCTTTATTGCTTCATGGAAATTTTCATGAGCCAAATCCTCATAGTTTTTTCCCAACACCATTTTTACCTTCCCATTTAGTTCTATTAGGCCTCTCAAGGTCTTCCTTAGGTTTTGAACTGAGTTTCAAATTTTTGGCTTTTCTCTTGATCATAAGTTATATTATTTGAAATCACATTATTAAAACTTCACAAGTGCTCTTTTTAACACTCATTCAAGATCTAACTTTCTCTTGTGTTCACTTCCTTGTGTTTTTGTTCTTACATCATGCTCAAGACAAGGGTTTGATAGTGTTTTTCTTTTTTTTCTACCAAAAAACCTTAACTTATCTACTTTTCCACTTCATTAAGGTTATTTCCATCTCTCTTAATATATTTAAACATAAATTTCAAGTCTTCACTTGATGTTTTTACTTCTTAATAGTTCACTTCTCTTTTAGAATTTTATGACTCTTGGTCTCTAAACTGTGACAACTATAGATCTTGGTTTTATCCTCTTGACTCAACTTACATGGTTGTACCCCAAACCTTCACACCTTTATTATACCCTCATGTATTAAACATACACATATTAGTGAATAATAAAAAGAAACTACACTCATACAATTCAAATTTCTTGCACAAACTCTCAAAACATGCTACAAGATGACCAAACCTGAGTTTTTGCATAAATTAATAGGTCTATCAAATCAAATCCATTATCTATGAAACTTATCACACACTATCCTTAACCTTATCAATTTTTAATCACTAATTTTCAAGCATTCATATTTAATAAAACTCCCAAAATTAGTTGATTCATAATAAAATCTAGAATGTACTGAGGTCCTGACCAAGTGAACAGAGAGGAGGAAGCATCACACAGAAACCCATAAAATAGAAGCTCTCGATAGACAAGCTAGACTGGGGTTCCTGAAGAGGGATAGGGGCACCTGCGAGTACCCTAGACCTGATTCTGGGTTCTTGGTTTTGTAAAAAATCTTGGAGAACCTCCTCTGAGGTGTCATAAGTTGTTCGTTGTTTCTCTCCTTTAGTCACTAGATGGTCACACTATGATCACTGAGGTCACTGGAAACCTGCAATGAAGTACGAACCTATAAAACCCTCAAATAAACCTCCAATCCTAAAAAAGAAAGATGCAGAAATAGGGGTCGGATTGTCCTTAGTTGTCATAGTGGTGAACTTACGACTGAGCACTACACTACATCTCAAACCCAATGTAGCTATATGTGTGTGCGTGTGGAAATTTTGCCCTAGGTGGCTCTTGTGTGTGTCATATGTGATAGTGAGAAAAATATATAAATGTAAAGAAATGTAATATATGTATGCATGGAATAGAATGAACTTCCCTCGTATGAAATGTGTATATAGAATAACCAACCCTTATGTCCTTTGGATGGTGCTAGATGGATTTAATGGAACTCTTAGATGCTTGATGGACATAACCTTAGGTGGTGATAGCTAATCTTAGTGTTTAGTCCTTTATCATGATCACATAACTTTATATTTATATGATTCCCTTGCTTGAATTTCATAATTAACCCTGATAATAATGACTGCCAAAAAATAATATGTTCAAACGGCTAAAAATGAACCAAAAAGTGTGAACAAAGTACAAAAAGGGATAGAGGCACCCAAAGGGGATGAGGGTGCCTAGTGCTGGCATATTAGCAAGGCGTTAGTGTCTAGGATGAAAAATGCTAAAGTATAAAAAGGAAAACTGAGCAAGTAAGGGTGCAAGACCAAAAGTGGTAACAGAAAGCAAAGAAAGGTGTCCAAAGATATGAGTTAATTAGTACTTTTCTTACTTAGGAATCATATGACTAGTAGTATGCAATCAGAACTAGATAATCACCCAAAGTGTGTGATTTAGGGTCTACATTATCCTCGACTTTATGTTGTTGAGTAGAAATCTCAGTGAATTAAATTAGATAGAGATGCATACCTCATAACCATGTAGATCGATGTAGAAAGAGCATGCCATGGGACAAGAAAAACGTGTGGAGTAAATGAAAGTATGAAGCATGGATACTAAGGATGAAGACATGTAAAAAGTGATGATGAAAATAAACCTAGGGTGGAAATGCATGTGTAGATGTTGTGATGTACCTGTTGTTGATGTTGATGTTGTTGTGATTGTTGTTGTTGATGTTGACTACCGCTTCTCGTATGGAAGGACCTGTAAAAGAGAAGAACAAACAGGTAGTCAAATATGCATGTATATGTGTAAAAAGTGTGTAAAAATGCCAAAAATTTGAAAAAGGAACATGTTCACCTGATCCACATGATGAGGAAAGAGTGAAAAAAGGATCCTGAAGATGTTATAGAAGACTGAGTTTTGGGGTGATCTCATGCTAGTTGTGTTGGGTGCAATTTTTTGGGTTGATCTCACTCCAAGTCATGGAAGAAGTGTAGGGATAAAAGTATGGTGTTATCCTCTAACCTTTAACTTCTTCCCACAATATGGAACACCACTGCAAATGGTGTGTACAAATGCAAGTTATAAGGACTGTATGCCTTGTAAAATTTGTTGTGTGGAGTTCTATAGACTGTGTTAAACTACCAATTGATGTGTAACTACCCCTAGTTTCAAGCATCTAAGAAAGGAATTGTTGTGCTAAAGACCCAAGTTTGATTCTGAGCCCTATCCAAAATTTAAAATTGTGTTGTATCAATATTGTGTTGTGATTTGTATAACATTGTATGGGGTGATTGATTCACCCAAATTATGCCCCCATCATTTAGGGTGCATGAAACATTGTTAAAGGAGTATACGACCCTAAAGAGGACCAACCAATGTGATGAAACTATGTCTTGTAGGGGGTTGGGAATGTTTTTGGTAGAAACCAAGGCATGCATAAACAAAGTGGTTAGGAGACAAGTGGTAATACAAGAAAACATGCAAGTTAAAGATAAGTGCAAACAATGTGTAAGCTAAGATGTAAGAAGATAATGTAAACACAAAAGAAAAAAAACTAAACCACAAAAAGTGGGTTACAAACATGGGAAACTGTACGTACCCAAAATTGTAAGGTACTGTACTACCAGAATAATGCAACACGTGCCCCAATGATGATACAGGTCTCCTTGCAAGGTGTTCAGGATCCGTAAAATCTCTCCAAGTGTGCATTAACATCCCGCATGCCCCGCTTAGCCCCCACGTGCTTTGTTTTCCCCTTTTCCCCTCTTTTCTTGGCCTTTTGCTCTTCAGTGACGAAACCGCCGCCCTGCTCAGGGCAGCGGTCCTTTACGTGTTTTCCAGAAAGCTCTTTTAACACGACTCACATAATTTCAATGTTTTACCAGCTTTCTTTCACCGCCATAAGCTTGCATTTATGATTCTGGTTCCCTGGAATAGTGTTTTGCCATTGTTTATAGTTTAAGAGTTCTATTTGGTTTTTACCTCGGGTAAATGAAAATGCTATAAACAGATGGCTTGTGCTCAAGAAAATGGCCCCTCAAATTTGCCTCTGATTTCTCTTTGCAATAGATTTAGTTTTCATTTTGCTTAGAATGCTTAGTTTCTTTCATTGCATGCTTAGTTAGCATTGTTTTACTGTTAGTAAGCCACATATCCATCTTGTGCAAGCACTGCTGTTATTTTATCCAATCCATTGAAGTAGAATAGCTTAGGAAGCCATTAAAGTTGTAGGTTTTGTTCTTCAAACATGATAGTTTCAGGTTCTGGACGCTTTATGTTGTATGACTCACAATAGATCCTACTAGGAATTGTATAAGCCAAGCTCTGTACTCTTGCGCTATCCCTCTCCTACTCGCATTGTATTCAGTCTGTATTCTGAGCTGGCTTTATCCCAATATCTACTTCTGTTGATGCTAGCATTACATGCTTTTCTAGATCCACGTGAACATGAAGGAACGAGGAGATCACACTGAGGGGACAAGATCACACACACCATTGGATTTGCCACTATTCTGCAGAATCCAGGTTCTAACTTGCAAAGTTTTAGTTAGAATCATATCAAATAGAGTAGTTAATTGCTTTATTTCAGTTAATTCTACTCTCGATATTGCCAGGGAAGCTGTGGGGATTGATAGTTTCTGAGAAACTATGATTCACTCCTCACTTCTGAGGTAGGATCGAGAGTCTTGCAAATAGATTAGATAAGTTATTTCATTGTTTAGAATAGATCTACAAATTACACAGACAAATAGCTACACTCGGTTATTTTGTTTGTTTTAAGTTGTTATTTTAGCTGTCAATTCTAGATATTTTAAATAGTTGCTTTATTAAATTCTTAAAGTTCATCAGAAAACACAAAAAATAGAGAAATCATATATGCTATAGATGCACTTCGCATAGTCAAATTTCATTTTACTATAGTTTGTTTTACATTGTTGCTTTTTGCATGACAATTATGGGACCTAGAGAGCCCAGGGAATACGTATTCGAGCCAATCGTGCCTCAGCCCAATCTCATCATAGCAATAACTGATATAGATCAAAATCTTAGGATCCAAGTCTTCCAAACAATGGTAAGCTTACAACAAATCAATTCCCAGTTGAGTGGGCTAAACATAGAAGACGACCAAGCGCACACATTTTGGTCAAATCAACTAAACTAAAAATTACCCTAGGAAACATTTATATGACTATAGAAGGGCTTGAAAGAGAACAAACCTTTGGTTGTGATCCTTTGGTCCCACAGCCAGACGCAGAAGACATTCTCACAGACATAGATACCAACCTAAGAATTCAGGTTGCAAGAACGTCTATAAGGCACTATAAGAAGATCGTGCAACTATTAATTTTAAATATAGAGGCTGAGAAGGCATACGATTACTAGGTGTTAGGGATTAGGAACTAATTCTACGCATGACCATAGTAGGACCGCAACAAACAAGAGTCTACAGTTACGACCCACAAATCCCGCAACCCAACGAATCCGTAAGTCAATCAGACATAGACACTGGCCTACGCACACTAGTATTCAAATCTACCCCACTTCCACCTACCATCATCAAATAGTTATCCTTACTAGATATAGCAGCTAACAAAGCTAGAGAATTCTGGACTAGGCCAGAGAATCGTCCATAGAGTCGACTATATTTACCATCCACCATATGACCTTATCTGGAGACATACACGAAACTATCCCAGGTCATTTTCCATGTATTCCACAACCCATACATCGAATCACACTAGAGCTTGATATTGATTGGATCCTTCAAGCAGTCATCCTCACCAATCGATCTATCACACCAGTTCAGGTTAGAAGGGCCTTCTTTTCCTTAGATTCACAAATTCCACTAGTGCGTATTGAAGACATTAGATTTCCTAACTAGTTTTTCTGCATCCCATACATATTCCATCCCCACCGGCTGTCTCGGCACAACCTCGGGAGGTCAGGTGTGAGGAAGAGTTACTTGTATATTCCCACACTCGCATGTCACTTTTCCGTCGTACAAAATTGGTGAACCCGACGTGAAACTTCCTACTTTCTAGTTCGGAGTCATATTATTACGTGTTCTTCCAAATTAGTATACTTTTCATCTTTTCCGCCTCATTGGCTTTCACCATCATCTTCGCTCCTTCCCATTATTTTGCAGGTATTCATATACCCCCCGAATATGTCAGGATTTGATGCATATGGCAGACCCCTCTTGGGTCTTGAGGCATACTACGCCCAACAGAATAGACAATCATCACCCTCACTCTCGTGTGTGGGGCGACAACTATTCAACTAATCAGTTGTCAACACAAACTCCAAGGATCAGATATAGCTCATCCTTCCAAACAGAGGAGTTGGAACAACTCACTCAAATGTAACAAACAGAGCCTTCAAGTTCGAACAATATGATGTTCACCGGAGAATCTGGTTCATCTCCTCAGCTACTACTTAGACCACAAATTAGTAGGCAATCAAACTCATACCGAGGTTTAGACGATGAACGTTCGGTACATTATGCCAGGAATGAACAACGCTCTCGGAGTATGTACCCACCTATAGGAGGTTTACAAACACAACCCGAGGTCTCTTTTTAAGAAAATACTTCCATCCCATTACATATAGGAAATGCCCTCGGGGAAACTTGGCAGGGCAATGATCAGTTCATAGTGGGGTATCAGAGACCTATACAACACCATGATATATAAAAAACGCCATCAAGGCAGAATATCGTGACTTCACCAAATGAAGTCATTTTAACTCTAATAGAAAAGGTTATAGGGTTAGAACTTGCCCAAGCAAGCCAAAATTTACAATTTATGCAGGCAGGAAGTTCCAATCCTCCACATCATCCTAGCCAAGTAGAACTTCTCACAGTAATAGGCACATTAGGCATGACTTCTCAGTATTCACAACAAACGCCAACTAGACCCACCATCTCTAACATTGTTCCTCCCGGTCTAGTACAAAAAAATCCATTCCTGGACAGTACCCCATCATATTTAAACATGTACTCCAAATCACCACAAGGGGATATGTTCTCCTCTCCCGGCATGTTTGCTCAAACACAGGTGTTTCCTTACACCCCTACCAATGCATATGCAATGCCATATCAACAACCCATTCCACCACTACTCCCTCAACAGGCACCGTCAATGGTCAAAACATATGCGATAGGGACTTACTCAGAATATTTGAAAGAGCCCTTGGATTTCACCATACGAAGTGTCATGCTTCCAAGACCTCTTCCTGATTTTCCCAAATACAAAGGCGAGGGAGATCCAAACGCACATATCAAAGCCTACGCTACAGCCATTCGAGAACTACTCCCATGGGATGGGGTTGTTGCTAAGATATTCCCAAAAACTTTGGAGGGCATCGCTCTCGACTGGTATTATAGAATACCTGAAGCTTCCATCCATTCGTTCAAACAACTCATTTCAGAGTTCATTAAGGCCTTTGACATGAATAAACTATTAAGGACAGGAATCATGGAGTTCTTACACATCAAGCAAGAACACAATGAATCTGTCACCCATTTCATCCAAAGGTGGCATATAGTTCTTTATTCTTCAGCAACTGCTCCAAACATGGATCAAATGGAACTATGTGATTTATTCCTTCAATCTCTTAGTAGAGAAGTGAAGGAAGAAGTCAAGAAGTTCCCATTAAGAACTTACGATGAAGTACTTGAGAGTGCTCTTCGAATAGATCAAGCAGTAATTGATAGTGGTCGCAAAATATATGGAGCAAACGGGAGGTTAATCACCCCCAACTAGAACACCACAACTTATCCTACTACCATGAACGTCAATCAAGGACCTAAAATCCTTAATAAAAGTTGAGGTGTAACAACAGACGGAGTAACCGACCAGCCTAAGAAAGTAAATGTTGTCAGTACTCCATCACAAATAAACAACCAACGAAACAACAACTTTACCCCGATAATCAATACAATGGATTTTAACCATCCACAACAACAACGGCAAAATCCCATACAGGGTCCAAGCCAAAATTCAACTAGGTACCAAAACCAGAATTCAAACCAAAGACAACAAACGCAAAATTTTAATCCTAGTAGACAACGGTTTGATCAAAGTTTTGGACCACAATACGCACCAAACCAACAAACTAGGAGTTACAATCCTAATTTGTATTGTGGTTTCCACAAAATTCGGGGCCATGACACTAGAACGTTCCATGAATACAACAAATTCATGCAACACTTGCCAGATGAATAAAGACGGATTTTCATGGATATGTTCTTGGCAGACCCTACGTCAACAGCATCAAATAATTTTCCAGGGGCAGTTTCCCCTCAAAACACACCCCTGAAGATCTTTAATGATCCACTCCCAAATCACGAAAACAACAGGCTAAATCTAACTAGGACAAAAAAGGGTGTAATGACAAGAAACAATGATCATGAAGCCTCGACTTCACTAAATCCATCGGTTGTGCCACAACTAGGAAGTCAGCCACGACCTAAGGTAGTCGGTTTAGTGGAATTAGACGCCGAACTACCCATCGAAGCTGTAACAAGGACACGAGAGTATTTTTCTCAGCCAAGCCCAAGCCACCTGCCAGAGGTGGATAACATCCAACAAATCATAGCAAAACCTGTGGGTGCCTATGATTTAATTAACGACCTAACAAAAACCTTCTCACACATTTCATTTTTAGACTTACTAAAGAACTCTCCTGCCCACAGGGTAGCTCTTTTAGAAGCATTAGGTTTAGGTCATTTAATTAACATCACTCCACCTCCTGAAACACAGGTAAATCAAGTGGACTTTGATGTTCATCCCCCGGGATAGGTGGATAGGGATGTCGAATTCATATTCGAGATAAACAAAATGCCGACGGATGCTAAGATCGCACGCCGAGGTGATCCAGCCTTACATTTGCAAGTATGGGTTTATAACAACTATGTAAAGCGTGCAATGTTTGACAATGGGGCGGTAGTTAACATAGTCCCCTTCTCTTTCCTTCAAAAGCTAGGGTATGGAGAAACCAATTGTTCCACAACTCGAAACACACTAAGTGGCTATGATAGCCTTAAAGCCACCTTGGTTGGAACTATAATATTACTGGTCACCTTAGGACCCAAAACCATCTTGACTGAATTTTATATTATAGATCGGGAAACTAACTATAATCTGATCCTCGGCCAACCATGGATACACCACATGAAGGCAATCCCTTCTACACTATTTCAAGAAGTAAGGTTTTTACACTTAGGAAAGGTATTTGTGGCCAAAGGTGATCCAAAACCATTCGATGTACACCTAGCTGACTTAAAGAAAATACCAGGCATGCATTCAGAGTTTGAACTCCTAACAAACCAACTTAATAAACCTACCAACCCAAAACCAAAAGAAGAGTTGGTACCTACAATATATCTTGAAACTAGGAGCCCAGCCAAGGCAACCCCCAACCCCCAAAGATGAGGCTAGCACCATAGAAACAATATCATTAGGAACTACTGCAAAAATCATTGAATTAATAGAACAAGATTTACCAATATTCTTACCATTTGACTCTGCGGGCATGGGATGTTCCCTAGGCATTGGCTCTCTTCCAGCAGAGGATATCTGTATGGTGGAAGTAGAATATGCAAACACAACAGATATCCTAGCATCCATATTCCTAGTAAAATATTGGACACTCCATTTTGATGGAGCTAGATGCTGTTACGGAGTAGGGGCAGGTGTAATCTTTACTTCCCCTGAAGGAAAAGTCTTACCTTTCTCCTTTAAACTAAATTTCGAATGTGCAAACAACAACACTGAGTACGAAGCCCTCCTCCTTGGCCTCATTTTAGCCAAAAGGATCGGTGTTAATAATATCAGGGTTTTAGGAGACTCACAATTGGTAGCAAACCAAGTCTCTGAGATATATGAAACCAAAGCAGAGCACTTACAGCTTTACAAAACAACTGTGTTAGATTTAAGCAAGGAGTTTGACTTCATAACAATTGAAGCAATCCCGCGAGAACAAAATCTTATCGCTGATTCAATAGCAACCTCGGCATCATGCTTTACTCCAAACAGTAAGTTAGAGGATACCCGTTTCATGGTATCCCTTCATGATGAACCATTGATAATAACAATGACAAATCCTCTTTTAAACAGAAATGAATCTACTATCCTAGACCACATTGATAATGATATGGCCACTCTGAATTACTTAGATGCCTATGCGGCACTGCATCTCTCCTATCATATGATAGATTTGTCCTTAATCCCACATTCGTCTTCCCACTTCAGAAATCCCATGATGGATCTTCCCTCGGAAATAGAAACCTAGCATATCCACAATAGAAAATAGGGACGATTTGGACTTACCTCCAGCCCCACCTGAGTTTGAAGAAGGTAATGCCTCTTTAATTGAAGAAACAATTAATGTTAACATTGGAACGGAAGATGAACCAAGGATATTGAAGTTAGGATCCTCATTAACCCCAGAAGAAGTAGAAATACACACTCAGATCCTCAAAGAACATCAGAAGGCGTTTGCATTTAATTATAAGGAAATGACAGGGGTCACACCCCATATTGTGGTGCACAACCTTGTCACTAAATCAGATGCAAAACCAATTAAACAAAAATCGAGACCAATGAAACGCAAAGTAGCTCTCATGGTGAAAGAGGAGGTAATAAAACTCCTCCAAGTAGGATTTATCAAACCAGTTGATTACTCTCAATGGGTATCTAATATCGTTCCCATTCTCAAGAAGAATGGGAAGATACGCATCTGCATAGATTTCTGAGACATTAACAAAGTGTGTCCTAAAGATGACTTCCCGTTACCATCCATTGATGTCATTGTTGATGCAACAACTGGGTTTGAAATTTTGTCTCTCATGGATGGATTCTCGAGATACAATCAAATTAAAATATCTGAACAAGATCAAGCTAAAACCACGTTTATAACTCCTTGGGGAACCTATTACTATGCTATTATGCCATTTGGTCTCAAGAACGCTGGTGCTACGTACCAGCGAGCTATGACATATATATTTCATGATCTAATTCATAAGATTGTGGAATCCTATGTAGATGACTTGTTGGCTAAGGCCAAGAAGTGTTGTGACCATCCGGAAGAACTCCGCGTCATTCTTTCACGTCTGATTGAGTACGAAGTCACGTTAAATCTAGAAAAATGTGTCTTTGGTGTAACAGGAGGGAAGCTCCTAGGTTACATCATATCGTCACGAGGAATAGATGTTGACCCAACCAAAATTTGGGTTGTCCTCAAAATGGTCCCACCTTCGGATGAATCTGGAATCAGGTCATTTCTTGGAAAACTTGGTGCAATCCGGAGATTCATCCCAGACTTAAGTTTCACCATTCATCCAATCAACAATTTACTCAAGAAGGGTTATAGCATTAATTGGATTGAAGATTGCAATAAAGCTTTCAACGCAGTTAAGCGTTTCTTGTTATCACCACCTATGCTAATGCCACCTAAGCTAGATCACCCATTAATTTTATGCTCACGAGCTACCAATGTCTCACTAGCCTGTATGTTGGCTCAAGAAGACGATGACAAGAGAGAACGTGTGATTTATTTCACTAGCTGAACACTGTTCGACTATGAAATACGTTATACACAAGCCGAATGAGAATGCCTCGCTATAGTCTTTGCAACCAAATGCCTAAGATATTATATGCTAAATCAAGAAACAAAGGTCATGGTAAAAATGGACCATTTACAAACTTTCCTCACACAAGGGTCCTTGTCTAAGAAGGTTGGACGTTTTATAACCTTAATGGGAGAATTCGAATGAACATTTGTAAATCATAAATCAGTTAAGGGACAAATCATCGCAGATTGGTTAGTTGATAACCCATTAGGTGGAGGCGATCTAGTAGATCTAGATTTTCTAGATGAGGGCATATACTACATCGAAACCTGACCTTCTATCTCTGAGTGTCCCTGGTACACTGATATCATTAATTATATCATGGACCATACGTATCCAGAAGGGGCTATACTGTAACACAGAAGGTGTCTATGCAGTATTGTAGAAAAATTTGTCATTATAGAGCAAGTGCTCTATCGGAAAGCATTCAATGGAATGCTTCTAAGATGTGTCGATGCAGAAGAATCCAAGAAGATTCTCCATGAATCTCATAGTGGAATGTGTGGAGGCCACTTCGGTGGCCATGCCACCTCTCATAAAATACATCGAATGGGCTATTTCTGGCCTACTCTAGAACACGACACATTAGAGTTTGTATGCAGGTGTCATAAGTGCCAAGAATTCTCCCATGAGATCCACATGCCGGCACAAGCTCTGTAACCAATCGCCACTCCATGGCCCTTTTCTACATGGGGCCTAGATTTAATAGGGAAATTCTTTCCCTCATCCACAGACGGCCATAATTTTATAATCACGGCCACCGAATATTTTACCAAGTGGGTAGAGGCTATGCCTCTTACTACTATACCGGGTTCTGTGATCGTCAAGTTCATTTTGAACCAAATCATTTGCAGGTATGGTATCCCACAAATCATTATCTTAGATAATGGAACTTCTTTTAAGAATGAAGAAGTTCATGAATTATGCAACAAATTTAAAATAAGTCATCATACGACTTCCTTTTATTATCCACAAGCCAATGGATAGGCTGAAGCAATAAATAAAACACTAAAATCCATTCTCCTCAAAACGGTGAAAGAAAACAAATGAGATTGGCACCTGAAGTTATATCCAGCCTTATGGGCCCACCGAACCTCAATAAGAACACCAACAGGAGAAACTCCTTTCTCACTAGTATCTGGGTAGAGGCAATTCTCCCACTTGAGGTTGAAATACCCAGTCTGCGTATTTCATTACAAGGGATTTTGGATGAAGACGCTTATAGGGAAGCACGTCTCTCCCAATTAGAAATCCTAGATGAAACTAGGTTAGATGCTAAACAGCGACATAGAGTATATGCTAACCGGATGTGCTGGCAATATAACAAGAAGGTCTATGAATGCGACATATATGAAGGTGATCTAGTTCTAAGGCTAGACAGCCGGATCGACAAGAAGACCGGCGAAGGAAGGAAATTTCAGCCTAAATGGTTGGGCCCATACCAAGTCATGAAGGACTATGGAAATGGTGCATACCTCCTATGTACGCTAGAAGGTGAGGAATTTGGTGAAACAGTCAATTCCCTGAACCTCAAGTGGTTCTACGCATAAGCAGCTAGCACTACTTATATATATTTACATTGCATCTTCATATAGATTAAGATCATTTTGTCCACTTGTTTCGTACACAAATTGTGATCAAGGAATTTTATCGTCAAAGTAATTCATTACAAACTCATGATGTTGTTGGCATAAACTTTCTAATCATACCTCTCCATTTTCATGATATCATCAAATTATCTCGGAATTATGTCATCAAATAAAGCTAGATATGACAAAGTCTTAAACGGTAACCATACCAAGATCTGCAGCTTGTTCTCACTTTTGGTTTCTTCTTAGGATAGGTGTCTTGCCTATGGTCTATTCTAGAAGCTTCATGGTGTCACATCTATCCCATATGTATATCTCTTTGGAAATAAGCACATACTGACATTTTACTCAAGAAAACAAGTCAAATATTATTCAAAATAGAAAATTTTAATTTTACACATTTCCTTGCCTCACCAACCTTTGTTGATGAGATTACGTCTCTTACTAGTGGCGTAGGGTTGGGAAAGGATGGAAATTCCCTTACTCACCTATGCTTTGTCTGCGGTGATAAACCCACACTTCTTACTAGTAGCATGGGGAAAAGTGTAGGGGGTCCTCTTAACAAACAAATGCAAAAGGTCATAAGTAAAAAATTCAAATCTTGAAATCGTTGAGTCAAACACAAATGAATCAGATGTCCAAAATTCTAAAAGAGTTCAAAATCCTAAAAACCCAGATTTTGTCTACTATGTGGCCATCTAAGGATCTAAGTCTGGATAAACTGCAAAGTAAGTAGCATTCTAAACTATGAAGTCACTCGGGTAGAGTACGCTTATAGCTTCCCAATTTGGTTCCACCAAAACTTTGTCTATCTTTCATCACTATCGTTTCAACAGATCTCATAACTTGCACCCTTTCCAACTCTCGGTGATAAGCCCTCACATCTTACTAGTTGCGTGGAGTTAGGGGTAGGGGCAGGTTTATCTACTCATCTTACCAATTTATATTCATCACTTTGCCAAAACAAATATGAGGTATTCAAAATTGCTTACAAAAGCTAAAATTCAAAATCACATTATATCTACATTATCATATATCAGCATCATGAAATACAAAAGGAAAATAAACACTTGCATCATTTGTTCTCCATTGTATACATTCTAAAAAAGCATGCACACATACATCGTAACCTACATAATGAAACTGGAAATAGAAAGTAAGCCATGAACGCCAAGGATTTAATCCAGAACAAATGTACATATATATATAAATGATCAAACATTTCGTTACAATGCCATCATGTACTAAGCATGTTCAAAATGCTTAAAGATCCCGGGATATACAAAATAATGTATCGTATAAAAATCTACGAGAGCCAAGTGGCCTCTCAATCCCTACGAGACCCCTCTGAAGGTGCACGCCCACGCCTAGGACTCTGGCTACGCCGACGCTCTGAGTGCACAGAGGACTCAGGATCCCGAGGGGCATCCACAGTCTCACCACGAGAATGGCTCTTCATTAGGATCTCAGCCCTCCTATACCCTGCTAACTCTGTGTGGAGAGTTGATACCATCTTGGCCACATGCCAGACTGCAGCGAAGACGTCAGTATGTCTACCAGCTGCTGAAGGCTCCCCAACATCCACAGACAGCTCTACGCGGGTCCTCTCCATGGGGATCATTAGGGTATCAGTGCATACACTTCAAATCAAATCTTGCCACTCATCGGTGGTCTCTGCAAACAAAGGAGAAAACAAATTAGAAACCAAAAAAGAAATTAGAAATACAAGATAGCAACTAAGGAAATCCTAACTAAAAACAAACATTAAAAGGGAGAGAGGGTAACTTACTCGGATCACCAGGCCTCCAGGATGGATCTATAGGATCAGCACCTGCCATGGATGCCGCTACCAACTGAGGGGCTACTCCTGTCGCTGAAGCAACATAGCACCCCGCAACAGACTCATCCTCCCCATGGCCCTGGGAGATTGGCTCCTCTGAAACCAGAGTCACCCTCTCTGCACTCTGCTTGGCCCTCTCCACCTGCATGATATCCTGGGTGTCATGCCACTCAGGATCACTGTCCTCAATCTCCTCCTCTGTCTATCCCCCTGTAAACTCCTCAGACTCAGAGTCTATGTCAATGGGGTCATCGCTGTTATGGGCAGGACCCACGGTGATCTAAAGAAAAGGTGCCCGAGGTGAACCGGCTCTCCCTCTGGCACGAACTATCCTCCTGGCCGCAATAGGAATGCCAGGAGTAACCGTTGTCCAACCCTGGCCTCTAGGCCCCCCTCTGGCCTCTCAAACTGATCTGTATACTGGCACCACCAGGGGAAGCATACCCATGTAGGGTAGGCCAAACTACTGAGGAACTCGGCCAAAGGGGTGTATCTCCACTCACCCCACTCTATCAATAAGTTGCCTTGTGGTGGAGTAGGAGATCAAAGTAAGAGTCTCCTCGCCCCATATGCCTGCCATAGTTTGATATGGTGTGGCCTCCATGTCAGCAGTAGTCAGGGAGGAAACTGGCTGATGCGGTGCTCTAAGCACCGACATGTCTGTCCATCTGGCTTCCCTCACAGCTCTGGGGTCTGTCACCTCTACACCTCTACCATAGGGGATGAAGTGCTCATAGACCCAACTCATGACCAAGGTCGGGTCGCTCAAGGACTACCCTTGTAAATGGACTGCCCTATATAAGTTGTGGTAGGTGGTCCCAAGAATGTCTGCTCCCCAAGCATATATCTGACCATGTCCCTCTATCTGTGCAATAATGGGGGACCAGCAGTATAATAGAGTATCGCCTCCCTTGTCCCCGATCAGTCTTGAGGAAAGGATCCCCAAGATGGCCTGGCGAAGTAAGGGGTATGGGCAAATTAGGAATGGATCGAACTCTAACGCTCTTCTTTGACCTCGTGGAGATGACTGCATCTCCCATATATGTGGCCCACTGTGCAATCTGGGCCCGTGAACATGCTGTCTCTAGGGTGAGTCATCTCTTGATGATTGGGACCCCTAGAATGCGATAGACATCCTCTAATGTAATGGTCCACTCATTGCGGACCCCTGGAAATCGGAAGGTGTTCTGATCTACATCCCAGTATGAGAACAAGTCACAAAGGATGTGACTAGTTGGTGTAACATGGGGCACGCGTGAAATGTGTAGTATCCCAGCCCGCTGAAGAGTGTCCTCCTCATCCTGTGAGAGGGCATCCAGTACCCCTAGGAGCCAAACATACTCCCTCTCTCTACTCCACCAGATATACTCCTCTCTCGCCTGCATACACCCAAAAACACACAAAACAGAGCAAGTTAGCATCCAAGTAATACTGGAAAAATCACGAAAACATGTAGAAATGCTAGAAAAGCAAAAGCAATGTCAAAGGGATGTTCTTTTTACATTCTGTGCAAAACCGCCGCCTTGAGCAGGGAGGTGGTTTTGTAATCGCTGCCTTAAGGGCGGCAGTCGTGTAACCACCGCCACCCTATGTAACCACCGCCCTTGGCAGGGCGGTGGTTGTGGTTCGAAAACCCATGCCGATTTTTAAACTTAAAAATCCTAAAAAGTACAAAAGCAAGACCATTTTCACTAAAACAAAGCCTACCCAGTAGGTGCCCCCCCTAGATGGACCTTTTAACACTAACATTTTCAAAAATTACCCCCCCATGACAAATATTTTAGCATTCAAAATTAAGGGGGTAAAAAGGATAAATTGAAGAAAATTAACCTGTGATCTCATGGGTCGATGTTCCACGTGTGGATGCATGATTGCTATCTTGTCACTAACATTTTGACTCTACTCACGCAAGAAACCATCACCGTGGGTCCCAGAGCTCAAAATCAATCAAATCGACTCGCGCAAATGAATAGGAAAATGGGCCCACTTTCATATATAGGGCGCCCTGATTCGTTATAAATGACTTTTTCACAGGTTTGGAGTGCCGACGGAGGTAAGTACCTATCCTCACACAAATGGTACGTTCTCATTTCCTGTTATTTTAGCGTTTATTTTCCAAACTATTGTGTCTATCTGCACTTGAGTTCTCTTTTCGTTTTGTAGGTAGTGGGAATTTTGGATGACGTCATTTCAACACACGGATGTATCAGGTATAACTTCTAACTTCCCATTTCGGGACCACCATACTCAGACCCACCATTTTACACCTCTTCGTGACTAAAACACTTCTCCGAGGGGGGCAATATATACGTACCCAAAATTGTGAGGTACTGTACTGCCGAAATAACGTAACACGTGCCCCAATGATGATACAGGTCTCCTCGCAAGGTGTTCGGGATCCAGAAAAGCTCTCCAAGTTTGCTTTAACATCTCGCATGCCCCGCTTAGCCCCCGCATGCTTTGTTTTCCCCTTTTCCCCTCTTTTCTTGGCCTTTTGCTCTTCAGTGACGAAATCGCCGCCCTGCCTGGGCGGCGGTCTCGTGACCACCGCCCTGAACAGGGTGGCGGTCCTGTAACTGCCGCCCTGCTCAGGGTGGCGGTCCTTTACTCGTTTTCTAGAATGATCTTTTAATGTGACTCGCGTAAAAATCAACGATTCACCAGCTTTTTTTCACCGCCATAAGCTTGCATTTATGATTCTGGTTCCCTGGAATAGTGTTTTGCCATTGTTTATAGTTTAAGAGTTCTATTTGGTTTTTACCTTGGGTAAATGTAAATGCTATAAATAGATGGCTTGTGCTCAAGAAAATGGCCCCTCAAATTTGCCTCTGATTTCTCTTTGCAATATATTTAGTTTTCATTTTTCTTAGAATGCTTAGTTTCTTTCATTGCATTCTTAGTTAGCATTTTTTCACTGTTAGTAAGCCACATATCCATCTTGTGCAAGTACTGCTGTTATTTTATCCAATCCATTGGAATAGGATAGTCTGTTTACTAATAGGAAGCCATTAAAGTTGCAGGTTTTGTTCTTCAAATAGGATAGTTTCAGGTTCTGGACATTTCATGTTGCATGACTCGCAATAGATCCCGCTAGGAATTGCATAGGCCAAGATTTGTACTCTTGCGCTATCCCTCTCCTACTCGTATTGTATTCAGTCTGTATTTTGAACTTCCTTTATCCCAATATCTACTTTTGTTGATGCTAGCATTACACGCTTTTCTGGATCCACGTGAACATGAAGGAACGAGGAGATCACACTGAGGGGACAAGATTACACACACCATCGGATTCGCCATTGTTCTGTAGAATCCATGTTCTAACTTTCAAAGTTTTAGTTAGAATCATATCAAATAGAGTAGTTAATTACTTTATTTCAGTTAATTCTACTCTCGATATTGCCAGGGAAGCTATGGGGATTGATAGTTTCTGAGAAACTATGATTCACTCCTCACTTCTGAGGTAGGATTGAGAGTCTTGTAAATAGATTAGAACAATTATTTCATTGTTTAGAGTAGATCTACAAATTACACAGAAAAATAGCTACACTCGGTTATTTTTTTTGTTTTAAGTTGTTATTTTAGCTGTCGATTCAAGATATTTTAAATAGCTGCTTTCTTAAAATTCATCAGAAAACACAAAATAAATTAGAAAAATCATATATGCTATAGATACAGTTCACATAGTCAAATTTCATTTTAATGTAGTTCGTTTTACATTGTTGCTTTTGCATGACAATTACGGGACCTAGAGAACCCAGGGAATACGTATTCGAGCCAATCATGCCTCAGCCCAATCTCATCACAGGAATATCTGATATAGATCAAGATCTAAGGATCCAAGTCTTCCGAACAACGGTAAGCTTGCAACAAATCAATTCCCAGTTGAGCAGGCTAAACATAGAAGATGACCAGAGCACACATGTTTTGGTCAAATCAACCGAATTACAGATTACCCTAGGCAACATTCATTTGACTGTAGAAGGGCTTGAAAGAGAATGAACCTTTGGTTGTGATCCTTTGGTCCCATAGCCAGACGCAGGAGACATTCTCACAGACATAGATTACCAGCCTAAGAATTCAGGTTGTGAGAACGCCTGTGAGGCACTCTGAGAAGATCATGCAACTATTAGTTTCGAATATAGATGCTGAGAAAGCATACGATTACTGGGTGTTAGGGATTAGGAACTAATTCTATGCATGACCATAGTAGGACCGCAACAAACAAGAGTCTATGGTTGCGACCCACAAATCTCACAACCCAACGAATCCGTAAGTCAATCAGACATAGACACTGGCCTATGCACACTAGTATTTAGATCTACCCCACTTCCACCTACCATCATCGAACAGTTATCCTTACTAGATATAGCAGCTAACAAAGCTAGAGAATTCTGGACTAGGCCATAGAATCGTCCATAGAGTTGACTATATTTACCATCCACCATATGACTTTATCTAGAGACATACACGAAACTATCCAAGGTCATTTTTCGTGTATTCCACAACCCATAGATCGAATCACGCCAGAGCTCGATATTGATTGGAGCCTTCGAGCAATCATCCTCGCTGATCGATCTATCGCACCAATTCAGGTTAGAAGGTCCTTCTTTGCCTTAATTTCACAAATTCCACTAGTGCATATTGAAGACATTAGGTTGCCTAACTAGTTTGTCTGCATCCCATACATATTCCATCCCCACCGGCTATCTCGGCACGACCTCGGGAGGTCGGGTGCGAGGAAGAGTTACTTGTAGATTCCCACGCTTGCATGTCACTTTTCCGTCGTACAAAAACCACTCATGATTTCACAAGAAAAATAAGGCCGATATGGCTACAAGAATACAATTGTGCATACAAAACAAAGGGAAAATCCTGCAAACAAAAGCATACAATGGCAAGAAAGAACAAGTAATGTAACTGACAACCAAGGTAACAAATATATTGTTGATGTGAGTGACATTTTCTTCGCCTTTTATTTATTTATTAGATCTATTTCCATCTCAATATGCGAGTCATCTCACTTAGGTGGGCATGGATATAGGTGTCATATTAGTTATAACATATCCCCTTATGGAATCTGTCATATGTCTAAGTATGTGTCATAGGAGTTGCATTTCCATTTCAGAATGTAACTCCTCTTTTCCATCATGGAGACATCATTATTTGTATGGGATTTAATCATCATTCCCCTATATGTACACCTTCCCTACTTGATCTATCAGCATGGAATTTTGAGCCCTTTTTCTCTTTTTTCATGCACATTTTCTCCATGGTTGAGTTCTTGCTTGAATATTGAAGCTACACCATTCTGTGGTTGAGTACAACTCCTTGATGCATATATATTCCCTCTAGATCTTCGTCCTTTCTCCCTCCACCATGATATCATATCTCAGGGATTGGAATCATGTTTCCCACTTTGGTTTCTTACTACTCACCGCCTCATATTTTCATGTGCAAGCTCTCACTCCTTGATTTGTGCTCTAGTTGCATTTTTCAAGGGTATTATACTTTGTTTTGTGTTGGTGTGTGTTGTGTTCAGGTTCAACAAAAATTCAGAGTTTAAAGGTGTTAGTTTGGTGTTTTAAGAAGGTTATTAGAGCCTTTTAAGGGTCCAACTTGGTTATGGCTCACCGAGATGGGAACTGAGTTGTCCCTAACTCGATTTGCATTGATCACCAATTTGCATTAGAATATCTTTTAACAACTTGCTACTTGAGATTGTAGTTGTTTTTAAACCAGTTACACTGGGTTGGCTTCATTTCTCGTCGGTTTGCATTGATCCTTTGACTCATCGACCATCCACTACTTGTGTTTTATTTTTTCTCTACATCATACACCAGGTCTTGTTGATAGCTTGACTTCCATCTTTACAAGCTCTTGGTTTGTGGTTTGAAAGTTTTTTTCATTGGTCATTACAAGCTGAGTTTTTTCTATTGTGTGGGCATGTTTTGGCTTTTCAATATTTTACATTCTTCCTCATCTCATTACATTGTTCCCTCCTCCTACTACAATATGGGTTGATCACCCTTGCACCACCGGCTTGAGGTTTCCATAAACTGGTACATTGTGTTTGCATGCAACCACAACCTTTTTGTTCCTCGCACTACTCGTGATGAAACAAAATTATGGCTTCCCTATGTGTGCTTGTGTTGGTTAATTATCCTGCAACTCATCTCCCTGTGTTAGCTTCATTAAGAGCTCGTTGTATGTTTAGTTTTTAGTGTTGCGTTCAGGATCACTTCCTTGCTTGCATTTATGGGCTCCTCTTGATGGTCCTCCTTTTTATATGCACTGGCCTCCGGAAATCTCCCATGCTCTAGCCTTGGCTCCCACTCCCTACTCCATGGATCTCACTTGCCTAGCTCAATGGTTACTCCTGATGGTGCCCTGACATTCTAAATGTAATTCTGGTCATTACAATCCTACCCTGTGCTCAACGGTTTCTCACCCAACCCACACGTGGCTCACCTACAGCTCATCGTGGTACCCTACATCCCACTCATTCCCAACTCATGCCTATCCACCTCAGCACTCTATAGCATTGGCACATAACTCAGCTCTACGAGCCACATCGACTTGGAAGAAGGATAACTCTAGCCTACCTACTTGATAGCTCAATGCACCATGACTCGTGTATTCCCTTACATAGCTCAGCGGTCCCTCTTGACACAGCTCAGCCAGACCAAGGACAACTCAGTGGAAACTCACCCTGGCAAGCCAGTGCTCCCAGCTCATGTATTGGAACCTAAATCTCCTGTGCACTCTATGCAAACTAGAGCTCAACTCACCCATATACTCGGCGAGCTATTTCTAGCTCATTTATCCCTACATCAACTCCACGTGGCTTGACATCTCAGCCTCAGCCCATTCCTTGTAGTATTGTTTAGAGGTTAAAACAATTCCCTTTACTGTTTTAAGGTGAAAAACATTCTTTCTCAGCATTGTAATATTTTTTGGTACACTTTGCTTGTTAATGTATGCCCTTCCTACGGGTGTCAAAGACAAAGGGCGAGGTCCAAGGTTAGTAGTAGGCTAATCCCCCCTCATAATCAAAATAAACCCTATTTGAAATTTGATGTCGTTTCTAACAAGTACACATACATCCCTCTTTGCACATGTTTTGGGCACTTTTAATTCCATTTACAAGGCTTATTGGCTTTTTCCATAAATTACAGGAATCATTTTTTGCCATAACTTTTGACCAATTGCTCCGTTTTGAGTGTTTCTTTAGTCAAAATTACATGATTTTTCACATGCTACATGATGGGAATGTTTTTTTTGTAAACACGCTACTTTCTAAAGTTCCATATTCTAGTGGGTTTCATTACACTACTTGTTTGGGCTTGTACTTTCGTACTAAGTTATAAAGTTCCCTTTGGAATCTTTTAGGGGGTTTATCCGCACTTTGTATTTCCATCATTTTGTTGTTATACTCGATTCCAAGAACTATTTGACATGGAAGAAAGGAATCATCAGACCCTGCATTGTGCATGGTTTTCTGCCCTACCTTTATGTTCTCATTCCTCAGTCTCTTGAGCCTCTGTAGAAGGATGAGTGGTTCAGCTGAAATGATGAGGTCTATGACCTTCTCGATCTTACAGTTTCTAGGGATATTCAACATTTTTTCCAACACACTGAGTGCCCATTCACTTCCTAGTCTATTATCTAATAGTTGCATGGTGATACTACTTCACCATCTGAGAGTGACACTTCCCTAGACCACTCTTGTTCTGACATGGATTCTCCCCCTTCTCACATCCTTTCCACTGTTCTGAGTTCCTCTATTCCTATTAATTCCTGGGAGTCCCTTATTGACCATCCACATCAGTACCTTGCCTTTGAGGTGACTCACACTACTTCTACCACTGCAGAGCTCATTTTTTACCATGTCCATGCTTTCATTCACTCTTTGTACTCGTGTTCCATTGGAGACCCTTTCTTTGAGACATATGTGACCATTTCCCCTTGTTCTCCCTCACATCTTGATTTCTCAGTTAAAGACACTCTCCCTACACTTTTTCTTCTATTAAGTTCCACGTTGCTTCACCTTGGCCTTCCAACAGCTCTCCACATTAGTCTTCTCCTGTTACTTCATATGTTGCATTACATGCTCCATTTGAGCCATCACACATCTTGGAGGACCTTTCTATCTCTCACGTTAGGATTGTTTCCCTAGGGACACTTATCACTTCCACCATTTTAGAGATTCTTCACAATCCACCTCTTCTTCTAGATCCCTTTCTAAGGGTCATTGGGCTCCCACCTTCTCTTTGACACGCATACTATCATGACATTACCTTTGTCTCATGTACACTCTTTTACGAAACCTATGTCATCTTCCAATTGTAGATCAAAGTCATATTTCATAGTACTCTAGGCTTCTTCTTCATTCATGGAGTGGGCTGACTTTAATTGTTCCATTTCTATCCTTCCTAAGGACGGGGACTTTGTTTGATGGAAATAGATTCTCTTCAGTCTTGGTTTGGAGGATTACATCATTAACACACTTCTTCGAGGACCTTCTTGTTCTCTCTTCTTTCTCTCCCTACTCTGGAGTATTATTGTACTTGGGTACCTTATCAGGCCATGTTGTTAGGACCCATTTCTTATCCTTCTTCTCCAGTCTTCTTGAGTGAGTTTGTCTCTCTTTTCGGGGGAGTTTTTCGCATTGGTTTTTCTCCTTTCACTCCACTTTTCAAGATTTTATTGTACATGGGTTCCTCATGAAGCTTACTTTCTGGGACCCATTTTAAATTCTTTGTGTTTTTTTTCTGACTTCCCTTTCCTCATCCTAAGTCACGATGAAGGGGGGTGTTGGTGTGAGTGGAATTTTCTTCACCTTTTATTTATTTATTAGGTGTATTGCCACCTCACCAAGTGATTCATCTCACGTAGGTGGGCATGGATCTAGGTGTCATATTAGTTATGACATATTCCCTTACGGAATCTTTCATATGTGTAAGTATGTGTCATAGGATTTACATTCCCCTTTCGAAATGTAATTCCTCTTCTCCATCATGGAGGTATCATTATTTGCATGATATACAACGTAAACACGCAAGAAGACAGTGTAGACCGCAAAAAGTGAGTTACAAACATGGGACACCATTCACGATGTCGTAAGACAACCAAGGCTGACGAAGCCAAAATCAAACAGTGTGCATACAAGACAAAGGGAAAATCCCGTAAACAAGAACATACAAAGAGCAAACAATGACAAGAAATGTAACAGACAACCATGGATGCAAATAGACCTGGATAACATATGTTGCACATGAAGCACCCGTAAGCATGTTAGAAAAATAAAAATTATGTCAAACATGTATAATTTGATAAATTAGTGTGCGATGAAAAAAAATGAAATGATATCACTTGTAATGTACGAAAGTGGATGCCCTCATGAGCCTCTGTGGGACTAGTAATAGGTAATGCACCAAGCACATTCATATTGCATGTAATAAATCTGTATAATTTGCGATCATAACTAAAAAGGAAAGTGAATGTGCATATGTGTATGATAATGATAATGCCATACAAGATATCTATCCAGCATGTGTAATAAGAGTGTACATGTAAAAACATGAGCAAGAAAGAGTAAATGCAACCAAGATATGCAGTATGACATGGATGATACGAAATGGATTGCATTGTGAATGATAGGAGCCGCAGTGCCCCTTGAGTGGATGTGTATGCATGAAATTAGGTTCATTTATATATTCTGCCTCAGCAGTCAATAATTAACCATAAACGAGATTGCTTCATTGGGAAATCGTTTCAAATGTGTTTTAATTAAAAAGATGTGATTGTCAAGGCACAAAGTGTAAAGTGTAGAGTGCTGTAAGTGAATGAGTGAGTTGATTAAACATGTGATTGTGATGAGATACATTTTATATGTATACCCTCAGCAATCGAGTATGGAGCGTGTGACTAGAGTGTGAAAGTAGATGTCAAAAATATATATTGTGAATGTGTAGCGTTGATGCTATGATTGTAAAAGATGTTATTAAGTGTGTAATGTTGCATGTTAAGTATGTAGTATGTAATGTTGAATGTGTGGTAGAAGGTGTCATATGTGTGTTGATTGTGATGAATATGTGTGAGAAGTAGTATGATGTGCAATGTAGTGTGTAATGTGTTGGGTGTGAGGTTCTTGTGTATAGGATGCCCTCAATAGTCAAGTGTGAACCAAGGCACAAGAGTGCGTCATTAGGTAATGACGATACAAGTGTGTGTGAAGATGTAAATGCTAAAATCTACGTGTGAAATGATGTGAATATAAGAAACATGTCGATGCTAGGGGAAATAAGTGTAATGCCCCCCAATTATGTGTTGATTAATGATCTATCTGATAAAATTAAAGCATGAAGGTCCTCTACCCAATTCCTGTGGTGATGAGGCATGTGACTATGCTTTAAGAGTGGTGGCATATGAGATAGACGATGTGCAGATGAATGAAGTCTATATGCATGCAACCAATGAGTATATGGTGGGAACCTATGTGTTAAAAAATGGGGAGGTGATGGAGACCGATTTGAAGTAGAGTGTGGAGGTGATGGGCACCTATGTGGAGTAAAATGAGGTGGTAAAGTATGCCTAGATATATGAGCTATCCTAGTGATGGACCTAGACTGATGTACTAGACTAACAAAGTGATGAGATATTGAAAGTTGTATATGAACAAGTGAGATAGGAGTATATTGTGTCGTAGGTTGGATAGGCCATGGGGCACTAGATGTACTAGGTGATGTAACGGCAACCTAAAGAGGAGGTTGTGACCATGGAGTGTATGGAGGCACACCATTGATATAGATGACTTGATTGTTGTGAATGAACTTGAGACGCAAATGATTCATGGAGATAATAGATTGATACCTGTGAATCCAGTTGAAACCTAAGAGTATGTCACACTCTTTGAATGTTTTTGCTACAAGGAAGGGCACAAGCAAGTAATTGGAATTTTGATGACCCCATATGAATTTTCCATTGGATATGAAATATGTGAAAGCAGATAGCCAATAGCAATAAGAATTGGAATAGAACATGCACTGATAGGACATGATGGGTTAACTTTAGTGTTGTTGATAGGGATGGACCCGATAAAATCACTAATGTGCAAGTGATAAAAAGATAATACAGCATGATAATCATGATTAGAGAAAGAAATAACTAGTGGAGAAATGTTAGTGTGAACAACTAGTAAATTAAGAGCCCCCCATGCAGGAGGAGGTACTATGCGATATGTATGATTAGCCAAGGAGTTGGCCACTTTCTTGTCATGCTTTGGAAGAGGATTATTGAATATTTTTAGCTTATGATTATCATTAACTGTTATAAAGGTCATAGGATCTAGAAGCTCGAGTTTTTTATCGTCGATAAGACCTTGAATGAGATTTTGAAGTTTGAAACAATGCTCTGTAGAATGCCCTATGCATTTATGATAGTCATAATGAAGTTTTTCATCGTAATTACGACCTTTTAGATGATATGGATATAAATTAAGTGGTGGAGGAAGTGTGATAAGACTACACTTGATAAGTTGTGGTAGTAAGATGTGTGCAGTGATATTTAGTTTTGTGTATGTACGCTTAGGCGATTGCCATTGAAGTTCTTTGGTGCTTAAGACAACATTGACAATGACCTTTCCTTTAATTGGTTTAGTCAATGATGGCTCAAATTTTGATTTAATTTGAAAGTGCATAGAAGTTGATGCTTTCTCTTGATATTTTATCTTTTTTATAGATAAGATTTTTGTTTCATGTAGCTTAAGAGTATGACATAGTTGGATAAATAACGAAGATGCCTAGAAGAAAACACTCTCCTAGAGAGGTGGCAATAAACTCTTAATGAATAAATCTTGAATCTCTGAGTCCACAAGCACATTATACATCTTAGCTAGGTTTTTCTTGTATCACGAGACATATTCCATTAGATGTTCATTAGATCCTTATTTGAGTTGTGCAAGCTGAGCGTATGAGATCTTAGATCTGATATTGATAGAAAAATGAGTAAGGAAAGTATTAGCGAGATGTGTGAAAGATGTTATCGAGTGGATAGGTAGGTCATAAAACTGACACATTGCATAATTTTGGAGGCTATGAGGAAATATCTTTGCTAATAAAGTGAGATCATCCATATAATCTAGGCATGCTACATGAAAATATAAAAGATGTTCTTAAGGGTCATCATGGCCTTTGAAAATATGCAATTTAGGAGTGACAAAATTAGGAGGTAGGGTATAAGCAGATATGGTTGGTGAAAAAGGAGTATGAAGTAGAAAAGTGGAATTCAAAGATGGGGATGCACGAAATGTAACCAATTTTAGTTGACGCACTTGATCTTTTACATCCTGATATAGAGAAATGAGATCAAGAAAATTAGAGGATGTGTCAAGTTGTGCATTAGAATCATTATGTTGCATGATAGAAGTAGTAGTAGTGGGAATGGAGGCAAGAAGATGAAGGGGTGAGGCATAGGTCATGGCGGGTGAGGATGAACCAACAATAGGTACTAAACTAGCCTCATAAGACCATTTGACAGAAATCAAAGCATGAAGAATGTGCAAAAGATGGGTTGCATTATAACACAAATCTTGATGGAAGATGGTGAGCTTGTCTAATTGTTCTTGGTCGACATTTGTGTCCTCATCATAGGAATTTTCACTATTAGTTGCTTTGATTGTTTCATGAGGAACTTCTTGAGCATTGCCAAAGGGATTGTCAAGTTTATCCTGTTTACCAAGTTTCTTGTTCCTAATCAAATTAATGCACTAGATACTAAAGAAACTAGCAAACTCAAATATGGTGGAGGGTTTAAGCTACCTCAAATGCGTGATGTGATACGGGAACAAAGTAGAATATGGATTTTTGCTATAAATATGATGAAACCTACAAATAAGACCCACTGAAAGAAAATTTATTAGATAATTTATGTGGGGGTTGCTTGACAAAGTGGACCTAAGAAGTGTTAACTTCCTTGATGGATGTCAACCCCTGTTTGTTAAACAAAATCGATATAAATGCAAATGATAAACTGATAATATGCAGAAACTAAAGGAATTACATAATCTAAAAGTAATTGTGATTGATTTAAATATTGATCTGATTGAAATAAAATGCAAAGTGAATTATACTTGGTCTAGGTCGATGGCAACCTAGGAGAGCATGTCTAGAAAATGAGAGGAATATGCACACCCTACAATATTTGAATGTGATCCGAACACAAAAAAGGCTAATGTATGTTGGATTCAACTTGCATAAGGAATCTAAGGAATCAAAAACAAGGAAAGTGACAGAAAACAAAGATTGAAATGGAGAGATTGGGAATCAATATCCTGGATGATGGCGACTAGGGTGTAGATAGGTTGATTTTAATGTAGCAGATGGACTAGATGGTGATTTTAGCAGACTGGAGAAAACATAGAATATATGCAGAGGCTTGGGGATGGATCTGGAAGTAGAAAACACAATTGCATAGGGTTAATTCAACGGTGATTTGACCTTGACGATGGCGACTCTGGCTGAGTGGAATAATGTCAAAGGTAAAAAGACTAAAAAGGTAACCTACAAGTATATAAACTTAAAGAAAAACCTGATAATAGAGTCATGACTACTGGTAAACCTGCAGAGTGTTAGATTGAAAAAGAAAACAAATTATAGAAATGATATAGATAGCATAGAAAATGATGCAAAACCTCTTGTAGTTGCGTAAATGATCAAAACAAGCTTTGAAGGGATTCAAGTGGATTTTTGGGATGTTTTGGTTTGAAGGTTGATTTCACAGAGTGCAAGAAAATCATTTATGATTCGCGCTTATGTGTTTTTGGAAACAAATGAATCCTGTTTTATAAATTCGATGTTGATCGGGTTGGGTCACCGCAAACTATGGGAAAACTTTCCCTGATGGGGTGATTTTTTTATTTTTATGTGATTTCGAGATTTTAAGGATTGGGCAATTGCTTTAAAGAATTAGGTGAGAAGAGGGTGTTTAGGGATGAGGTGTGAATGACTTGGAAGTAGAGATAGGTTAGAAGGGATGTGATTTTAAAAGTTCGTTAGTGAAAGAGATAGGGTATTAATTAATTAACAGGAATTAATTAATTAAATTCAATAAAGATTAAAAGGGGTGAGATAAATGGGAATTTAATTAAATTAAGGGGATGAATTAAATAAGTATGCACATGTGGACAATGAGGGTATAGATACCAAATTTAGGTGTCTACATTTTTCCCCTTTTGTCGAGTGGTTTGATCTAGCAATCCAAGACATAAAAATGATGAGAGTTAAATGAAGGATAAAAATGAGTTGATGATGAGCTCTCCCTCAAATGGGGGATTGATGATGTCAAGGGGATTGACAATGCATTTGAAAAAAAATTATATGATAAAGGGCGGGTGGGTGAGAATAGACAGGTGAAAGCATAAGCAAGGCAAGATGCCCAAAGAAAAAAGGATCGTAATATCAATAAAACTATGGTGGTGACTCTGATATCACATCGATAGAGGATAATTGTAATCTCAATGGAGATGGACGACAATGTTCTACGGACCCATGAGTGGAGGGAAACCACTACAGTATGGATGCTAGCCAAAGTGACCAATGGGTCAAAGGCAAGTCATCAAAGTATGTGCAACTATATGCGAAAATTATGTGAAATCCTTCATACATGAGGAATCAAGCGGAAAGATATGTTTCGACGAGGGACAAGGATGAAAAGTATGTTGCCCCAATCGGAGCACAAATATGGCTCAAAAGACAAATTGGAAAGATGAGTAATGAAATGGTATGCCCCAAGAAGGGAAGGTATGGCCACACAGGTAAAAAGTTAAAAATATGTCCCAAGAGGGGAAAAGTATGGTTGCGAGGTGGACTTGGAGAAACTTAAAATGAAATAATATGCCCCAAATGGGAATGAGTATGACCACAAGGTAGACTTTGTGCACAAATTGGATAAGATTGTGAAGTTAAATTTCTGAAGGAAAAGTAAGTATGGCCACATAATTGGACCTCGAAATGAGAAGGATAGGATGGAAACAAAATACCCTAAAGGGAGAATATGGATGGCCACAAACGTGGACTTTAAAAAAATTATTCCTATAAGAGGGATAGTTTGAATATCATATTAAAATGTGCTAAGGGAGAAAAATAAATATGGCCATGAATGTGGACTTAAAGAAATGAATGGTTAAGAGAAATGCCCCAAGAGGGAAATAGGTATGGCCCAATGGGACTTAAGATGAGAAAGATAAGATAAGATTAGATGAGGAGTAGGATAAGACGCAACCTTAATGATAGTGACCTATAGGTATGAACGACACTACGTCATATCAAGAAACATGTGAGGAAAATATTCCTCTAGCTGCATTGGAGGTAAAAAAGAGGGGATCCAGGTAACGTAAGGCATATGTGACCAAAATAGATGTTAGCAAGTAACCAACGATAGTTAGTTATATCAAAGATCATACAGGAATGTGGACAAGATGATCTCATACACCTAATGTCGACATGATAAAGGTGTTTGAGATGTAACTTGTATGCAAGAAGAGGTTTCTCCGAAAGTGGTGTTCCCTAAGACTATGCCCCAGCTCTGGGAAGGGGAAAGAGCAAATTGATCAATCCGGGAAGTCTACTAGAAGAAATTTTATCAATGCGGGAAGATTTTTTAGGATGTTAGTAAAATGGAAGGTTGGTCAATGTGGGAAGCCTTCAATGCCATAAAAAAAGAGTAGCCATCATTCGAAGGTATCGCCTACTTTATACATAATATAAATGGTGAGAATAATATATAATAGTCATCCTTCGAGGGATCGATCTATTCTTTTTCTTTTTCTGTTTTGACATTGAATTTGCATGCTTTTGATTTTTTTTGTTTTGCATAAACAACTATCCTTCGAGGGATTAGTCTATTTTTTTATAACTTTGATTTTGATTTGAGCATCCATGAATTTTGATTTCTACATGGGGGAGAGCTGGGAATAGCAAGGTAAACCACCTAGGAGGGGATAATAAGTGTACAAAAAACACCCCTAGACCCTTTGCATAGTTCCAATAGGTGAATAAGAGGGTGATGGATGTACTAATCATAGAGTTCTCACCAAGAATGGAGAACCTACCCATAAGGAATATGTCATGGGTAGATCTGTGGTGCCCATATTTAAGGTCATATCTAGGAAGTGACGGTAGGCCACATAATTCTAAATCATCACAATGAGAGATGGAAGAGGCTGAGATGGAGGAATGATCTAAGGATATGACTAAGGGCACATTGGTAAAAGGAATTGTTATAGAAAAATCATAATACCCCCCGAATGGCCTGAGTTTAAATTGGGCATTCAGAGTGATTTCCAAACATTGAGCTATCCTAAGTGTGGGACCTGTGAAATGGGATAGCTCTCTAGAGAAGGTCGGTTCCTACTCCTAAACTTACCTACCATAAACTACTCCTAATGCAGGAAAAACTACTCACTAACCCTAATCTAATACTTCCAAGGGGACAGGGATAGAAGGATGCATTGAAATTAAAACCTACACTAAGATTGGTGATACACCAAGAAAAGGAATGCCAATCACTCTCTCCTTCTTGCAAAACAGAGAAGGGGTGAATTTTGGGAGGTTATACAAGAGGAAACATAGAAAAAAATTACACCAATGCACTAACCAGAGGATAATCAGCTTTATCTCAAACCCAAATGCAAATATTCATTGTCACATGATAGACACAACCACAAGACCTGCAATGAACAAAGGAATATACATAGATCTTGCAAGCACGATGAGAGGTAAGGAGAAACAAAAAAAACATGAAGGCTAGGAAATTTAACACAAGCATGATTTTATTGCTCCATGAGATTTACATCGTACATTGTTATAGAAAGAGAGGCATGAAGCCATTACAAGGATTTTTGGAAGGCTTGAAGCCTTAGAAGAATAGGGGTGCATGGGAGGAGATACTGACCAACCCTTTGTTTCTTGTAACCCCTTTACATTATATAAAAGAAATTTGAGGAGAGAGGGAGAGAGTAAATCCTAAATCTTACTCTAACCACCTATAAAATCCATCATTACACCTACAAGAGTGATGGACAAGATCGCAAAGCCCATAGCCTTCTATACTTTGCCATGTGGAGAAAGAAAACATGCCCATACTTTCATTGATGATCCTCACCTACCCCCAACACTATTCATTTTTCATGCATTTTTAGAACTTCAGAATCCCCAAAATTCTAAATTTGATGTTTTCATGTTGTATATTGTCTCCTTAGCTTTCCAACGACTAGTTGTTTGCGAGAAACGGACTCCTGATGCTTGAGTTATGACATTTCGGAGTTTCCTAGGCCTACAAATTTTTGGGTTTCAGAAC
Source organism: Taxus chinensis (assembly GCA_019776745.2). NCBI lineage: Eukaryota > Viridiplantae > Streptophyta > Pinopsida > Cupressales > Taxaceae > Taxus > Taxus chinensis. The sequence goes on from CM034146.1 coordinate 732,218,932, forward strand.
CTCCAAAAATCCCATTTTTCTTACTTCTATTGTGAAGGTCCCATTTCCATGATTACGACGACTATGATTTTTTGGGAAACTGATATCCCGGGCTCAAGATATGGTGATTTGAGTGAAAGAGGGTTCTGTTATCCATATTTTGCCCCCAGGAAAAGTATTGGATCAGCCATGACCCCGGATAGAAAGAACCATAGAAAACACGTTTAAATATTGCAAACAAGTCACAGAAGCACGCAACAATGGAGTGGCAGGGCCTGCGAAAGACTAAACGACCCTATGTAAGAAGAAAGAGAAGAAATGACTCTATCAAGTGAATCTGTGTCTTAAATCTATTTAACAGGTTACATGTGGGCTCGGCAATAGAATAGCAAGGTTAGAGAAGGAGGAGCAGTGTCATAGGGAAGCCAAGAGCAAGAAACAGAATAAATGGCGAAGATCCAAAGTCTTCGGGCTCAAAATAGTTCAGAACGATTCCAAAAATCGACTAAGTATGGAGGAGACAGCGGAGAGAGCCACGTGTCGGTACGGCGCTTCTCCAAAGTTGAATCCAAAAAGGGAATCTCAAATGAGCGCTAGGCTTCCACGCGTCCAAAGCCCCAAAAAGTTACACAGCTATTGAAAAAGTCTTCGACTCAGCAGAAGGGGCCAAGTGTTGACTCAACACAATTTCAAAATGGGAGCAAATGGTCAACAGAGGTCAAAGGTGGATAGGGTGGGCCTCAAAAAAGGCTAAGTATAGAAGTACTGGCAGAGACTGCCACATGTCCAAGCAGTGCATCTCCAAGGGTAAATCCAAAAGCGGAGGCTCAAACAAGCGCCAGTTCGCCACGTAGTCCAAGGTCTGAAAAGGTAAGAGGGAGGTCGTTGAAAAGTCCAAAGACCTGCGGAGGCTTCCAAGTGTCAACCTGATGCTCCTTCAAAGGAAAAATTTGATCGGGCTTTTAAGCGAGCGCAGGGCCTCCACGCACCCAGTCTCAAAAGGGGACAGAGTCGGGTTGAATAGTCAGTGCATTGTGACAAGCCAACAGAGAGTGCCAAGTGTCCAAACGGTGCTAATTCTATAGCAGAATTGAAGGGAGGTTTCTAAGCAAGCGCCAGGCTGCCACGTGTCCCCAGTTAGAAATATGCCCCCGCCGAGCAAAGGACTTAGCCAAAAAACATAGAAATTGAGCAGGTCGTGGAAGAAACCATGTTTCAGCCCCTAGCTATTCCAAAAGCAAAATACAGAGACTGCCCTCAGAGATGCACCAGCCCTCCATGTGTCCCATATTAAAAAGGGGCCCATTTTTTGCACTGGTTTTCCCGCTCTTTTGTACGGACCCGATACAAATTTTGAAGGGGCATATCTTTCGACTCGGGGCTCGAAATCCAGAAAATCTAGCACCGTTGGAAAGATCTCAACCTCGTTTATGCCATGGACATCTAAAAATTTAAGTTTGGGGAGGTTAGGTGGGAGAAAAATGGAGAAACATCTTTAGGGCCATTAATGCAGGATCTATTTTGCCCCAACAACCAAATCAGATTCGATCTGATCCGTCGTTTCCTCCTCCTTCGAGTCGTTGAATAAGAAATTGATGTAGTCAAGACAGATTTGGGGGCAGATTTTATGGGAGGCATTAATAGTGGTGGTTGAGCTTCAGATTGTTTTTCCCACTTCTCTCTCTTTCTCCCCTCTGTATTGAATCTATAAAAGCAGGGACAAAACTCATTGTAAAGGGTTGGACATTCTTTTGTTTTTGCAGGCTCCCCTTTCCTTCTGGCAAAGGAATTCGTGGAGTTCAGACCTTCTATTTAAATTACAATACATTTCCTGCCTTTTAGCCGTTTGTAATGTATTGTATCAATCTGCAGAGCAATAAAACACGTTTGTGATTGATTTTAGATCCTTTCTTGTTTCCTTTGCTCTCATCTGGTCTTTCATTATAAATTTGGTTATCTGTGCTTGATTATTGTATGCATTTTGTTGGTTTGTGTCTATCAATAAAATTAATGTTCATTATTCCTTCAGTGCATCACCTTGTAGCTTAGTTTCGATTTCATGTATTCCTTTTATCCATGTCTCCTTGGTAAAACTTAAATTAGGTTTAGGAATAGGTCCTCTACAAGTTTCCACGCATGCACCTAAACAGAGGAATAGGAACCAGCCTTTAATCTAGAGAGTTTTCCCATTTGCAAAGTCCCACACTCTGGGGAAAACTCAATGTTATGCGAATCACACCAAATGACTCTGTCTTAGAAAAGCATATTTGACAACTCATTTGGGGGTGTTGTGATTTTGCACTAACAAGTTCTTATGTTCCTCGGGGTATGTGTTAGGTTTGCATTGGTGAGTTGGGTGTTTAATTTGTTCGTCACATTGACATGGTGGGTTCTCCTTATACCTCCCTTTACCTCGCTAATCTCTCATCGAGCTCCAGGATGCCTTGAAATTCCTCCCCAACTAAAATTCTAACTCCCTCCTTCGTATTGGCTCTGGCAAGCTCGGCCTTCCCATTTATCCTGCCCATTATCTCAAACCCTGAGCTTGTAGTAGCTCGTGCATCACTTCCGAACTTCACACTTTGAGTGATCCTTTTGAATCTTCACGTTTCCTAGTTACATTCCCACCACCTCACTCATGCATTAGGACCTCCTCTTGCACTACCTCGCTAGACCACCCCAAGTAAACTCCATGATGCATTGGATTCGGGCAAATAGTTTATCATCAACCGAATGTATATGTTTCCTTAGCCTCCGAACTTGACTCGTCAGCTTTGTATGAGATAGTGGGTTCTCGTTTTCTCATAGAATCTGCTTCTTGCTTTGATATCACTTCGCCACACGTCACATTTTTCATTGGCGAGCTCCCGAATGCCATTCTCTCCAAGCCTCGTATCATATTGCATTGACTAGTTCCTGTCTTCGTTTTCGAGCTCAAACCTATGCGGCCATCAACCACCTAACCATATTTCTAACTCACCAACTGCTTTGGCACCTTTTCTAACACTCCCACATTTTGGATTTTCAGGCATCTCCATTTCGGAGATTGTGGCAATATTCATTCGAGCTGAGTCTCGAAAGCCCGAAGTCTGAAATTTGGACTTCGGGTTTTTGACTTTTTTGTTTTCAGGCTCATGGCACTATTCACTCGAGCTAGCTTCCAGAAATATCCAAATTTCCGAAATCCTAAACTCTGAAATTCGGAGTTCAGGTTTTTGACCTTTTCCTCATGTTTCATGCGGGTGCCCATATTTCTCTGAACTCGCATTTTTCTGAAACCTGAAAGCTTCCTGTTACGAAATGCTCTGTTGTTCCTCTCGAATGGCTCGTCAACCACCATATGGTCTTCCTGTTCATCCAAACATTTGCAAGCTCTTGGGTGAGCCGATGTCTACATCCTCACCATGCATCAAGTTCAAACCCTTTCGCGTTACAATGACACAACTCACCATGCCGAGTCATTTCTTTGCAATGTAGCTCGTCGCACTCAACCCCCCCAAATGGTCGACTCGCCCGTCGTATCACGGTCTTGACCAAAGCTTCCCTTGCTTACTTTCCTTAATGAGCTACATTGCCGACTCTGCCACAGTTCATGCATTTGGCCGACTTCCCTACCGGTCTTTCCGAATGGAGCCACTTGTCTCATGCTCGATCAAGCTCGAGCATTCCATCCTACCCGGTGCCTTTTCCCCGCATTTCAAGCTCAACTGATCTATTCCTCCATGTTACCGAGCACCTTCTTTTCATGGTTCAATGTCCCCACACAATCTTATGGCCTAACCATTATCGAGCTCTGCTTTGAGCCAGTATTTTACCTCTTCTGCTATAAGCTCATCTTCTATGTCGTTGGCTCATTTTTACCACCATAGTTGAGCTCTTTTCCCACTGTTAATGGGCCCCCCAAGTGATTTCATCAGCTAGGCTCTTAAACCTCCATGGATCGGGTCCCACCAAACCCTACTCATGCCTCTTCGACTTACCAGTTTGGTTAACATGTGGTTCCATCATCAAATCCTTTGGCACATCCTGGAATCTATGAAGTCTCCCCGATTTCAATATTTTTTTTATACTTATCTGCCCTCGATGCTTTCCCAATGCCGAGTTAACTTGGCCTTTCCTAGAATCCTCCACTGAGTTGTATGCCTACGAGCCAACTCGAACCATTGCCGAGCTTGTCACCTTTTCATAGTCTTAATGCAAATCGGCCCGGCCATCACAATATCACCATGCCCCATAACAAGCTTGATGTCGGGCCATTCGTAGATCTTGCCATTTCATTCTAAACCATAATCTTCTCATGTCGGACCACTTCGCATCACCCACCGATGCATTACATTGGTCGATCTTGGGAAGCTCGGCCTTCTTCTCACATGTTTCACCAAGCATTGAGCTTGCCACAACTCACTTGACTTGATGAGTTGACTCGTTGGGCCCTCCTTACATGCATTCTACTATGGCTCATCAAGCCCCTTGTCTAGCTCGCTTTAATGAGTTATCACTTGTAACGCCAACCACCTTGACGAGCTCCCAACATAGCTCGGGCTTGAGCTCGATTCTCAACCATGGGCCTTTATACTCTCATATCTTGGCCAGCTCGCCGAGCTACTCGGCAAGCTCTCTTTTAGCTCGGTGATGCCTAAGGGCCCATTTTTATAATTCTTAGCTCAGACCACTAAATTTGTGATTTTTTGGAACTTTCTCGTGCTAGCGGGCTTGTTTGACCTGTTGTGGGCCCGTCGAAGCTTTTTCTCATTCTTAATAAAATTTGAGCGCTGGCAAGACCAAGTAGAGGAAAAATTCCTCGTTTGACTCTAACACTCCCAAAGTCACCAACGTTGCTCCCGAAACCCTTTTTCTTCCCTGTGAGTCAAGATTTACCTATGTGGGCCACGTTTGGTGATATGGTCCTACCTTCGTCTGTTGTCCATTTTTCTCGAGCATCAAATGGATTGCAGTGCTAACAATAGAAAGGTCACAAGTATAATGTGTTAAGTGGTTCCACTTCCGGTTTACCGTCGAGGGAGGCCAGATGATAGGCTCTCAACCCATACCTATGTGTGATAATGTAAGGTCCAATCCAGTTAGGGGAAAACTTTCCATGTTGACTCATTTCTAGAGTAGTGGTGTTCTGATTTTCTTTGAGGATGAGGTCTTCGAAATTAAAGTTATGTTCCTTGAGGTGCTTACTATAAGCATGTTTAATGCACTCCTGATAAAAATGATGGTGTTCAAGAGCGAAAAGGTAACATTCATCTAGCAACTCAAGTTATTATAAACAAGCTTAGAAATAGTCTTCATCATAGATGAAGTCGTGAAGAGGCATGTGCAAAGATGGAATTTTAAATTCAAGAGGGGGGATGGCTTCAAAACCATAAACAGGAGAGAAGGGAGTAGCACCCGTGGAAGTGTGAATGCCAATGCAATAGGTCCATAGGGTGAAAGGAAGATGGAGATGTCATTTCTAACCTATTTGATCAATAGTCTTAGCGAGGATATTGCACAAAGACTTGTTGGTGGCTTTGGCTTGGCTGTTAGCTTGAGGATAATATGGTTAAGAGAAGCTAAGTTGGATGTTGAATGCATTAGAGATTTTCTTAAGATACTTATTTTTAAATTACTTTTCGTTGTTCATAACAAGTTTGTGGGGAACGGTGAAGTGACATATGATGTGCTAATAGATGAAATTAATGATTGGACCATATTTGGTTGAGGTGAGTGGGATTTATTCCACCCATTTGGTGAAATATTCAGCTACAGTGATGATAGAATGATGTTGATGTGAAGAGAGAGGATTTATAAGACCAATGAGATCAATACCCCATTGTGAAAAGGACCAAAGGTCCTGAGCGGGCTGCAAAGCTTGACTAGTAATGCAAATAAGATTGGAATGTTCCTGACATTTTCCACATTTCTTTATGTACTCACTGGAGTCATGATTGAGGGAAGTCTAGTAATATCCTAGATGAATAACATGTTTAGCAATGGTTAAGCCACTAGAGTGCCACCACAAATACCGTCATAAACTTCTTGGATGGCACGAGACGCTTCATGGGATTTTAGGCATTGAATAAGGACACCATCAAATCCACGCTTATAAAGAATTCTGTTAAGGATGACATAATGGGTAGCGTGCTAAAGAAAATACCACCTAACATTTTTTAATAAGCCAGGGGGAATGATGGATTGGGACAAATAATCCAATATTTGAGAATACCAAAGGTATGATGAACTAGATTCAACAACATTGACTTGGGGTAAGTCGTGAAATGGTTTATCATGACAATGATCAATGACATAAAGCTTGGACTCCTATGTTGTCCAAGGAATAAAAGCTGCAAGGGATGTCATTGTATCATTGAAATGATTGGATGATTGAGGAACAACTTGGATGGCGTACATATCTCTTCTCTTAACCTATTCTATCCACTGTGCCTCCATGGACTGCAAAAATACTGGAAGATCTTCCACCCTAGTATACCATGGTACTGAGCTACCTATACATCTGACAAAGCGAAATCCATTTTTCCGCACAACCGCGCTCTTCACTTTATGCCCTACTAGTTCATATGTACCGTGAGCCCAATTATCGCAAGCAATACGTGTAGTATCAATAATAGATTGAGAATCTTCCCACTACATAATTCCTTCCTTTTATGGATCATTGACCTCTGGGTCCTGAATAGTGTGCATATATATTCAATTTAAGTCCTCCTCACTCAAAGGCTCAACATATGGTGTAGACTTTCCATCAGTTAAAGGGATTATAACTCTTTCCTCCTTGTTTTCAAATCTAAAATAGCCCTTGTTGACCCTTAAGTCAACATTATTTGCATAACACCAAGGGCACCCAAGTAAAGCTCTAAAACTATTTGCTTCCACGATTGCCAGTACCTCAAAATCCCCAGTGAACTTGGCCCCTTGTATTATTATAGACGCATCTTTTAAAACTCCTATGGGAGTGTACTTAGTCCTGTTAGCCATAAATAATACATTAGATGATGGTTGTAATGGGGGTCTCCCAATTTGCACCCATGCATCTAATGTAAGAACATTAACTTTCGCACCTGTATCCATCAAGATGTTGCTTAAAATCCATCCATCCACAACAACATTTAGAGTAATCTCCTTTTCATAATCAATACCATCAGGAGGAAGATTAGCATGAAGGATATGTCGTTCATTCTCAATGCTTGCATGCAGAGTGTTCCCCTTCAACCAATTTCCTAGCAATGGAATAATATTCTCCTGTTGCAGCATCTTACATACCTCTCTGATTTCATCAATATCGGAGGAGACTTTTCCTTCTTCTTTCTTCCATTTCATCATTCTTGCCTTCTCTTTTAAACATTGTATCTCACCTTGAAGATTCCTGAGGACCTCCACGGTCTCTTTATACACTTCCTTCTGATGAGCAAGATCTGGATACCTTGCATGCAAAACCTCCTCCCTAGTAATTGTCATCTTATGTTTCAATGCCTCTTTTGCACGTGCCGCTTCAGCTCGTGTGGTAATATTTACTGTTACTACCTCGATTTTTGGTGTTAACTTGGGCATCCACTGATTTTCCATCACGCGTTGGATCCTAACCATCCTAGCGTGCTTGTTCACATACTTATGTTGTTTACTCATGTGCTCATAGAAGTCTGGGCACTCCTCATATCTATGATTCTTTCCACAGAAAGAACATGTGATATTCTGAGGAAATTCATGCCTATAGTGATCTATAGACCCGCATGTATAACACGTTCCTCGGGGGAACTCACTCCTTCCTCCACCACAGCCTCATCTTCCATATCCACCATGATATTTGTGCCCTCTTCCACGACCTCCTTCAAAATACCCCTCATTCCTGTCATAGTGTGTTTTATTATGATCCCAATCTTGGTGCTCATTCTTACCCTTGTAATTATCTGTTACACTTGTCTGGCGTACCCCAATGTCAATAGCATCATGGATCTGACCAATAAATCTACAATCTTTAGTATCATGGGTCGTGCATCGTTAAATCTTACAATAGCAGGATATGGTCTTCCTTATCGCGTGTTGTAACAAAGGACATTAGATGGCATCATGATTTAAATGAAAGATCTCACAGCCTAACAGCAATGAACGTATGGATCTGCGAGGGCATGTATCCTTGGTGTGACCTTCCACTTCACAATCTGTACACCAAATCCGTGAGTGTGTTTCATGGGCTAAATTTTCTGATAATTTATCTAACTTTTTTTCCATAGCTACGATTTATGCCTCTAAGAATGGGCTAACACCAATTTCAATACTCCCAACTTCCTCAGCACGTAGGGCTACCATCAATGCTTCACACGGATCGTTGTATGTTTTATGTGACAGCGCCCTTCGTAATGGTGTAATCAATCCTCCAACAAACCATTGTGCATGTTGGCTTGCATGAATATCATAAGACATCTTAGATAGAAGTATTTTAAAATGGGCATCATACTCACGCACACTCTTAGTAGATCCTTGTTTGATATCTTTGAGTTCGCTTATACTCTTCTGCCCAAACTCCTAGATATATAATTCTTTGAAGAAAGCATCCTTCAATGATGCATAATCAATGCAAGTTTGATCAAGGTCAAACTTCCTATACCATATGTGTGCACGTCCTTGTAATTTAGTAACAAATTGACTTGCCTTACGCTTAGAATCCATGATACCTTTCACACGTTATAAGATTTAACACATATACACATGTTCAGCAACATATTCTATACATATATACTTCAAGAGACGAAGAGACATCTCCATATAAATATTTTGAGGTTATTGCGGGCCTTGCCCACCCGATCCAGAACCTCCTACCTCAAGAACCACCAAATCCATCGGAACTAGAACCACCTATACCTCCTGATCCCCCACCTAAAGTTGGAATATGACTTGTAGACATACTCCCCTGTGTTCTAACAGTAGTACTATATTGAAGCCCTACAGTCTGTGAAGTAGTTCCAATTCCATAGGTGAATCCAACATTCTGCGTGCTCATATTATGTGCAGATGATGTGCCTGAGAGTGTACCCCTAAAAAACAATAAATTTGTCTTCCCTGCCATCGATGTACTTTCTCTCTGACTTACTCTAGTTCTCTTACTTCCAAAATTTTCTTATTGACTACTTATCATACTAGATACTGGAAAACCAAGCGCAAGGGATATGTCATCAGGTAGGTTCAGATGCATGCCCATGGCCCAAGTCATCTCTATTGGCACCCTTCCTTATGAGGCTGAGGAGGGTTCTCTATCATGCTTTCCTAGATGGGGGAGTTCCTGATTCTCTGGCTTCATGTCTTCTTTGTGAGCTTCAAATCCTTCATGAGCCATATCTCTCCACAAGAACATCCGCTCTGCAACGTAACATTGCTTCTCTATCTCCCTCTCACGCACCTCATCATACTTCAACCACCTTTCTTCCCTCTTCCTGGCCATTGCTAAGTCTACCATCTTTCACCAATCTTGTTATTTCCCCCACACGTGGTGGGGTTTAGCTATCCATGGGTTTGTCTTCTAAATTCAAAGTTACCATCAAGATCTTAATTTCCAGTGGGATTCCTTGTAAATATGTTCCTCTGGGATACCATAAAAATTTGAATTCAGCTACCTCCAGACAAGAATATGTCAGAATTTAATACTTTAGAATATAAATTTTTAAAACACCACAGAACCATGTATCCATAACATGAGTCCAGATCAAATCAGCATCATAAAGGGCTTGGAATTCTTCCTGTGTCTGAACCAACGTGTGATACCTCCAATTTCGTTTAGATGTATATGCAACCAGCCACTCGTACAACTCTACTGGTAAAATAGCAAATAATCTCTCATATAAACTGTTATATAGATTTTGTTCCACCCAGGTGCGTGCATTACTCGGATCCAGTGTTGAACCTTCATGCGTATTCTTCCTCCAGATCGTGTATCCACTCCTCAACACTTGTTAGAGTTAACCAGTAGGTTTTCATCGCGAACCATCCTAGAAACAACTGAAAAAGAGGTCTTGGCAATGGAACCAATGATGCGGCCTAGAATTTACTAGTAACACCCTTGTCGCATTGGCACATCACTCAGCCTAGACTGAGTGCTCACCCTAAGCACGCAAAGGTACGAGGTCCCTCTTTAGGGTTTTTATAGTAGAATGTTAGCATGATGAAGGCTTACAACACATAGATCTATAATTAGCACATCATTATACAGTGTATGATAGATTTAAGTAATAATCATGATTGAATCAATAACATGCAATATTCTAGCATATAATAATAACACTTTAGTTCAGCCAATATCCTCAATATATTAATAATAACAATAACACAGAAGCTTCTTACAACAACATTAATCTAATGCTTATGCATGCATGGATCTAATACAATAATCCACATACATACACATATCTCTGTATATATCTTTATCTGTCATGCACCTACTACTCTCTGCTACAAAGTTTACTACATATATATATATATATATATATATATATATATATATATATATATATATAAGGGTGGGGACTTTCCCCTCTCCACTTCTCCATTCTAATAATAGGTCGCATGATATTAATAGCCATGTGTCGTTTACAATCCTAGCCACACATGCAAGTGTGCTAACAATAGACTTCCACCAGTTAACGAAAGTGGTAATCCTATTCTTAGCTTGCATTCATGCAAAAGAGCTTTGTATCTGATCTCCAGAAATAGACAATGTGTTGCGTGCACGTCTCTGCTTCATTTGTGTTCTCTACACACCATCTTATAAAAATATATCTTCATGCTCGAAAATGGATAAGTCCTTAAAGATGAACTTACCCTCCGCATGTGTGCTCTTCTTATCCGTTCGCACCTTTGAACATGGTTTGTTTTCCCGCGCAAACTCCTTGTGTGATTTCTGTCAAGTTTCTTCTGATCAACAATTATTCATTTTCAACACCCTTACAAATCAACTTTACTTTAAAAACCCTTTCGTTAGATTTTACCTCTATTACTAGATACTTATTAAATTTTTGTATTGCATCCTCTCCAAATTGAATCGCATTTTCTTATTTTTCTTCTTTTCTTCTAAGTGGATTTTAGATTCTTGTCTTTGCTTCTTCTATAGATAGATTTTTCTTCCTCCATATAATTTCTTATGATTCTTTTTTTGTATCCTCATCCTTTCCCAATTTAACTTTTATATATACTAGTGGTCGCTCCGAGGGGAGCAAGTTTACGTCGTGGGGTGGTGTGGTTGTTTTTTTATTGGTGTGCATGTTTTTCTTTTTTGTAGTTGTAGTATGTGCCAATGGAATGTTATATAATATTGGTTGCTTTATTGTGTGTAACGAGTATAGGAGTTTTTTTTCGTTTGTTTGATTTGTAAATAATATGTTTCTGTTGTTTTTTTTCAGTTTTTGAGAAGCAGGTCATGTATACAAAATTTTCTACATCAAGGTCAATTATATGCTCAGGCAACTCTTCCTGTATCTCAACATCCCTATGACAATACACAGATAAATGGTATATATAGAGCATAGAGTTAATATTGTAAGAGAGACTAAATACGTTAATACATTATCACATAAATGAAACAAAAGATTATAATGCTATTAAAGACAATAGGAAATTTTATTTAAACACATAATTATGTTAATATACAGAAAGGATATATATGAAACATAACAATGTAAGTGTATATGTGAAACATAATAATGAAATTAAAGCCCTGCATGAGCCTCAACCGACTTCAAGATGAGCTTGAATGTGGAAAACATCACTTTTTTCTACTTAGAAGAAATCATCACCATTGACATTATAATTGGCACTTTATACATACATACATACATACATACATACATACATACATACATACATACATACATACGTACGTACGTATGTATGTATGTAACGTACGTACGTACGTACGTACGTACGTACGTATGTATGTATGTATGTATGTATGTATGTATGTATATGTATATGTATATGTATATATAAATCACACTAAACTTCACATCGTGAAATATTGTATTACGAATGGAGTATGAACGAGGTGGATTCAACTTTGCATGCATTTCTATGTTTTGTCTCTGAATTCTACGATAACAGTTGCATCCACGCCATTAGTGGGAAGCCATGGCCACTTGGTACCTTTAATTTTCCTATCAAAGGTAAAGTTGAGTCTACTATGGTGTCTTTGTAATGGAGGGGTTGTCAAAAGGTAAAAACACACTATATTGATAGTTTGTTACTCTTTCAATAATAATAATGGAAGTATGTCTTATTTTTCTACAAATATTTTCAATATATTTATTTAGAAAATTTTAATTAAGATTTTTATTTTAGATATTATATATATTAATTATTTTAATAGTTTATGGGAATATTTTTTAGTGACTGGTGATAAGAGACATCAATTCAATTCCATGCATGTGGAGGTTTGAAAAGAAAATCTTTTAGGAATAAAAATTTCACCAAAATAGACAAGATATTATGACTATTCAATTAAATTCTCTTTATCTATGATAAATAAATGAACATGTTATTTAACATTTAAATAACATACAATAACCAAACAAATGTCAAAGTTAATGTTGTAATTAATTGTTTTAATCCACAGACAATACAACCCTCTACCACCCCTATTCCCTTTTTTCATTACGGTTATAGAATGCATACTAACATAACACTATTATCATGTTAAGTATTTAGAAATAATAGCATATCATGTTTTTATCTGTGTATTGAATGAACCTTCCCAAAACTTACTAGAAGATAGCATCACCATGTATTGTTTACACTTTTGCCTGGGAAGGGATAACATAATTTCAATAAGTAAAAAAATACTACATTATTACCGTATTTCACCTTCAATGATAACAATTTACAGAGGGAAAATATTAATGAATGGTTTATGTCCAAATGGAAATTCACCACATAAAGAGGCACTCCCAGATTCACTAACTCACTTACAGTGTCAATACATATTATAAATGACGAAATCTAGTATCAAATGATTCAAATTTTTTATTTCTCTTGCATTATAGATACTTTTGTGCTTCCAGTGAAACAGGGGAAGACTTACTTGCTCAGAATAATCAATGTTGCACTCAATGAAAAACTCTTCTTCGACGTTACAAGACATCACCTCAAATTTGTGGAGGTGGATGCAATGTACAGAACCTTTTAAAACCAAATCTGTGATGATTTCCCCTGGACAAATCAAAAATGTTTTGTTACATGCAAATAAAAATTCTGGCAGGTATTTCATGGCATCTCGTCCCTTCATGGATGCGCCTATTCCAATTGACAATAGAACCCATACTGCAATCTTGCAATATTTCTCTACAGTAAATTTTTCTTCTTTTTATTCTAATATTATCACCATCCCTCAAATCCCATCCCCAAATGACACCTCATTTGTCATGAATTTTAGCAAATCCATCACAAGATTGAAGTCTACAGAATTTACACAAATAATGTGACTACATTTAATTCTACTGGGGTACTCAAATCTGATAAAATCCTTAAACTATATTTGAGGGTTACAATTAATTTCAATGAGTGTTTCAAATTGTTTCCTCAATCATCGGGTATTTGATTATTAGCTTCTCTCAACAACATTGACATAAACAGGTAAATTTTATCCGGCATATTACAAAGTGATCAGTAGAATATTTTATCTTCCATGTTAAACATGTATCATCGGGTATATTAGACAGTCAACACCAAGCATTTTTATCCAAGTTTTGGGAAGTGTAATATCAAGATAGTTTATGCAGCTAAAAAAATGCATTTGATTAGCAGTACAAGCTTCGTTTGCACTTCTGCAATCTCCAAGAAGATGATATTTAAAGTTTAAAGCTTGAAATATGAAATAATATGTAAATGCTCAAAAACAAATCCAAAACAAGTATACTCATCAATTACGAAGAAGATCATATTCCCAATTATTCATATTGTGTATCTAGGAGTGGATCAACACCAAAAAAAAGGAATTACAAGGGTCTTAGGGGATTTTCCAATAATGGAGAGAAGTATACCTCTCTATTATAGTTAGGGGTGAACATCCATTTTTGTTTATTGTACCTATACTGTAGAAACATGTACAAATAGTCATCTAAATTCATCCTTGTGTAAAATAACTTGTCCACCCAAAGGAATCCTCCTAGTCTCAGTACCTTGTCCTAGTCAAAGACTATATGAATGAGATCCAATGTATTATCAAATAAGAGCCTATTCTTATTAAAGGGTGCTTTTAGATTGATAGAAGCAGAAATAATTCTCACATTGTATGCTTTCATCTTGGTAGTAGACATGTCAGTCCGAACACTAAAATATAGTTTGAAATAACAATATGTTGGCTTGACTCTAATGTTTGGGTGCATAGGTGTTTGACAGGAGAAAAAAAGTTACATCCTTTTGATTGTACAAGTAAAAGAGAAGAGTTGTTGTAAATAATAATTCCCACATGATGATAAAATATTGTTGGCATGCTGTTATAAGAGGCATTCATGTTATTGAACCAATTGTTTCTGTTACACTATAATAAGAGTGTTTAAAATGAAAATTTAACAGAATGCAAACAAAAAGTGCAGCTAGTGATAAAACCTTAAGTAAATGAAGTATCTTTACAAATATGTATTTACCTTTTATTAAAAACTCTTACATTTCATTTTATCAACAAGAAAAGGTAACTGGGATTGGGAGAGGTTGTATTTGTAAGCTATTTTTATCTTCAATGTGGCTGTAATTTTAACATTTTGCCATTTAAAACTCAAAAAAAGATGAGGGAATTAAAAAGTATGGGGTGTGTACATTAGGGGTGTACCAGATTTATTTTTGGGGTGTTTTTTGTTATTATGGGGAGGTGGTGGATTTATAAAACTCTATGTAGAATTTTTCCCTAAGAATGTGGATGGTGTCTTCGCTGGCAATGGATGCTTGTTGTAGTGCATTCTGTGCTTGTTATAGTGCTTATTATGTATGCAGCATTGCAGAGATTGCGGTGTTGTCTACAATTGTGGATTCCGTGCATTTTTTTTTGACACATTCAGATAGCAACTGTTGTATGTGGGTACAATTTGTTGTAATTCGGGTTGTTAGGGTGTCGAATGTGGTTGTCATGTTTAAAGTACCTGCAAAGGGGGAGGGTACACAATGTGTTAGAAACATAATTTGAGGAGGTTGTAAGATTGAATTTTAAAATGTTCATTCAAACTCTAAAGTTCTCTAATGTTAACAGTCTTTGAGTTCTAGATAAAATGGGTAGTGGAAAATGTAAATATGGGGATTAATTACAATTTAACACATTAATACTGAAAAAATTCTAGTGTAGTTTTAATGTTGTAAGAAATAGGAAATAATTTACATAGTTATACTTGGAACTATGCAAAAGTAGAAATCATGTGGAAATGTTTTTTACAAATTATGGGTGAGAGACTATTTTCTTGTAAACTACGTGGATTACTAAACCTTGTAGGAAATACATCCAAAAAAGGCAAAAACTTTTATTTATGGTTGTACTTGAAAGGTTCAATATGTAAAGGGTTTGAGAGAAAAGCATAAGTATAACATGTATAAGATGGAATGTTTTTGCATCTGAGGCACTGTTTCCATTAGAGTGTTGTCTCTAGGACCCTTTTAGAAGGTACGAAGTGAACGCCTTATCTATGAATTTTTGAAACATGTCGTTGTAAGATTTTTCTTTCATTTTCTTCTGTGCAGTTTTGACAGCTATAATTGTTTGTTGCAGGGTTTGTTGTGCCGCTTCAATTTTATTTTGTGTGGAATACATCTTTATAATGGTACCTTCATCCACAGGTGCAGACGTTCGGTAGTGAGTGTCTACATATTCACATAGCAGGAATTCCAGAAGGTTGGCATTAGTATTTGTGCGGGCAGCTAGTGTGTCAAAGTTGTCATCCATTTGAAAGTTCCCTAGAAGTGGAATTTAAATGTTAGTAAGAAAAAAAATTAGTGATTACCATAAATACAGTTATATTTTTTTAGCTAAAGAAAAAAAGTAGACAGTAAATCAATATGTGGATCCTAGTTGTAGTTGGTCAAAAAACAAGTTAAGTTTAGATGGAGTATTGTATCGACTTCATAGTAGGTGGATTCCTTGGTAGGTACGTATCTATGTTGTGATCAGAGATAGGACGTGTTATAAGTATGCTTCTACTTTTAACCAGAGTGCAACATGCTTTTCTTCCTGTAGATGCTTGTAACGAGTGTATGAGAATGCTGGGAAAATGTGAAGATCGGTTAGGGCTCGAACTCGGGACAAGGCTGTGAAGGTCATGCTTTTTTGTTCTCTGTGGCCAATGTCGATGCTAGCTTTATCAAGAGTCAGTCCTTGGGCTTTATGAATAGTTAGGGACCATGCCATTTTCAACTGTAACTGTTGGCAGTTACTTCTTGTTATGGGGGGGTTGGTATGTACGTAGGATGGAACAAGTCCTAGGATGGACCTTTGTAGATTAGGAAGTTGACAATGATGTACAAAGGCAAGTTTGGGGGTGTGCTTGCTTTCTCGTACAACATAGTAAGAATATGTCCTTGTGCACCATTAACAAGGTTGGTTTGGACCCAAATATTTGTTGTCAACATTGCTTGTTCACCTTCACAAAGCAATAGGTTGGTCTCTAATTGTGTGTTTCTACTTTTCCTTGTGTCCGCTTGGCGTATTGATTCAGCTATAGCTATAGTGATTGGTGTGTTAAGGGCTCATGTTCTGTACTTATTATGTATGGTTACTAATGTGTTTGTAGCATAAACGTGCGTTGCGGTTTGGAAAGTTACTTTTTCTGCAGGGTTGATATTTGTAGGAGTTTGCAACATTAGTAGATTCCAATCATGCTCTGTAGCAAGGTCATTTTTGACATTTAGTAGTAGACTCCATAAACTGTGGTGGGAAGGGGTTGTGCCTTATTGGAGGAAGTTAACAGTAAGCGTGATTGTATTCCTGAAAAGTGACCATAACATATGGCCATAGGTACCTAGAATGTACAAGGGTGTATCTTTAATTGGAGGTAATTGGGAAAGGTCTCCGACCAGAATAAGAGAATGGCCTCCAAAAACTTTGCATTTACAGGTGGGAAATGCTTTATGTAGGCATTTATTTATGTTTCCCAACAGTTTTGGGCCAATAAAACTCATTCCATAGATTAGTATTTATTCCACATCTACCATGGCTTGCTGAAATGTAACGAGAGTTTGGCTTCGAAGAGGGGTAACTTCAAATATTGGTATGTGTAGCCCAGTGTGTATTATTGTGCCAGAAATGTTGAATGTTGCAAGTCCTGTTGGAGTTAGGAGGAGTAAGCGGGTGTCATGGAGGTTGTTGTGTAAGTGGATTGTCCTTGAAATTTCCCAGATCAAATGTGATTTACTAGTGCCAGTTGTTCCTTGTATTATCATGTACAACAGGGAAATCTGTGGTTGTTCATTCACATGGGTTAAGATTCTCTGTAATGCATCTTGTTGTTCAGGTGATAAGGTGCAACCATCTATAGCAGGAAGGAAAAATGGTGTAGCTATTTTGATGGTTGAGCGAGAAATGTCTATGGAATATACCCCCATTTCATGTAAGTGGTTACTAGTAGTAGCTTGTGCCCAAGTGTGTGAAATATCAAAATCATGCTTCCCAAGTATGCCTAGGTCACTGATGTTGACAACCCCTGTAGGATACAAGCTTGAAAACACCTCCCATTCATCCATCTTAGTTGTGGTGGTCACATTGCGGTCACTCTCAAAGCTAGTGGTTGGGCTGCTAACTATTTGGTAGGGGGTTAGCCGATGTGCGTGCCATGCCTGGTACATTGGAGAGAATGCAACCCACTAAAGCTGGAGTGTTTCTGGGGACGTGCCAATTTTAGATGGAATAAAACATAAATATTTGTACAAGAGGAGCTCCGTGAAGCAAAAAGTGTTGTATGAAGGTGAGCCAATAGCAGGAGTGGCTATTATTCAGGGAAAAACTCTAACGACAACATGTTTTTGTTGTGCTTTCTATGGCTTCCCTTCCCTACGCTTATCATAGGCCCATGACCAAGTGGCTTATATTAAGCAGTAGTTGTCTAGGGTAAGAGGTCATGTTATGCAGGCATCTATAAATGGTGTTGTAGAATTTCTGCTATAATGGGGCTGTGAAATTTTCCTGTAGATGGTTTTACCCACGGATAGCGTCACAAACACTCGGATGCATACGGTAAGTGGAAATTTTATCAGTATGTGGCAAGTTTATTGTGCGCCTATATCCCGGTTAGCAATTATTACTGAATGGAGCTTGTTGTATGTTGTGCTCACATTTTTTTTAGGTTATTTAGTTGATGAGATTCTGACAAGCATATGGTGGTATGTTTCCAACGTGTGCTCAGCTTTGGATGCATATTTTTCTATGTATTTCAAAACAACATGACGTGAAACCACGGGATGGCAGTCAATGTTGGCCCGTCAGGAAATTAGCATATCTTTGTTGTGGATATTTACCTTGTCATCGTTTTGAGCTGGAGTATAAACTACATGTCCTTGTACGTCTAGGTATAATGTTAATACAACTTTTATTGGCCATGGGCATTTTTACCTTCATTGTAATTGGTTTCCTTTCCTCCATAAGCATTTAGTTGTAGTACATTTGGTATGGTGTTGAACCGGTTAACTAAAGCTATATAGTCATTTTCGTTAGGTGCAAGCAGTATTTCTGATGAATGAAGCAAACTTGGATCATCTGTTTTTGTATGGGGCATGTGGGAAGAATCTTGAAAGCTTTAAAGGGGGTTTCAAGTTGTGACCTAGTTTTCGAAGAATGATTTTGTAACTTGTACATTTTTGGGGTTCACCCAGTCTAGTGTGTCCATATTTGGAGTGTCAGGGAGCCATATGAAACCATGAATATGTATGGAGCCTCTGTGTTGCAATTCGAACCTAGTATAGTAAGTGTTAGTATGAAACATGTCGGGAAAAAGATCCCACAATATTTTTAACCTAATATTTAAAAGATACATAAGGTTACCTGTACCAGAAGTCTTTTGTGTGTAGATGTTTTTCCAAGATTTCTTCACGGAATATGGAAAACCTCACAACCGTGTATGTTGCTGTCAAGTGCGGATATGAAATGATGTTATGATTTCTCCATTTTTGGGCAGCAGAAGGGGTGGAGGGGAGTTCTTGGCATGAGGCAGTGTAAGTCTAGCCATTTAGTATCAACAGTGCTGAGGGTGAAAAAGAAGGTTGGTGTTCCTAGTTAGCAAATCATGTCAGTAACCTCGTTTTTGCATTGTTTCCAAAAAGAACAGGTGCCTCTTAGGTGGGAAGCAAACCGCATCAGGTGGTTGGCTATTTTTTCATCCAGCAAGGTTCTAACAATGTGTGGAGGTGTTCTATTACTGTGGCCATGTAGTCTTCGATCTGTTGTTTTTAAAAATAGCAAAAGTGGCCTGGCTTCTATGGCACATCATAAGATTAAGCAAAAAATATCAGAACCAAGGATGGATTCCAAATCGGTAGTCATGGTAACGTATCAAATGAAGAGCATATTCATGCATTTCGATCTCTAAGGTGCGGGCTTGCTGAAACATAGTTGAGCCCAATGGGAATGAGTTGGGAAGGCCATTGAGAATAACCCATTTGTTTTATATCCATTTATGGGATTTGAACTAATTTGGGGCCATTCAATTGATGATGGGTATGGGTTTGACATGGGTAGTGCATAGGCCCTAATTTGGGAAACCTATGTATCAATAGGGGGAGGCTTGCAACAAATGATGTTACAAGGGTTAGGTCAAATGGTGTGGGTTCAGTCTCATGTGTTTTAGTTGGTGGGGGGATTTACAAATTATGTTTCTCAAGTATATGGGGTAGGCTATTAAATATGTTAGTTACAGGTATTGGTAAAGTTGAGAGAGCGGCTTCATCTATGATGATGTCGCTGTAGTATGGATCATGCTGCATTTTGTAGGCAAGTGAATTTCGGATATGGGCTCTGCTAATAAAACACTCATAAGATTTTCCTTCCATGCCTAATATGTTGAGGATTAAAATGTCTAGGGTTTCAAGGTGGCGGGGTAAGAACCGTAGTATGGATGTAATGTCTGGGGGGAAGCTAATGGTGTGCCCAATGTACATGTATTGGCCTCCACGGGCATGGGTGACTTGTAATACGGGGGCTACTCTAGCAATCAACATTTCCTCTACTTGGGTTAAAGTTGATAGCTCTATGGGTTTGGGGCTAGGGTCCATATTATTCCATGAGGAGAAGTGATGGAATTTTTTTCATAAGAGCACCTACGAAAACTAATTCCATCTGGGGTGAGTCTTGATTGCATTCCTGGGTACCGTTCCTTACAAATAGAACAAGCTTCACAAGGAAGAAGGAATTATAAGTGGGCTCAAAATGTGTGTTGAATGGTGTTAAAAGGTGGCAGAGTGCAGTTTTCGTATAAGGGGGCAAGTTGGGATAAGGCAATAAATTTTGGTTGTTGTTTGTTGTGGCGGGATGTGTTCAGGGTGTCTTTGTGAACAGCATAAGTTTGGAGGAGCTTTGCATTTATAGCTTGCTTATTTTCATTGTAGTGCAAGAGGCGCTGAGCATTATCCATGTTTGATGTGTTAAGGTAATACCTACAATGTCAAAACATGGATGTTAGATCTTGTTAGGTATTTTACATTTTTTGTAATTATAATTCTAACAGTAATAACTGGTATAAGTTTTTTTTGGTGTAGGTTATTTTAAAAAAGACAAAATAGGAAAGAGAAATAATTTTTAAACCTTATCCCTACGATTAGGTGTTAGATGATTTTTTGTAAACTTTCTTTTATCGATGGTGTTAATTACAATAAAACTAAATAGGGTGCTAAGTTGTGTTATAAATTGGCGGGGCAGTTCTTGAAACCAAACACTGACATGAAACTACCTGCAAATTTAGATTTGCAACAAAATATTTACAAATGTTATTATGGCTAATTTTTAGTGTCTGAATAGATATTTAGGTTGGATGCCTTTATGTATGTGCATATGTTGTTAGTAAGTTGTTAGATGGATAACTACAATTTATGACATACAAATATGTTTGTTTTTAGTTTTTTTTGAATTGAAAGAAAATTTTCCTAAGCTTACGCTAAGCATGATGTAAGTATGGTTTTAAGAATTTGGGTTTTTTTTGTAACAAACGAAGGTCACAATACATTGGACATATGTTAATGATTTGACTTTGTTAGGTTTGCTAGTAGTTTTTACCCAAGGGGATTACATTTTGTTGTGTTATATAATTCGAAATTATTGTTTTTTTGTTGCAACTTATAATTCTTAGTATTTTAGTTTGGGTTTAGAAGGGGTAATTTACAGTTGTTTGCATTTTGTGTAATTAAAAAATGTAATCGGTGTTTGTTTTTTTAAAACATGTGCATAATTGTTTAGATGAATGTATTGGAACAAGCAACAATCAAATGTATCTAAAATGACATGTAAAACAAAAGGTGTTGGCTTGTACAAAAAAACTTTTCTTTATAGATATGGACATCATATTACAATCGAGTGTAGTGTTCTTAAACAGATGTAGCTATACGTAATATTTACAATTGTTGTTTTTTCATTATGTGCCCTCCAAAAATGTAGCTACCAGCTCTGCATGATCTACGTCCTATTCAGTGGTAGTCATGTTGTGTATTGTACAAGAGAATTGTGCCTTGCCCTTATAGGTAGATGGAGACACAAATAAAATGAACCTGTACGTATGAAACAATACCTTTTTAATAATGTTCCATAAGTCATTTGTACTCCTTGTTTGCTCTTTAAGAGCATTAACAGATACACCTAGCAGTGGTAATGCTACATCATCAAAAGTCGTTTCCCATATAGTCCCAGTTTGGTCTTCCACCATCATGTGAAGTGCATACCTATAATCACATGTAGTTGTGGGCAAGTTGCATTTAGTACAAAGCCACGTAGAGTCTTAACTTGAATTAATTTTTTTCCGACATTGTATTATTATTAACAATCTTTGAACAAGACTGGTTTGTTAACAATACTTTTCCATGTTGAGAAGTATAATAGTTGCAATGGTAGCAATTTGCTGGTTAACATTGGGGGTGCTACAAGCATGAATATCAACAATTTTCTGTCTCGACAGGTGCTTGTGTAGTGAGTGGAACTGTGCTAGTAGATGCTTATGCTATGGTTAACCAAATTTGTAGTGCTTTTATTTCTGGTATTGCCGGGTGTTAGAGACAACTGGGTACAAGGCGCAAACATTAGTGTTCTCCCTCTAAAATATGTAGCTTTAGCTTTTCGAACAGCTAGTACTGGCATTTCAATTGTAGGTTGACCATGTTTTGGTTGTAAAATTCTATGTCCACCACATCACATAGCACTCCCCATAGAGTGATGGTTATGTAATATCCATTGTGGTCCTTTCTAGTGATTGTAGAACGATTGTGTGCTACTGCCATATGTTCAAGTGGTTATAGAAATATCAGAGCAAGAAGTTACCGTGCACCTATCACATCCATTGTGGTTCCGAGAGCAATTTGTTGGATTACACTGATTGGTATGAAGTGGAAAGCAATATTCGCTATGATTATAGCAGGTTCTTTACATATCTCAAAAATATAATCCATTCCTAATATGATTTCCCATGGGCTGTTGGAATCCCTGTAGCCTACCTTCACATATTTGAGAGTCCACTTAGAGATTGTGTAAATTTTTCCTTCTTGGATTTTTACATGGTTAAAATCTGTAGTTTTTCCAAATCATGTAACATTTATGTCATCACCAAGAGTGTCAATTACATTGAAATTGAGAATCTGGCCTTCTCCTTTTGCATTGTTGTAGTCATGTATTTCTCCTTTGTGAATAAATATTTCTTCAAATATACATGCCATATGATATGGATGTAGTTTGTTAATAGTTGTTGGCATGCCAAGTGCTTTTCCTCGAGCGGTATTTGCCATTTTTGACAGGGCCTAGCACTTTTAGGTTTACACTACCAAAAGTGTGTAAGAGATGTGTAAGTTATACAGCAGTGAAAAGTTTAATGAGAATGTACACAATAGTTTAAATGAAAATAGCTGCTTAAAATGAGAGCAATAATGTAGGGGGGATATATAATAATGAGTGGTAACTGGGTTTACCTAGAATTAACAAAAAAAAACCATCTAGGCACAATTCAATCAGAAAGTCAAGTCTTATACTATGTACTCGGCCTCAACACACAGGGCCAGTCTGTCAAACAATTAGCTTGGCTTGTGTATGCTTACACAATTTACATACAAGGGCTAACTATTTTTGGAATTCTAGCCTACATGTCGAGTTAGCTGAAGGAAAAACATGATCCAATCAATAAGTGGCTAAATGCGAGTGGTAGTTGTAAAGCCTTTTTGAGCTGGGTTCTTTAAATTTTGTAACTTATTCTCTTCAGTCAAACATCTATGCAGATGTGGGTAGGTGGGTTAAGGTTGAATTTGTTTGGACTAGTTTTTTCTATCTATTATGAGTGTTTTGTTTTTCCTTAGCTATATATTTGAGGGAATTGTTCCTATTGATAGGCTTAATTTTTTATGGATGGCTATGCCCTTCCTTAAGAATGTGTAAAACATATGTATTGTTTATTTATGGTTCATATTTTCCTGTTTACTTATTACATGTTCGAAAACTAAAAAATATTCTACTACCTTCTTCACCCTAGACATTTTCTCCAGCTCTACATAGGTCTCTTATGCATGTGGGTGTGATCTTTCACCTAAACAAAAAGCATGCACCATTTTATGAGCTTTTATCTATCCTTTATCAATATCCTATTATTTGAACCTCACCCCACATGCACACTTCTACATAGATGTTTGACTGGACAATATAAGTTGCAACATTTTCATCATCTAACTCCTAAAAAATAATCGTTGTAAATACTAATGACCGCATATGTTTTATGTTCTCTTAAACAACTAAGCAAACACATCCAGAAAACCACCTCAGGTGTAATTTGCACATTGATGATATAGTGTAAAGTTTTGTAAATATATCCCATGAGGTTCCATGAGACATCTCTTCAAAGAATTTTGTCAAACAATTGACTTTCCTTGGGTATGCTTCTACAATTTCCATACATGGACCAACTATTTCTTGAATTCTAGCCTACACATCGAAACAGTTGATGATTAAACATGAGCCAATCAGCGAGTAGAAGATTCAAGAGGAAATTAAAACCCTAAGGTGTTATCATGCAGTGTTGGCTTGTTGAAATCTTTGTTGTTTATTTATGGTTTAGAATAGATGTGTGCTTGCACCCAATCCCCCAATGTAAAGAGTTTGTCGTTAGATAGAACAGGAATACTTTGACTTCCCCATTTACTTATTACAATAAAAACATTATAGATACAAGAAGATAGAGTGGACTGTACCTTCCACTCACTCCACTACGTTCACTTTAAATACAACTATTGAGACGGTAATCAATGGTTTTTAGTTTTCATCACTGTTCTGATTTTTCAATAAATGTGCTTCTATCTCCCTCTCTCTAATCCATAAATTATATGTGTAATGTATCTAGGTCCTTAAAAGAAACCTAACTTATTCTTGACTTATCTTTGGTAGTGTTAGTACAAAATCACAGCACCCCTAGATGTTTCTCTGATCTGCAGCTTGATAATGGGCATCTAGTATGATTTGCATAACATTGGATCCTCTCTCAAGTAGAGGTGATACACCAAAAAAGGAAACAAGCCATTCTGTTGACGGAGAAAGAAAAAAGAGAAAATGGAGATGAGGGAGGTTAGACAAAAGTGACACAGGCCCAGATATTCAAATCTACCATTAAAATCCATGAAACACAACATCTTCCACCTGCAAGTGTGAAATACATGCACAGAAAAACAAAACTAGAAAGGAGAGGCACGGGGAAACAACAAAACCATGCAAAGGGTTGAAGAACGCCACAAAAACACGTTTTATTGCTCTAAAATGTGCACAGACCATTACATTTTTGGAAAAGAGGCACAAATGCATTTTCCAGGCATAGGAGAAGGTTCGCTGCTCAAAAATGGCATCGAGAAACAAATTTTGACAGAGTTTCTCTATGCCCAGAATGTCTCTTCCTGTCAAAATGACAAGTTTTTAATATATATCGATGAAAGCCAGAGAGAAAGAAGAAAAGGGGGGAAAATTGGATTCGAAAGCTCAACCACCAACAACATCATTAAATTTGATCCCCAAAATTCAAGGGTGCCTCTGCAAATCCATTTTCCAAGGTATTCGACCATGCTGGAGAGAGAAATGGGTGCCATACACATTAAATTTTGGTGGTTGGATGTCTATGTTCTGCATTTTTTCCCATGCCTGGGAATTTTCTTCATTTTTCTCCCACCAGACCCCACCAAAATTCAAAATTGAAGCTTCCATGGTGTAGAGGGTGTCAACAGATATTTCCAACGGTACCAAATTCGATGAATTTTGACCTGTTGAATCAAGAGATATGCCCATTTGAAGTTCTGCAACCAAAATTAGGGCAAAATGGCAAAAATCGGGCTCACAGGCTCAAATTTTTCCTTTTCCCTTTTTCAAAAATTTACAAAATTCTCAAAAACCTTCACGAGGCCCACAGCTCCATCGTAACATGTGGCACCTTCTGATTGGATGCGGAGGCGTGGTTCAAAGTTTTCCTTTAGCTTTTTTGACAAAAGATCCAAAATTCTAAACCTACCTTCAGCTGGCCCGCCTTTTCGATGGCCACGTGTCATGTTCTAATTGGCCACGGGGGTCATGGCTCAATTCATGCCTTTAAATTTTTTGCCAAAAATGGCAAAATTTCCTTAAGTTCCTCCGCATCCCTGCCTCCCCACGATGACATGTCACCTTCTGATTGGTTGCAGAGCCTTAACCATTTTTCTTTCATCTTCCTTCGCAGGCCTGTGGGCCGATTTTTTACCTTAATTTTTTAGCCCAAAAAATGCTAAGTGCCAAAAATTTTCCCTCTTCGGCCCCGTAAGTCCATTTTTTCCCTTGGCCACGTGGCATCTCCTGAAATGGTTGGGTCCAAAAATTTCTTTCCTTCTGCAGGCTCGCGGGTAAAATGGACCTTAACTTTTTTAGCCAAAAGAGGCTAAATGCTGAAGTTCTCTCGCACAGCCCCGTCAGTCCGCCCTTGGAAACTTGGGAAAATTTCCCTTGTAGCCCTGCAAGCCACACCTTTTGGAAAAAATTCCTTGAAGCAAAACTTGGCATTTTGGGAGAAAATCTTCCCCAAGGCCCGCATGAACTAGATTTTTGGGCAAAAAATCCTTCTAAGGCCCGTTGCCTGCCCATAACTTTCAAAATACAAGGAGTTAGAAGGACTTATTTACCTTTCTGGAAAGGGAAGAAATTTCCCATCTGATGAAGCTATTTTCAGAAACCCTTGAGTACTTAAAATATGCAAAAAATCCAAAGTTGAAGCACAAGAAGGGGGAAAAGTGGGTTACTTGACCAAAAATAAGGGTGAGCTTATTTTGGTCAACAATTTGGAGACTCACAGGGGTCATCTGCCTGCTAGATGAAATGATCAGCTACCTTGAAGCATCCATTGGGCATGGAGTCATGAGTGATAGCCTGATACTGATATGAACTTTGAAAACTTATCCCTGAACCACTTGGAAACCCACTAAAACTGAAACTGATCTTCATCAAATGCCAAGTCCAATGCATTGTGCAAGAGCAACAAAACAACACCACACAAACTATGTACAAAACTAAAAATCATACATGCTCCAAGTGGAACATGCAGAGTGTGAAAAGCACTTCTTCTACTGAAAGAAAACCTACCTACTCTACTCTAACTAGAAGCAAAGGTGAGCTAAACAAACCCTGCAACTAGTTGTGCAAAATAGCTTCCTTTCTTCAAAATAGGAAGCCATGTATATGATTTGGCACTTGAATATGGATCTTAGTATGAGTGAAAAACTTGGCAAGAGGCCAATCCTCCACCCAAATCATCAAGGTGTCAACTCCTGAAAACAAATTAAATACCTCTTTTATTTGCTTTGTATTTTGATTGAAGAGGTTATTGGCATCCTCATGCTGAATCCTAGTTTTGGCTTCTCCCTTGCTCCAATGAAGCTCATCCTCATGCTTAGAAGAAACATGGATGTGGTTCTTTGAAATCTTCTCCAAAAATGGAGACTTTACAGAATTTCTGGATGATGGTGTGGAAAGTATCCTCTTGAAACCTCTTTTTCTTCCTCTTCCATGAAGGGAAATTTATATCTTTAACCCTTGTTCAAGAGGGTCCTTGAATGTTCCCCTTCATGGCAGTAGGTTCTTGTTGTTGAAGGATGAATGATGGAAAAAATGTTGTGATTTCCATGGGCTCTTCTCCATCAAAACATTCTTCTAAGTCTGATAGGAAATCAAACTCTTCAATGTCCTGTTGTAAACAAAGTCTCTCCCTCTTGTATGGTGACCTTCAAATCAGCATCCTTTTCACCATGTGGAGCTTCATCTTCAAACATGAATCTTGTCAGCTTGGGAACTCATCCAAAAATCAGATTTTTGGAGAGATGAAGTGGGAGAGAAATCTGCAACTTCTTGTCCAACTAGAATTGCATGTGTTCTTCTTCAACCTCCTCCAAAAAATCTTCAATAATGGTTCCTTCATCAAGTGTTCAACTTCTGATCTGCTCATCTTCAATGGGAATGGAGCTGGTTGTTCTTCCTCACCATGTGTTTCCCCTCATCCTCAAACATGAAGTTTGAAAGATCAAACTCTTCTTCAACATTAGAGCTCGAAGGGGATGAAGTAGAAGGAAGAACTGAAGGTTCTTCTATGGCCTGCTCTGTATTTGAAGCCTATGGAATTGTATTGTTCTCCTCCATATCCCTCGAATGCACTCCTCCTCTTTTGGATTTGGAGCTGCTTCTTCTTCCCTTGCTTGGGCTGATTGTGTAGCTTGATTTGGATCAAAATTTTCTTCAAATAGAGTGCCAACATGGACACTATACTCAGAACAAACAGTTGCTGGTCTTCTTCTTCCATTGTTGCTATAAAATCAGCCTTAGCCACCACTGGCTCTTCAACTTCCACCTCCTCCTTGAAGGATTAACCATCAAGGGGATCTTTGTAATCCCAAATTTGAGAGCCAATCTCACCAAACTTTTGATTTTTTCTTCTCTGTTTGGCTCTTCTTCTTGCTTCTTGTTCTCCTTGACTGGCTTTTTGATTGTTTTCTTCCCAACATGGATTTGGGAAAGTAGGAGGAGGGATGGGTTGGGTTTCAACCGGATTTTGCAATTGTTTGTGGTGGAGGGGAAGGTATTGTTTTTGGCTCTTGTGGAGGGGAATTGGATTTGGAAGGGAAAAGGGAAGAGAAACTTAGATGAGATGGAAGATTAGGAGATGGAGAAATGGAATCAACATTTGGGATAACAGGTAATGGACTTGAAAATTGACCCTGCTGAAATGATATTGATTGAGAAGGAGGAAAAGAAAACAAGGAGCTGGTGGCTGACTTACCCATTGACAAGGTTGTCTAACACTTTTCTCATATGCCTCTATTCCCTCAGTCCACTTTGCAAGTAATGGAAGCATTTCAATCATGAAGTCCAGCTTCTCCTGAGGGCTGTAATGTCTTGGAAAAGGGCCTTCCCATGGACAAGGTGCCCTGCAACCAATTCTGAAAGCTTTCATTTGAGTTGTAGCCCTGGATTGCACCATGTTAGCCTCCATTTTTTTGGATCTTCTCCAGCAGATCTACATTCTCCACATAGTTGTTATCATTATATGCATACCCTTGCTCTTGATATGTTTCATAGCCAAACTAGTTTTGGCATTGTTCATATGGGTAGCATATTATTTTGAATCTGATCATAATGCTGATCTAGAGGATTTGAGAAGTACGTTGGAGGTGGAATGCATTTTGTTGCTGCTGTAAATGTGAATTCCATGATGGAAATGAAGTCATGATTGCACAACTTCATGGGATGGAAGAAAATGAAAGATGTGGAAAGAAAGATGAATGAAAAAGGATGAAAATGAATGGAAAGAAGGTCTGTAACTTCAGAGATGGGTTGTTGACCAGATGGAGTCACCAGATGTGCTTGCATGTGCCTCCAAAGGCTGAATCTTTAACAGGAACACACCAACCTGCTAAAAAATGAAGTGAAAGACCTCTTGGTCCCACCAGGCCAAAACTTGACACTCTTGAAATTATTGGTGTGCCTTCCAAAAATACTGTTAGTGAAAAATCACAGCACCCCTGAATGGCTCTCAGATCTGCATGGCTTGAAAATGGCATTCGGGTGTGATTTGCATAACATTGGAAATGATCATCTCTCCTAAAGTTGTGGGACCTATGAACTTGAGATGATCCTCCAGAGAAAGCTGGTTCTTTTTCCTAAACTACCTGCCACAAGCTACTCCAGTGCAGGAAAAACTAAATCTAAACCTAATCTAACATTCCAAGGGACCAGGGAGAGAGAAAATGTAGAAAATGAAAGCCTACACTAAAGCGGTGATACACCAGAAAAGGAAAGCGAGCCATTCTGTTGAGGGAGAAATAAAACAGAGAAAATGGAGATGAGGGAGGTCAGACAGAAGTGACACGACCCAGATCTTCAAATCTGCCATTAAACTCCATGAAACACAACATCTTCCACCTGCAAGTGTGAAATACATGCACAGAAAAAAAAACTGGAAAGGAGAGGCACGGGGGAAACAACAAAACCATGCAAAGGGTTGAAGAATGCCACAAAAACATGTTTTATTGCTCTAAAATGTGCACAGACCATTACATTTTGGAAAAGAGGCACAAATGCATTTTCCAGGTGTAGGAGAAGGTTCGCTTCTCGAAAATGGCATCGAGAAACAAATTTTAACAGAGTTTCTCTATGCCCAGAATGTCTCTTCCTGTCAAAATGACAAGTTTTACAATATATATCGATGAAAGCCAGAGAGAAAGAAGAAAGGGGGGAAAATTGGATTTGAAATCTCAACCACCGACAAAACATCATTAAATTTGATCCCCAAAAGTCAAGGGTGCCTCTACAAATCCATTTTCAAAGGTATTCAACCATGCTGGAGAAGAAATGGGTGCCATACCACATTAAATTTTGGTGGTTGGATGTTTGTCCTACATTTTTTTCCTGTGCTGAAATTTTCTTCATTTTTCTCCCACCAAACCCCACCAAAATTAAAAATTGAAGCTTCCTTGGTGAAGAGGGCATTGACCAGATTTCCAACAGTACCAAATTTGATGAATTTCAACAACTGAATCGAGAGATATGGCCATTTGAAGTTTTGCAATTAAAATTAGGGCACAAATGGTGAAAATCGGGCTCACGGCCTCAAAATTTCATTTTTTCCCTTTTTCACAAGATATGCAAAAATCTCAAAAATATGGCCTCCAAGCCCATTCAGCAACTCTGTTGTAACACATGGCACCTTTTTATTGGATGCAAAGGCCCAGTTCAAAGTTCATTCCTTTAGATTTTTTGACAAAAAAGCCAAAATTCTAAAATACCTGTTCTGGCCCGTCTTCATGCCGATTGGACACGTTTCATGTTCTGATTGGCCATTAGGGGCAGAAACTCAATTCATGCGCCATTTGAAAATTTTGGCCAAAATTGGCCAAAATTTCACAATTTTTTCTGCATCCCCGACTCCTTCCAATGACATGTCCTTCTAATTGATTGCAGAGCCTTAACCATTTTTTCCTTCATCTTCATTCATGGGCCTAAGTCCATTTTTTACTTTAATTTTTAGCCCAAAAAAGGCTAAGTGCCAAAAATTTTCCCCTTGGCTCTGTAAGTTCTATTTTTTTCTTTTGGCCACGTGGCATCTCCTGATTGGCTAGGGCCAAAAATTTCCTTCTCTGCGGGCTTGTGGGTATAGTAATTAACTTTATATTTTTTAACCAAAAGAGGCAAATGCCGAAGTTCTCTCGCACAGCCCCACCAGTCCGCCCTTGGAAACTTGGGAAAATTTTCCATTTCAGGCCCAAAAGTCCACATTTTTGCAGAAAATTTCCCCAAGGTCCGCAAAACTTGTAAATTTGGGCAAAATTTCGCTTGTAGCCCCGCAAAACTGGATTATTGGGAAAAAAAGCCTTCTAAGGCCCGTCGGCCCATAACTTTCAAAATACAAGGAGTTAGAAGGAATTATTTACCTTTCTGGGAAAGGGGAAGAAATTTCCCATCTGATGAATCTAATTTTAGAAACCCTTGAGTACTTTAAGTATGCACAAAAATCAAGTTGAAGTACAAGAAGGGGGAAAGGTGGGTTACTTGACCAAAGCAAAGTGTCAAGTAAATCCTAAATAGAGAAGATGATAATTCTATGTATCACAAGAATTGCACATAAGCATGAGAAAAAAAAAACAAACTTTTGGCAGATAAAACAGAGTGCATTGGGCACCAAACATAAGGGAGTGAAAATAAGCTCCAAGGAAAAGCTACAATCTAGATTATAAGGATTGGGCTAACACAACAGGATGTAAACCCTAGACAGACAGGAGGTCAGTTCCATGTATTACAAGCATTACACATGACCCAGCCCAAAGAAAAATTAAATTACAGGAAAACAATTGAATAAAAAACGTTCAAAGTACAGTTACTCCTGGTCATCATGTATGCTAAATGAGTTATGTATATAAGACCCTCCTCATCTGCTATCATTTCATCAATATTCATCTTAATGCCTTATCGCGCATAGTTTTCTCCAGAAGCTTGTATATTGAACAATATTGGTTGTGCACGCTTTAAAAAAATTTAAAAACTATAAATTCAAAAAACAATTGCGGCCAAAACATGTTTCTACAGAAACGAGCATTCGCCATTGAGAAAAATCCTAAAAAGTGCAGAAGTTCAAATTGCAAAACATATTCTCCAACTCTACATAGGTATCTTGTACATGTGGGTGTGATCTTTCACCTACACAAAAACCATGCACCATTTTATGACCTTTTATCTATCCTTTATTAATTTGCTATTATTTGAACCTCACCGCACATGCACACTTCTGTTTTATGTGCTCTTCAACGACTAAGAAAACACATCCAGAAAACCACTTCAAGTTTAATTGGCACATTGATGATACAGTTTACAATTTGCTAAATATAGCCCATGAGGTTCCATGAGACAACATGTCTTCGAAGCATTTTTTCAAACAATCTGTATTGTTTATTTATGGTTCTGCTACCTTCATCACTCAAGACATTTTCTCGAACTTTACATAGGTCTCTTTTGCATGTGGGTGTGGTCTTTGACCTACACAAAAATCATGCACCATTTTATGACCTTGTACCTATCCTTTATCAATCTCCTATTATTTGAACCTCACCCCACCACATGCCCACTTGTTTATAGATGTTTGATAGGAGAACATAAGTTGCAGCATTTACATTAGCCAACTCGAAAAAAAATAATTGTTGTAAATAATAATGACCGCATATGTTTTATGTGCTCTTCAATGACCAAGCAAACATATCCAAAAAACCACCTCAGGCTTAATTGGCACATTCAGCGAGTTCAACATTCAAGAGGAAACTCAACCCCTAAAGCGTTATGATGCAGTGTTGACTTGCCCAAATTTGTATTGTTTATTTATGGTTCAACACAGATGTGTACTTGTACCCAAACCCCCCCAATTTAAAGAGTTCGTCTCTAGATGGAAAAAGAATACTTTTACTTTCTCGTTTATTGGCTATTTTGTTAAAACAATTTGATAAATAAACTCGCCATTTGAAAATGAAATTGCACATCCATTTCTACGAAACAACATTTGTTTTTCAAATATATGCCAGTTTCTTAATAAAATGTTTGGAATATTCTAATCAAATTTAAGTATTTTTAGATTCTTACCAGAATAAACAAATTGAGAAATCCATATTCAAAAGGACTAAGTACACTTCTAAAATCATGTGCTTCCTTAGGATTTTCCCTACTTTCAACTATAGTTGAATAGTTTTAGGGTGGCAAAGAATGTCGCAAGGGAAAACACCTTTGTAGCAAAAACCCACATGACCAAAAGAAAAAACTGTAGAAAATTTCAAAAAAAAAAATTATAGTTATGTCAACAAATAACTAAAATATGTGATGGCACTTGTACGTGCAACAAGAAGAAATAACACAAGGGAAAATGCATCGATGGGATGGGAAAGTACAACCAGTAGAAATAGCACGAGGAAGTGAAAATAAGCTCCAATAAAAGAGTCCAGCTAGCAAGAGTTGGGCTGATGCAAAGCAAAGCAAGTAAATCCTAAACAGAGAAGACGATAATTCTATGTATCACAAGAATTGCACATAAGCATGAGAAAAAAAAACAAACTTTTGGCATATAAAACAGAGTGCATTGGGCACCAAGCATAAGGGAGTGAAAATAAGCTCCAAGTAAAAGCTACAATCTAGATTATAAGGATTGGGCTAACAGAACAGGCTGTAAATCCTAGACAGACAGGAAGTCAGTTCCATGTATTACAAGCATTACACATGACCCAGCCCAAAGAAAAATTAAATTACAGGAAAACAATTGAATAAAAAACGTTCAAAGTACAGTTACTCCTGGTCATCATGTATGCTAAATGAGTTATGTATATAAGACCCTCCTCATCTGCTATCATTTCATCAATATTCATCTTAATGCCTTATCGCGCATAGTTTTCTCCAGAAGCTTGTATATTGAACAATATTGGTTGTGCACGCTTTAAAAAAATTTAAAAACTATAAATTCAAAAAACAATTGCGGCCAAAACATGTTTCTACAGAAACGAGCATTCGCCATTGGAGAAAAAGCCTAAAAAGTGCAGAAGTTCAAATTGCAAAACATATTCTCCAACTCTACATAGGTATCTTGTACATGTGGGTGTGATCTTTCACCTACACAAAAACCATGCACCATTTTATGACCTTTTATCTATCCTTTATCAATTTGCTATTATTTGAACCTCACCGCACATGCACACTTCGGTTTTATGTGCTCTTCAACGACTAAGAAAACACATCCAGAAAACCACCTCAAGTTTAATTGGCACATTGATGATACAGTTTACAATTTGCTAAATATAGCCCATGAGGTTCCATGAGATAACATGTCTTCGAAGCATTTTTTCAAACAATTGACCTAACAACGCCAACCATGAAAGCAGAACAGGAAGCAGCAACGTCTAGAAAGGAAAACAGATGCTGGGTAAACAAAAGATAACCCAAACCGAAACTTGGCATCCGCAGACACCTACAAGGAGGTGCACATTCCTTTTATGGGGACTGGGCGAGAGGTGGCTGCACCATGACAGACAGGTCGAAAATAAAAAATGACACCTAATTTATCACTACAGGTCTGGCACGGTGTACGTTATTATAGTGTCAGTCTTTTTTTCTCAAATTGCTTCACATGGCATTACCAATAATCTCTACAAGAACATTTTCGTCTTTCAACTTTTAACATTTAGCAACATACAATTTTGTCCTCTTTGAATTCAAATTTCACTTTAATGTCAAAATTATATATTTAATATCTAAATTTCTATCTTTAAAGTGAGATATAACTCTACGTAACGAATAAGATTCTTAAATATAAGGTGGACTTTAATTTTAGAGCCTAACTTGGATTTTTTAATTTTCAAGCGTGAGTGAATAGTGCATCTAGATTGAGCTCATGTTTCATGAACTTGAAGGAAATTGAATAATTTAAATAAATTTTAAACAATATACCGCAGCAAAACACCGCTGTCATAGACCACAACACACGCCTCAGCAAAGACAGGCAGGTGAAGCAGGAGGGCAGGGGAAGCAGGATCCGCAATGACAAGCACCTCAACCTCCTCTGCGTCGTCGTTGGAGACTAAGTGCATCACAGCCACGCCGACAAGCTCCTCAACCTCCTCTGCATTGTCATTGGAGACCAAGTGCACCATAGCCACGCCTCCAGCTTAAATATTTGCTACCTTATCTTTATATGTTTTTTTATGCCTCCTATAAATATCCTTGTCAACTTACCGCATTTCTTATTATTCTTACTTGGCTCCTTCCTTTTAATTTCCATCATTATCATCCTCCATTTTTGTGTTAGTAATTTCTTTTGTTGATTCCTTTCAATGGTCCACGGGGCATGCCTTATATCTCTTATACATAAATTTACATACAAAATTATGTCTCAAACAATTGAGAAATTCAACTTTTGACATTTAACACCATGCAACTTTATCCTCTTCCAATTCAAATTTCACTTTAATATCAAAATTAGATTTTGGAAAGTATATATTTAATATCTATATTTCTATCTTTAAAGTGAGACATAACTCTACATAACGAATAAGATTCTTAAATATAAGGTGGACTTTAATTTTAGAGCCTAACTTGGATTTTTTAATTTTCAAGCGTGAGTGAATAGAACATCTAGATTGAGCTCGTGTTTCATGAACTTGAAGGAAATTGAATAATTTAAATAAATTTTAAACAATATACCGTTTCAATGTCAAAATAAACATAATTAAAAAAATGCAAAAGCTGCATGTAAAATTTTATATTCTTATAATAATAAATTATTATTTTTAAAACTAACTATAAAGCTTGGCTATTACCATTCCAATAAAACCTCAAAATAGAAATTAGTTATAAATAGTAAAAGCTTAAATGATTTATAAAGAGCTTTACATAATTTTTAAATAGTTCATAAATGCTTAGAGTAAGCTTCAATAATGATTACAGTGCGCTAATAATACTATTGTTCATAAATGCTTAGAGTAAGCTTCAATAATGATTACAGTTCATAGTGGTTATCTGTGTTTACAGGACATATTGAAGAGAGACAAAGGCGAAGTAGAAATGGACAAAGATTACTCAGAATTACCAGCGCATATACTAAAAGAATTTTACTTTCTCTTTCAATAGATTCGCTTATTAATTGTAGCTGTGTATGCAAAGAACGGAAGTCATTAATTTGCACAGCCAGAGTAGTAAGTATAATCTGCAGAAACATGCCTTGGGCGTTTCTTGAGCATTCAGATTTTAATTCCATTCTATGCATAAATTCGCATTATATACTCTACTATTCTCTTATCACAATGTCAGGAAGAATTATCCCAAAGTCTCACAACATTCTACCATGTTGTTTCCCTTCCCAAGATGTTAAAAAAGACTACAAGGGATCTGCAGCAGGTGTAATTTTAGTAGAAACACACTGCGGTCACAAATGGAAAGGCGAACATGTCACACGACAAAATGTGTATTTGTGGAACCTTCTCAGGCAGGGTGACGTGTCTGAACTCCCTTATTTCTTGGTAGAATATTACTATTATGATTCTATGGCGATTGGAATCGTGTGCGGTGAAGAACCAAATACCTACACAGTTAGGAAAAATAACTGTTATGAATAACTTAAATTAGAATTTTGAGGTGCATGGAGTTTTAAATCAGTTTCTTACTTGCTCTACACTAAATTAAAAAATATAAAAAATTAAATGTTGTTCCTTTGTTATAATAGATGAAGTAGAATATTTTACATCTGTTTTCAATGGATTCTGGTTTTGAAAAGATTTTATTTCAATTTAGCCATGTGTTGATTGATTCCAAAGCAGCAAGGCAGATCTTTTGAGATATAAATACATTACTTGGGTTCTTCTCACTTTCACTAAAAGGTTTCCGTGGAATTGGTTGCATGTCTGATGATCGTCGGAATATGTAATTTCACCCACCTATATATTTATTATTGTCTTCCATTTACAAATTTGAGATTATCTAATTATAATTATATTTAATATTGTAAACCTTAATT
Source organism: Taxus chinensis (assembly GCA_019776745.2). Lineage (NCBI taxonomy): Eukaryota > Viridiplantae > Streptophyta > Pinopsida > Cupressales > Taxaceae > Taxus > Taxus chinensis. Next base: position 732,255,621 of record CM034146.1, read on the forward strand.
GTAAGGAGTATATCATGTAAAATCCTTATCCATTGTTCACATTTAATGTTTTTAGCTATTTTTGTGTAGCTTGTATGAAGAAGCTAAAACTTAGGAGAACCTTAAGAACCTATATAAATAAGATGTTATTGTAAGTATTTTTATGCCGAAGGTGTTCCCCCTATGGTAGAAGACCTCCGGACGTTTCTACAACGATGTTAAATTTGACGTCTTGATAGTTGTTTGGACGTTTTTCAAACTGATTAAATTCGACGGGCTTTTACCTATTTTTTATGATTTGCATTACTTATAAGCTACCGCATGTATAGCCTTATTTCTGTGTTGTAGAAACAAGTACAGTGAATTGGGCATTCCTCGGGGTTCTCTGCAAATTTTCAGCTACCGAGAACTCGAACACGCAACCGACAACTTCAATGTGAAAAGAGAATTATGTGGCAGAGGGTTTGCTTCTGTGTATCTGGGTAAACTCTGGGACGAACGATTAGCTGCAGTGAAAAAAAATTCCATGACAATTCCAAAAGGGTCCAACAATTTTCCAATGAAATAGAAATTCTCTCTTCCTTAAACCATCCTAACCTTGTTCATTTAATTGGGTATTGCCAATATCGCAGAGAGTTGCTTCTGGTTTATGAATATGCTTCGAATGGGACTTTAGCAGACCATCTGCAGGGAGAAACTAAAGCAGCAAAAAAATTGAAATGGGAAACCCGCCTAAATATAGCCCTAGAAACTGCTCAAGCCTTGGCATATCTTCATTTCTCCATAAAACCCCCAATTTTACACAGAGATGTGAAGTCCTCCAATATCCTGTTAGACTAGAATTTCAGAGCCAAAGTGGCAGATTTTAGGCTTTCCAGGTTGGTGCCTCTAGAAGTTTCTCATATTTCAACAGGCCCTCAGGGTACCCCTGGTTATGTTGACCCTGATTATCATAATTGCTACAGGCTTACTGACAAAAGCGATGTGTACAGCTTTGGGGTGGTTTTATCTGAGCTGATTTCTGCGAAGCAGGCCGTGGATATAACCAAGAATAACAGGGACATTGGGCTTGCTAATTTAGTTGTATCTAAGATTCAGTGTGGGGTTTTGGAGGAGCTTGTGGATCCAAATTTGGAGATTGATGTTAAGCCTGTGGTGAAGGACATGGTTTTCAGGGTTGCTGAATTGGCTTTCAGGTGCCTTGCTACTGAAAAAGATGACAGACATAATATGATGGAAGTGGTTGCTCAGTTTCAGGAAATTAAACAGTTTGGATATGGTGGGTGGTGCTGAAAAAGGTCTGAATTCATATAATTATTTGATGGTGTCCAAGAGAAAATTATTGAGTTAAGTGCATGCTGGTTCGCCCACTTCTGTTCAGGAAAAATGAAGGAGCACAAGCACTACACCAGACAACAGTGAAAATGGGTTTGTGTGATCTTCAATTGATATAAGATTTGAGCCACATACCCAATTTTCAGTTTAGATGTTCATCCTAGATTGAGTTGTGTGTATGTCGGTTCGAATAGATTCTTGGCATCCTCGAAGGGAGACAGTGCCAATCCATCCATTGCTACCTCCATGGATTCCATTGTTGGGGCAGGTATGTAGCTTTTATATGACAGAATTCGTTATAAGTAAATTTATTCCCTTTGAAAACTTTATTTTGTGCTGATCTGTGTGAGCAGCTAATGGTTTGTTTTATTGTACCTAAATTGATGGCAGTATTACAGGATTTCACAATCAACCCACACCAGAGCTAGATCAATTTACTGGGTTATAGCTGTACTGACGCGCGACAAGAGCTGTACTGACGCGCGACAAGAGCTGTACTGACGCGCGACAAGAGCTGTACTGACGCGCGACAAGAGCTGTACTGACGCGCGACAAGAGCTGTACTGACGCGCGACAAGAGCTGTACTGACGCGCGACAAGAGCTGTACTGACGCGCGACAAGAGCTGTACTGACGCGCGACAAGAGCTGTACTGACGCGCGACAAGAGCTGTACTGACGCGCGACAAGAGCTGTACTGACGCGCGACAAGAGCTGTACTGACGCGCGACAAGAGCTGTACTGACGCGCGACAAGAGCTGTACTGACGCGCGACAAGAGCTGTACTGACGCGCGACAAGAGCTGTACTGACGCGCGACAAGAGCTGTACTGACGCGCGACAAGAGCTGTACTGACGCGCGACAAGAGCTGTACTGACGCGCGACAAGAGCTGTACTGACGCGCGACAAGAGCTGTACTGACGCGCGACAAGAGCTGTACTGACGCGCTAGGATGTATGATTCGCGTGAATAATTCCATGGGTGTGCCTCAATTAAGTTTGAAGGAAGTTATTGAGGTAATGCACAAGAACATGATATACAAATTTTTCTAAAAGTGGATCACACATATGAATGTTCTTTAGGTTTATGGCGTTGGAACTGTTTGTGTGTATCTGGACTCTGCAAAACAACAGGTGCTTGCATGATCTGGAGACAGATGGACCAGTGCATCATTGGAGCAACTGGTTCAGATGCACCATATTCAAACTCGAGTACACAATCCATAGTTACCAAATACGGTAAAATCTTATAGATTTTCCGTATTTTTCCATTTGTTCAATTCAACTGTACATAAAAATTCATATTTTCAGGGTAAAATATTAAAATGTAAGATCTGGAAAATTTATGTTATTTATTAATTATTTTAAAACCATAAATATTTAAATTATGAACATCTCTAAGATTTATACGCGCGACAAGAGCTGTACTGACGCGCGACAAGAGCTGTACTGACGCGCGACAAGAGCTGTACTGACGCGCGACAAGAGCTGTACTGACGCGCGACAAGAGCTGTACTGACGCGCGACAAGAGCTGTACTGACGCGCGACAAGAGCTGTACTGACGCGCGACAAGAGCTGTACTGACGCGCGACAAGAGCTGTACTGACGCGCGACAAGAGCTGTACTGACGCGCGACAAGAGCTGTACTGACGCGCGACAAGAGCTGTACTGACGCGCGACAAGAGCTGTACTGACGCGCGACAAGAGCTGTACTGACGCGCGACAAGAGCTGTACTGACGCGCGACAAGAGCTGTACTGACGCGCGACAAGAGCTGTACTGACGCGCGACAAGAGCTGTACTGACGCGCGACAAGAGCTGTACTGACGCGCGACAAGAGCTGTACTGACGCGCGACAAGAGCTGTACTGACGCGCGACAAGAGCTGTACTGACGCGCGACAAGAGCTGTACTGACGCGCGACAAGAGCTGTACTGACGCGCGACAAGAGCTGTACTGACGCGCGACAAGAGCTGTACTGACGCGCGACAAGAGCTGTACTGACGCGCGACAAGAGCTGTACTGACGCGCGACAAGAGCTGTACTGACGCGCGACAAGAGCTGTACTGACGCGCGACAAGAGCTGTACTGACGCGCGACAAGAGCTGTACTGACGCGCGACAAGAGCTGTACTGACGCGCGACAAGAGCTGTACTGACGCGCGACAAGAGCTGTACTGACGCGCGACAAGAGCTGTACTGACGCGCGACAAGAGCTGTACTGACGCGCGACAAGAGCTGTACTGACGCGCGACAAGAGCTGTACTGACGCGCGACAAGAGCTGTACTGACGCGCGACAAGAGCTGTACTGACGCGCGACAAGAGCTGTACTGACGCGCGACAAGAGCTGTACTGACGCGCGACAAGAGCTGTACTGACGCGCGACAAGAGCTGTACTGACGCGCGACACGAGCTGTACTGACGCGCGACAAGAGCTGTACTGACGCGCGAAAAAGGTGTTCTGACGCACGACAAAGGAAGTGTTGATGCACGACTTGGGCAAAGAAGTGACGCGCGACAGAGGAAGTGTTGACGCACGAAAGAGGAAGTGTTGACGTGTGACATTATATTAAGACAGTGGACACGCGACCTCAGACAGTGGACGCGCGACAAGACCTCAAACTGGACAGAGTCGCTACTTGGTTCTTTTGCTGACGCAGGACTCTTTTCAGAATAATGGAAGGTGCCAGCTCAAAGAACACGAATAACCTAAAAGTAAGTAAGAAATCTCAGAAATCACTCTTCAAGTATTTTGGAAACTCTGCGGATACAGATATTGTAAATATCAATCATATAGATGCCACCACAGAGAATCAGAATACTGACTGTGTGGAAGGTATTATTGAGGTGGACATGCATTATGCACAGTATCAAAGTCAAACAAATGAAACCTACGATAATATGCCAGATCTTGAAGATATTGTTCCCGTTGGGGTGCAACCAGAAGTGCAGCTAGATATCACAGATACAAACACTCAGCAAAATGGAAGACAGAAATCAAAATCAAACTCCGGTCCAAGAAAGAGGAAACCAGGTGATTGTGATATTGCTCAAAATTCTACTCAAAAAAGTAAAGCATTGAAAACGAACAAGAATATGTGGACCATTGGCAAGACATACAAGTTTGATTGGGCAGCTAAATTTCTGTTTATTGAACCTGTACAATCATCTAATTCTGAAGAAATCTCATCTGAATGTACATGTAAAATATGTACGTGGAAATTGGGAAAGCAACAAAAAATGCAACTGAAACTGGACACTATAGAAAAACATTGTGGAAAACAATATTTAACTGTAACAGGGGCGGATGGCCAGAAAATCAAAACACATAGGTGGAAAACTGAAAAAGAATGCATGCATGTTAGATACGCAGCGAAATATGAGGCAGAGCAGAAAAAACACAGACATCTGTTGGAAAAGGGAGGAACGATCACATCGCATATTGGTAAGATGAAAGAAACAAATCTACATGCAAAATTCATACAATTCTCTACTCTTTTCAAATACTTAAAAAAGGAAGAGCGATTTTAGATTTCCTCGATTTCAAAGTTTTGTATCAATTTAACGGAATGCTGAATGTACCTCAGTCTCATTGGTCTGAGAGTAGTGGATGGGAAATGGCAAAATGCCTCTCAATGATAGAGAAGGAAGATTTGAAAGAGAATGTAAAAAAAGAAAACTTTATCTATCTTTCAATTGATGAAGTGACAGCAGTCGACAACACCACATGGGTATGTATCCACATCTATACTTTAGAAAATCATATAAGGACACCTCATCTGTTGGGTGTTATGAAAATGGTTGAAAACTGCAATGCCGAAAACCTATATAAAATAGTTGTTTCTCATTTGAAAGATGTTGCTGGTATGACTGATTATGAAATTGCTACGAAGTTGGTATGCGTTGGAGCAGATGGTGCATCTATCATGCAGGGTCACCGAACAGGGCTCTGTGTTAGATTAAAAACAACAGTGGCCCCATATATGCTACCAATTCACTGTATTGCTCACAGAATGAATTTAGCGTATAAAATGGTAAGCAACCACGAAAATGTTGCTAAATTAGAAGACCTTATAAGAGAACTTCATGCCTATATGTCAAGCAGTCCAAAGCATTTTCTCGAGTTCAAAAAAATTGCAATTGGAATTACAGATGGCAAAAAACTTCTGAAGGATGTGGAGACTAGATGGATCTCTTTGTATGAACCTGCATGCAGAGTTCGTGAGGAGTATCTGTCATTGGTTGGTTTCATGCACAAATACTGTCATGAAGTTGATAGGGCAAGGGACTTGTTCCGTTTAACTGATTTGGAGACATTGCTTACATTGGTTGGTATTCTTCCAATGTTAAAGGAGATCAATACACTGATGAAGCATGCACAGGGAAAATTAATCTATATTGTGGATTTTATACGGATGCGGAAAATGGTATGTCAGAGTCTTGATATATTGTACTATTCCAATGATAGTTTTGATGCGCTTGTTTTTGAAAATTGGAGAGATTTATTAGATCTTAAAAATCCTAACACCTTTTTGAGATTTAATATCCACGATCACCTCTGCATCACTGTTAATGGGAGGGAAATACCTGTGCACATTTTGCAAAAACGTCAAGATATTACAGGATCGGAACGAGAAGATGTTCCCGTGACACGTAATTTGTTTGAGTCTGTTATAGTTAAAACAAGAATAAAGCTTAAAAAAATTTCAGAAACCTTGTCATCAGAAATTAGGGAACGTTTCTGTAAAGATAAAATTCTGGAATCCATGGGTGTGATGAATCCTAATTTTTGGAATACTGAAGGTGGCCATGTAGACTTTGTCAGAAAGCATTTCCATAAATCAATGGGTACAATAATGGAATAATTTACAAAGACGTCAGAGATCAAGGGTATGGAAATCAAAGGTATACTGAATGCCGATTTATTAAAGTTTCAGTCAACAAATTTTGCAACAACAATGAGGAACCGATATAAGAATTTAGATCAACCTTCTGAAAGTGGTGCTATTACAAGGCTGTGGCGAGGAATCTATCAAAGTTCTATCTTACAAGAAGATATCAGTGAATATTTTAGATTATATGAGTTATGCCAAACAATGATTTTGGGGTCTGTGGAGGATGAAAGGGTTTTCAGTGCATTGTTATTTATAAAATCAAAACTGAGAAACAGGTTGGATAAAAATATGGAAAGTTGCATGAGGTGTTATGTTTCTCGATACTCCATCGAAACCTTTCCGTTCGATAGAGCAATTGCGCACTGGAATTCCCTTTGCGAAAGAAGAGATGTGAATAATACAGCTACAAGTACAAATATTCCCAACCTTGAGAGTGTAATTGGCTCTTCGTCACATTCTATAGAAGACAACATCGACTTTGATGAAGCTATTGATAATGGATTGTTTCAACTTTAAATAGGTATCTTCTTTATCTATCTTTTATCTTTATCATTAAAGATGTTATAGGTCTATATACTAGAAATGTCAGGAAATTCACCCATCTATCTACTAATACATTTCTCGTGTTGGGTTTTTTTAAAACACAGATATAGCTCATTACCAATGGCAATGATGATTTCAACTTTAAGGAGGTATCTTTTTCCCCCTTAATCTTATTGTTTGTTACTATTCATTTTTTCAGCTCTGGTTATCATTAAAGATGTTACAGGTGTATGTATTTACATTTAGTTAAATACAATATTTTTATTTTTTGAAAACGTGGGTTGACATCCGTCCGAGGAAGTTGTTACTTCTTGAGATTGACAATGTCAAGCAACTCACCCATCTATCTACTAATCCATTTTTTGAGTTGAATTTTTTTAAGACAAAGATCTAGCACATTACCGATGATGATTTCAATTTTAAATAGGTATCTTCTTCAACATAATCTTATTGTTTGTTACTTTACATTTTTTCAGCTCTTGTTATCATTAAAAATGTTACAGGTCTAATTCTATATATTTACATTTATTTAAAGACATTGTTGGTCTATATATTTAAAGATGTTGTTGGCACTTCTCAGGATTCAGGACTGACAATGTCAGGCAACTCACCCCTCTATCTATAATTTCATGTAAAACAAAGATCTAGCACGTTACCCTTGATGATTTCACAACAATCTAATACGCAAGAGGTAAGCTAAACTCTAGCATATTTACAATTATGTTTAATTTCTTACCAGTGATGATTCTTTCTTGATTTCTCAGAATTATATTTAATTTATTTTAAATATAAGTCCACATAAAATTCCTCATAAAATTCACATAAAATTCGGGATAAACAATACATTATACGATTTGAAATATAAGTCCACATAAAATTCCTCATCATCCATATATATCATATCATCACCATATCATTATCATATCCTGAGTCCTGACACTACAATTATTATTAATACAATTATTTATCTAATTTTAAATTTATTAAAACATTTTCATTTTTAAAAATAATTCATAATCATATCATTACAATTGTATTCGTTCTAATTTCATCTATATCCATTCTAATCATTAATGTCATCTATATCCATTATAACACATTCCATTTATTTATCATCTATATCCATTCTAATGACATTATGATCATATCGTTACAAGTGTAGAGAATAATTATCTTAAAACAAGTTCAAAAGTCTAGAGAAGAAGAATTATTGTGCTTGATGATAAATCTACTTCCACATTAAATTGATCATCGTCTTTCATCATCATCTATCATTAATTATCAATTATCATCATTCATCATCTACGTCCACATACAATTCATGACAATGCAAGTAAACAAGAAACATACATATAATTCATGATAATCACCATCTAATGCAATTAAAATTAAAGATTGTATATAAATCCATATAATTAAATTCAAAAACCATAGTACATACTCAATAGTAGAATTTTTCAAATTCAATATTTAAAGTTTCCTCAATAATAAAAGTTTCTAGTTTTCAAAACCCTCTCTTTCTTTATCCAATTCTACTCCTCTGCACTCTTCCCCAACGACTTCTTCCACTGTGGTTTGTACCTCTTTCCCCAAAACTAGAAATCTCCATGCAACAGCAAATTTGGATCAGCTGCAGCGTATAAACTATCCCATTGCCAATAATTTTCATAATGACTAATAATCTCATTGATAAGAACCTTAGCCCTTCTGTCCCATTCTATAAGCTGATTGATATGAGGAAGCATCTCCATCTTTCTCATCAACCCACAGAAAATATTTTTTGTGCTTGTCCAGATCTATGAAATACTCCTTTCCCTCTTTAGAAGTACTTGTGCCAAAACCCTGTATGGTCCAAGCAACAAGTGATACCTAATCAGCAAGTGAACAAAACCAGAACTTGAAAACATATAAAGAGAAAAAAAAACTAGCATTACTTTGTAGTACTATATGGTCCAGCCAGTTATCGATCCACTCAATGATTCTCTCCAAGCTTCATACTCAGGAATTGTGTAAAAATATAACACATTTCCATTTTTGTGAGTTGCCTACATCAACATGTGCGAAAATTAGACATGGAGATACATAACATTTAGAGGATTAAAAAAAAATATAAAGAGTCTCAATACACTCAACCAAATATACAGGGGGAACATTTACCTTGACAATAGGACTGATAAATTCCACAACAAATGAAGGAATTTTAAGCAGTGATGGCCAGGTATGGTGTATGAAATTGTTCAGCAATCCTTTGATGTGGGAACCAGCATGGTCCTTTAAGAGACAATAGAACAAGTCAAAAAGGATCTCACTAGAAAGGATATATCAAAATTAAGCAGAAACTAAACAGTGTTATACAAAGATCATGTACTTGGTCTGTCATTATCATCAGATGGCCATATCTTAAAGATTTAATGTTGTCATATATTTTATCTTCCTGTAGACCAAGGATTTTTTTTATATTTACTATCTCTTTTTTCTCCATTTGTTGGTGAGTGATAGCTTCCCAAAACATTGAGATATTCCTGCCACCTGAGAGGATAACACGATAACTAAAATAACAAAAAATTAAATTGGAAAGTGATGTCGACCAACATGTCACAATACTTCCAAATTCAGTATTCACATGTCCTTTATTCAAGGCATAAACACTTATAGCAAGAGCCTTGGCTGAGTCACCCTCCGTTAATATTAAAGTACATTTATCAGAATTCTTCCCCCCTGCTTGATTTGCATCATCAAGTTTGGGAACATCAATTAATTTCCCCTTCTTGGTTCCATCAATTTTCTTAAGATCTTTTTTTTGTTTAAACTTTTCCACTACACTCATCAAGTCAAACAAAGTTACAAAGCTCATCTTAGACACTAGCATTGCAAAAATTACATGTACTCAGAAATGCTACATATTAGACACCACGCCTTTATTTATTGACATGGGCTGCAAATGCGAAACAGTGAAAATTACTATAAATTTATAACAGCAAATTGTATCAGAATAAAAAATATGAATTAAAACGAATTATACTTACAATCAACATGGAAACCGAACGTTGATTTGAGAAAATTCTTTTCTTCCACGAGTGTTGCCTTGGTTGTAACAATTGGTAAATTTTTGAACGGAAGGCCCGTAAACCGATGGATGTCATTTGCTTCGATACTGAATTGAAAAATTCGGCCATCGTTCAGAGTCACATAAAAAATGCCGTCCTCTGAATTGTAGGATGACAGAAAGTAATTCAAAATATCCGGATCTGTTTCGAAATGGGGCATATTAACGAGCCCTGTAAATTCACACGCATCCATTAAATATTTATATTCTGAAGACATCTTTAAAACAGTATGGATGTGAGGGCATAAGGGACATCGATTGAATTGGATTCTCTTGATTTTTGTTACTGAACTTGCAGTTGGGAAGCATTGAGACCTGCAAAAATTCAAGAGCTGGAAGGTGAAAATGAGAAAATGACCGGTTGAAGGGTATTTATAGGCTAAATCGGGCGTCAATGGCTTCACTTGACGCGCGTCAAAGGTCCTAGCTGACGCACGACAATAGTCCTAGCTGACGCGCGTCAATTGGATCCAGCGACGCGCGTCAATAAGAGCAAGCGACACGCGTCAATAAGATCCAGTGACGCGCGACAATAGGAGTCAGCGACGCACGTCAACAGGAGAAAGTGACGCGCGTCAATAGAATCCAGTGACGCGCGTCAATAGGAGTCAGCGATGCGCGTCAGTAGGAGCTAGTGACACGCGTCAAAAAGAGCCATTGACACACGTCAATAAGTCAGTGACACGCATCAGTAAGAGCCAGTGACGAGCGTCAGTAGGAGCCAGTGACACGCGTCAAAAAGAACCAGTTACGCGCGTCAAAAAAGACCCAGTGACGTGCGTCAATAGGTGCCAGTGACGCGCGTCAATGGCGGCCAGTGTCGTGCATCGGTCAAGACAATTGACGTTCCATTGACGTGCGTCAGGAGTGATGAGTAACTAGATGGATCTCTTTATGCACAGAGAAAGCCTGAGACTACCAAATAATTGATTTCTTATCCAAAATTTAATGGAATTCGAAGTTTTCACCTCTTTTGCACTAGAGGAAATTCCCTTCATGTTTGCAATGCAGCCAATTGAGATGAAGCCTTCAAATTTATCCCCAGACCAAAGAAACAAACAGTGTTTGGTGTGTACTTGATGATGATATAGGGTCTTGTTTGATAAGTTCAAAAAGAAACTTCATGATATATGCTAAGACTGAGTTTGAGATGAGGTACCAGTAAGGCACTCTTGACAAAATTTACACAATGTTACCTTTTTAAGATGATCCAACCTTGCACAGAGAACTTTATGTTGAGCTGTAAAAAAAATTTCAATATTTGAGACACTTGATTTTATCAATTGTACTTCAAGAAGATCATGATTAATCAATTCAAGGCATAGAAATGGGGGAGCTTCAAGAAAATTGTCTTCAAACATACACTTGAACATTGTATCTTCAGCAAAGGAAAACAAAACAAGGTGGGGTAGCAGGAATTTTATACTTTGATACTCATTGCAAGGGTCAACCAAGTATTTCATCAGCTCAACAATGATAATTAGAAGAAAGTAAAAACAACTTTCCGTTACACAACAATTTTGATCACTTTACCCTTATTGTATCTTTCAAACCTCATACTTGTGCCTGAATATCCTTACATAGGATGAGATGAATCTACTAAAGGATCAAAGATTTCAAGTTCATTCTTGTAACTAATATGATATGTAAACAACCTTATTGAGCTATGATCATATGCACCACCTTAAAAATTTGAAAAAAAAGAGACATATTTTAATTCAACCACTCCAAGAAGCAGTCCTGAAGAGAGAATCTCAAGATGTGAATCCTATACAACATATTTTGATACTGATCCATTTTCCCCAAAACATTTTACAATATCTCAAGATGTGAATCCTATACAAAATTAACTTCTATGATTTATCTGGAGAAGGCACTGTATTTTTTCTTGGATACTAAGAAGACAGGTTGTTGAGTCTGCATTTCTAAGCGATCCAGTTTTATAAAAACTTGAATAAGTTTAAATACGCATTTCAAAATCTGATTAAATTTGGCATGGAGCACTAAAAGACACTCCTGTACACATTTCATGTTTTGGTTAACCATGGGTTTTCCTAAAGATGTTACAGGTCTATATACTAAAAATGTCAGGCAATTCACCCATCTATCTACTAATCCATTTCTCGTGTTGGGTTTTTTTAAAACACAGATCTAGCTCAATACCAGTGGCAGTGATGATTTCAACTTTAAGCAGGTATCTTTTTCCCATTAATCTTATTGTTTATTACTATTTATTTTTTCAGCTCTGGTTTTCATTAAAGATGTTACAGGTCTATATACTAAAAATGTCAGGCAATTCACCCATCTATCTACTAATCCATTTCTCGTGTTGGTTTTTTTTGAAACACAGATATAGCTCATTACTAGTGGCAGTGATGATTTCAACTTTAAGGAGGTATCTTTTTCCCCTTAATCTTATTGTTTGTTACTATTCATTTTTTTCAGCTCTGGTTATCATTAAAGATGTCTATGTATTTACATTTAGTTAAATACAATATTTTATTTTTTGAAAACGTGGGTTGACATCCGTCCGAGGAAGCTGTTACTTCTCGGGACTGACAATGTCAGGCAACTCACCCATCTATCTACTAATCCATTTTTTGTGTTGAATTTTATTAAGACAAAGATCTAGCACATTACCGGGGATGATTTCAATTTTAAATAGGTATCTTCTTCAACATCATCTTATTGTTTGTTACTTTACATTTTTTCAGCTCTTGTTATCATTTATTTAAAGATATTGTTGGTCTATATATTTAAAGATGTTGCTGGCACTTCTCAGGACTGACAATGTCAGGCAACTCACCCCTCTATCTACAATGTCAGGTAAAACAAAGATCTAGCACGTTACCCTTGATGATTTCACAGCAATCTAATACGCAAGAGGTAAGCTAAACCCTATCATATTTTCAATTATGTTTAATTTCTTACCAGTGATGATTCTTTCTTGATTTCTTAGAATTATATTTAATTTATTATATATTAAACTATTAAACAATACATTATACTATTATAAATATAAGTCCTGACACTCTTCCTAAAATTCCCTGCTTTGTCATAGATCCATCACTTCTTCAGATTTCTCCATGAAGAAATAGATCTATTTTTAGACTTATAATGATCATCCTCTAACACGAAGTTATTCAAACTCAATTCTAATGCTATCTTCCATATCCTATAGTCAGCCACCCAAATCTACACTAATCACAAACTATTTAAATCAACTTGACAGAGTCTTTATCTAATAAAAATCCTTTCTAGTAATAAAACTGACTCTACATAAACTATCCTGCAAATGTAGTGTGCCTTCTTCAAGGCTCTACATAAATACTTACACACATAGTTTACTATGATCTAGTTTACAACCTTCAATATTTTCTTACACACTCAAAATTATTCCAACTTATAGCCTCCCAGTTCTAATCCACAATTATTCTTCACCCTTATCAAATATAAAAAAATGATAGGATTCTTCAACCTATGAACTTGATCTATACAGACTAATCTTCATGATAAAAACCTTATATGTTTTACATTAAACTTCAAAGTTCTATATCGAGCTTGACCTATCTTTTAATCACATGGTTATTCCAACTTTGGTTAATCTAGCCTCCATAACCTTGACTATTTACAGCAACTTGTCAATCTACTCTACACAAAACAATATCCGTGATAACAAAACCATATCTTTTAAACCATGGTCTTGATTATTTCCCAAGCTCTAATTCTTATGGCCTGGAATTTAACTATTTCATAATTGGCTAATCTAGCCTCTACATCAATGATTGTTTCCAGCAAAACGTTATTTTCTGACAAATGGTCTTGACTATTTTGGATGTCAAACAACCTCTCTAATGAGAGATTATGCACTTATATAGAGGTGAATCTCTTTAAAATAGAATTTTCCTACACCATAAGTCTATTAAGGAGAAATCCTAAAGATCTGTTTCAAATCTTAGTTGCTATTTTTTCCCAAAGACATAATTTTCAAGATAATTAAAGTCCCACAAGATATTTAGGCACTACATTTTACATTATACACATTAAATTGATCATTGTCTTTCATCGTCATCTATCATTAATTATCAATTATCATCATTCATCATCTACGTCCACATACAATTCATGACAATGCAAGTAAACAAGAAACATACATATAATTCATGATAATCACCATCTAATCACCATATAATTAAATTCAAATACCATAGTACATACTCAATAGTAGAAGTTTTCAAATTCAATATTTAAAGTTTCCTCAATAATAAAAGTTTCTAATTTTCAAAACCCTCTTTTTCTTTATACAATTCTACTCTGCTCTCTTCCCCAATGGCTTCTTCCACTGTGGTTGTACCTCTTTCCCCAACACCAGAAATAACCCCTGAACTTATAAGATCTTCTGCAGCACTGTCCAGATTTTTTAAAATTCTTTCTTCTTGATTTGTTGCATCTCCATGCGACAGCAAATTTGGATCAGCAGCTGCTTTGGCTTTGAATAATATGTCAGGGTCGAGACCATGCTCTTTAATTATCCGCTTTAGTGTATTGTTTTGTTTGTTAACCAAAACAATATTTTGCTTCAAATTTTTTTCTGCGGATAAGCTGTTCTTTGTTGTTTCCAAGTGAACTTGCAAAACCTTCGCCTGACTCTTCAAATTTTCATATTTCAACTGCACAAAAAGAGTAATGTCAATTCAAAATATTAATGTAAATTCAAAATTTCAAATTAACAAAAATGATTGTTTGAATGTAATAGTACTTACAACCGCTCTATCTCTTTCGGCATTTGCGATTGATACCAAATCCTTGTCCTTGGACCATTTGTTAAAATATGCCTGGGCCTCGGCACTAATATTTTCCAATTTGTTTAGTGCCTTATCTAAAATGTTCGTCTTTATAGTTGTTGTTAAATGTGACAGTCCCACATCTTACTTGGGTAAGTAAGGAATCCATCTTCGCAGGTTGATTCTGGACTGCAGCGTATAAACTATCCCGTTGCCAATAATTTTCATAACGACTAATAATCTCATTGATAAGAACTTTAGCCCTTCTCTCCCATTCTATAAGATGTTGGATATGAGGAATAATAAACTCACTGACATGGGATTGACAATCATAACCAATTAAGTTCTCCAAAGGAAAACGTGGCAACTGTTCACTATCTGAATCTGATGCAGACGATCTTGCTGGAGAAGAATGGGGGCTTTCACCAAGATCAACTGCTCCTTGTTTCTGCCTTTGGGTGGGCTGATCCTGTTTTTGAAAAAATTAATCAAGATTTAGATAAATAAATTTAAATCAGAATGTAATTCAAAATTGTAAAGCATATTAAAATTGAAATTTGAAGTATACCTGCTGGCCTTGAATCATCTCGCGGGTATCGAAAAAACCAGTTGGGTCATTGCTATCAATGCCCAAATAATCTTCATCTAAATTTATATTGTTCAAAACAGATATGCCCATTGCACTGGGCAAGCCACCAAGTGATAGAGTTGGAATTCGAAATGAGGAGGCAAGGTTTAGTGTCCCACTAGGGGCCGGAGCAAAAGGCATGCGTTTACCAATGTTCTTTTTCACTGTTCCTCTAGTTGGCATTTTAAAAATTAATGGTTGAGTGGGTGTCGGTGCTGTGGTTTGATCATGACTGACATGTGCTGAAAAGTACAAGAAAAAAATGAAAAATATTAAAACAATTCATAAAGTCAAAACTACGAAATTAAACGTACTATAGAAAAGTTGTACCTTGTTGTCGAGGGGTTGTTTTTCTCGGTGCTACGGGTGGCCTTGTAGGAGTTGTACTCAGTGGCTGTTCAGAAGATATGAATGCATGCGACTGTATGGAGTGAGTTGGGGAAGAAGGTTCCAAAGTCCCTGCAATTCATCAATATTAAATGTTGTCAATTCATTTGGTTAAAATTTAAATTGAAAAATAAATATGCAACTTTGGAATTTGTAAATAATATATGAGAATGTATTACTTCTCTGGCGTTTAACGAGTTCAAACTGTTGAGGGTTTGGAGAGGAGTGAGCTTCCATTTCAGATTGGGAGTCCCCCGAAGCCTCCGCGTGTTGTTGGCCTCTTC
Organism: Taxus chinensis; assembly: GCA_019776745.2. NCBI lineage: Eukaryota > Viridiplantae > Streptophyta > Pinopsida > Cupressales > Taxaceae > Taxus > Taxus chinensis. The sequence continues at coordinate 732,271,558 of CM034146.1, forward strand.
CTCTCGACATCTTTTTTTTTCGGGGAAGGGCTTCAAGATATCTTCTCTGCAAAACATTAAAATTTAAGTTTTAATAACTGTGCACTGTAATGTCGAAAATTGAAATACAATTACAAACTAAATAGTTTATACCTGTTGTTCTTCAAATGGAATTGAGAATTTCTTCAAAGCCTCATCAGAGCAAGTAGGAATTTGTTTATCTTTTAAATTTAAAAGTGCCTCATAGTAGAAGCCGAGGAGATAGTTTGTTGAATAAATGAAAGGTTTATCTAAGAGTTTTGAATTTGTTATGTCAGTTCTTATTTTTTTGGATAGATATGTGCACCAATCGAATTTTCGTTTTGAGATAGTGGCACAAATGTATGCAATGGCCCAATTTGGTATATCTGTTTGGCGACCCTGCAAAACAATTCTGGCTTGAAAAAATGAAATAAGTGCAGCAAGAAAGTGGTGTGCAATTGATTGTGTATCTACACCACGCCTGGATTTATTGACATGGGCTGCAAATGCAAAACAGTGAAAATTACTATAAATTTATAACAGCAAATTGTATCAGAATAAAAAATAGAATAAAAATATGAATTAAAATGAATTATACTTACAATCAACATGGAAACCGTACGTTGATTCGAGAAATTTCTTGTCTTCTTCCAGGAGTGTTGCCTTGGTTGTAACAATTGGTAAATTTCTGATAGGAAGGCCCGTAAACCGATGGATGTCATTTGCTTCAATAGTGAATTGGAACATTTGGCCATCGTTCAGAGTCACATAAAAAATACCGTCCTCTGAATTGTAGCATGACAGAAGGTAATTCAAAATATCCGGATCTGTTTCGAAATGGGGCATATTAACGAGCCCTGTAAATTCACACTCTTCCATCAAAGCTTGATATTCTGAAGACATCTTTAAAGCCGTATGGATGTGAGGGCATAAGGGATTCCTGTAGTTGATCTTGGAAATCGATTGAGTTGGATTCTCTTGATTTTCTTGCTGAACTTGCAATTGGGAAGCATGTGAAGTCGACATTATAGCTGTAATTGCGTCTTTGACAACGATTTAGACCTACAAAAATTCAAGAACGGGAAAATGAAAATGAGAAAATGAACGGCACAAGGGTATTTATAAGCTAAATAGGGCGTCACTGGCCCCTATTGACGTGCGTCATTTGCTCCTACTGACGCGCGTCACTGGCTACTATTGACGCGCGTCAGCTAGGACTGTTGTCGCGCGTCAGCTAAGACCTTTGACGCGCGACACTGGCTCCTAGTGACGCGCGACACTGTCCCCTACTGACGCGCGTCACTTCCTCCTATTGTCGCGTGTCAGCTAAGACCTTTGACGCGCGTCAACAGGTTCCAGTGATGCGCATCAATAGAAGACAGAGATGCGCGTCATTAGGGTACAGTGTCGTGCGTCAATAGAATCCAGTGTCGTGCGTCAAAGGTCATAGCTGACGCGCGACAACAGTCCTAGCTGACGTGCATCAATAGGAGCCAGTGACGCGCGTCAGAAGGAGCAAATGATGCGTGTGTCATTAGGGGTTAGTGACGCGTGACAGTAGGAGGCAGTGTCGCGCGTCATTAACAGACACTGACGCGTGACAGTAGGAGACAATGTTGCGCGTCATTACGAGCCAGTGTCAGTGTGCGTCATTACGAGCTAGTGTCACACCATGTGCGCGTCATTACGAACTAGTGTCACACCAGTGACGTGCGTCAGTATAGACTATTGACATTCCATTGACGCGTGTCAGGAGTGGTTATTGACGTCTTGTTGTCACACATCACTGATGGAGCCATGAAAAACCAGGTGAAAATTTTGTTTTTGAATACTGTCAAATTCGCCTTTCGCTGAAACTGGTTACGGGGATATTCGCCAGGTATTTTCCACCTTCAATTTTATAGGGGTGTCTTAAAATGAACCCTGCTCTAGACAGAGTTAAACTATTCACCCAAAAAACTATTCTTCTCTACACCAACATCATTTCACTGGCTTGCTCTTCTCCTTGACCAATATTATATCTTGATTCATTGTTTTCTTTCTGTCATTTCCTAAAAGCAATCAAATGCTCTGCGACCTCCTTAACCGAGCCTATAACATGGGTATGGTCTTCTTTGACTTTACTAGCCCTTTCCAAATCCTCTTCCTCTCAGGTTTGATACTCTGCCTCCTCTGATAACTTCCTCTTTCACAGACACTCATCTTGTTGTTTCTTTAAATCTTTTGATTTATATGTACAGGGTCATCCTTGGGCTCTGTTTGATGATAGTCCTCCTCTATTTGCAATTGTTTTACTGGATATGTTCTTGTTCTTCTCTTCAGCATTTTATTGTTAGTGATAGGCCTCTTCGAGACAACCCAACTTGACTAAGGCTAATTCATCTTGGAGGGAAAGAGATACATGTAAATGCACCTCACATGCATTAGATTGATGGTTTGAAAAATCACCAAGAGATCAAAGGCTATATACATAACAATTTGAATCATTGATGTGAGGTGCATTCAATGGCAGTTCCCCTAAAGTTGGATGGTATTTGTTGTAAATGGGAAACCTGCCTAAATATAGCCCTAGAAACTGCTCAAGCCTTGGCATATCTTCATTTCTCCATAAAACCCCCAATTTTACACAGAGATGTGAAGTCCTCCAATATCCTGTTAGACCAGAATTTCAGAGCAAAAGTGGTAGATTTTGGGCTTTCCAGGCTGGTGCCTCTTGAAGTTTCTCATATTTCAACAGCTTTGGGGTGGTTTTATCTGAGCTGATTTCTACTAAGAAGGCCGTGGATATAACCAGAAATAACATGGACGTTGGGCTTGCTAATTTAGTTGTATCTAAGATTCGGTGTGGGGTTTTGGAGGAGCTTGTGGATCCAAATTTGGAGATTGATGTTAAGCTTGTGGTGAAGGACATGGTTTGCAGGGTTGCTGAATTGGCTTTCAGGTGCCTTACTGCTGAAAAAGATGACAGACATAATATGATGGAAGTGGTTGCTCAGCTTCAGAAAATTAAACAGTTTGGATATGGTGGGTGTGCTGAAAAAGGTCTGAATTCATATAATTATTTTGATGGTATCCAAGAGAATAGGAAATTATTGAGTTATGTGCATGTTGGTTCACCCACTTTTGTTCAAGAAAAATGGAGGAGCACAAGAACTACACCAGACAACAATGAAAATGGGTTTATGTGGTCTTCAATTGATATAATATTTGAGCCACATACCCAATTTTTAGTTTAGATGTTCATCCCAGATTGAGTTATGTGTATGTCGGTTAGGCCACTTTTGTTCAGGAAAAGTGGAGCATAAGCACTACACCAGACAACAGCTAAAATGGGTTTGTGTGATCTTCAATTGATATAAGATTTGAGTCACATACACAATTTCCAGTTTAGATGTTCATCCTAGATTAAGTTATGTATATGCCGGTTAGCCCATTTCTGTTCAGGAAAAGTGGAAGAGCACAAGCACTACACCAGACAACAATGAAAAATGGGTGTGTGATCATCAATTGATATATAAAATTTGAGCCACATACCCATTTCTCAGTTTAAATGTTCATCCTAGATTCCATTTCCACTTCTTGCACACAAAAAAATAAAAAATGATGTAGGCACATTATTAATATTGTACAAATTAAGTGCAATGTGGTATTTATCTTATTCTGATGCACACAATTGTCTGCTCTATGGGGGATTTAGCGGTCATGTATGATAGTATGTGAATATGGCCATGTACAATTCAAGGAAGTTGCAGTATAATACCCAACATTGTATGGTGTTGGGTATGGTTCTATTTATATGTTTTATCAGTCAAAATTTTTGTTGCAATGCTAAATTTGACGTCTTAATAGTTGTTTGGATGTTTTTCAAAATGATTAAATTCAATGGGATTTTAGCTATTTTTTATGATTTGCAACGATCTTTCATCCAATTCATCCACTTCCTGCTATGCTTCTTCCTGTTTTTCTAACGCATATGGATTTTGCAGCCGCATTCGCACTGATTTTAGCATGGATGCTAATCTGTGGCCGTATTGCACAACTAAAGCTTACGCAGGCTTAAGGCATTGTGGTGATGCATTTTTTAAGGTGTACGGGGACTTATTTAAGAAAATATTTGACATGGAGATGGCATTCACGGGTGCAAAAGGGCTCGAGAATTTTGTCCCAGCGCCATTGTTTGGGAGCCTTGAAACTCCGCAGAGTGAAGTCTTTCATTTCTATAATTACTAGATCAAGTTTTCCAGTGTGAAGGATTTTTTGTGGGAAGATGGGTTTGACATTACTGTTGCCCATAGTCAAAGGGATTGAATTTTTTGTGGGATGGGATTTTATGGGCTCAGGAGATTCATAATGGGTGTGTGTTATAAAAAGCTTAAGGATTTGCAGACACTGGTGAGTGTGTTTGCTCCCTGGAATTCAAGGATCTGAAGAAACATTTGTTATCAAGTGCTGCTGGAGGATTTCAATGATGACTTTAGACACTCTTGTAGCATAACAAGGTTTTGTTCCTTCCATTTCTTCATCAACTGGATCTTGATTTACTATTTGATCAAATTATATCACACCCCGAGTAGATCTCTTTTTTCTACAATAGGGCTCGTTCGCTGCATCTCTTTGTCAACATCCACTTCTTTGGCTCTTTGTAATTCACACAAATAATTAATAAACACCAATAAAACTAATTTTGAGTATGAAAATAATGATAGTGGCATTGTGATAGAAGTAGACTGAAAAACAATGCACATTTCCAATGCCATCTACTTTGGATCTCAATCTCAGTCTAACAATACTATGTAGAGGTGATCTGTTGAAAGAGGCGTTACACATTCTGTTTACCTGCATTTCAAAGAAAAACCTTTCAGATGGTAAGCAAATTCACTCGTATAGCAATCAAAGGGAATTTAAGTTTTCCACAAATAAACTATTAAAAAATACCATTATACTCATGTATGAAAAGTGTGGAAGTTTAGCAGGTGTTCGCCAAGTGTTTGACCAAATGATTGAATGAGACCTCGTCTCATAGAATATCATAATTGCATTTTACACAAGACACGAGCATCCTCACCAAGCATTGACATTGTTTCACCAAATGCAACCAACAAGGTTTGAACCTGATTAGTTCACCTTTTCTAGAATACTCCCAGCCTGTGCCAAAATAGGTGATTTGAAACAGGGTATAGATATCCACAAAAGTACAGTGGAGAAGGGATTTTTGTCAGATGTTGCAGTTGCGAGTGCCCTGGTACATATGTATGCAAAATGTGGAAGTATACAGGCACGGTGAACTATTTGACAAAATTCCTGAAAGAAATGTAGTCACATGGACCGCAATGACTGTAAGTTATGCACACAATGGGTTTGTTGAAAAGGCATTCAAAACTTTTAAACAAATACAATTAGCAGGAATCAAGCCAAATTCCACTACCTTTTCCAGCAGCCTCCCAGTGTGTGCCAAAATGGGTTCTGTAGAACATGGCATGGACATCAATCAAAAAATAATTGAAAGCGATTTCTTGTCAGATGTTGCATTTGCAAGTGCCCTGGTAGATATGTATGTAAAATGTGGAAGCATTAACAATCAAAAACGTCAACTGTTTGACAAGCGATGTCTCAAAGTCAGATGTGATTGCATGTACTGCAATGATTGCCCTAGGATATGCACAAATATGGGTTTTTTGTAAAGAGGCTGTGGAAGCATTTAAACGAAGGCACGTCATCTGTTTGAAGTCCATCAGGTTTCAACATGTCTCAAAGAGATGTGATTTCATGTACTGCAATGATTGTAGGATATGCACAAAATGGGTTTTTTGAAGAGGCTTTGAAAACATTTAAACGAATGCAATCGGCAGGTTTCAAGCCAAGCTCCATAACTTTTGTCAGCATCCTCCTTGTCTGTGCTAAAATAGGAGTTGTAGAACAAGCTATGGATGTCCATCAAAGCATAATGAAAAGTTGTTTTCTGTCAAATATTTTAGTTTCAAATGCCCTGATAGATATGTATGAAAAATGTGGAAGCATACACGATGCACATGAAGTGTTCGACAAAATGTGTCAAAGAGATGTGGTCTCATGGAATGCGATGATTGCAGGATATGTACAAAATGGGATTTTTGAAAAGGTTGTTGATGATTTTAATTAAATGCAATTGTCAACTATAAATCTAGACTCCACAACCTTTGTCAGCATCCTCCTATCCTATGCCAAAATGGGAGCTTTTAGAACAGGGTGCAAACATAAATCACAAAAAAATTGATGACTTCAGACACTCTTGCAGCATCTGAAAATAGTGAAAACAAGTCCCCACTACTTCCTGAGAGCCACCATGATCTACAAGATTCTGATTGCAAGGATGCTTCATTTTTAGGAGCAGTATTCAATTTGTGAACAACCATTTTGGTGTATTGCATCTAGCTTTAAATTTGATCAAGTTTTTATGAATGTATTTCCTTGGGTTGTGAGCTGAAAAAGTGGTTGTTGTTGCTCTGTTCTTCCTTGAATTAAAACTCAAGGAAGAAATTCTCTAGGCATCCAGAAATACATGCCCTCAATTTCGCATCCACAAACTTTATGAAACATTGTGCAAATGCTTGGGGAAAATTTGGCAGACTCAACGAGTCTCGTGTCAAGACTCGCGAGTCTCGCATTTGGCCTCGACGAGGCCTATTATTTATCATTATTTTTTAACATAAATTTTAAAAAAGAACATATTTGAATTTTTTGAAGACTTTTGAAACCCATTCTACAAGAAATAGTCATCAATCATAACATACCAGGTTATGGGAGCACACTTCAATCTATACAACACCTCTTTGAGGCGGTACATTAGATGCTTTTTGCTCTCTTTTGCATATCCACATGGCTAATCCATATAGACTTCCCAAGTTAATTCATCATTAAAAAAGCATTCGAGACTAATATCACTCAACAAAATTGACCCATCGTAAATACTAGCCTCTACTTTGATAGCACATCCACTACTACCTTACTCAAACTTCTTGTATCCAAAGCAGTATCAAATGTATAAATGTATTCATGTTTAGTGCCAAAATACTTGGCCACAAAAGACTACCACTCATGATATAAAATATTTCCCCCTATGGTAGAGGACCTCTGGACATTTCTGCAGCGATGTTAAATTTGACGTCTTGATAGTTATTTGGACATTTTTTCAAAATGATTAAATTCGACGGGCTTTTACCTGTTTTTTATGATTTGTATTACTTATAAGCTACCGCATGTATAGCCTTATTTCTATGTTGTAGAAACAAGTATAGTGAACTGGGCATTCCTCAGGGTTCTCTACAAATTTTCAGCTATCGAGAACTCGAACACACGACCGACAACTTCAATGTGAAAAGAGAATTAGGCGGCGGAGGGTTTGCTTCTGTGTATCTAGGTAAACTCTGGGACAGATGATTAGCTACAGTGAAAAAACTTTTCCATGACAATTCCAAAAGGGTCCAGAAATTTTCCAACGAAGTAGAAATTCTCTCTTCCTTAAACCATCCTAACCTTGTTCATTTAATTGGGTATTGCCGGTATCGCAGAGAACTGCTTCTGGTTTATGAATATGCTTTGAATGGGACTTTAGCAGACCATCTACACGGAGAAACTAAAACAACAAAAAAATTGATATAAAATCAAATCAAATCTGCAAATGTTCGGAAGTTTTCATGTATTCATGTTTAGTTTAAATAAAATAGTTTACAAAATGCTACCACTCATGATATAAGATTTACAAATGTATATGTACGAATTTTTAACAAATTTCAAATGTAGAGATAGAACCTTTAAATGTAATGCTTCATCTATATTCCTAAACTTACAAAATCAATCACACCTCTTATCAACATCAACTACAAAACTAATAACTATCCCTCTAAAATCAAATAACATATACCGTTCGGCGTTCACATTGCATTGTGCACATGAGATTGCTAGTTTTTAAGAGAGTTTATTTTTATATATTAATCTTGTGATGTTTTTCTCAATTCATCTATAAGTTGTAGTTTTGTTTGTTTTTGTTTCATTGTTGAGAGCACACGCCCTCAAAAGGATTCTCAACCTCCTTGAATCCTTGAGATTAGTATTTGAGCATCTGGTTTAAAGAAAAGGCCTAGTTTGGAGTCCATTTATGACAACAGTAAGCAGTAGCCTCATAAAGCTTCAAATTCAAGTCATCATAAATAAAAAAGTATGATTTTTGGTAAATTAAGATGAGAAATTTATTATGTTCCTAGGATGTTTGGGATTTAGTTGAAAATGGGTTTAATGAGCCTCCAAATCAGGGTACTTATCAGGGCTTACCACAGGATAAGAAAAATTTCTAAAAGAAAATAGGGAATTGCAAGGATTCGTTTATCTCAGTTGCATTTTTTGGGTTCAGAATCACTGAGCTTTCCTATTTTGGAATTTGTTGGAGTGGGAGATTATGTTTTTTGCACACGAACAGATAATAATTGTAGGGAAGTGGTTATATATTATTTAGTGAAGGGGTCATGGAATTTATTTGGAAGTATCATGTTAGCAATCACTTATATGATAATGTGCAAGGGACCTCAATAAGGGTTTTCAAATGTTTTCATGATAGGTTTTTACTCTAGAAATTCTTTGGAACTAATTTTGTTGGGTGGTGGGTGGAAAGTAAGAAGTTTAGGGGAAAAAATGTTAGCAATAACTGTTATGAATAACTTAAATTATAATTTTGTTTGAGGTGCATGGATTTTTAAATTAGTTTCTTACTTGCTCTACACTCAATTAAAAAATATAGAAAATTAAATGTTGTTCCTTTGTTATAATAGATGAAGTAGAATATTTTACATTTGTTTTCAATGGATTCTAGTTTTGAAAAGATTTTATTTCAATTTAGCCATGTGTTGATTGATTCCAAAGCAGTAAGGTAGATCTTTTGAGATATAATGTAATGCCCACTCCTCTTCAACACTGATTGAACCATGATTTTAATTTTGGTTGATTATAATATTGAACCTTGTTGTTGTATTCTAGTTAGCATATTGATAAGATACATGGGACAACATGATTACTATTGTGTTCTAATTGTTATTTTGACAGTATGGTTGTACTTTGAAATTTGATTTACATTACTACATATGATTTGATTAGATTATTAGATAGACAATATGGATGTGTTATAATTTTATATTGATGTGATTTATATGATGCATTATATGCATGGATTGAAATATTAGTAATTGATGATCTAGTGCTACTATTGTATTGCCACATTGGACTTGATATATGGATGTTGCCAAATGATTTAGTTGATTTTGTGACCTTATTACAAATTAATGAAATAGTAGAATCGAAATGTTGGAAATTTTAACAATTAGTGAATTACTTCATTTTAGTGATGGTTTAGTTATAATATTTGATTGTGTGAATTGATATGTAAATATATGCATTTTATTATCTCGGTGTCATTAATGTGCCCACCATACTAGAAAGGTATTGATCTAATTTTACAAGAATTTGTAGTACAACAACCAAAGGGGGATAGGACACCAACAATGAAGGAATTTGGGGTATTCGCAACAGGTTACCTTGGCAACTCATCTAATTATTAATTGTTTGTTTCTGTTAGATTGTTAGGAGGTCCCCGTTGGAGGGGGTTACCTCAAAAGTGACCTTGGGTAATTTTTTTGTGTTTCCTTTTTGTTTTATTTATTGGTGAGTATTTGAATTATTTTAGTTTTGTGAGTCACCTTTATTAGTGTTCATTAAAATGATCCGTTTAAGTTTATTAAAATTTATTAATTAGTGCATTTTACGATGTGACAAAAGGGAATAATTAATGTGACTTGGTAGTATTGGTTTGTGTTGTATTTGAAATAATTTAATTACTTTTGAGTGTGGTGCACTCAACCTTGCATGAAAATTTCGGATTTTGACCCTCAAGCCAATTTTAGAGGCTTGTGGGACAAGTTAAACTTATCCCACATCTCTTAAAGTCACTCACCCACTATGCCTATGATGTGAGGGGATTATTTTAGGCCCTTTTGTGCATTTTAGTAGAAAAAAATAGCAATTAATTATACTTTTCTTACAAGAGTATTTAATTGTTTCCTTTAGGGGTGCGGGTTGGAGTTGGAGTGTGTAAGATAGTTTTCATTCCGTCAATCTCCAATTTATTATACTTTGGATATTGGGTTTGACCTTGTGAGGTGGAATGGAGGAGAAATGATGTGGCACCCTACATGGAGCCACATCACATCTCTATCCTCTCTTCCTATTTATTCTTATTTGTTTATGGAATTGGGGGTTAATTTTTTTTATTATTGGACTCTTAATTTTGGAGGAGAAATTTCTTTTTGGGTGCTAGTGGGAATTGGAGTTAGATTTAAATTTATTGGACTTGGAAAGGTTGGAATATTTCTTATGGATTGGAATCTCTTGCAATGGCAAGGTAGATCTTGAACCTTGTTTCGCTTTGTTATTTTTTTGTGCTCATGGTGTGAATGATGATTGTTGTATGGTTATGGTTATAGTAAATAGAATGGTTTTATTGTAGGTTGTAGAAGAAAATGGAAATGGGGATATTTTGGAGGCATAAGATTTTTATCAGGAATTTTAGGAGAGATTTGGGTTGGGGTGTCCCACCTTGTGATAAGTAAAATATGTTTATCTAAGAGTTGTATTTTCTTAAGGGAGGCATGTTGTTTTATTTTGGGAGGCATAAGATTTTTTTTTCTTGAGGGAGGGATAAGAGTTGTTTTGGGTATTGTGATGGATTTCTTGGAGGCTCAAAGGTGGACACCCAAACCCTTGGTAGGAATATGAAGAATCCCCATGTTCCTTTCTCCTTCTTGGCTTCTGTATAAAGCCCTTTGAACTAGGGAACTTGCATGTTTAAGTGATCTTGATGTTGTGTTTATTGTGTTAAATGTATTATTGAATGTCATTTTGGAATCCATGTATAGTTGTAATTGGTTGTTTTATACCCCTCATTGCTTATTTGTTAGGGCTCAGGGGCCAATAAGGAAGAAGGATTCTCTCCCTCAATGGATTATTGGTTAGGTGTAGAGTGTTGCCTAATCCCCCATTTTATTGTGTGCTTGATTTTTTCAAATATGGTGGAGTTAAAATAAATATTGGTTCATAGTTGCATTGGAATAAAGTGAAGAAATATTCTACCTTTGTAAATTTGTGGTCATGTAAACTTGTAAACTTGCATTTTCAAAGTGAAGCCCTTGGTTATTTTTTTAATCAAATTTGTGATGTTATAACTTGTTGTAAATGAAAGTGGAGATCTTTAAATTTATTCCATTGTATTGTTGAAAAGAGAGACTATTATATTGTAAGAATGAGCTAAGTTCTTCAGAAAGATTTACATTGTCTAGAGGAAGTAGAAACTTTGAAATGGACATCAAATGGAAATAGAGTTATTTTCAACCTAAGTTACTTTATTGTCTCCAAAGTGGGATTTGTATCATTTCAAAAGTATTGATGATCTTGATAAAATAAACTTCTTGCTTAGAATGGGTTCTCATTTAGTTATTGTGCAAGAAAGGAAATTGTTGTTTTTTTCTATTGAAAAGGAGGCATATGGAAATTATTGAAGTTCTAGTTATATTTATTGTTATATTGAAAGAAAAAATAGAGAATGAGTTAATGTTTTGTAATTCATGTATGAAACTAGAAATGCTATAAATATAGTACCCCATGAATGGAAGACACCTTAGTTAAATCTATTATTGCTTTAAAACAAAAAAAAAAAAAAAACAATTAAAGTTGAAAACTATTATAAAAATGCATTGTTTGAAGGTTTTGTTTTCGAAGAAAAAAATTGCATCCCTGTGGAGAGCGGTGGTTTCAGAACCGCTACCTAGCCCAAGAAATAGTTGTTTGTTTCTATTGAAAAGAAGGCATATGGAAGTATTTTCTTTTATGGTCTCAAGTAAGAACTAAGGGCATGATATAGTCATATAGAATCATACTTGATTAGATACATTTATTTTCCACATAAGTAGTAGGGAGCCCAGGTTGTATATAAATATGAATGCACAAGCAAAAATATTGATTACTTTTTTGATATGTTGACAATCTTATATTCAAAAGGAATTTTTTTATAATAGCTCAAAAATGTAAAGAAAAGAAAATTTGAAATGAGATATTTGGGCATTATGAAATATTTTATTGGTATGAATAAGTCAATCAAATAGATGATGAAATTTTCACACATTAGAATAAAAATGCATAAGATAATTTTAAAGGGGTTCTGAATGCAAATAGAAAACCAACACAAACTCTAGTTTCCACATGAACCAATTTGAGAAAATAATACAAGGGATATTATGTTGATCCTAGTTTGGATAAAAAAACTTATTGAAAGTTTGATGTGTTTGTTGTCCATAAGGCCACGTATCATGTCTATAATTAGTTTCATATTAAGTTTTATGGAATCATCAAACTAATCACTATGGAAAGTTGGAACAATAATTCTAATATGTGTTATAGGAATTAATGGACATGGCATATTATATTATTAGTATAATGATTTCAAGTTAATCGACTATACTGATAGTGATCTTGTAGGTATCCTAGATTATCAAAAGAGCACTTCTAGATATGTTTTTCATTTCAGATAAAGTAGTACCATGTGCCTCAAAGTGTAGACACAAAATCATGCACTTGGCTAAATTTCTAGGTCCTAAAAGCACACTTGCATTCATATGATTCCTAAGGGAGGAAACTAGTAATTGAAAAACTACCTTTGGCCTCTCTACTTTATTTATTTTCTTTTTTCTGGTCTTTTACACCCTACAACCCAGTTGGTACTTTAATTTCTTATGTTTTATGACTTACAATCTAGGATGCTTACGCATAGGTGCCCTTGAAATCTTTCCATATTACTCACTCTTTTTGGGATTCTTTTATCTTTTGGGCTAGCCTTCTAGTTGTCAATTACGAAATTCAACCAAGGTAATCATATAAATACAAAATTATGTGACCAAAATAAAGTACAGAGCTCTAAGAATCTATTATCATCACCTAAGATTGCATCCAAAGGCATCTATGAGAACTAAAGGAATCCATATAGCATCCATACAAGGGAAAAGGGACTATATTTATTGGATACATTGCATAGGAATGGGAATTTCATTATTCCATCCAAACATCTATTTGCATTACTACATCTAGCTACTACCCACTATCAAGTGCAATTTGTACAAGGGCATCCCAGAGTACGATTTTATCACACAATCAATAGAACTACATGGATTCTAAGATGTGGTGTGGTGCTTATTTGTAATTTCATCAGTCGAGTGACCATCAGAGTCAGCCTGACTCCCCATATTGCATGTTTTGTTTTTGTATTTGATGTGGTATTGTGGGTTTTTCATGTAACCATTTGTCTTGCAGGTTACATGTGCACTTAGTGATCATATTTTTGCATACAGGTGACCAAAAAAACTACCAATGAGACTTTTGTGACACCAGAAAAACTAGATTCTGACCTACACAATCATAGGCATCCAATAGTAGAATCTAGCACCTAAGCACCCCTGACCCTATCTAGGTGCCCTAGTCCGGCCTTATCTGACAGTTCCAGATTTTACAGTTCACAAGTCCAATAGTCTACCCTTCTTTTTCATCAATATTCCATTCCATATCAGTTTCAAGGTCAAGTAAAAATCAGCTAAGTCCTCTCTCTCTTGCGCTTAGGGTTTTAAATTTTATTAGATTATTGGTTGAGCCAATTGTATCTAGCAGTTATACTTTATTGTTTATATTAGTTAATCTATAATTAGGGTTTAGCATAAATCTATTTTTATTGAATCATTAGTGAACCCACATTCTAATACTCTTGGATCCTCATTTTTCTTCTCTCATGTCTCCTAAGGTTTCTCAATTCTCCTTGCTTCAATTGTTTCAAATGCACCCACATTGCAAAGATGCTCTCCAAAAAACCCTAGACAATATGTATCTCCCTAAAAATATACCACTTCACAATCAGTGTCATCTTCGATTATCTCTCTGATGACTCTATTAGTCATAATTTCAATCAATTCATTTGCAAGTCTATTCAATATTTACATTCTTTATTTCAATATAAAATCCAGGCTATAGAATCCATGATTACATCCCTCACATCTAAAATCTAACATCTTAAGTCGACTTCTCAAGCATGTGCTAGTTCTTCTTCTACATATCATCCTAATTCTATGTCTTCTACATGTGCTCATATCAGTGAACCTCAAGTCTTACCACTACCGAAACCTCTTAAGTTTGATCACAATGTTAAGCAACATGATATTCTTTCTGTGCTCCTCAATCACCAATTGATCAATTTTCCACCCACTCATTTATATCCTCCTTATCGGTTTGCCAACTATCAAGATATCCCGTTTTGAAATTATCATTAAATCAATGGACATAATGACAATTATTTCTATACTTTACAATAACAAATCAAGAACATTCAACATAAAGGTTTTATCTCCTTATATAACAAATGAGTATCATGCCATCAGTTCTAATCTTCATTTTTTCGTAAGTCAGGAATCACCTATCCTATCCAATGTTAGACCATATTCAAAATTATCTACCTCATCATCTCCTCCTACTAAATATTCTTTAGTAGTACATACTGCAACTAAGCAACTTCCTCTAAAAATTAGTTTATCCTCTTCTCATAATTATGATCAGAGATTTTTTTTTATGGATGTGGATTCGAATAATGTGTGTGTTTAATCAATTTTGATGTAGATATATGATTAGTATTTTGGAAAGAGTTAGAATTGTTTCCCATTGAGTAATAAAACCTATGCAAAAAAAAATTGTAGTCCCTAAAAATATTCTTCTAGAAGATTTCCCCCTTCACTAAAAAGCTTTTATGAATCATGCCTTGACTTGTGTTAAGTAGCATTTTTCATTTTCATTCAAATTGGAAAAAAAATTCATCTCTTGATTACACTTGGATTTTTAACATATCATTTAACTTATTGAAATTATATTTCTAACTTTCCATGTAATTTGAGAAACCCAAGTAAGTAATACAAATTTTCTCTCCATCCTGGTTAATCTCATATTTTATGATAGATGATAATATGAATCATCTGAGATCTTTGGCTCCTCCTTTTGGTTATCTTAGAAATCCTTCTTTTTATCATCTTGATTAGCTAGATTTTTATCTACTAGTATGTTATAGTTTTGTATAGAGTGTAGTATATTTTAATAATGATGAAAAATAATGTTTCTCTTACCTCTAGTTGTGAAGTAATTTTGATCTTTCCTATTTTATTTACTTAAATTAATTTTTTTGACGTACCTACTCATAAGTCTACATTGAATTTATGGCATATAATATCATATTATACTCATGCGACAACAGAGAACCGACTAATTGTTAAAAAAAATTGGATTCTTTTCCTTACTATCCTCAAGAGTTATCACAATATCCAACGATCGACATGTACAATATCTCCATTTTTTCATAATAATATACTTATCATCTATTGTTTCTCCATAAACCCTTATTGTATATGAACAAAATAATGTATCTTTATTCAAAAGTATCCAACTCCCTCATCATCTAACATTCTAAAAGTATCCAACTCCCTCATCATCTAACATTCTCAAATTGTAAATATTCATTTTACTTAAAGGGTTTGAATCTTTGTATTTATTTCCTTTGAAAAACCTTAGTATGAAGCCTCCAATATATTCCATGCCTCTTTAGCATTATTATTTCCCAAAATTCTTAGATAGGTGCTAGGATCTATTGCACTCTTGCGATATAATAAATATTATACACATTAATTTTCTTCTACCTTTTTTCCCCTTGTTTTAACCTTTAGAAAAGGTAGTCCAATATTTATTTGGATTGTATCCATGATTGAAATTTTTCCATACCTCTTTCAAAATAATAATTATCTTCAATTGCTATCTCCAATCCTAAAATATTTCAAAATTGAAGATGGGGATATTCATAAAACAAGAATTCATTGAAGCCATCATTTAGTGATAATGGAAAATTATAATTCTGCATATCTATTTGAACAATGATATAGTACCAAATGACGGTTCATGATAATGAATGATTTAAAATAATATATTAAATAATGAATGATTTAAAATAATATCTTAAATAATTTTTAAATGAATGTAATGATCATGCAATTATTTTTTCTAGATTAAGTAATAATTGAACTAGTTTTGTTGTATGTGAGATTGAAAAAATACGTTTTATACAAGTCCACACGATGGATCAAAATATATATGGTTTTTATAATCAACTAGTGGAATATAAAAAATAGTTAAACACATTACAAAAAGTAATGTTTCTTGTAAAAATTCACCCCACTTCACATTAATTGAACTAAACAATAAACAAGGCTATTATAGTGATCACAATAATATTTTTCTTAACTTTTATTAAAAAAAAATCATAATAACTCATAAAACATATATGTAAAATAAAAGAAAATGTAGAAGAATGGCAAAAGACTCAAGATGATAAAATTCATCCACTACTAATCTATGGTCAACATACAAGAATCCAAACTTAGTTTAAGTGAAACATGTAGATGCCTATAATACATCCCAATGAACCTTAGCACATGAATATCTTACAATAATATAAATGGGTCAAAATAAGAATAATTTTATGCATGATAAAATAAAAATTGTTTTTTACCTATGGATATGAAGGTATAATTAATCAAACTTGGTTAAGTGTGAATTTAATGAACTGCACTCTAATGCGCACTTCCATTCTAAAAATAGAATTACAAAAGTAGATTTTTATAAAATTTCAATAAACTAACAAACAATGAAAACATATATAAACTTATACCTTTTTGTATTAATTAATAAGTGCCCCTATTCTCATCATACTAAAAATTTCATTTCATACTAATTTACCTTAGCATTTAATTTTTAAAATGTTCCTTTTTGAATCATTTGAAATTTAGTGAATACCTCATTCAATAATTTTATGTATTAGGTAAAAACAAATGGGTAGTCCTTAATCAAATATTTTGTACAACATCCTTAAGTATAAAATTTTAACATAAAACACGAAATACTAAAGACTATACAATAAAATGTATAGACTAAATATACAACACTAAACACAAACCCCTAACTCTAAGCATTAAATCCTTAGCACAAATGTTGAACCATAAATAACACAGAGAGAACACATAAATGGGAATCCAACACCTTAAAATATTAATCAACACCATAAATTTTGTAGACACACCCCCATATGCTACTAGGTTACTCTCAATAACAAAAAACCTTACAAGGCTTTCTAAACCATAAACCTTAAACAACAAAATCGTTAGGTTAGTATTTAGTTTTATTTTTATTGTATAATGTTAATGGTTTAGTGTAATGCCCTGTTCAGCATTGACTTTCGCTGTTACATCCTTTTCCTTTTGCGTGTCATGTGTATACTTCCAAAATTTACATACATGTTCACCAGGACACTTGCAAATACAACATATGACGAAAATCCCGTCTCCATTATGGTTTTGATGGATGTCCATAGGCTATTCCAAACATCCCATTTTGGCACGAAATTTACACCTTGTGGCATCTTTGCTTTACACCTACCAAAGGTTGTGGAGGCTAGATTTCCACACCTAGCTGAGAGGATGTACATGTGTATGAATATGCAGGCACATATTTTAGTTTACACAACATGCTTTATCTCCTTCTTGGCATGGCATGGTGGCATTCTTTTTCCTTTACTATATTGATTGTATGTGCAGGCTGAAATGCATCTTCCTAATGCTTTGACCACTCTCTTCTGGGTCGCCATATCTTGTTTTCTATGTGGATTATTGTTGAATTTTAATGTTACCTAGTAAGGTGGATGCATGAAAATGAAGGCCACCTACTTCTTTAATTATTTCATTTATGCTTGTTTTGTACCACGTGCCTTGGGTAAGAAATATCTCTTCCCTTTTTGGAAGTGGGCCGCATAGTTTAATTTGAGTTGTTTTAGAAAATATTTCCCAAATTTTCTTCTTGCTAGCTACATAGATTGTTGGGGATTGCGCAAGAATTTTTGTGCTCCTTTTTACCTGCTACAGCCTGCAATTATTTTTCTCTGACGCTGGCCGCTTAGCTTTCAAATCGTTCGGCATCGACTTTCGCGGTTACATCCTTGTCCTTTTGCGTGAGATTGGAAGGAGGAGGTCGTTGTGGCTAGTCTTGTGCAGTTAATGCGTTCCACCCAACTGAATGAAGAAAACATTTATCTTACTCTTCTCCTAGCCTATGCGCCATTATATTTTTTTCCCTTGCCTAGCTTTGCAATTATATGAGCTTCTTCAACGAGTCACTAAGTTGGCAGGCATAAAGGTTTCTGTTGGAATTATCACACCTTACAAGCTACAGCTGAAATGTTTGCACCGAGAGTTTGATGCTGTCCTCAAATCTGATGAAGGAAAAGGTTTATATATCATTACGGTAGATGCCTTTCAGAGCCAGGAGCGTGAGGTAATCATTATGTCTTGTGTCCGAGCTTCAAATCATGGGGTTGGCTTTGTAGCTATCTTCCTAAAAGACAAGATATACTTGAATTGTCAAAGTAGGACCATTTTCCTAATTGACCGCAAGGGTGATTGGCCTTAATTAGATAATACAATCTTTCTCTCAATGAAAACATAAGCATTGTGTGGCATATCAGGATGGAAATTGAAGTAAGAATGCAGTCAACTAGGTTGTAGCTGGCAGTGGGTGGTAATTTATGTTTTCTGTCCTTGCGTGAGGGAGATGGGAGTCGGTGGAGTCCCGTTTTTCCTCACCTGGATCTCATTTGGATCCTTTATTCAATGCGTATGGTTGGGAGGTGCTTGGCTTGTTCTTGGGGTTTGTGCATTGGGAAAAGTGGACCACGTGTTTTTGTTTTGGCCGCTTCCTTGTTGCTGCTCCTTCCCTGTTCCAAACGTTCCTTGGGTGCTGCGAAGTGTGTTCTTGTTCGGGAATCCACAGCAACTTCCTGCCACAGTGATTAGCCAGGCAGCAGGCATGTTGCAGTATAGTAGAAGCCTTTTTTGAGCGCTTCTAGCAAGCAGGTTGTCCAACTCTGTTGTTGTCTGTTCAGTATTGAATGCCATCCTCAAATTCAGGATTCTCCTTCAAGGTATTTTTATCAAAACCGACAGTGACAGTGAGAGCAGTTACCAGGAGACCTGACGAAATTTATTGCTAATGATTCTCCTATTGTTTCCTTACCTGTTTTACAATGTAACTCATGGAAGAGTATCTCATAGAGGCGGATCTGTTTTATATCAGAATATTCACGAAGCATCCAAATTGCCTTGCTGTTTCATTTCTTCCATATTCTCTATTGAGCTCCCCATTTAAAATTGACTATGTGACAGTGAGATTATTACCAGGAGACCTGAGGAAATTTATTACTAAGATTCTCTGTTTGATTTCGAACTTGCATTTTTATAAGTTGTACGACTTAACAGAAGAGTATCTCATATGATCCTGGTATCACTGTTTTAGAATCAGAATCAATTGAGGGAAGCTACAAATTGCCTTGCATGTTTCATTTCTTCCACTCTGCCCGTAGATGAGTGTCTGTCTCTATGAAGTGATCGATTCCGGTGACTTTGGGTCACACTTTTAAATCCAAAAGAATTTTTGTTGGCCTATCAAGCTTGGCTAGTATCAAGACTGTTTCAGATGTTAGTGAAAGGCATCACTAGCTTTGCAAGTGGCAATGGATAGACTAGTTGTGATCCAGGTTGGCATAGGCAATAGTGGCCCACAGAGTGGATATATGAATCTGATGTTTGATGTATATCCAATTTGGCCTGTAAAATTAACATGAGAACTTTCGATGAAGCGATAGAGGACCTAGAAACTTGGATGCAGTGCTCAACTTAAAGGCAATAAAATGGTGCATGCTTTTTGTGTAGGTGACAGATCACACCCACAGGCACAGGAGATCTATGCAATGTTGGAGAAAATGTCTTGGGAGATGAAGGTAGCAGGATATTTGTCAGATTCAGAACTTGTGCTGAGTGAACAGGGAAAGTAAAAGTATTCCTCTGCCACACTGCATCAGGTTTGTCCAAGATTGTTGCAACGCAAATTTTGTGAGAGAGGCAAAGCGGTTCCATCACTTTAAAAAAAAAGGGGAAATGTTCTTGTAGAGATTATTGGTAATGCCTGGTGAAGCAATCTAGTGACTGGTCAGCCTTAATTGAGGATGCTGAGTCTAGGGACTGTTTTATGGATATGGAGTCTGTACCAAGAGATCTTTTTTTTTGGTTTTAAAGCCATCTTCTTTTGCTTCGTCTCAGACTAGGGCTACTCCTAATATGAGAGCACCAAGGTTAGGAGGTCCAAATCAGAAAACAATCAGATGCATATGGAGATGGTGGAGGTGTTGGATGAATGACGAAGGATCAAGTTCAATTGCCAAAAATGGGGCCTACAGAGGTTCTAGGGCTAATTTGGAGCGGTGTTGGGAGGATGTTGGCAAGTATTTTAGACCACCCACCCTGGCCGTGAACTCCTACCTGTGCCAACGTGAAGATGGTCGATGTTTGGGCGCCCAACGAGCTTGAAGAAAATGGAATTTGGCTTGGATTGTTGTTGCTGATCCGGGCGGTGTCCATGAAACCTGTTGAATCTGGAGAAAAAGGCAAGATATTTCTACACTTTTCTACTGTTATTTTATTTAAAATTATTGTGAAATCGAACCACTTTTCCTTGCATTGATTTGTCAGTTGGATGTCATGATGGGAGATTTCCCCTTTCTGCTTGTTTCTTCTTGTTTTAGCTTTTATCGTTGACAGTATGTTGGTCGAAAGGATGCGTGTGCCCTCTCCTCTGAATGTTATGTTTCTCTTACTCGAATGATAGACCTTCGTCTGTTTGTTTATGTATTAATTCTTCTCTGCGATTGAGTTGCAAGTTATTATGTTGATCAACTAGTATTTTCGATATCATGGAAGTAAGTTACGATAACTATGAAGCTCCTCCCTAGCACCCAAGTTGTCTTTTGACATTTTTTTTTTGTTAGCTCCTTCGCAAGTCCCTTTGATAACCTTTTGGCATCGAGAAAGAAAGGTTGTAGGATTGTGTGAGCAATGCGTGGGCTAGCCAGCTTAGAGTTTTGGTATTAAAACTGGTAGAATGAAAAGGTTTGTGTGCAATGTGTTTTCCGTCTCGCGTGTTTAGACTCTTATACTATCTTTCATCTTGTTTCTAGGCTTTTAAGGCCATCCTCAAGAAGTACCTTGACCATCCCTATCAACTTGAACCATAACTAGCTTTTCGGATCAACTAAGCTCGAGGTTTCATTGTGCGAATCCAGTACCTCGTTGACACTAGAATAGTTTGGTCTAATCCCCCTCTCAGAATTATTGTTGATGGCGCTCTTCTATTTTTCCTAACTTGCATTATTTTCTCCCTTGTAATGTTAACGCTATTAATTAATATTGGTCGGTTTTTATGCACGTAATTACCGTAATAGTTTGTGATGGAAATTTCCTTAAATGTGATTAATCTTCGGGAAAAACTCAGCTTTCATTTGATAATCTTATGGATTCATAGCGGAAGGTTTTGTTTTGATAATGTCACTTAGAAATTATGTTTGTATCTATTTGTGCGACGGTTGACTGTGTTACCAAGGGTTGCCTTAAAATATGGTTGTTTTGGGATATGGGTAATTTATTTTAAATTAACCAAACATTAGTATTGTAGTGGAGGTTTGCAAATCTTTAGTGTTATAAAAATTTGTTGATGACATTATTGTATACTCTTGTTGGACGGAACCCCCTTCTTCTCTCGCGTGTTTGCTACTAGCCTGTAAGACTTTGACCCTTCTTGGATGATTGGAAAATCTTTGTAGTTAATGGTCAAAACTAGTATACTTGCCTTCGCTTCGAAACTTATGTTGTGTGTATACTCTATTTGATTTCCGGTTTGAAACTCAATTATACATGGCTTTTTGTGTTAATTTTTGAAACCCGTGGTTCCCCTTTCTTGGGCCGATCAACTCTTGTTCTTTTAGAAATATATTATTTTAGCCTATGCGTTTGGTACCTTTGATAAATTTCTAGATGGTTGGTATATATATCAAATCTCAATCTTGTAATTATTGTTTAATTACTTACTTGATGGGAATTCTGTTTTTTGCTAGATTGTTTGTTTTCTCCTTATAGGGCCAAGGGCCATTCTCTTACGATTGCTATACTTTCGTTGCTTTTACTCCTAACTGAAGTACAAGGTCTTCTCCTTCTTTGATTGGCATGATGAAGACTTTATTATAACTTGATGTGTTGATAGTGTTTAGAGGTTTGACCCAATTCTTGTAATAAAGTGCTTCCTTTTCGTGGTATTGTTAGATAATAGTTATGGTGGTTTTGTGTAGCCTTATCTTGCTCAGTTCTCGTGAACTGACTCTTGTAGAAAATTTGCTGCAGATGGATTTTGCGTGTAGATGAGGGATAGATTTGTAGACTTTTGTCATCAACCTCAGTTGAGAAGATCCTTTGCTCGAAACCTTTTTATGTTGTTCAACTATTGTTAACGTCCAGTGGAAAGTTTAAAAGAGGATTAATGTCTTAGTATAAAGTATTGTGGACTTTGTCATCTGAACTTTGGAAACCTTGTATTGTTTGACCATCATTGAAATTATAAGAAAATTTGGTTATTGTTGTTGAGTGACTTTGTTGGAGTATCAGTATTTTAAGAATTGATGTAATCTTGTTTTGTTCTTGTAAATGAGTGTTGCTACAACCTTGCCTTGAGAATAAATTTTGAGTTAAACCTTGACATGACTTAGTAATAAAGTGTCATAAGTAAACTAACATGGGATTGTTTAATACTTCTGGAAGTTAAATTAAAAGTTGTATTCAAATAAAGTAACGTAGGGGTCACCAACTTGAGAGCAAGAAATTCTTTAAGTAAACAAGGGCAAGACTATCATTGCAAGTAAACTTTATATCATGATAACCCTAGCTCCTCTAGTGAACATTATTCCTTTTATGGTGAAATTTGTAAAATGACCCTAAGGTGAAATGAACTGTTAGTTGTTTGAAGATGATAAGATTTAATAAGCCAGAGAAAACAAATTGGAGACCTCACCATCTTTCTCACCGCCATTTGGAAAGTAAATTTTTACTCCTTGTTAATACTTTTAGCGAAGCCTAAGTAAAGTTGTTGATAATTCTGGTTAAGAGCCCTAGCTTCAATTAAATACTGGCAATAACTAATGAGGTCCTAAAGATGTTTCATCTCGACCTTCTCCCTCTAACCCTTTTCCAAGGCACCTTGTATCTCTTCTCTTAAGTGTGTTGAACTTAAAACCATGTTGTCTTGTGGGCAAGAACGAATCTTAGTAGCGTTAGTGGTGAGCAGATGGCCTTGTGGAATTTAAATACTCCTTTTTCTTGATAAACGAATTAAGCAAATAAATGTCATAATAGAGAAGATTTAAAGATAATTACTCAGTGTCAAAGGAATAAACTTGGCTTGGTAAGATGAATTGTACGAATCATATCTTGAGCCTCCTTGAAAACGTAAGCTAAGAATTGCAAGATGTCCTTTTAAAATAAATAACCCTCAAGAATATCTCATTGTGGTTGGCCCTAACTGTAAGTGTGTTCTGTGATTGGACTTCTATGTTGTCTTGTCAAAAAGAAAAGTAAATTGTCCTTGATAGGTGTGAACGTTTCCGTGCTGCCTTTATGGCCATCCTTGTATCAAGTTGTTCACAGTGTTAGTTGTATCCTTGGTGACGACATGTTGCGTCATGTTATGTGTCAAGCAAGTCAAAAAAAAAAATTATCCTGTATTTCACTGTGTTGTTCGTGTGTGGATTTTTGGGTCGTTACACTTGGTATCAGAGCATAGGTTCATGCTCTCGAACCTATGGGCCGGATTGGTGTTGTATGGTGATGTTACATGATGGTGGTGGTGTTACATGATGTTACTGCATGATGATGATGATGTTGCATGATGGTGGTAGATATTGGAAGAGTAATGTGCTTTAAGCGTGATGTGATTATTGTCGTAATTGTGATATTGTGAACGCACATGATGTGTATGTCACCTTGTGCGTGTTTGTGATCATGTTGATATGTTGGGGATGGGAGTATTCTCTCTCCTTCTTGTGGATTCTATGAAGAGTTCACGTGTGAATTACTGTTTGTGATGTGTGAAAAGAATTATAATGTGGATGACATAGTGTTGGAGCATTGTGACATATTGTGATATGTAGGTGTATCAATGTGTTGTATGACTAGATTGATGTTAAAAGAAATGAGTTGTATCATGATGTTTTTACCATGTTTTGAAGAAATGTGTGTACCACCTTGTTATGTAGCAATGGATGTTATGTTGTGATGTACTATGTTCATCGTATGTATGATTTGTGCAAATATGTAATGCTTCATGTTGTGATTTGGGGTCATACGGTGAGTGTATGAACCCTATCGTATGGTGATTGCACTTTGGGTGCAGAATGTGGTAAAGTGATGTGTTACACTCAGTGAATGTATGATCGTGATCTACCCTGTATATGTACCATATGTAAGACGTTATGGTAGTTATGTGTGTGCCACCGTTATGTTAGTGATGTTGTTGTATGTTATGTTGTGAACCTTACGCTAACCGACCCTGAGGGTAATCGGTAGAAGTGTATGTTGAGAGTGAGGAATGGTGTACCATGGGTCAATAACTCGAGCCGAAACTCGGTTTAGTAGATAACATGTGATTCTTTCCTCTCTCCCTATGTGGTTGTATGTATGCAACCTAAGTGCAACTATGACTATGTTTAGCCTTGTCGAAGTGGTGGCGGGATGATTCAGATGGAGGTGATGACAGTTGTATTATTGATATGTATTTTACGAGCTGAGGCTCGATGTTCCGAGTGCTAGCAACTCGTTGAGTACCCCTTTGGTGGCTAGATAAGGCCACACAGTTATCGTAATGTGACATTATTATAAGTTGATTTTATTCGTAAATTGAGCTTTTTACTTTATTTTGTAAGGACCAGCAGCTTTTCTTGATTGCCATGCTTTACAATTTTGGGCATTTCCTTGGTTTGTGGCACTAACATGGGGATTTTGATACTAACTATGGCTATTTGGCCATTTATTTTGCTTGATTTTGGGTCTTCTTTTAAATTTGGAATTTTTACCGCCTTGCCCAAGGCTTGTACTTTGCCACTTGGCACTTTGATTGGATTGTTGTGCTGGTTCTATTGTCGTGATGTGTGGAATAGGGTCATGGGATGCACCATGAAATGGTTGGACCTATGGACCCGCTTCGTTGTATAGGGGTACGCCCCAAGGAGTTACAGATAACTAGCGGGTTGTTGAACCACGCGTTATTATGTCACTTGGGTTAGGAGTGTTCGAACTCTATGTGTCTTGGACCATAGGGTCAACCGGCCTCCTTGAGGGAGGCATAAGAGTTTGAGGGAGGCATAAGAGTTTGAGGGAGGCATAAGAGACTTGAGGGAGGCATAAGAGTTTGAGGGAGGCATATGATATTTGTCTGTATGGTTGATGTTTCAGGATATATGTTGAGTTATTGTGATGTTTGGTAGTGGTCTTTTGATGTATGTGTTACTCATGTCAGATGGATATGTGTTGTGATGTTGTGGATATGTCATTGATTCCCTTGTGGACACTATGTACCTGTAGCATTTTTGGTGTTATGTGAATTTTTCATTGATGCAAATTGAGGAAATGTCTGGTGGATTGTAGTACTCTTTTGTTTGAGTATTTTGTATGTCAGTCATTGATGTGTGACGAGTACTATGTTATGTGGACTGTGCCTATTCTATTCCGTATTTGAGTAACCTTTTGTGGTGTAATACAATCATGAAGTATATACTTGTGTGCTTGTGAATCTGTAGTGTCTTGTGAACCTGATAGGGTGTTGTGTTAGCAGTTCATGTTGGGCACCCACAATAAGGAATAAACCAAAACTCTTCAATGATGAAATTTTAAAAGAAATTAAACTAAGAATAATGTTAATGGAAAGAGACTAATGAAATAATAAATAAGAAGGAACTGCCAATCTTCACAGAACATTGAAAGTTAAAATTTCTACCAAATGTTCCTAAGGCTACCCTGTGGCCGTGCTTTAATCAACTAAAATTTTAAACCATAGGGTGTACTTTCTCCTTTACCTGTTCTTGGTTGCGAACCATTTCTTTTCCTGCTGTGTTATGTCGCATCGAGGACGATGCTTTCTTAAGGGGAGGAGAATGTAATGCCCTGTTCGGCATCGTTACACCTTTCGCGGTTAGTCCTTGTCTCCTTTTGCGTGTCCTTGGAAGGAGGAGGTTCATTGTGGCTAGTCTTGTGCAGTTAATGATTCCACCCAACTGAATGAAGAAAACATTTATCTTACTCTTCTCCTAGCCTATGCTGCCATTATATTTTTTTCCCTTGCCTAGCTTTGCAATTATATGAGCTTCTTCAATGAGTCACTAAGTTGGCAGGCATAAAGGTTTCTGTTGGAGGCCTGTTATCACACCTTACAAGCTACAGCTGAAATGTTTGCACCGAGAGTTTGATGTTATCCTCAAATCTGATGAAGGAAAAGGTTTATATATCATTACGGTAGATGCCTTTCAGAGCCAGGAATGAGGTAATCATTATGTCTTGTGTCTGAGCTTCAAATCATGGGGTTGGCTTTGTAGCTATCTTCCTAAAAGACAAGATATACTTGAATTGTCAAAGTAACCATTTTCCTAATTGACCGCAAGGGTGATTGGCCTTAATTAGATAATACAATCTTTCTCTCAATGAAAACATAAGCATTTGTGGCATATCAGGATGGAAATTGAAGTAAGAATGCAGTCAACTAGGTTGTAGCTGGCAGTGGGTGGTAATTTATGTTTTCTGTCCTTGCGTGAGGGAGATGGGAGTCGGTGGAGTCCCGTTTTTCCTCACCTGGATCTCATTTGGCTGCAGTAAACTTTATTCAATGCATATGGTTGGGAGGCGCTTGGCTTGTTCTTGACCAGCTCCAGGGTGATGGGCTGGGAAGTAAGTTGTCCACGTGTTTTTTGTTTTGTATCCTTCCAAAACTGCTGCTCCTTCCCTTTCCAAACGTGTCCTTGGGTGCTGTAAGGTGTGTTCTTGTTCGGGAATCCACAGCAACAGCTTGCACAGTGATTAGCCAGGCAGCAGGCATGTTGCATGGTATAGTAGAAGCTTTTTTTTGAGTGCTTCAGCAAGCAGGTTGTCCAACTCTGTTGTTTCTGTTCAGTATTGAATGCATCCTCAAAGGGATTCTCCTTCAAGTATATTTTGATCAAAATCGACTATGTGACAGTGAGAGTGTTACCAGGAGACTTGATGAAATTTATTACTAAGATGAGAAGCCTTTTGACCTTTCTTACTTGTTTTACGTTGTAACTCATGGAAGAGGAATCTCATAGAGGTGGATCTATTTTGTATCAGAATATTCACGAAGCACAAAGCCTTGTTGTTTCATTTTTCCCTCTGCCCCGTAGATGAGTGTCTGTCAAATGGTAGATTTTGATTCGGAGAGTATTCAGGTCACATCCTTTGATAAAATTCAGTCTTAAGAAGTGTCTTTGACTTAGCGGTATCGTTGATCTTCCGACACGGATTCTTGAAAACTAGTCCTTACAGGATTTGCAGACAATATCATGAAGTATTGCGCATCATCAAACAGGGAATCTTCGACAAAGAACAGTTCTCCATCATTTGAAATCTGTATATGCTTTGAGAGAATACGGAGATCCTGCTATGATTGCTGCACTGTTTCCAGAAGGAGTCATCTTTCCACTTGATGCCTTATTATAAATCCAAAAGAATTGTACTCATTGGATTGTTCTTTAGATGGACAAATCTAGCTTTCAGGTTCAAATTTGTTTGTGAAGGAAGCTTGGTTTGCATTTTAAGCTTGTGGGTGCATCCTAGAATTGCATGGGCCAGTAGCCCACAGAGTTGGCATGGCAATGTTTAGGATGATAAACAAGGTTGGTATAAAATTAAAATGAGACCTTGATAGTAGGGGATGTAGTGATGATAGATTAAAGGCAATAAAATGGTGCATGCTTTTTGTGTAGGTGACAGATCACACCCACAGGCAGGGAGATCTATGCAATGTTGGAGAAAATGTCTTGGGAGATGAAGGTAGCAGGATATTTTCAGATTCAGAACATGTGCTGAGATGAGGGAAAGTGAAAGTATTCCTCTGCCACACTGCACCAGGTTTGTCCAAGATTGTTGCAACGCAAATTGTTGTGAGAGAGGCAAATTTCACATCACTTTAAAAAAAAAAAAGGAAATGGTTCTTGCAAAGAAACCATTGGTAATGCCTGGTGAAGCAATCTGTGACTGGTCACTTAATTGAGGATGCTGAGTCTAGGGACTGTAAGTTTATGGATATGGAGTCTGCCCAAGAGTGCAAATTGGTCTTAAACCATCTTCTTTCCACTTGTCTCAGACTAGGAGATGCCCTAATATGAGAGCACCAAGGTTAGGAGGTCCAAATCATGAAGCAATCAGATGCATATGGAGATGGTGGAGGTGTTTGGATGAATGACGAAGGATCAAGTTCAATTGCCAAAAATGGGCCTACAGAAGTTCTAGGGCTAATTTGGATGGTGTTGGGAGGATGTTGGCAAGTATTTTAGACCACCCACCCTGGCCGTGAACTCCTCTGTGCCAACGTGAAGATGGTCGATGTTTGGGTGCCCAACGAGCTTGAAGAAAATGGAATTTGGCTTGGATTGTTGTTGCTGATCCGGGCGGTGTCCATGAAACCTTTGAATCTGGAGAAAAAGGCAAGATATTTCTACACCTTTCTACTGCTATTATATTTACAATTATTGTGAAATCGAACCACTTTTTCCTTGCATTGATTTGTCAGTTGGATGTCATGATGGGAGATTTCCCCTTTCTGCTTGTTTCTTCTTGTTTTAGCTTTTATCGTTGACAGTATGTTGGTCGAAAGGATGCGTGTGCCCTCTCCTCTGAATGTTATGTTTCTCTTACTCGAATGATAGACCTTCGTCTGTTTGTTTATGTATTAATTCTTCTCTGCGATTGAGTTGCAAGTTATTATGTTGATCAACTAGTATTTTCGATATTATGGAAGTAAGTTACGATAACTATGAAGCTCCTCCCTAGCACCCAAGTTGTCTTTTGACGTTTTTTTGTTAGCCCCTTCGCAAGTCCCTTTGATAACCTTTTGGCATCGAGAAAGAAAGGTTGTAGGATTGTGTGAGCAATGCGTGGGCTAGCCAGCTTAGAGTTTTGGTATTAAAACTGGTAGAATGAAAAGGTTTGTGTGCAATGTGTTTTTCCGTCTCGCGTGTTTAGACTCTTATACTATCTTTCATCTTGTTTCTAGGCTTTTAAGGCCATCCTCAAGAAGTACCTTGACCATCCCTATCAACTTGAACCATAACTAGCTTTTCGGATCAACTAAGCTGGAGGTTTCATTGTGCGAATCCAGTACCTCGTTGACACTAGAATAGTTTGGTCTAATCCCCCTCTCAGAATTATTGCTGATGGCGCTCTTCTATTTTTCCTAACTTGCATTATTTTCTCCCTTGTAATGTTAACGCTATTAATTAATATTGGTCAGTTTTTATGCACGTAATTACCGTAATAGTTTGTGATGGAAATTTCCTTAAATGTGATTAATCTTCGGGAAAAACTCAGCTTTCATTTGATAATCTTATGGATTCATAGCGGAAGGTTTTGTTTTGATAATGTCACTTAGAAATTATGTTTGTATCTATTTGTGCGACGGTTGACTGTGTTACCAAGGGTTGCCGTAAAATATGGTTGTTTTGGGATATGGGTAATTTATTTTAAATTAACCAAACATTAGTATTGTAGTGGAGGTTTGCAAATCTTTAGTGTTATAAAAATTTGTTGATGACATTATTGTATACTCTTGTTGGACGGAACCCCCTTCTTCTCTCGCGTGTTTGCTACTAGCCTGTAAGACTTTGACCCTTCTTGGATGATTGGAAAATCTTTGTAGTTAATGGTCAAAACTAGTATACTTTGCTTTCGCCTCGAAACTTATGTTGTGTGTATACTTTATTTGATTTCCGGTTTGAAACTCGATTATACATGGCTTTTTGTGTTAATTTTTGAAACCCGTGGTTCCCCTTTCTTGGGCCGATCAACTCTTGTTCTTTTAGAAATATATTAATTTAGTCTATGCATTTGGTACCTTTGATAAATTTCTAGATGGTTGGTGTATATATCAAATCTTAATCTTGTAATTATGGTTTAATTACTTACTTGATGGGAATTCTGTTTTTTGCTAGATTGTTTGTTTTCTCCTTATAGGGCCAAGGGCCATTCTCTTACGATTGCTATACTTTCGTTGCTTTTACTCCTAACTGAAGTACAAGGTCTTCTCCTTCTTTGATTGGCATGATGAAGACTTTATTATAACTTGATGTGTTGATAGTGTTTAGAGGTTTGAACCAATTCTTGTAATAAAGTGCTTCCTTTTCGTGGTATTGTTAGATAATAGTTATGGTGGTTTTGTGTAGCCTTATCTTGCTCAGTTCTCGTGAACTGACTCTTGTAGAAAATTTGCTGCAGATGGATTTTGCGTGTAGATGAGGGATAGATTTGTAGACTTTTGTCATCAACCTCAGTTGAGAAGTTCCTTTGCTCGAAACCTTTTTATGTTGTTCAACTATTGTTAACGTCCAGTGGAAAGTTTAAAAGAGGATTAATGTCTTAGTATAAAGTATTGTGGACTTTGTCATCTGAACTTTGGAAACCTTGTATTGTTTGACCATCATTGAAATTATAAGAAAATTTGGTTATTGTTGTTGAGTGACTTTGTTGGAGTATCAGTATTTTAAGAATTGATGTAATCTTGTTTTGTTCTTGTAAATGAGTGTTGCTACAACCTTGCCTTGAGAATAAATTTTGAGTTAAACCTTGACATGACTTAGTAATAAAGTGTCATAAGTAAACTAACATGGGATTGTTTAATACTTCTGGAAGTTAAATTAAAAGTTGTATTCAAATAAAGTAACGTAGGGGTCACCAACTTGAGAGCAAGAAATTCTTTAAGTAAACAAGGGCAAGACTATCATTGCAAGTAAACTTTATATCATGATAACCCTAGCTCCTCTAGTGAACATTATTCCTTTTATGGTGAAATTTGTAAAATGACCCTAAGGTGAAATGAACTGTTAGTTGTTTGAAGATGATAAGATTTAATAAGCCAGAGAAAACAAATTGGAGACCTCACCATCTTTCTCACCGCCATTTGGAAAGTAAATTTTTACTCCTTGTTAATACTTTTAGCGAAGCCTAAGTAAAGTTGTTGATAATTCTGGTTAAGAGCCCTAGCTTCAATTAAATACTGGCAATAACTAATGAGGTCCTAAAGATGTTTCATCTCGACCTTCTCCCTCTAACCCTTTTCCAAGGCACCTTGTATCTCTTCTCTTAAGTGTGTTGAACTTAAAACCATGTTGTCTTGTGGGCAAGAACGAATCTTAGTAGCGTTAGTGGTGAGCAGATGGCCTTGTGGAATTTAAATACTCCTTTTTCTTGATAAACGAATTAAGCAAATAAATGTCATAATAGAGAAGATTTAAAGATAATTACTCAGTGTCAAAGGAATAAACTTAGCTTGGTAAGATGAATTGTACGAATCATATCTTGAGCCTCCTTGAAAACGTAAGCTAAGAATTGCAAGATGTCCTTTTAAAATAAATAACCCTCAAGAATATCTCATTGTGGTTGGCCCTAACTGTAAGTGTGTTCTGTGATTGGACTTCTATGTTGTCTTGTCAAAAAGAAAAGTAAATTGTCCTTGATAGGTGTGAACGTTTCCGTGCTGCCTTTATGGCCATCCTTGTATCAAGTTGTTCACAGTGTTAGTTGTATCCTTGGTGATGACATGTTGCGTCATGTTATGTGTCAAGCAAGTCAAAAAAAAAAAGTTATCCTGTATTTCACTGTGTTGTTCAACCATAAAATTTTTTTAAAGGCTTCAAAAACCACCATTCACACAAAACTTTTAACACAACAAGCACAATACAATAATGACAACAAACATAAAATTTTCCCAAGCACAAAGATTTTCAATCCAAGCCGAAGGAAAGAAGAAATATGGGGAATCACTTACAACTCCCAATGGGATAAGTGTCCACCTTAAAATCCTCCAAAAATGTCATTCACACAACCACAACCAAACTCTTATCACTCACTCAATTCTCTTATGTCTCCCTCAAACTCTTATCCCTCCCTCAATAAACATATCAAGATAAATAAGAAATGTTTCTTATTATCACAAGGTGGGACACCCAACCCAAAACTCCCTCTAAATTCATAACATAAACTCTTATCACTCCCTCAATATATCCCCATTTTATTTCTCCTACACAACCTTAAGGCCATTCTATCCCCAAAACCAAAACACACAACATTAATTCATTTAAAACCATTTGCACCAAAAAAAAATGCATGGGTGAAATCCCTACCTTTCCATTGCAAGAAATCTCCAAACCACAAGCATAATCTCCAATCTTTTCCAAGTCCAATACAAGCATAAAACAATCTCCCAAGCTCCCAACAGAACTCCAAAACAAGCTCCTCCAAAAATGCAAGAGTGAAAATAATAACATGTAAACTCCAAAACTTCAAAACAACATACATAAATAGGAAAGTGACGAGAGAGTGGTGATGTAGCTCCATGTAGGATGCCACATCACTTCTCCTCCACTCCACATCACATGGTCAAACACCAAACACAAATATCATAAATTGGTGGCTGAGAATATGACAAGCTCCCTTTCCACACACAAATCATTAACCATACTCCAAAGGACAAAATTAAAATCTCATGTAAGAAGGTAAAATAATTTCACACCTTTACCTTCCAAATAACATAATGGAGCCTAAGTTTGACCCCTTACCCCCATAGGTATAGTTGGTAGGGGAATTGAAGTGGTGTGGGACAAGCTTAACTTGTCTTACAAGCCTCCAAAAAAGGCCCTTAAGCCAAAATCTGAGTTTGACATGCAAGGTTGAGTATACAACACCAAAACCAATAAAATCATTTTCAAATCCATGATAAAATCAAGGAAAATCTACCAAAATTAAAGATCCCTTAGTCATATACCAAATTACTTTAATTAACATGATTAATCAACTTAAATAAGAGCACATTAACTAACAATAATAAAATAGAACACATTACAATAATAAATTACATACTCACAAAATAATTAAAATGAAAAGGGAAAACAACACATTTACCCATGGTCACATTTTAGGCCACCTCCCAATGGGGACCTCCTAACAAAATATCAACAACATAATAACATACAAAAACATAAGTTGCCAAGGTGGCTAGTTGTCAATACCCAAGATTATTTCATTTATGGTCTCCTATCCCCTTTTGTTTGTTGTGTTACAATTTCTTGCAAAATCAAAACAATACCTCTTCGGCCTCGTGGCCATATAATTGACATCAAAAAAAAATGCACATATACATATCAATTTACACCATCAATTTGCAAAACTAAATCATCACTAAAATCAAGTAATTTCACCAATTATTTACAATTTCAAGATATTTCAATTCTTTCACTTCATTAACAACAATGATATCACAAGACGAGCTAGATCGTCTCGCAAAATATATATATATATCCAACGTGTCAATATACATATAAATTAGTAACTCTAGATCATCATCAATACTGAAATATCAATCCATGCATATAATTCACACTATGAGTCACCACATATCTGTAATGAATTTATTTATAATTTCTATTAAAATACTAATCAAATATAATAATGTTCATCTATCAATGTCTACTGATCAAATATGAAAACCAAGTCCAAGCCTTCAATTCAAATTAAGCAAAAATCATTGTAAGATCAATGTGGAAGAGGAGTGGGCACTACAAAACTCACACTTGGCATGAGATCCTCCAAAATACTAGTTCTTGATGTGAGATAGCCCAAAAAAATCACTCTTTGCATAAGATCGCCCAAAAAATTCACTCTACATAGCATTTTTAGAAGATATTTCTATCCTTTTACACTCATGATCATCATGTTCACACTTTTCCTTTACTACGTTTACACACATTTACATACTTTTGCATACTTTTACAAATTTTTCACAATACATGACTTTGATTACACTTTCATTCTATTTTATATATCCATTCTTAATATGCAACAAGAAGAATCCCTACATAAAGCTACAACAAAAACATGTACAACACAATACGCTTCACCCCTAGGGTCACTTCCTCTTTACTAGCTTCTTTGCTTCATTTTTATCACTTCACGCTTTCACTTGTATCTTCGGCGTGTTTTCCCCATCGCATTCTACATGGTTAATAGGCACACATCTCTTATCTACTTTATGTTATCAAGTGTTCACTCAACAACATAAAGTGGAGGTAAATGTAGACAAAAAAACACACACTTGGGTACATTTCTAGGTCCTAAAAGCATACTTACATTCATATGATTCCTAAGCAAGGAAACTAGTAATTAACAACTATCTTTACTCTCTCTACTTTGTTTCTTGTCTTCTTTCTATTCTTTTATACCCTACATCCTATTCAATACTTCACTTGCTTATCTTTTATAACGTCAAACACCAACGCCTAGCCAAAATGACATTGCCCAAGTGCCCTTGTCCCCTCTAGGCGCCCCTAGACTCTTTCCATCTTACTCGCTCTTTTGGGCTTCTTTTATCTTTTGGTCATCGTATTTTCTTATGGATCGGCCTTCCAATTGTTAATTTAAAAATTCAACCAAGAATATCATATAAATACAAAGCTATGTGACTAAAATAAAGGACCAAGCTCTAAGAATATATTATCATCACCTAAACTTACATCCAAAGGTATCTAAGAGCACTAAAGGCATCCATTTAGCATTCATACAAGGGACTGCATACACTACATAGGAAGGGGAAGTTCATTATTCCATCCACACATCTATTTACATTGCTACATCTAGCTACTACACAGTATCAAATGTATTTTACACAAGGGCATCGTAGGGCATGATTCTATCACACATACACTATAACTACATGGAGTATGATATGTAGTGCAATGCTCAGTCGTAAGTTCAATCAGTTGGCTGACATTCAGGGTAAGTTTGACTCCCCATATTGCATCTAATGTAGCCAAATTCTAACCAAACTTGATTCACTGCAAATAATATGAACTCCAAAGAAAATATATCTCCTTCTTCGTTATTGAATAATGAATTAAATTTTTTCCTAAATAGGAAAACAACTCTCAACTCGAGTTTCCAAGTAAATTCTAACTAACTCTGACTAAATCTACTCTAGGTGGCAGAAATTACTATTTTTAGTAGTTTACTAGAACCTACTATTCTTAGTAAGTTCGCATGCTTATTCGTACGGGCAAAGAAATTGTCACGCATCTTCTACATCCCTAAATTAGAGGAATTTCCAACTTTCTAACTCATAATGCAACTAATAGACTAAAATTAACTAATACCCAAAAATAGGAAAAAACTAAACTATAACTTAAATCGTAATTTTTCGGCCTCAAGATGGTGGATTTAGGGCCTGAAAATGTGCCGAAAACTTGCCCCAACCAGTAGGGTTGTGTTCATCTCATTGAAACATGTGGTTTCAAATTAAACATAATCAAACAGACACCCGGAGCTCAAGTTATGACCTTGTCAAGTTCCTACAAATTTTGGCGCATCAGCGTCTTTCTTTTTTGTATTTGATGTGGTATTATGGGTTTTGTAGTTAAATATTTTTCTTGCAGGTTACATGCGCACTCGGTGATCATATTATGACATGAAAACAACAAACAACAACTATCAGTGACACTTGTGTGACACCAGAAAATATACATTTCGACCACCTACATAGTCATAGGTGCCCAGTAGCAGACTATGGCACCCTGTCGAGGCACCCTAGTTCGGACTTATCCGATGGTTCCATATTTTACAGTGCATAGTTGTGATAGTCTACCCTTCATGTTCATCAATTTTCTAGTCTAGATCAATTCCAAGATCAAGTGAAAATTAGCTAACTCCTTCTCTCTTTCTCTCTTGCGCTTAGGGTTTTATATTTCATTAGCTTATTGATTGAGTCAATTATACATAGTAGTTGTACTTTATTGCTTCTATTAGTTACTCTACAATTAGGTTTTAGCATAAATTTATTTTTATTAAATCATAACGAATCATACCATTATGAATATTTATTCTACATAAGTAGAGTACATGGAAGCCATAATCGTATCTTATCAAGTTGTTAGACTTATAGAGTGCTATCAGATCTTCTACATGAGCACGAAGAGACCACACAAATATTTTTTGATAAAAACTTAGCCATTGCATTGTCAAAGAATCGTGTCTTCTACAAGATAAGAAAGCACATTTATACAATATATCATTTCATCATGGAGATTATCAACAATTTTGAAATTTATCTCAAAAGTTTTCTAGATCTAAATATCGATATGCTGATTTTTTTACTAGTGCATGTCACAAGATGTTTTTTTATATTTTAGAGATTTTCGGTGGTCAAAATTAAAAGGGATTATTGGAGAAGTGACTAATTTAACCCACTTAACCCCATTAAATATAAGTATCCAAACGAAAAACTTTAATTGCAAAAAAGTAAATTATTTGTATTTAATATGTTTATGCATTGCAGTGTGGAGAAATTTTGTAAATCTAGCAAATCCCTATGCAATCATAGAATTTATTGTTTTTAACTACCTCTAGGAAGCTGAAAGAGAAAGCTGTAAATAAGAGCAGTTTGTAAGTGTTTGACAATGGAATAGAAAAGCACCAAAGTGCTTCCAAAAAAAATCGGAAGGTTGTAAACTTTATTTTGTGTTTTATTTATGTTATTTTCCTCATGTCCATCCTTCAATTAGAAGTTATAGCATGTTTTAGTTTTTGATCTGCACACAAATAAATTAATGTGAATGACTACCTCAATTATTGTAAGTTACATATATTTATTTGAATAACATGAATATATCAATCTAAAGGCATCAAATATTGTGAAAAATTATAAATATATTTTTTTTTGTCACTTCAAAAAAATGAAACAAATTTAAAGATATCCCTCTCCAAGTAGAAGAAATGATAACCTATTATGATTATATATTACAAAAAACTTAAAAACTTTAAACTTATTGTTACAAAGATGTTTTTTTTTCTTCCTTTATTTTTCACTAGCCATATTTTCTTTTTCTTTTTCCTTTTACTTTTTTAATTTTTCATTAATTCTCATATTCTATTTACAAAATGTGCATATTTTCATTTTATTCTAAAAAGATTCCTCTTTCTAAATTATTCTAGCTAATTTGGTGGCTTGTTAAACATATTTCACTTACAAATGTTGCATATTTTCATTTTATTCTAAAAAGATTCCCCTTTCAAAATTATTTTAACTAGTTTGGTGACTCAATTAACAAGCCAATACACAATAAACTATTCTATATTTATTTAACGTGTATTTTAGACTATTATAGACAAGAGTGTCACCTAAATCAAAGGTAAAAAATTTGCCGCCTTTCCTTAAGGTTTACTTTCAAACACAATGGCACTCATTTTTTCACTCAATAATAACATCCAAATTTCTCAATAACACCTTCCAAATTTATCACATATTATTCATTTTCAACACCCTTACAAATCAGCTTTATTTTAAAAACCCTTTCTTTAGATTTTACCTCTATTATTAGATCCTTTTTAACTTTTTTTTATTGCATCCTCTCCAAATTGAACCTCATATTCTTCTTTTTCTTCCTTGCCTTATATCTCATATACATAAGTTTACATACAAAATTATATCTCAAACAATTAAGAAATTCAACTTTTAACATTTAACAACATGCAATTTTGTCCTCTTTGAATTCAAATTTCACTTGAATGTCAAAATTAAATTTTAAAAATTATATATTTAATATCTAAATTTCTATCTTTAAAGTGAGACATAACTCTACGTAACGAATAAGATTCTTAAATATAAGGTGGACTTCAATTTTAGAGCCTAACTTAGATTTTTTTAATTTTCAAGTGTTAGTGAATAGTGCATCTAGATTGAGCTCGTGTTTCATGAACTTGAAAGAAATTAAATAATTTAAATAAATTTTAAACAATATACAGTTTCAATGTCAAAGTAAACATAATTAAAAAAATGCAAAAGCTGCATCTAAAATTTTATATTCTTATAATAATAATTTTACAAAAAAAAAAACAAACTGTAAAGCTTGGCTATTACCATTCCAATAAAACCTTAAAATAGAAATTAGTTAAAAATAGGAAAAGCTTAAATGATTTATAAATAGCTTTACATAATTTTAAAATAGTTCATTAATGCTTAGAGTAAGCTTCAATACTGATTACAGTGCGCTAATAATAATATTGTTTCTTTTTATTTAAAGCAGTCTCTCTTTATTTGTGTTTACAGTTCATAGTGGTTATCTGTGTTTACAGGACATATTGAAGAGAGACAAAGGCGAAGTAGAAATGGACAAAGATTACTCAGAATTACCAGCGCATATACTAGAAAGAATTTTACTTTCTCTTTCAATAGATTCGCTTATTAATTGTAGCTGTGTATGCAAAGAATGGAGGTCATTAATTTGCACAGCCAGATTAGTAAGTATAATCTGCAGAAACATGCCTTGGGCGTTTCTTGAGCATTCAGATTTTAATTCCATTCTATGCATAAATTCGCATTATATACTCTACTATTCTCTTACCACAATGTCAGGAAGAATTATCCCAAAGTCTCACAACACTCTACCATGTTGTTTCCCTTCCCAAGATGTTAAAAAAGACTACAAGGGATCTGCAGCAGGTGTAATTTTAGTAGAAACACACTGCGGTCACAAATGGAAAGGCGAACATGTCACACGACAAAATGTGTATTTGTGGAACCTTCTCAGGCAGGGTGACGTGTCTGAACTCCCTTATTTCTTGGTAGAATATTACTATTATGATTCTATGGCGATTGGAATCGTGTGCGGTGAAGAACCAAATACCTACACAGTGGTGGCGGTGGGAGAAGATGTTAGGAAAAAAGTTAACGCCATACAAATCTCCCAAGGAAATTCATGGAGGACTGTGTGTTTGTTACCTGAGTTTTATAAGGTATCTGATGGACCTACAAATATTATATTGTGGAACGGAAAGCTTTTCTGTAGGATGGAAGAACCTGAAGAGGGTTTTATGGTTTATGATCTGCAAAACAAAAATAAAAATAAAAAACGTCCTCCTCTGCTAGATTTCCCAGACATAGCGGAGGATGCCATAATTTACAAACTGGTTGCATGTCGGTCGGGAGTCCTGCTAACAGGGATGGTTTACGAACTTAACTACGGAGTTAGCAATGATCGGGATTGTATGTTTCGTCCCAAGCTAGTAATTATTTGGGGTCTTCAACAGTCTCCCCGAAAAGATGACGAGGTGTTATATTATTGGAAGGAGATTGCGAGGATTCGAATATCTCAGACTCAGTTGTGTTTTTTGGGTTCAGAATCACGGAGCTTTCCTGTTTTAGAATTTGTTGGAGTGGGGGATTGGGTTTTTTGCACACGAACAGATAATAATTGCAGGGAAGTGGTTATATATGATTTAGTGAAGGGGTCGTGGAATTTATTTGGAAGTAGCATGTCAGCAATCACTTATATTATAATGCGCAAGGGACTTCAATAAGGGTTTTCAAATGTTTTTATCGCAGGTTTTTACTCCAGAAATTCTTTGGAAGTAATTTAGGGTGGAAAATTGTTGGCAATAACTGTTATGAATAACTTAAATTAGAATCTTGTTTGAGGTGCATGGAGTTTTAAATTAGTTTCTTACTTGCTCTACACTCAATTAAAAATATATAAAATTAAATGTTGTTTCTTTGTTATGATAGATGAAGTAGAATATTTTACATCTGTTTTCAATGGATTTCGGTTTTGAAAAGATTTTATTTCAATTTAGCCATGTGTTGATTGATTCCAAAGTAGCAAGGTAGATCTTTTGAGATATAAATACATTATTTGGGTTTCTCTCACTTTCACTAAAAGGTTTCCATGGAATTGGTTGCATGTGTCATGATTGTAATATGTAATTTTGCCCACCTATATACCTATTTATTATTGTCTTCCATTTACAAATTTGAGATTATCTAATTATAATTATTATTTAATATTGTAAACCCTAATTGTAAGGAGTATATCATGTAAAATTCCTATCCACTGTCCACATTTAATGTTTTTAGCTATTTTTGTGTAGCTTGCATGAAGAAGCTAAAACTTAGGAGAACCTTAAGAACCTATATAAATGAGAGGTCATTGTAAGCATTTTTTTTTAAGAGAGTTCATTTTTGTATATTAATCTTGTAATGTTTTTCTCAATTCATCTATAAGTTGTAGTTTTGTTTGTTTTTGTTTCATTGTTGAGAGCACATGCCCTCAAAAGAATTTGAGATTAGTATTAGAGCACTTGGTTTAAAGAGAAGGCCTAGTTTGGAGTCCATTTATGACAACGGCAAGCAGTAGCCTCACAAAGCTTCAAATTCAAGTCATCATAAATAAAAAATATGATTTTTGGTGAATTACGATGAGAAATTTATTATGTTCCTAGGATGTTTGGGATTTAATGAGCCTCCAAATCGAGCTACTTATCAGGGCTTACCACACGATAAGAAAAAATTGCTAAAAGAAAATAGGAAAAATGATGGAAAAGATCTATACTTCCTCCAACAAGTTATAGATGAGTCCATTTTCCTAGTGTTGTTGCAACATGATTAATTGTTTTGGTGTGTTTTTTAAGCACGTTCAATTTCAATTAGATGTCAAAATTATAACACAATACACAATATAATTACAAATTAGTCTATGATATATATTTGTGTAATAATTCTCCAAAAACAAGATCACAGTACCCAGAAAAAGTAAAGTTCCATTGCCATAATATATGAATTAGAATATGTAATGGTATTTTCAATGGAGTCTTGACTTGAAAAGAGTGTATTTCAATCTAGTTAATTTCCTATTAAAAATATTCCAAAGAAGTATACGCTCCCATTAAAAAAGTTAATTGGATTCTTTTGGAAATGAAATGCAAGGGTTCTTAACACTTTCATGGAAAGGTTTCTATTGAGTTGGTTGCATATCTAATGATTAAATTCCTCCAATCAGTTTAGAAAATTCTAAAAGCTAGGCACTATGAATATCCTCACAAAGCATTAAACCTATATCACTCGATCTAAGTTATTCACATTTTTAGGAATACACTCATCCTATGCCAAAATAATATATTTACAACAAATATGAATATACATTTAACCATAATAGAAATGGGATTTATGTTGGATGTCATAGTTTCAATATTCAAGTACCCTAGTGGATTAGGGTTTCTTTACATTCACATCTATCACTTGTATTTCTTGTTCTACCATCTAACAAAAATCTACTTCAATTGTTCCCAGAGCTCCTATTTTTGCACAGTTTGGGAGGACTCTAATGAAGGTTGTGGATTTTAGCTTTACGTAATATAATTATGTGAGGGTGTATTTATTTACATTTTTCAAATAGTTTGTTTCTTTTGTATGCCTCCCCATTTTAAAAAATGTTTTGGTTTGGCTTTTAAACCTGTTAATGGAAATTGCTTTAAAAAATTGTAATGCTTTTTTTTAAATTCCAATTTTTTTATGCTTCTCCGTTAAAGAAAAAAATGACACATGCTAAACCCAAATTAAGCTACCCTACTAACCCGAATCTCCATTTAAACAATTTTTTTAATTCTTAAATTTAAACAACTTGTCAAAATCTATCCTAGAGCATCTAGTTTTAGGCCTTGAATCCAAATTAATTTTGAACCCCATAATCCACCATCAAGTTTCAAACTCATCTTTAAAAACTAATGTGCACCCCAACTCAATAAAACACTACACACCATTATTTTTTGGTGATTGACATTTCATGATGAAGATATGGTTAGAGTCGCTTATCAAGTTTCAAATCAATACCATATTTTTGTGTTCTCATTTCCACTATTATCGTAAAAAAATTATGTTTATCCCACATAGCCCCATTAAATGATAACAACCAAGTAAAAATTTGAATTAGTAAAAAAAATAATTTTGTATTTAATATCTTTATACATTACATATGTGGATAATTTTTGTAAATATGGGAAATCCATATGCAATCAGGGAATTTTGTTTTCATCTACCTCCATGAAGCTTATAGAACAAGTTATAAATTTTCCAATCTTCTTGTGAGCTCTATAAATAAGAGCATTTTATAAGCATTTGGAAATGGAATAGAAAAGCACCAAAGTGATGCCAAAATTTTCTCACAAGCTTATAAGTTTTCTTTTTTGTTTTATTTCTACTATTCACCTTCTCTTTATCCTTCAAAACTTTATTGAAGCCATAAACCATTCATAACCACATAATTTTGAAACTACGTCATTAGATTTCCATCCATTTTAAAGCATATCCCAAAAAAGGTGCAAACAACCACGTTTTCATAGTCCCAAGGGAGATGTTCATAATTTTTATAGTCCAACAATTGGGGCCACTAGTAATAGACTATCTCACCCTCATATTCCATTTTTTAATGGTAAAAACTACAATTTTAAGGCTATTAAAATAATAATGTTTCTCCTTTCTCAGTATTTATGGGGATTAGTTGAAAATGCGTTCAATAAACCTTAATACCATAACTTTATTCAACTCCTCATATAGGGTAAAATGATTTTCTTAAAGCTAATCTTAAAAAGGATGCAAAGGCATTGTATTTTATTCAACATGCCATGGATGAGTCGATATTTCCCAAATTTGTTGCAGAAACTATGTTAAACCAACGTTTGGGACAACCTAAAAATAACATATAAGGATCAAGAAAGGTATAAAATGGTTAAACTTCATATCATTAGGAGAAATTTCAAAAATCTATTTATGAAAATGTTTGATTCAATTGATTAATTTTTCACCCAAGACATGGTTGTTGTCAACCAATTCAAGTCTCATGGTGGGTTACTTAAATAGACTATTATATTGTATAAAATGTCTTTATTATCCTTCTAACAAAATTTCATGTCATTGTAATTGTTATTGTGGAGTCAAAAGAACCCACATAGCTATTTATAGATAAATTGATGGGTTCTTTGTTATCCCATTAGTCTAGATTGAATAGGCCAAATTATTCCCTTAAACATGCCTTCAAAAATTAGGTTTCAATTGGAAAAGGTAGAGGAATGTCAAAATCAAGAGATAGAGGAAGAAATCCTCAAAGAGGAGGAAGGAGAAGAACTCTTGATAATGGCCACCAAAATCAACAAACTCATATTTTTCCAATTCCAAAGGTCACGGGAATAACCATAAATATCAAAACTAAGGAATAAATTTGAAAAATGTATTGTTCAATGATATTAGTACAAAAAATGTACATTATGCCAAGGAATGTAGAAAAATATAATTTAATTTGAGTTTAAAATGTAAATTTTCAAAAGAGTGTAATTTGATGTCTAACAATCAAGGCTCTATATTCATAACATGTCATGTTGCCCAAGAAATTTAAAAATATATCTATTTTTTAGATAGTGAATGTAGCAATAGTATATATGGGAACATTGAATTATTTAAAAATTAGAAGAATCAATCAAATATGAGATTAAGTTTGTGAATAACAATAAATTTTCACTCATGGGAAAGGGGAAAGGGGAAAATCAACAATGTAAATATGAATGGAAAAAAGGAACATACAAATGAGTTTATTATGTTCCAAGTTTGAAACATAACCTCGTGAGTGTAGGGAAATTGATTCATAAAAGTATGAAAATTATACTTTGAAAAAATGTTTGTGTTATTATGGAACAAAATCCTAATGAAAATATAAATTCTAAATTTAAAATGACTGGAAACATATGTTTCCCATGAAGATCTGTGATGAAACGAGTCCCAAACACTCACCACGGTGAGTTCTTCCTTAACACAACTATATAACACTCCAAATCATGTTGAAGTGAGTATTTAAAAAGGGTCCCAAAATAAA
This sequence comes from Taxus chinensis, assembly GCA_019776745.2. Classification (NCBI taxonomy): domain Eukaryota; kingdom Viridiplantae; phylum Streptophyta; class Pinopsida; order Cupressales; family Taxaceae; genus Taxus; species Taxus chinensis. The sequence goes on from CM034146.1 coordinate 732,315,581, forward strand.
TATTTTGTAAAAACATCCCCTAAAGGAGGTCTCACCCCAATGAGTACTCAAATTAGGCTCCTAAATGTGTCTTATTGAGGCGATTATTTCTAATAATAAACCATCATCCTCAAATTATATTTTATTTTCTCCTACATGTCCTAATTCAACCATCACTAAAACAAGTCCTTTACATGAATTTTATAAATCCTTTATTAAATGTGCATTCACTCAAGCTAATTCTAATTCCTTGCCACTTGGAAATTGTAAACCAATATGCCCCGATTTAAATGAATTAAATTATATATTCCATGAATATCCCAAAGAATTCAAGGATCCATCTAAAACTTGCATGGTAGCAAGAGTTAATGTGTCATAGCAAGAGGGGGTAAAGTTCCAAACCAAACTCAATGAGTTAGCAATCAAGATCTTCAATGTGATTCAAAAGATACATTGCTCAAGAAGTAAAGCTTGCATAAAAACACCAAAATACCTCTTATAACTGAAATAATGGATATGAACACATTTAACCTGCTCAAATGCATCCAATAAACATGTTTAACAACTAAAATAAGATCTAAAACATCATTTGTTACCATTCACCATATAGACCTCATTACTAGTTTATCCCTTATTGACTGAAAATCCTATTGCTCAGAACAATTTACAAATTCTATCAAGCTTTTTAGATACCTATTAAAAAAAAGTATCTTATCTCAAAATTTGAAAACCCAAATCAATCTCCAAGTAAATTTATTCTCCTTTTCTCGTTTTCTTCACTAGCTTTCCTAGTAGACCTATTTTCACACAAACCTTATTGTCCAAAACAATCTACACACTTTCTTGGGAAACTAATCATATTTTTGGATATCATTTATCCCCTTTATTGCTTCATGGAAATTTTCATGAGCCAAATCCTCATAGTGCTCTCCCAACACCATGTTTACCTTCCCAATTAGTTCTATTAGGCCTCTCAAGGTTTTCCACTGAGTTTCAAATATTTGGCTTTTCTCTTGATCATAGGTTGTTATATTATTCGAACTCACATTATTAAAAATTCACACATGCTCTTCTTAACACTCATTCAAGATCTAACTTTCTCTTTTGTTCACTTCCTTGTGTTTTTGTTCTTATATCATGCTCAAGACAAGGGTTTGACAGTGTTTTTCTTATTTTTCTACCAAAAAACCTTAACTTATCTATTTTTCCACTTCATTAAGGTTATTTCCATCTCTCTTAATATATTTAAACATATTCCAAGTCTTCGTTTGATGTTTGTACTTCTTAATAGTTCACTTCTCTTTTAGACTTTTATATTCTTAGTCTCTAAACTGTGACAACTTTAGATCTTGGTTTTATCCTCTTGACTCAACTTACATGGATGTATCCAGCACCTTCACACCTTTATTATACCCTCATGTATCAAACATACACAGATTAGTAAATAATACAAAGAAACTACACTCATACAATTCAAATTTCTTGCACAAACTCTCAAAACATGGTACAAGATAGCCAAACCTAAGTTTTTGCATAAATTAATAGGTCTATAAAATCAAATCCATTTTCTATGAAACTTATCACACACTATCCTTAACCTTATTAGTTTTTAATCACTAATTTTAAAGCATTCATATTTAATAAAACTCCCAAAAGTAGTTGATTCGTAATAAAATCTAGAATGTACTGAGGTCCTGACCAGGTGATCAGAGAAGCAAGAGCATTATACAGAGACTCATAAAAAAGAAGCTCTAGAGAGACAAGCTAGACTAGGGTGTCTGGAGAGGGACAGGGGTGCCTGTGGGTGCCCTAGACCTGATTCTGGGTTCCTAAGTCTGCAGAAAATCTTGGAGAATCTCCTCTGAGGTGTCGCAAGTTATTCATTGTTATTATACTTTGGTCACTAGATGGCCGCACTATGATCACCAAGGTCACTGGAAACCTACAATGAAGTATGAACTTGTAAAACCCTCAAATAGACCTCAAATCCTAAAAAAGAAAGATGCAGAATAAGGGGTCAGATTATCCTTAGTTATCATAATGGTGAACTTACGACTGAGCATTACACTACATCTTAGACCCAATGTAGTTATATGTGTGTGTGTGTGTGGAAATCGTGCCCTAGGTGGCTCTTGTGCATGTCATTTGTGATAGTGAGAAATATAGATAAATATAAATAAATGTAATATATGTGTGCATGGAATAGAATGAAATTCCCTCGTATGAAATGTGTATGCAGAATAACCAACCCTTATGTCCTTTGGATGGTGCTAGATGGATTCAATGGAGCTCTTAGATGCTTGATGGACATAACCTTGCGTGGTGATAGCTAATGCTTAGTGCTTAGTCCTTTATTATGATCACATAACTTTATATTTATATGATTCCCTTTCTTGAATTTCGTAATTAACCCCGAAAATACCGACTACCAAAAAATAATATGTTCAAACAGCTAAAAATGAACCAAAAAGTGTGAACAAAGTACAAAAAGGGATAGATGCACCAAGAGGGGATGAGGGTGTCTAGTGCTAGCATCTTGGCTAGGCGCTGGTGTCCAAGATGAAAAATGCCAAAGTATAAAAAGGAAAACTAAGCAAGTAAGGGTGCAAGACCAAAAGTGGTAACAGAAAGCAAAGAAAGGTGTCCAAAGAGATGGGTTAATTAGTACTTTTCTTACTTATGAATCATATGAATAGTAGTATGCAATCAAGACTAGATAATTACCCAAAGTGTGTGATTTAGTGTCTACATTGTCCCCGACTTTATTTTGGTGAGCGAAAATCTCGATGAATTAAAGTAGATAGAGATGCATACCTGATAACCATGTAGATTGATGTAGAAAGAGCATGCCAAGGGACAAGAAAAAAGCGTGGAGTAATGAAAGTATGAATCATGGATACTAAGGATGAAGACATGTAAAAATAGATGATGAAAATAAACCTAGGGTGGAAATGCATATGTAGATGTTGTGATGTACCTGTTGTCGATGTCGATGTTGTTGTGATTGTTGTTGTTGATGTTGTGATGATTTTGACTACCGCTTCTCATATGGATGAACCTGTAAAAGAGAAGAACAAACATGTAGTCAAATATGCATGTATATGTGTAAAAAGTATTTAAAAATGCCAAAAAAATGAAAAAGTAACATGTGCACCTGATCCATGATGAGGAAAGAGTGAAAAAGGATCATGAAGATGTTGTAGAAGACTGAGTTTTTTGGGAGATCTCATGCTAGTTGTGTTGGGTGCAATTTTTTGGGTTGATCTCACTCCAAGTCATGAAAGAAGTATAGGGATAAAAGTATGGTGTTATCCTCCAACCTTTAACTTCTTCCCACAATATGGAACGCCATTGCAAATGGTGTGTACAAATGCAAGTGATGAGGACTGTATGCCTTGTAAAAGTTGTTGTGTGGAGTTTTATAGACTGTGTTAAACTACGAATTGATGTGTAACTGCCTCTAGTTTCAGGCATCCAGTAAAGGAATCATTATGCTAAGGACCCAAGTTTGATTATGTGCCCTATCCAAAATTGAAAATTATGTTGTATCAGTGGTGTGTTGTGATGTGTATAATGTTGTATGGGGTGATTGATTCACCCAAATGATGCCCCCATCGTTTAGGGTGCATGCAACGTTGTTAAGGGAGTATACGGCCTAAAGAGGACCAACCAATGTGATGAAACTATGCCTTGTAGGGGGAAGAGAATGTTTTTGGTAGAAACCAAGGCACACACAAACAAAGTGGTTAGGAGACAAGTGTTAGTACAAGAAAACATGCATGTAAAAGATAAGTGCAGACAATGTGTAAGCTAAGATGTAAGAAGATAATGTAAACAAGAAAGAAAAAAATGTAGACTGCGAAAAGTGGGTTACAAACATGGGACACCATTCATCATTTCACAAGAAAAATAAGGTCGACATGGCTACAAGAAGACAATTGTGCATACAAGACAAAGGGAAAAGCCCGTAAACAAAAGCATACAATGATAAGAAAGAACAAGTAATGTAACTGACAACCAAGCTGACAAATATATTGTTGGTGTGAGTGACATTTTCTTCACCTTTTATTTATTTATTAGGTCTATTGTCACCTCACCAAGTGAGTCATCTCACTTAGGTGGGCATGGATCTAGGTGGCATATTAGTTATAACATATCCCCTTATGGAATATGTCATATGTGTAAGTATGTGTCATAGGAGTTACATTTCCATTTCGGAATGTAAGTCCTCTTGTCCATCATGGAGACATCATTATTTGTATGGGATTTAATCATCACTCCCCTATATGTACACCTTCCCTACTTGATCTATGAGCATGGAATTTTGAGATCTTTTTCTCTTGTTTCATGCACATTGTCTCTATGGTTGAGTTATTTCTTGAATATTGAAGCTACACCATTATGTGGTTAAATACAACTCCTTGATGCATACAGATTCCCTCTAGATCTTTGTCATTTCTCCCTCCATCATGATATCAGATCTCAGGGATTGGAATCATGTTTCTCACTTTAATTTCTTACTACTCACCACCTCGTAGTTTCATGTGCAAGCTCTCACTCCTTGCTTTGTGCTCTAGTTGCATTTTTCAAGGGTATTGTACTTTGTTTTGTGTTAGTGTATGTTGTGTTCAGGTTCAACAAAAATTTAGAGTTTGAAGGTGTTAGTTTGGTCTTTTAAGAAGGTTATAAAAGCCTTTTAAGGTCCCAACTCAGTTATATCTCGCCGAGCTAGGAATTGAGTTGTCCCTGGCTCGATTTGCATTGATCACCGATTTGCATTAGGATATCTTTTAACAACTTGCTACCCGAGCTTGTAGTTGCTTCTACGCCAGTTGCACTGGGTTGGCTTCACTGCTTGTCAGTTTGTATTGATCTTTTGACTCATCAACCATCCACTGCTTGTGTTTTATTTATTTTTCTACATCATACACCAGGTCTTTTTGATAGCTCGACTTCCATCTTTGTGAGCTCCTAGTTCTTGGTTTGAATGTATTTTTTCATTGGTCATTGCAAGATCAGTTTATTCTATTGTGTGGGAATTTTTGGATTTTTAATCTTTTGCATTCTTCCTTGTCTCATGATATTGTTCCCTCTTTCTACTACAATGTGGGCTGGTCACCCTTGCACCATCGTCTTGCGGTTTGCATGAACTGGTGCATTGTGTTTTCATTCAACTAGAACCTATTTGTTCCTCTCATTACTCGTGGTGAAATAAACATGTGGCTTCCCTAGGTGTGTTTGTGTTGGTTAATGGTCCTGTAACTTGGCTCCCTACGTTGGCTTCATTAAGAGATAGTTACATGTTTGGTTCCCAGTGTTGCGTTCAGGATCACTTCCTTGCATGCATTTACACTCTCCTCTTGTTGGTCCTCCTTTTGTTGTGCATTAGCCTTCAGAACTCTTCCATGCTCAAGCCTTGGCTCCCACTCCCTACTCCATGGATCTCACCTGCCTAGCTCGATGGTTACTCCTGACGGTGCCCTGGCATTCTAAATGCAGTTTCAACCATTACAATCCTACCCTGTGCTCAACGTTGCTCACACGACCCACACGATGGCTCACCTACATCTCGTCATGGTACTCTACATCCCACTCATGCCCAACTCAATCCTATCCACCTCAACACTCAGCAGCATTGGCATGTACTCAGCTCCACGAGCCACATCGACTTGGAAGAAGGATAACTCGGGCCTACCTACATGGTAGCTCAACGCACCATGACTCATGTATTCCCTTGCATAGCTAGGCAGTCCCTCTTGACACACCTCAGCCAGACCAAGGATAACTCAATGTCAACTCACCCCAGTAAGCCAGTGCTCCCAGCTCATGTATTGGATCTCAAATATCCTATGGACTCTATGCAAACTCAGGCTTAACTTACCTATTTACTCTGTGAGCTATTTCGACCTCGGTTATCCCTGCAGCAGCTCCACATGGTTTGACATCTCAGCCTCGGCCCATTCCCTTTAGTATTTTTTGGAGGTAAAAATAATTCCATTTAATTTTTTAAGGTGAAAAACATTCTTTCTCGGCATTGTAATATTTTTGGGTACATTTTGCTTGTTAATGTATGCCCTTCCTACGGGTGTCTAAGAGACAGGGTGAGGTCCGAGGTTGGCAGGAGGTTAATCCCCCCTCATAATCAAAATAAACCCTATCTAAAATTTGATGTCGTTTCCAACAAGTACAAATACATCCCTCTTTGCACGTGTTTTGGGCACTTTTTAAATCCCTTTACGAGGCTTATTGGCTTTTTCCATAAATTGCAGGAATCATTTTTTGCCATAACTTTTGACCAATTGCTCCATTTTGAGTGCTTCTTTAGTCAAAATTACATGATTTTTCACACGCTACATGATGGGATTGTCATTTTTGTAAACACACTGCTTTATAAAGTTCCATGTTTTGGGGGCTTCATTACACTACTTTTTTGGGCTTGTACTTTCATACTAAGTTATAAAGTGCCCTTTGGGATCTTTTAGGGGGTTTATTCTGCACTATGTATTTCCATCATTTTGTTCTTATACTCGATTCTAAGAAATATTTTACATGGAAGAAAATCATCATCAAAACTGCATTGTGCATGGTTTTCTACCCTACCTCCATGGTCTCATTCCTGAGCCTCTCAAGCCTCTGCAGAAGGATGATTGGTTTGACTGAAATGATGAGCTCTATGACCTTCTTGATCTTACAGTTTCTACAGATATTCAACATTTTTTCCAACACACTAAGTTTCCATTCACTTCCTGGTCCATTATTTGATAGTTGCATGGCGATACTACTTCACTATCTGAGATTAACACTTCCCTAGACCACTCTTGTTCTGACATGGATTCTCCCCATTCTCGCATCCCTTCCACTGTTGATTTTTCCTCTATTTCTGTTGATTCCTAGGAGTCCCTTGTTGACAATCCACATCAGTACCTTGCCTTTGAGGTGACTCACACTACTTCTTCCATTGCAGAGCTCATTGTTGATCATGTTCATGCTTTCATTCACTCTTTGCACTCGTGGTCCATTGGAGACCCTTTGTTTAAGACATATGTGACCATTTCCCCTTGTGCTCCCTCACATCTTGATTTCTAAGTTAAATACACTCTCCCTACACTTTTTTTTTCTGTTAAGTGCCACGTTGCTTCACCTTGTCCTTCCAATAGCTCTCCACAGTAGTCGTCTCCTCTTACTTCATGTGTTACATTGCATGCTCCGTTTGAGCCATCACACATCTTGGAGGACCTTTCTATCTCTCACGTTGGGAGTGCTTCCCTAGGGAAACTTATCACTTCCACCATTTTAGATATTCTTCATGGTCCACCTCTTCTTGTGGATCCCTTTATGAGGGTCAATGGGCCCCAACCTTCTCTCTGACACACATACTATCATGACATTACCTTTGTCTCATGTGCACTCTTTTATGAAACCTATGTCACCTTCCAGTTGTACATCAAAGTCATATTTCAGAGTACTCTGGGCTTCTTCTTCATTCGTGGAGTGGACTGACTTCCATTGTTCTATTTCTATCCTTCCTAGGGATAGGGAATTTTTTTTATGCAAACAGATTCTCTTCAGTCTTGGTGTGGAGAACTACATCATTGACACACTTCTTCGAGGACCTTCTTGTTCTATCTTCTTTCTCTCTCTACTCTGGAGTATTATTGTACTTGGGTACCTTATCAGGCCATGTTATCAGACCCATTTCTTATCCTTCTTCTCCAGTCTTCTTGAGTGAGTTTGTCTCTCTTTTCAGGGGAGTTTTTCACATTGGTTTTTCTCGTTTCACTCCACTTTTCAAGAGTTTCTTGTACATGGATACCTCATCAAGCTTACTTTCTGGGACCCATTTTAAATTCTCTGTGTTTTTCCTAACTTGACTTACCTCATCCTAAGTCACAATGAAGGGGGTGTGTTGGTATGAGTGGAATTTTCTTCACCTTTTATTTATTTATTAGGTGTATTTCCACCTCACCAAGTGAGTCATCTCACTTAGGTGACCATGGATCTAGGTGTCATATTAGTTATGACATATTCCCTTACAGAATTTGTCATATGTGTAAGTATGTGTCATTGTAGTTAAATTCCCCTTTCGAAATGTAAATCCTCTTCTCCATCATGGAGGAATCATTATTTGCATGATATTTACTCATCACTCCCCTATATGTAAACCTTTCCTACTTTATCTATGAGCATGGAGTTTTGATCCATTTTTCTCTTATTACATGCACATTATCTCCATGGTTTATTTTTTGCTTAAATCTTGAAGCTACACCATTCCGTGGTTGAATGCAACTCCTTAATGCACGCGGATTCCCTCCATATCTTCAACCTTCCTCCCTCTGTCATAGACCTACATAACAAATGTTGCACATGAAGCACCCATTAGCATGTTAGAAAGATAAAAAGTATTTCAAAGTGTGTATAATCCAATAAAGTAGTGTGTTATGAAACAAAATGAAACAATAACACCTTTAGTGTATGAAATTGGATGGCCCTAGGAGCCATTATGGGACTGGTAATAGGTACTGCACCAAGCATCCATGCTCTGTGTAATAGATCTGTAGAATCTACGATCACAACTAGAAATGAAATTGAATGTGTATGTGTGTATGATAAAGATAATGACATCCAATATATCTATCTAGCATGTGTAATAAATTGAACATGTAAAAGCATAAGTAGGCAAGAGCAAATGAAACCAAGATATGTAATGTGTTGTGGATGGGATGGAATGGAATGCAATGGGAATGATAGGAGTAACATGCCCCCTAAGCATATGTGTATGTATATAGTGAATCTTATTTATTTATGCCCCCTAGACAGTCAAGAATTAACCGTAAATGAGAGTGTGTCATTAGGAAATGGTTTGAATGTGTGTAGGAAAGAGATGTGATCATCAAAGTGAAAAGTGTAGACTAAAAACGTGTGAGTAAGTGAGTGAGTGATTAGACGTGTGATTTTGATGGAATCCATTTGAGATGTAGATGCTCAACAGTCAAGTATGGACTACAAAACTAGAGTGCATCATAGGGTAATGTGTTGTATTGATTGTGTGTTGTGTAGATTGCACACAAGAGAGAAAGGTGTTGTGAATGTATTGTTTGTGTAGGAGATTGATTGTAAGTTGTCTATTTTTTTTTGTATTGCAAAATATGTTATTAAGTGTGTAATTTTTTGTGTTAAGTATGCAATATGTAATGTTGAATGTGTGGTAGAATGTGTCATATGTGTATTGATTATGATGAATATGTGTGAGAAATAGTATTTTGCACAATGTAGTGTTTATTATGATGTGTAGCATGTCATGTGTGAGGTTCTTGTGTATAGGATTCCCTCAATGGTCAGGTGTGAACCAAGGCACAAGAGTGTGTCATCAGGTAATGATGATACAAGCGTGTGTGAAGATGTATATGCTAAAATCTAGGTGTGAAATATGTGAATATAAGAAACATGTCGATGCTAGGGGAAATAAGTGTAATGCCCCCCGAGTATGTGTTGATGAACGATCTATCCAATAAAAGTAAAGCAAGAAGGTCCTCTACCCAATGCTTGTTGTGATGAAGGCATGTGACTATGCTCTAAGAGTGGTGGCATATGAGATAGACGAAGTGCAGGTGAATGAATTCTATATGCATGCGACCAATGAGTATATTGTGGGAGCCTATGTGTTAAAAAATGAGGAGATGATGCAAACCGATGTGAAGTAGAGTGTGGAGGTGATGGGAACCTATGTGGAGTAAAATGAGGTGGTAAAGTGTGCCTAGATATACGAGTTATCCTAGTGATGGACCTAGACCGATGTACTGGACTAACAGAGCGATGAGACCATGTAAGCTGTATGTGAACAAGCGAGCTAGGATTAGATTATGTCTTAGGTTGGATAGGCCATGGGGCACTAGATGTAATAGGTGATGCAGTGAAAACCTGAAGAGGAGGTTGCGACCATGGAGTGTATGGAGGCACACCAGTGATAGAGATGACTTGATTGTTTTGAATGAACTTGAGATGCAAATGATTCATGTAGATAATAGATTGATAACTGTGTATCCATTTGAGACCTAAGAGTGTGTCACACTCTTTGAATTTTTGTGCTACAAGGAAGGGCACAATCATGTTGAGAGGACCAAAAGTAATTGGATGACGACCCCATATTAATTTTCCATTAGATATGAAATATGTGAAAGCAAATAGCCAATAGCAATAAGAAGTGGAATAGAACATGTGTGTATAGGACATGATGGGTTAACTTTAGTGTTGTTGATAGGGATGAACCCGATAAAAGCACTAATGTGCAAGTGATCAGAATAGAATGTAGGATGATAATCATGATCAGAGAAATAAATAACTAGTGGAGAAATGTCAATGTGAACAACTAGGAAATTAAGAGCCCCCGATGCAGGAGGAGGTACTATGTGATATGTATGATTGGCCAAGGAATCAGCCACTTTCTTGTCATGCTTTGGAAGAGGATTATTGAATATTTTTAGCTTATGATTATCATTAACTGTTGTAAAGTTCGTAGGATCTAGAATCTCGAGTTTGTTATCGTTGATAAGACCTTGAATGAGATTTCGAAGTTCGAAAAAACACTCTGTAGAATTCCCTATGCATGTATGATAGTCACAGTGAAGTTTTTCATTGTAATTACGACCTTTTAGATGAGATGGATCTAAATTAAGTGGTGGAGGAAGAGTGATAAGACTACTCTTGATAAGTTGTGGTAGTAAGATGTGTGGAGCGATATTTAGTTTTGTATATGTACGCTTAGGTGATTGCCATTGAATTTCTTTGGTGCTTGAGACAACATTGATAGTGACCTTTTTTCGGTCAGTTTAGTCAAAGATAGCTCAAATTTTGATTTACTTTGAAAGCTCATAAAATTTGATGCTTGCTCTTGATATCTAAGATTTTTGATAGATAATATTTTTGTTTCATGTAGCTTAAGAGTATGACATAGTTGGTTAAATGACGGAGATGCCTAGAAGAGAACACTCTCCTGGAGAGGTGGCAATAAACTCTTAATGAATAAATCTTGAAGCTCTGAGTCTACAAGCACATTATACATTTTAGCTAGGTTGTTCTTGTATCACAAGACATATTCCACTATGTGTTCATTAGATCCTTATTTGAGTTGTGCAAGCTGAGCGTATGAGATCTTAGATCTGATATTGATAGAAAAATGAGTAAGGAAAGCATCAGCGAGATGTGTGAAAGATGTTACCGAGTGGATAGGTAGCTCATAAAACCAACACATTGCATAATCTTAGAGGATATGAGGAAATATATTTGCTAATAAAGTGAGATCATCCACATAATCTAGGCATGCTACATGAAAATCTCAAAGATGTTCCTGAGGGTCATCATGGCCTTTGAAAATAGGCATTTTAGGAGTGACAAAATTGGGAGGCATGGTATAAGCGGATATGGCTAGTGAAAAAGGAGTATGAAGTAGAAAAGTGGAATCCAAAGATGGGGATGCACGAAATGTAGCGAATTTTAGTTGACGCACTTGATCTTGTAAATCCTGATATAGAGAAGTGAGATACAGAGAATTAGAGGATGTGTCAGGTTGTGCATTAGAATCATTATGTTGCATGATGGAAGCAGTAGTAGTGGCAATGGAGGTAGGAATATGAAGGGGTGGGCGGAGGTCATGGTGGGTGAGGAACAACCAACAAGAGGTACTAAACCAAACTCATAAGACCATTTGACAGAAATCAAAACATGAAGAATGTGCAGAAGATGGGTTAGATTATCACACAAATCTTGACGAAAGATGGTGAGCTTGTCTAATTATTCTTAGTCAACATTTGTGTCCTCATCATAGGAATGTTCACTATTAGTTGCTTTGATTGTTTCATGAGGAACTTCTTGAGCATTGACAAAGGGATTATCAAGTTCATCATGTTTACCAAGTTTCTTGTTCCTAATCAAATTAATGCATTAGCTACTAAAGAAACTAGAAAACTCAGAAATGATGGAGGGTTTAAGCTACCTCAGATGTGTGATGTGAAACGGGAACAAAGTAGAATATGGATTCTTGCTACAAATCTAATGAAACCTACAAAAAAGACCCACTGAAAGAAAAATGATTAGATAATTTGTGTGGGGGTTTCCCGACAAAGTGGACCCGAGAAGTGTTAACTTCCTTGGTGGATGTCAACCCCTGTTTGTTAAAAAAATCAATATAAATGCAAATGATAAACTGATAATATGCAAAAACTGAAGGAATTAGAGAATCTGAAAGTAATTGTGATTGATTTAAATATTGATCTAATTGAAATAAAATACAAAGTGAATTATACCTAGTCTAGGTTAACGGCGACCTAGGAGAGCATATCTTGAAAATGAGAGGAATATGCAGACCCTACAAGATTTGAATGTGATCCAGACACAAAAAAGGCTAATGTATGTTGGAGTCAACCTACAAAAGGAACCTAAGGAATCAAAAACTAGGAAAGTGACAGAGAACAAATATTGAAAGGGAGAGATTGGGAATCAATATCCTAGTTGATGGCAACCAAGGTGTAGATAGGTTGATTTTAATGTAGCATATGGACTAGATGGTGATTTTAGCAGACTGAAGAAAAGATAGAATATATGCAGGGGTTGGGGATGGCTCTGGAAGTATAACACAATTACATAGGGTTAATTCTACAGTGATTCGACCTTGGCAACGGTGACTCTAGCTAAGTGGAACAACGCCGAAGGTAAAAAGACTAAAAAAGGCAACCTGCAAGTATATAAACTTGAAGAAAAACCTGATAACAGAGTCACAACTATTGGTAAACCTGAAGAGTGTTAGATTGAAAAAGAAAATAAATTATAGAAATGATATAGATAGCATAGAAAATGATGCAAAACCTCTTGTAGCTACGTAAATGATCAAAACAAACTTCGAAGGGCTTTAAGTTCAAAGGGATTCAAGTGGATTGTTGGGATGTTTTGGTTTGAAGATTGATTTCACAGAGTGCAAGAAAATCATATATGATTCGTGCTTGTGTGTTTTTGGAAATGAATGAATCCTATCTTATAGGGTCGACATCGACTGGGTTGGGTCACCACCGACTATGGGAAAACTTTCCCCAATGGGGTGATTTGTTGATTTTGACATGATTTTTGGATTTTAAGGATTGGGAAAGTGGTTTAAAGCATTAGGCGATAAGAGGATGTTTAGGGATGAGATGTGAATGACTTGGAAGTACAGATAGGTTATAAGGGATGTGATTCAAAAAGTTCATTAGTGAAAGGGATAGGGTATTAATTAATTAAATAGAAATTAATTAATTAAATTCAATAAAGATTAAAAGGGGTGATATAAATAGGAATTTAATTAAATTAAGGGGATGAATTAAATAAGTATGCGTACGCAGGCTATGAGGGTATAGATACCAAATTTAGGTGTCTACATTTTTTCCCTTTTGTTGAGTAGTTTGATCTATCAATCCAAGACATAAAAACGATGAGAGTTAAATGAAGGATAAAAAGGAATTGATGATAAGCTCCCCCCCAAATGAGGGGATTGATGATGTCAAGGGGAATCGACAGTGCATTTATAAAAAAATTAGTTGATGAAGGACGGGTGGGTGACAAAAGATGGGTGAAAGCATAACTAATACAAGATGCCCAAAGAAAAAAGGATCGCAATATCAATAAAACTATGGCAGTGACTCCAATATCACATCGATAGAGGATAATTGCAATCTCAACTGAGACGGGTGACAATGTTCTACAGACCCATGAGTGGGGGGAAACCACTACAGTATGGATGCTAGCCAAAGTGACCAATGGGTCATAGGCAAGTCATCAAAGTATGTGAAACTATATGTGAAAAGCATGTGAAATCCTTCATACATGGGGAATCGAGCAGAAAGTTATGTTTCCACAAGGGAAAAGGATGAAATGTATGGTGCCCCAAGGGGAGCACAAATATGGCTCATAAGGCAAATTGGAAAGATGAGTAGTGCAATGGTATGCCCTAAGAAGGAAAGGTATGGGCACAAAGGTAAAAAGTTAAAAATATATCCCAAGAGGGGAAAAGTATGGATGTGAGGTGGACTTGGAGAAATTAAAAATGAAATAATATGCCCCAAAGGGGAATGAGTATGACCATGGGGTAGACTTTGTGTGCAAGTTGGTTAAAATTGTGAAGTTAAATTTCCGAAGGAAAAGTAAGTATGGCCACATAATTGGACCTTGAAATGAGAAGGATAGGATGGAAACAAAATACCCTAAAGGGAGAATATGGTTGGCCACAAAGGTGGACTTTTAAAAAATTATGCCTAGAAGAGGGATAATTTGAATATCGTATTAAAATGTACGGAGGGAGAAAAATAAATATGGCCACGAATGTGGACTTAAATAAATGAATGATTAAGAGAAATTCCCTAATAGGGAAATAGGTATGGCCCAATGGGACTTAAGATGAGAAAGATAAGATAAGATTAGATGAGGAGTAGGATAAGACACAACCTTAATGATAGCAACCTATAGGTATGAACAACACTACGTCATATCAAGAAACATGTGAGGAAAATATTCCTCTAACCGCATTGGAGGTAAACAAGAGGAGATCCAGGTAACGTAAGGCATATGTAACCAAAATAGATGTTAGCAAGTAACCAATGATAGTTAGTTATATCAAATATCAGAAAGGAATGTGGACAAGATGATCTCATAAACCTAATGTCAACATGACAAAGGGGTTTGAAATGTAACTTGTACGTAGGAAGAGGGTTCTATGGAAGTGGTGTTCCCTAAGACTATGTCCCAGCTCTAGGAAGGAGAAATATCAAACTGATCAATGTGGGAAGTCTATTGGAAGAAATTTGATCAATGCGGGAATATTTTTTAGGATGTTAGTAAAATGGAAGTTTGATCAATGTGGGAAGCATTCATTTCCATAAAAAAAGAGTAGCCATCATTCGAAGGTATGGCCTACTTTATACATAATATAAATGGCCAGAATTATATATGATAGTCTTCCTTCGAGGGATCGGTCTATTCTTTTTCTTTTCCTTTTCTGACTTTGAATTTGCATGCTTTTTTTTTGTTTTGCATTAACAACTGTCTTTCGAGGGACTAGTCTATTTTTTATTACTTTGATTTTGATTTTAGCATCCATGAATTTTGATTTTTACTTGGGGGAGAGTTGGGAATAGCAAGGTAAACCACCTAGGAGGGGATGATGAGTATATAAGAAACACCCATGGACCCTTTGCATGGTTCCAATAGGCAAATAAGAGGGTGATGGATGTAATGATCAAAGATTTCTCATCAAGAATGGAGAAACTATCCATATGGAATATGGCATGGGCAGATCCATGGTGCCCATATTTAGGTCACATCTTGGAAGTGACGGTAGGCCACATAATTCCAAATCATCACAATGAGAGATGGAAAAGGCTGAGATGGAGGAATGGTATAAGGATATGACTAAGGGCACATTGGTAAAAGGGCTTGTTATAGAAAAATCATAGCACCCCCCGAATGGTCTGAGTTTAAATGGGTCATTTAGTGTGATTTCCAAACATTGAGCTATTGTAAGTGTGGGACGTGCGAAATGGAATAGCTCTCTGGAGAAGGCTGGTTCCTACTCCTAAACTTACCTACCACAAACTACTCCTAATGCAGGTAAAACTACTCACTAAACCTAATCTAATGCTTCCAAGGAGGTAGGGATAGAAGGATGCATTGAAAGTAAAACCTACACTAAGAGTGGTGATACACCAAGAAAAGGAGTCCCAATCACTCTCTCCTGCCTGCAAAATAGATAAGGGGTGAATTTTGGGAGGTTGGACAAGAGTCAACACAGAATAAAATTACACCAATGCACTAAGGGGAGGATAGACAGTTGTATCATAGACCCAAAATGCAAACATTCATTGTCCCATGATAAACACAACCACAAGACCTACAATGAACAAAGGAGTATACATAGATCCTGCAAACATGATGAGAGGTAAGCAGAAACAATAAAACCATGAAGGCTAGAAAATTTAACACAAGCATGATTTTATTGCTCCATGATATTTACATAGTACATTGTTATATCAAGAGAGGCATGAAGCCATTACAAGGATTTGGGGAAGGCTTGAAGCCTTAGAAGAATAGGGATGCATGGGAGGATTAATGACCAACCCTTTGTTTTTTGCAACCCCTTTAAATTATATTAAATAAATTTGAGGAGCGAGGGAGAGAGGAAATCCTAAATATTACTCCAACCACCTATAAAATTCATCATTACACCTTCAAGAATGATGGGAAAGCTCACAAATCCCATACCCTTCTGTACTTTACCTTGTGGAGGAAGAAAACATGCCCATACTTTCATTAATGACCCTCACCTACCCCCAACATTATTCATTTTTCATGCATTTTTAGATCTCTAGAATTCCCAAAATTCCAAATTTTATGTTTTCATGTTGTATATCAACTCCTTAGCTTTCCAACGACTAATTGTTTACAAGAAACGGACTCTCAGTGCTTGAGTTATGACATTTCAGAGTTTCCTGGGCCTGTAAATTTTGGGGTTTCACAATGTCTAAAAATCCCATTTTCCTTGCTTTTATTGTGAAGGTCCCATTTCCATGATTCCAACGACTATGATTGTTTAGGAAACTTATGTCCCGAGCTCAAGATATGGTGATTTGAGTGAAAGAGGGTTCTTGTGTTCCTCAGGGCTTATGTAAGGTTTGCATTGGTGAGTTGGGTGTTTAAGTCGCTTGTCACATTGCCATGGTGGGTTCTCCTTATACCTCCCTTTACCTCATTGATCTCCCATCAAGCCCCAGGATGCCCTAAAATGCCTCCCCAACTAAAATTCTAACTCCCTCCTTTGCATTGGCTCTAGCAAGCTCGACCTTCTCATTTATCCTGCCCATTATCTTGAACCCCGAGCTTGGAGTAGCTCATGCATCACTTCCAAACTTCACACTTTGAGTGAGACTTTTGAATCTTCATGTTTCTTAGTTACTTCCCACCACCTCACTCATGCATTAGGACCTCCTCTTGCGTTGCCTCACTAGACTGCCCCATGGAAACTCCTATCTATGATGCATTGGATTTGGGCAAGTAGTTTATCGTCCACCGAATGTATATGTTTCCTTAGCCTTTGAACTTGACTCATCAACTTTTTTGAGATGGTGGGTTCTCGTTTTCTCGCATAATGTGCTCCTTTCATTGATATCACTTTGCCACATGTCACATTTTTCATTGGCAAGCTCCCGAAAACCATTCTCCCCAAGCCTCGTATCATATTGATTTGACTAGTTACTAGCTTGGTTTTCAAGCCCAAGCCTATGCGGACATCAACCATGTCACCATCTTTATAACTCACCAACTGCTTTGGCACATTTTCCAACACTCCCATATTTTGGATTTTTAGGCATCTCCATTTCAGAGATTGTGGCAATATTCATTATGTTGGTGCTCAAATTAGTCTCACCCCATTTGTCATTGAAATTCCTCATTTTGTGGCCTTTGTTATGTTTTTTGTCTCCCCGAGCTCAAATGGCGATTCTCCTGCATTTCACGGTTTGAAGGGTGTAGTTTCCTGGTCAAAATTACTTCACTGCATTAGTTGAAACATGGCCCTTTCTGGTTGGATGTGGCTCTACGGGGCACTTCAAAAATTCTAATGCTCACTTCAACCCAAAACATGTTCATGCACGGTGAGCTTGTGCTTGCTCAGGGTCTCTGCTCTTGGGGACCATCTTGAAGTTGCGCCATAAAAACACGTGGAGGATTCCGTTGGGCCTTCCCTTACTTAGACTTTTCAAGCAATTTTCTGAAGGGCCAGGGACATGTGGACAAACCGTGCATGTTTGGTGACCGACCCTTGAGTTTTTTTGAAGTGCCAGGAGGACACTTGGAGGCTTCCGCTCACTCTGCCTTTTTTGCTTGGACTTTTCAACATCCAAAGGAAACTGCCTCAGACCCTAGACACATTGCACCTTCCACTGAACCTTCAAAAATTTTAATTGGCTCTACTAGACTGAGACACGTGTTCATCTCGTGCTTTTTTGGGGTCTCTACTTTTTGGGACCATCTCAAAATGTGCCATTGAGACACGTAGCAGGTGGGGAAATGGAGAAACAGAGCTTCAGGTTCATTTAAGGTTTTTTGTCTTTTGTAAAAAAGGGATAGAATTGTAACATGAAGCACGGCCCAGACAGGAAAGTAATGCCAACGTTGAATAGTCAAAAATGGAGGTGCGGGCCTGTGAGGAAAATGTGGAACTTTTTCCTTTTTGGAAAATTATAAAATGTCAAAAGGTGCTCCCAGACCCGTTTCCAATCATATTTTTCCATGTGGAGGGCTCAGATTAAAATTTGAAAGGCAGGATCAACGGTAGCTATGAATTTCATTTGATTTTTCCGCCATTAAAGCTCCAGGATGTTTGGAGATGCATTTTTGTATCATTCTTCATCAAATTTTTTGCAAATTTGTGTCGTTTTGGCCTGCAAAGTTCAATTGAATCAATTTGGGAGCTCAATTTCTAAATTTGAGGTACTCTTGAAGTGGATTTTTTGCTCAGGCTCGTACAAAAACATAAAATGCTAGATCCAGAAGTTGCAAGGAAGAAGTTGGAAAGGAAAAGGGATGAAATGATTGAAGGTACAGGCGCAAAAGGGCAAAAAGGCATTGCTTCAAGTGAAAAATAGAATGACATGTCAAGTCCAGCTATGCAGAGGCTCTGAAAAATGATTAAAGGAGGGATTTCTCACATGACAGAATCAGAATGATTAGAAACACTCCTAAAAATTTGTGGCATGGCATCCTAGTCATTATTCGAGGGCCCCAGAGATGTGATCAGTTCATAATTGGTCCACCTGGCAGATTTCGGATCTGAATTTGTTAAATGTCTATGTCTGAAACAAATTGGTAACAAGCAAAGGTTCCTTGAATATTATTCTCTTTTGAGGGGAAAAGTGAGTGTGCAAAATGTATAAATGCAATGAGATTACTCTTGCAAATGGTCGGAGTATGAATTCTTGAGAAAAAAATTGAGAAAGTCGTCTTCCCGAGAGACCAAATCTGAGATTCCCTGTTATTTTCTTTTGTATTAGATTTTCTATCATGTCAAGTTGGTTGCAAATGTATAGCCATTGACAAGCATTGAGATTGCTCTGGAAGCTTTCCCCTGCTGATGAATCTAAGAAATTTTTTATTTAATTTGTGTCTAATCTCTAGGAATTTTGTGTCTACTTTATTTTTAAAATGTTTGTAAATAGTTTCTTTCATTCCTATTGCAATCTTATACTGAAAATTTTGTGAAATCACACAGGATCTGATCCTTGTGATAGTCTAATGGTATTTGCAATTTCATTTCAAGAAGATCCTTCATATTGGATGAGATAAATAAATTTAAAATCAATTCACTGTCATTTGTTGATAAAGATTGTCTGTAAGTCTTCAGGTGTACCTTAGGCATGATTAATCAGAAAATTTAGTGTTTAATTAAATCTTCCAATTTGAGCCTTCGTGTTGGAGTCTCAAAGATTATGTGAAAACGTTTTGATCTCGGCCTCCATTGAAGCACACCTTCTGGTTGAAGGAACGTCTTGACTATTATGGAGCTTTCTGTTGTGAAGTTGTTCATTATTGTGAAGTCCCTCCAAAGATCTAGTATAATCAACTTTGTCCTGCTTCATCTCCCATCAAAATCATTCAAAAACAATTAATCATGCCCTGAACTACCCCTGTTTGTCCTGTGTATGAACAAATGTAAAATCCCACTGTCAAAAATATGCATAAGCAATTAGGATTCCAAATGTCTTTAGTAACCTTTGCCTTGTATTGAAAATGTCTCCATAATCTGGAAGTGACAACTCGTGAGAGTCAGATTTGGTGTGTTGATCATATTTTCCCAAGGTCTTCTCTATAAAATTTGTGCAAAAGAAAGGTATTTTCATCTCCTTCAATAATAGAGGTTACAAAATAGGTTCTCTTACCTTGGTTGAAAGGCACAACCTAAAATAGTTAGGATAAGATCACATCCTTTTAAGGTGCTACCCACTTCTTTCAAAGCCTGAGTGCTAAAAAGTTAGATAGATTACTTCCCCAGCTACAAAAATACATACATAATCATCTATCTTCCTCTAAGTTTCTTTTCAAATTCATGATGTTACTCGGCCTTTGAAGAAGAGTAAATCCATGTACCAACACCCAAATGGCGTCGTTGTTGGGGAACTGATTTACGTTGTCGGGGAATTGATAAGTGTTGCCGAGACTGATTTGTTGATTTGTTGTCAGTTCATATCCATTTGGCCCATCAACAACACCTAAATGGCATCATTTCTGGGGAACTGATTTACGTTTCTGGGGAATTGATTTACGTTTATGGGGAACTGATTTGCATTGCCGAGACTGATTTTTTTATTTTTTGTCAGTTCATATCCATTTTGCCGATCAACAACACCCAAATGGTTCCGTTGTCAGGGATTCTTTGAAGAATTTAAATTTTTCCAAACACTGGTAATGTTTCTTATAGTTCTGTGTGTAAATATGTTTCGTAAACATCACTATCTGATCATATCTGTAAGGATTGAACAAAGTTATAAGTTCTGCGTGTTGTTTGTCCAATTTTTCCAGCAGTTATTGTACTAAGTTTACCTCACCATTGATAAATTTGGGTGAAGGAAGGTCTAATTTGTAAAGCTTTGCATGATTTTTAGTGCTGACAGATATTTAACAGATTATTTTAGTGCATTTTCACAACTAGGGTGAAAATCCTTAGTGGCGACTCTAAGTTGATTTGATTTTGATAAATGCCAGTGTCTTAACCTCTATCAATTAAAAATTTGTTACTAATCTTTGCAAAGCTGGAAGGAAGAAGATCTTTCTTCGCTGCGGACCCTAGTAGAAGGTTGTTTCCAGAGTTTGAAAATTCTAATTCAAAAGGAGGAATAATTTGGAAGGTTGTTGGAGATCAAGCATCAATAAAAGAGATCTCCATTGGTGAAACTGATCGGCACATGATTGAAGATTGCAATACTTCCTCAACTTTTTATGAATCAGGTAGCATCTCTGTAAATCTTAATTCTCCATCTAGAGAGGGTACATCATCTGTATTTGAAACATTTGCTTCTTGATCTACCCCTATATTTTCAAAATCTAATAAATTTTTCTAAGAGACGGAACCTTTAGAGGGCAGTCATTCTGAAAATTGTATCCTTGTACCACACAGACCCCTCACTCCTCATCACTTTACCTCCATCCAGACCTCCATTTTTCGTTAATACTTTTGGTCCCATGAGTTTTAGAGGGATGGTTGATTATCCATATGTAGTTCCCCAAGATGTTAGAAACAGATTGCCAAAGTTCTAAGGCAATAATGTTATTAGTGGTGATCAGCACTTGAAGTTGTTTGTCAATATGATGAAGGATTTCAAAATAGATTTTGAAAATGTTTACATTAAATTGTTTATTCATACATTAGAAGAGGATACAAGGGACTGGTATAAATCTCTACCTGATAACTCTATTGATTCTTGGAGTGAAATGAAGAATGCATTTAGATTGCATTATGGTGACAAAACAGAACCTAGGTTTCTTTTGTTAGAATTTGAGAAAATCAAAAAGAATCCTAATGAGTCAGTGCATGGCTTTAATATGAGATTCAATAAGACATTGAGATGATTGCCTATGAATTTGAGTCCATGTGATGAATATTGTCTTATAAAGTATGTTGATGCATTTGACAAGAAGGTTGCATATTATTTGAGGGATAAAAACCCCGACACTTTGAGGCAGACCTTTACCATGGCTCTGCAAATTGAGAACAACATAAAAGCAGTTGGAAAACCTCCTAAGAGGGGGGGTGTCAAACTGATAAACCCAGAAAAACCTCAAGAAAGCAAGAGTGTGGATCTTAAGGAGGTTGTTAAAACTTTGGCAGGGGCTGTCAAAGAAATCTCTTACAAACTAGCCCGGGCATAGAAAGGAATTGGGAAGAGTTCACAAGGTCAACAAAAGGCACAAAATCATGACAGATTTGGCAATAATCCTAGGGGTGATCAGAGGTCAAATGACAGAGGTAAAGGACCCATTGGAGCTAGACAACCCCAAGCTAGGGAGAATAGAGTTTTTCATGATCCTCTAAATGCCAGAGTTGTTGTTGTTGAAGAGACAAATCAAATGGATTGGTGTGACAAATGCTTCTTACCCCACTTGCCATGTGAAGTAGATCAATAAGTTGAAGAAGTTGATGATGATGATAACACTGATGATGATTCATGCATGGTGGATTCCTCTACGAGTTCACAGCAGAGAGCAACCTCAACTGAGCTAATGAGTGCCAAAACTGCTAAAAATTTCTGGAATTGCATTCACTGGGTATTGCCTCTTCCTCCCACTCATACTTCTGAAATTGATATGGTGCAAGCTTTTGAACTTACTAATAATGATTTTGAGTACCTAAGAGCTCTAATGATTAAGAACTATGATGGAGGGATACCTTCTGAGGAGGATAGGTAGTTGTTAATGAATGTTGTGGTTGGCCATGAAAAAGAATATAATACCAGGATTAGGGTTGCCAAATGGGCAGGGCCTCAGGACAAACCAAAAATTCCAGTGCTTACCAATATCCCAAAAGATACTCCAAAGAAAGATACATCTGGCAAAGGACTTGTTGTCTCAAGTAGAACTTGTGTCCCTCCCTATGCTTAGACTGTAAAAAATATTGTGGCATCAGATGAATTTGTAAACCTCCCTCCTAACACTACATTACCCAAATATGTTCCTTGTGACATAGCCCAAATATCGAGTCAGATCAAGATTTTTGTTCCTATTTTTTAATTGCTTAGAATCCATGAGCATAGGAACAGAGCATTCAAATATTTTGGGTTTAGAGAATAAAAAGTCACCCAAGGAAGAAATGTTGAGACTCCTCATACACTTTTAGAGTTGAAAAAACCCCAAGTACTGGAGGAACCAGATGAACCACCTAAAGTTTACTTGGGAACATATTTGGTTGAGTCTCAATTAAATGTTGATCCATTTTTTACAACATTGATTATTAAAGACAGATTGTTGCAAAATTGTATGTTTGATTCCAGAGCATCATGCAATGTTATGTCTCTAGAAGTCATGAATGAATTGAACATTAAAGTGACAGTAGCTTATGGCAAGTTTACTACAATGGATTCTAGAGAGGTGCTTGTTGTAGGATGTGTAAAATGTTGTGTGGTACAACTTGCAACTTATCCAGGTAAGAACTTCAAACTTGATGTTGTTGTCATTGATTGCCCTTCCAAATGGGGCATGTTGTTATCAAGAAAGTGGGCTGCAAGTATTGGTGGAAATTTTCATATGGACATGTCTTATGCCACCATACCAATTGAGGACAACTTTGTGAAGTTACATGGTGAAAAGAAGATGTTATATCTTATTGAGGACCCCAACAATGCTTCTTATGAAGTATTGCATGCAGATATTGATATTGATAACTCTGTGAGTTGTGTTGCTTTCAAGGAATATGAAATTGATCAATGTAGGTATCATGAGCAGGATGATTTTCCTGAGACTTTGATGTTTGATGCAGCCTCGAAAGATGTTAGAAAAGTTGACCCAGGCACAAAGGATAAACCTGAAGAAATGTGGTCATATAGTGACTTGGATGGAAAAGAGAGGCAATCATATGACCAGCTGTTAAAAACATATCAGAACTTATTAGCATGGTCATATCCAAAATGGCAGGCACTTGAGGTTTTTCGTTGGTTATTTTCTTTGAATCAGGACGCTCGCCATTATACAGTGTAAAGCTCTTTGGTTTTTTTCTTCTTTTGTGTTTGTGTTCATTCTGGTCCTAGATCACCTAGTTTTGTTGGTTTCTTAGTTCATTTTTTTAGGATGTTTGTGGTTGTTCTGCTCTGCAGGCTTATTCTTTGACTCTGTTGCCCAATGGTATGTTTTTGGCACTTATTTTATTCTTGGCACTTGGTCTGTTATTTATTCTTGTGGCACTCACTGGGAGTTCCCATCCTCGAGTCGGGGCGTGTGTTGGTGCTTAAATTAGTCTCACCCCATTTTTCATTGAAATTCCTCAATTTGTGGCCTCTGTTATGTTGTCTATCGCCTCGGGATCAAATGGTGGTTCTCCTACATTTTATGGTTTCACGAGTGTAGTTTCCCAGTCAAAATTACTTCTCAGCATTAGTTGAAATGGGGCCCTTTCTGGTTGGATGAGGCTCTATGGGACACTTTAAAAATTCTAATGCTCACTTCAACCCAAAACATGTCCACGTGGTGAGCCCGCGCTTGCTCAGGGTCTCCACTCTTGGGGACCATCTTGAAGTTGCGCCATAAAGACACATGGAGGCTTCCACCGAGCCTTCCCTTACTTAGACTTTTCAAACAATTTCCTAAAGGGTCAGGGACATGTGGATGGACCGCGCATGTTTGGGGACCGACCCCTGAGTTTTATTTTGAAGAAGTGCCAGGAGGACACTTGGAGGCTTCCACTCACTCTACCTTTTTTGCTTGGACTTTTCAACATCCAAAGGAAACTACCTCGGACCCTAGACACATGGCACCTTCCACTGAACCTTCAAAAATTTTAATTGACTCTGCCACACTGAGGCACGTGTCGATTCCGTGCTTGTTTGGGGTCTCTACTTTTCGAGACCATCTCAAAATGTGCCATTGAGACACGTAGCATGTGGGGAAATGGAGAAACGGAGCTTCGGGGTCATTAAAGGTTTTTTTCCTTTTGTTAAAAAGGGATAGAATTGTAAGTTGCAGCATGGTCCCGACAGGAAAGTAATGCCAGCGTTGAATAGTCAAAAATGGAGGTGCCGGCCCACGAGGAAAATGTGGAGCTTTTTCCTTTTTGGAAAATTATAAAATGTCAAAAGGTGTTCCCAGACCCGTTTCCAATCACATTTTTCCATGTGTAGGGCTCAGATTAAAAGTTGAAAGGAAGGATCAATGGTAGTTTTGCATTTCATTTGATTTTTCTACCATTGAAGCTCTAGGATGTTTGGAGATGAATTTTTTGCATCATTCTTCATCAAATATTTGGCAAATTTGTGTCGTTCTGGCCTGCAAAGTTTAATTGAATCAATTTGGGAACTCAATTTCTAAATCTGAGGTATTCTTGAAGTGGATTTTTTACTCGGGCTCATGCAAAAATGCAAAATTCCAGATCCAAAAGTTGCAGGGCAAAAATTGCAGAGGAAAAGGGATGAAATGACTAAAGGTATAGGCACAAAAGGTGAAAAAGGTGTTGCCTCAAGAGCAAAAGGGGATGACCTATCAAGTTCAGCTATGCAAAGGTTTGAAAAATGATTAAAGGAGGTATTTCTCGCATGACAAAATTAGAATGATTAGAAGGACTCCTGAAAAGTTGTGGCATGGTATCCTAGTCATTATTTGAGGGCCCTAGAGATGTGATCAGTTCATAATTGGTCCACCTGGCAGATTTCGGATCTGAATTTGTTAAATGTCTCTGTCTAAAACAAATTGGTAACAAGCAAAGGTCCCTTTCATATTCTTCTCTTTTAGGGGGAAAAGTGAGTGTGCAAAATGTATAAATGCAATGAGATTACTCTTGCAAATGGTCAGAGTATGAATTCTTGAGAAAAATTTTGAGAAATTCATCTTCCCGAGAGACCAAAGCTAAGATTACCTGTTATTTTCTTCTGTGTTAGATTTTATGTCGTGTCAAGTTGGTTGCAAATGTATAGCCATTGACAAGTACTGAGATTACTCAGGAAGCTTTCCCCTGTTGATGAATCTAAGTAATTTTGGAATTAATTTGTGTCTAATCTCTAGCAATTTTGTGTCTTATTTATTTTCAAAATGTCTGCAAATAGATTCTTTCATTCTTATTGCAATATTATACTGATTTTTTTGTGAAATCACACAGGATCTCATCCCTGTGGCAGTCTAATGGTATTTGCAATTTTATTTCAAGAAGAGCCTTCATCTTGGGTGAGATAAAAAAATTAAAATCAATTAATTGTCATTTGTTGATAAAGATTGCCTGTAAGTCTTCGGGTGTACCTTAGGCGTGATTAATCAGAAACTTTAGTGTTTAATTGAATCTTCCAATTCGAGCCTTCGTGTTGGTGTCTCAAAGATTATGTGAAAATGTGTTGATATGGGCATCCATTGAAGCACGCCTTCTGGTTGAAGGAACATCTTGAATATTATGGAGCTTTCTGTTGTGAAGTTGTTCATTATTGTGAAGTCCCTCCAAAGATCCGGTATAATCAACTTTTTCTTGCTTCATCTCCCACCAAAATCATTCAAAAACAATTAATCCTACCCTGAACTACCCCTATTTGTCCTGTGTATGAACAAATGCAAAATCCCACTGTCAAAAATATGCATAAGCAATTAGGATTCCAAATGTCTTTAGTAACCTTTTCCTTGTATTGAAAATATCTCCATAATCTGGAAGTGACAACTCGTGAGAGTCATATTTGGTGTGTTGATCATATTTTCCCAAGGTCTTCTCTATAAAATTTTTGCAAAAGAAAGGTATTTGCGTCTCCTTCAATAACAGAGGTTAGAAAATAGGTTCTCTTTCCTTGGTTGAAAGGAACAACCTAAAATAGTTAGGATAAGATCACATCCTTTTAAGGTGCTACCCACTTCTTTCAAAGCCTGAGTGCTAAAAAGTCAGATAGATTGCTTCCTCGGCTACAAAATGACATACATAATCATCTATCTGCCTTTGAGTGTCTTGTCAAATCCATGATGTTTCTCATCCTTTAAAGAAGAGTAAATTTGGGTACCAACACATTCAAGCTGAGCCCAAAATTTTTTGAAGCCCGAAGTCTGAAATTTGTACTTCGGCTTTTTGACTTTTTTGTTTACAGGCTCGTGGCACTATTCATCCCAGTTAGCTTCCAGAAATCTCCAAATTTCTAAAATCCTAAACTCTAAAATTCAGAGTTCAGGTTTTTTACCTTTTCCTCTTGTTTCATGCGGGTGCCCATATTTCTCCGAACTCACATTTTTCTGAAACCTGAAAGCTTCATGTTAAGAAATGCTTTGTTTTTCCTCCCAAATTACTCATCAACCACTATGTGGTCTTCCTGTTCATCCAAACATTTACAATCTCTTGGGTGAGCCAATGTCTACATCCTCGCCATGCATCAAGTTCAAACCCTTTGGCGTTACAATGACACAACTCACCATGCCGAGTCATTTCTTCATGATGTAGCTCGTCACACTCAACCCCCCCCCAAATGATTGACTCACCCATCATCTCATGGTCTTGACCTGAGCTTCCCTTGCTTACTTTCCTTAATGAGCTACCTTTCCGACTCTGCCACACTTCATGCATTTGGCTAACTTCCTTGCTGGTCTTTCCGAATAGAGCCACTTGTCTCATGCTCGATCAAGCTTGAGTATTCCATCCTACCCAGTGCCTTTTACCCGCATACTGAGCTTGACTGATCTCTTCCTCCATGTTATCGATCTCCTTCTTTACATGGTTCAATTTCCCCACACAATCTTATGGCCTAACCATTATCGAGCTCTACTTTGAGCCAGTATTTTACCTCTTCTTCTATAATCTCATCTTTTGTGTCATTGGCTCATTTCTACCACCATAGCTAAGCTCTTTTCCCACTGTTAATGGGCCCCCCAAGTGATTTCATTGGCTAGGCTCTTATCCTCTAATTTTTTTCTCATATAGCAAGGTAAACCTCCATGGATCAAGTCCCCCCAAACCCTACTCATGCCTCTTCGACTTACCTATTTGGTTAACATGTGGTGTCATCGTCAAATCCTTTGGCACGACCTGGAGTCTATGAAGTCTCCTCAATTTCAATATTTTTTGATACTTATCCGCCCTCGATGTTTTCCCAATGTTGATTTAACTTGGCCTTTCCTAGAATCCTCCACTGAGTTGTACGCCTATAAGCCAACTCGGACCATTGCCGAGCTTGCCACCTTTTCATAGTCTCAATGTAAATCGGCTCAGCCATCACAATGTCACCCAACAAGCTTGATGTCAATCCATTCGCAGAGCTTTCCATTTCGTTCCAAACCATAATCTTCCTAGGTTAGACCACTTTGCATCGCCCACTGATGTATGACATCGGCCGAGCTTGGGGAGCTCATCCTTCTTCTCACATGTTTCACTAAGCATTGAGCTCATCACAACTTGTTTAATTCAACGAGTTGACTCGTTAGGCCCTCCTTACATTCATTTTATTATGGCCCATCGAGCCCCTTGTCTAGCTAGCTCAAGTGAGTTAACACTTACAACACCAACCACCTCGACGAGCTCCCAACATAGCTCGGGCTTGGGCTCGATTCGCAACCATGGGCCTTTATACTATCACATCTTGGCTAGCTCTGAGCTACTCGGCAAGCTCTCTTTTAGCTCGGTGCTACCTAGGAGCCCATTTTTATCATTCTTAGCTCAGACCACTAAATTTGTGATTGTTTGGAACTTTCTCATGCTAGCGGGCTTGTTTGACCTATTGTGGGCCTGTCGGGGCTTGTTCTCATTCTTAAGAAAATATGAGCACTGGCAAGACTAAGTAGAGGAAAAATTCCTCGTTTGAATCTAACACTCCCAAAGTTACCAGCGTTGCTCCCAAAACCCATTTTCTTACCTGTGAGTCAAGATTTACCTATGTGGGCCACGTTTGGTGATATGGTTTTGCCTTCATCTATTGTCTATTTTTCCCAAGCGTAAAATGGATAATAGTGCTAATGGTATAATGGTCGCAAGTGCAATGAGTTAAGTAGTTCCACTTCCAGTTTACCATCGAGGGAGGCCAGATGATAGGCTCTCGACCCATACATATGTGTGGTAATGTATGGTCCAATCTAGTTAGGGGAAAACTTTCCATGTTGACTCCTTTCTAGAGTAGTGGCATTCTGATTTTCTTTGAGGATGAGGTCTCCAAAATTAAAGTTGTGTTCCTTGAGGTGCTTATTATAAACACATTTAATGCACTCCTGATAAAAATGATGGTGTTCAAGAGCGAGAAGGCAACATTCATCTAGCAACTCAAGTTTTTCTTAACGATCTTAGCAATATTCTTCATCATAGATGAAGTCAAGAAGAGGGGCACGCAAAGATGGAATTTTAACTTCAAGAGGGAGGAAAACTTCAAAACTGTAAATAGGAGAGAAGGGAGTAGCACCTGTGGAAGTGTGAATTCCAATGCAATAGGTCCACAGGGTGAAAAGAAGCTAGAGATGTCATATCCAACATATTTGATCAATAGTCTTAGTGAGGATATTGCACAAAGACTTGTTGGTGGCTTTGGCTTGGCCATTAGCTTGAGGATAATATGGATAAGAGAAGCTAAGTTGAATGTTGAATGCATTAGAGATTTTCTTAAGATATTTTTTTAAAGTACTTTCCGTTGTTCATAACAAGTTTGTGGGGAACGCCGAAGCAACAAATGATTTGCTAATAGATGAAATTAATGATTTGACCATATTTGGTTGAGGTGAGTGGGATTTCTTCCACCCATTTGGTGAAATAATCAGTTGCAGTGATGATAGAATGATGTTGATGTGAAGAGAGAGGATGTATAAGACCAATAAGATCAAGACCCCATTGTGAAAAGGACGAGAGGTCATGAGCGGGTTGTAAAGCTTGACTAGGAATGTAAATAATATTGGAATGTTGCTGACATTTTCCACATTTATTTATGTACTCATATGAGTCATGATTGAGGGAAGTCTAGTAATATCTGAGATGAAGAACGTGTTTTGCAACGGCTAAACCACTAAAGTGTCCACCACAAATATTTTTATGGACTTCTTGGATGGCGCAAGAGGCTTCATGGGATTTTAGGCATTGTATAAGGACACCATCAAATCCACGCTTATAAAGAATTTCATTAAGGATGACATAATGGGTAGCACGCTAAAGAAAATACCACCTAGAATTTTTGGATAAGGCAGGGGGAATGATGGATATGGATAAATAATCAAATATTTGAGAATACCAAAGTTATGATGAACTAGATTCAACAACATTGACTTGGGGTAAGTCATGAAATGGTTTATCATGACAATGATCAATGACATAAAGCTTGGACTCCTCTATTGTCGAAGGAATAAAAGTTGCAAGGGATGTCATCGTATCATTGAAATGATTGGATGATCGAGGAACAACTTGGATGGTGTAGGAATCAAAGGCTTTAAGAAAAATATGAACAATGTCATGATATTTTTGAAGGGTATCATTTTTACATTAATACTCACCTATGACTTGTTTGGTTATAAGCTCTAAATCCCCATAGAT
This sequence comes from Taxus chinensis, assembly GCA_019776745.2. Taxonomy (NCBI): domain Eukaryota; kingdom Viridiplantae; phylum Streptophyta; class Pinopsida; order Cupressales; family Taxaceae; genus Taxus; species Taxus chinensis. The sequence continues at coordinate 732,345,786 of CM034146.1, forward strand.
GTCAAGAATTTGAACACCTAAAAAGGTAGTGGTTTCAAGACTTAAGATGAGGGCATCGTACTCTTCCATATTGTTTATACACTCAAAATTAAGTTTTTTTCTGAGGGGAATGGGAGTTTCCTAAAGAGGAATGAGAACAATGTTGGTGCTTCCTCCCTGCTGACACTTAGAGCCATCGAAGAAGAGATTGAACTTAAGAGTTTCATATTCATAATGAAATTGATTAATGGATTCATCTAGAAAATATTTGTGAGGAAAATGTGTACTAGGAAGAGGGGCTTCCACTAATTGGTCTACAATATCTTATCCCTTAATATAGTTTTGAGAAATGAACTAGAGGTCAAACTCAGTCATGAGCATGAGAAAACAAGTGATACAATCATTATTATACGCCTTGGAATTCATTTTCTTAAGAAAATAAAAGCTAGTAATGAAATAGATCTTATGATTGAGGAGATAATTTCGAAGTTTTGAAGTAGAAAAGAACATAGCACAACACATCTTTTTAGCTTTAGTGTAGCAAGTCTCACAGTCATGAAGGGTGCAACTGATGTAATAAATGGCATGTTCGTGACCTTGGTCATCGCGATGTGCTAATATAGCTCCTAGAGCATGATTGGTTGCAAATATATATAAATAAAAAGGCTCCCCCTCACGTGGAAGTATGAGCACTGGTGGAGATAAGAGATATTGTTTAAGATAATAAAAATATTTAAAGCAATCATGATCCGAATTAAAGTCTATGTCCTTGCGAAGGAGTGATGAAAAGGTTGGCAATGATCAAAAAGTTGCGAAATGAAACAACAGACAGATTGAAGGCAACCTTGAAGGCTACGAAGTTTCTTAAGATTGGAAGGAGGAGGCATTTTGAGTATTTCCTTAATTTTTTCAAGGTCAACTTCAATGCCCCTAATAGAATAAAGCCAAAGAGTTTTCCAGATAAGACTCCAAATACACACTTTTCTTGGATTAAGATGAAGACAGAAATGGATAAGGAACTCAAAAAGGGTTTTGAGAACAACAAGATGTTCGCATCGATGTTTACATTTTCCTAAAAGATCATCAACGTAGTATTCTATGGTTTTTTCGATGAGATCATGAAAAATATAAGTCATGGCCCACTGGTAAGTAGCACCGGCGTTCTTAAGACCAAAGGGCATGACACGATAGAAAAAGGTACCCCAAGGGGTGATGAAGGAAGTCTTGCATTGATCTTCTAATGTGATGAGAATTTGATTTCATCCATAAAAAACTTCCATGAGAGAAAGCATCTCATGGCCTGCGGTAAGATCTACAATCTTATCAATGTTTGAAAGAGGAAAGTCGTCTTTTGGGAAAGCGAGTTTGATGTCTAAAAAATTGGTACAAATACGAAGCTTTCCCGATGATTTGGAGAAGGGGAAAATATTAGAAACCCATTGGGGATAGTCAATGGGAATGATGAAATTTTTAAAAAGAAGGCATTACAACTCTTCTTTAACAAGGAGGGAAACACTAGGATGTATGCAGCGAAGCTTCTACTTTATCGGTTTAGCATTGGGAAAGGTAACAATATTATGGATGATAATAAAAGGGTCAAAACCTAAGATATATGAATATGACCATGTGAATTCCTAGCTATGACAAGAGAGAAACACAATGAAAGATTCAAGCTTGTGTGGATCAAGATATTGGCCCACTTTAAGAATGCAAGGCTCCTTAGGAGTCCTGATATTGACATTGATGGTGGCTTCATTGAGAAAAGTGGATGTGTCGAATGTTGAGGTCTTATGAAGATAAGAATCCTCGGCACCTATGTCAGAAATAATGATGTCATTTTCGGCACACTGAAGGACATCAATAGTAGAAAAATCTTCTTCTATCATTTCGGGATGGCAAAGGGGAATGGACCTGGTCTGATTCTCACACTTATAAACGACCGGTCCCAAAGTTATAGTGTAAACTAAAAAAAATTTGAAGCAATGGAGACAGTGTCATATATTTATATGTCTTTGATATTTATAGAATATAGATAAGGTAGAGAAGGCATTTCCATGAGTATGTCAGATGGTGGGATGGGATCAGGGGATGGCTCTTGGTAGCCTACCCTAAAAATTTTGTGAGTTTTGTGAAATTGATTGATAATAAGGCCATGTGGCCCATTCTCATAGCATCCCATGCCAAATCCCTTCCATGGGAAATGATGGAGATAGGTATCGGAAAAGGATGGTTTATTGAGAAAGACAAAACCACTGGTATAAGGTTTAGCATGTGGAATATCATTTATGTGAGAAGAGGGGGTATCGAAACCATCGTAAATGAGATTGGTGCGAAGATGTGGTGGACCAAAAGGAATAACATCTTTGACGTTTGGTTGGTACATGGGTGCCTTGTCAAGTCTACCAACATGGTAAAGAGTGGGAAAGGTGTTGAATGTGAGGAGATGCTACTCCCCCAACGTAATTTTGTCCATTACTTTATCTAGGGAGGCGTCGTTAGGAAGTATAGATGTAAGAAGGGATGATCTAATGGATTGTATAGATGGATCATTCTTGGGAATGAGTACATCATTAGGTCTATATGTCATATTACACATTTGAAAGGGAGGAGTGTCCCCAAGAAGTGTTAAAACCTTCCCTACATGTTCATACTTAAGGGAACGATGAAGTGTAGAGGGGAAGTAACGCATGACATGAATCCATGGTCATCCAAAAAGAGCATTATAGTTAAATTCTCCCTCTATGATGTAGAATATCTCATGGAGAAGCTTCTCACCAACACAGATAGGAAGAATGATTGTTTCCAAGGCAAGAGCAATGATTTCATTGAAAGTGTGGAGGACCGCGGGCATTTGAGTGACATACTCTTTTAGAATATTAAGATGATTGAAAGTATGTAATGGAAGGATATGAATGTTTTCCCCACTATCAATAATAGATCGGTGAATGAATGTATCATTGATCATGGTCTTGATAAAGAGGGGAAGGTCATTCTCTTTCATTGGGATATCTAGAATCTCAGTATCATCGAACGATATAGCCACAAAAGCAGTAACTGCTCCTACAAGAGATGTGAAGGGCTAAGCCTCATCACTGGATGTGGGAATACATTTTAAGGATTCATTAAGATCCTTTTGATGGTTCATAAATCTTTGAATGATCTCATAAAGTGACATCTTAACTGGGGCCTGATGAAGTTATCTGACGATACTTTTTTCAATGGGCCTGGGGCCAATAAGATAGAAACCTTAGGCTTTGATGATGTGGTTAACTCCATAGGAGAAGGAATGGTGATGAAGTTCTTTTCCTTTGGTTGGGATGTTCATTTTGAATCACACGGGCCGGATCGAGTGGTTACCCAAATGGAATTCATAAACAATGGGGGACCATCCTTAACAAAGTCAGAGGATTGTTTTGGTTCAAAAAGAGGTCATTTTTCCTCGATGAGGTTATAGACAATGGCCTAGAGAAATATGCAATGCTCAATATTGTGCCCATGGGTATGATGGTAGGCACAAATAAGGTTGTGGTTGAACCATGATGGCTTCGTTCCGTTCGGGTCAAATGCCTTAATAGGTGGAAGCATGATGGTAGAGGTTTGTAGTAAGTGTTGGAAAACCTTTGTCTATGATAAAAATAAAGTACTAGAAGATGTCTTGTGATATATATTGGTCTTTTAGGTGGAAGGGGATTTCGGGGACAAATACCTAATATACTAATGTTTTGGTGAATTGAATTCAATTCTAGTGGTGATTGGTGCCTTAGCATTAAATGGTTTCAGATTGGGGGCTGAAACGTTCGGGGTCCTAAAATGAACGATGTTGCATTGGATTAGTTAGCTTTAGAAGTGATTATATATTTCATTTCTAGAGATGCACCCTTAGGAGGGGTGACAATAGTTTTGATTAGAAGGTCGGATAGTGGTTTCAAGGTTGGTGGAGGTGTAGGAAGCGGCATTTATTTGATGTAATCTAAGGAGGGTGGATATTTTCTTGATTATGTAGATGAGGTAGAAGGAATATTTGAGGTTATCGCAAGTTGAAGTACTTTTAAGAATTCCTCAAATGATGAAAGTGATGTAGAGGAAGAAGGTGGCATGGATGTGGCTATAGTGGTTGATGTAGGAAAAGGAACATGAGGAGGAACCAGTGTAGGCTTTAAGGATAGTATGATGGGTAAAGGTCAAAGGGATATATGTGAGGTGGATGAATATAATGAAGTAGGTGTAATAAGAAAGGGAGTTGATGGAGGACTAGTGTTGGATGTGGAAATAGGTTGGAATGGTTGTTTCATAAATGTCTCGAGTGGCATGAATGTTATATTTGCAAATGAGGCTCAAGTGGCTGAGGCACGACATGAGGATCCAGAATCTTAAGTTTCAAACATATTACGTTGAATAGTGCCTTATCCATTGGGCCTTGCAGAGTCATGTATAATTCTGAGAAAGAATGGAAGAAGGAGAAAATACACAACAAACCAAAAAAAGTAAAGCAGAACCACGTAACAGAAAAAGGGGGAAAACACACCTACGAAAATCACCTATGGTACAAGACGGAGGACAACCTGCTTTCATTGATGATACTATTTCAAGTATTGCCCACTTCGAGACAATTCCAATGGCGTTCCAGCCAAGTATGAGAGGAGAAAAACATTCTCACCACAAGTTCCGTGAATTTGGAATGGGCTGAGCCATAATGAATCAAACTTTCCATGGCTGCCCTTTGGTTCTCTTCTCTTGTCCCATAGCAGAACAAAATCTCTAACCTTGAATTCTCTTGCCTTTAATTTCTTGCCAAAGATATTCTTCACTTTCAATTGGTGTTCTTTAATTCTATCCACCACTTGGCATTTGCTTTCTTCCAACTTTTCCAAGAAGAGGATCCTCTTGTCAATGGAATCTTTGTATTGACCATCTTCTATTTCTTACAGCAGCTTGAGAGCTAGCATCTCAATTGTGAGGGGAATATTTGCCTCAACTCCATACAACATTTGGAAAGGTGGCATACCTATTGCCTTCTTAGGAGTGATCCTATCAGCCCACAATGCATCATATAACTTATTGTGCCAATTCCTTTGATTCTCATCAACTAGCTTGTGGACAATGGTCACAATGTTCTTGTTGCTTGACTCAACCTGCCCATTTCCCTATGGGTAGTAGTCAAAAGAGTGAGATAGGGAGATTCCAAATCCATAAGAAAAATCTATGAGCTCCTTGGAAGAGAAATAAGTGACATTGTCTACAACAATTTTCTGTGGTATTCCAAAACAAACAATGATATTCTACTCTATGAAGTTGCAGACTGTTTCAGAGTTGGCTTGCTTGGTTGGGATGGCTTCTACCCATTTAGTGAAGTAATCAGTTGCAGTGAGTACATAAGTATGTCCCGCACTAGAATGAAGATTCAAAACACCAATAAAATCCAGCCCCCATTGCTGAAATGGTTCTTCAATCACCACAGGCCTGAGTGGCAGTGCAGCTAGTTGTGGCTTTCTAACAAATTGTTGACATGCTTTGTATTTGGAAACCCAATCCTGAGTGTCTACAAAGATGATAGGCCAATAATATCTCCCTTTAAGGATCATATGTGTGGTGACCATTGCTGAGAAATGTCCACCACAAGCTTGATCATGATATGCTCTGAGAAACTTTTCTTGTTGCACCTTATCTACACACCTGAGGAAACAACCATCTATGCCTCTCTTGTAAAGTGCATGATTCCAGATCACAAACTTGGCTACCTTTAGCTTGAGTGTCCTTCTTTGTTTTTAATCTAGATGAGGAGGGAATTCTCCATAAGTGAGATAGTAAGCAATGTCAACATGCCACTCATCAGTAGTGGTGACAAAAAGCGCATGTGGACTATCTTCTAAACAGGTTGAGCAAACACCATCCTTTTCTCCCTGCTGAGCTTTGAGAGCTTCATCTTCAGCAATCAGCTTACACAAACCATTTCCTCTTACTAGATTAGAGGGTCTAATCTCCAAGTCATACTCTTGGGTCTTTACAATCTAGCTTCCTCTCTTAGCCCCAAGATCTTGTTGAATCAAAATGGACTTGATTGCACTTTCAAGGACCATCACTGTTGTATGGGAATTGAGAATGTAGAATCTAAAACTTTTAACAGCTTTGACCACTACGTAGGCATGTTTCTCTCATTGGTTGTACTTTAGCTCATGATTTTTTAAAGGACAGATCATGAAAGCAATGGGTGCTTCCAAACCTTTATCATTTTTTTGAACAAGGATAGAAGAGAGTGCATGTTCTGATGCATAGCAATACATGATGAGATCCTTGTTGAAATCTGGAGACACAAGGGTTGGAGCTTTGGAAATGGATTTCTTGATCTCCTCAAATGTTTTTTTTCCTTCCTTATTCCACTTGAAACTTTCTTGAGGTTTCATCATGGAAGTTATATGCTTAGTCAGTTCAGAGAACTCAGGCACAAAATGATGAAGGAAGTTTACCTTTCCAAAGAATGAATGAACTCCCTTCTTGTTGGTTGGTAAGGCTAGTGCTTGGATAGCTCTGACCCTCTCAAGATCAATGTGTGCTCCATGTTCATTAAAAATGTGTCCCAGCAACTTTCCTTTTGTGACTCCAAAGATGCACTTCTTTAGATTTAGAGAAATGTCATGTTTCCTGCAACTTGTAAGGACTTGCTCCAAATGACTGATATGATCTCCCTCCTCTTTGAGAAAATTGTGAGGTCATCAAGGTAAATGACAATGCGGTGTTTCAAATCTTTGACGGCCAAGTCCATTGCTCTCTGGAAAGTGGCTCCAACATTGATCAAGCCAAAAGGCATTCTATTGTAGTCAAAAGTGCCCCAAGGTGTTGTGAAGGTTATTTTGTTGCAATCCTCTTCTACCACCTTGATTTGGTTGTACCCTGAGAATCCATCAAGCAAAGAGAGCATCTCAGATCCAGTGACTACTTGCAAAATATGATCCATGATTGGAAGAAGGTAGTTGTCCTTGAGAGATGCCTGATTCAGATTTTGGAAGTCTACGCAAATCCTTATTTCCCCGTTCTTCTTCCTTACTGGCACAATGTTATCCACCCACGTTGAATGGTGGATGGGGAAAATGATTCTAGAATTGAGCATCTTTGTCACCTCTTCTTTGATAACATCAGAAATATTTGGATTGTAGGGTCTTTGTTTTTTCCTGAAGGGCTTGGCTCCTTACTTCAAAGGAATGAAGTGATGCATTTCCTTTGGCTGAAAAGATTTGATTTCATCATAGGAGTAGGACAGGACATCTGAGTAATTTTTTAGCAGAGAACAAACTTTCTCTTCTCTTCTATTGAGCAGCATTTACCAATGTTAACCATCCTTGGTTTGAGTTCATCATAGGAGTAGGACAGGACATCTGAGTAATTTTTTAGCAGAGAACAAACTTTCTCTTCTCTTCTATTGAGCAACATTTACCAATGTTAACCATCCTTGGATTCTCTGAAGTGCCAATGTTTTCTTGATCAAAATCAGATGGACACCGAGAAGACTATTTTTCTTTCTCTTGGATGAATCTATCATGCTTTTCAAAGAGGTCTTCCAAAGAAACTAGGCCTTTGGGGATTTTGTTTCCTTTCAATTTGATTACTCCCTCTTCATCAATTCCCTCAATTCCTTTATTCTCTGCTTTGGGGATTGATTCACAGTGTGGGTTTTCACTTCCTTCAAAGAACGGATTATTAAAGTTATCCCTTTGTTCTAAGAAGGCTAGGATCTAATTACCATCATTGAAGACCTGTCAGTGATTTTTATTGTATGGTATGTTGGGTCTAAATACCATCTCGATGGTCACTTTATCTTTTCCAAAAGAAGGATGAGGTGTCACTAAGGAATCTGACACTTCTAGAGAATCATCCCTTTCATTCTGCTCCCTAGGGATAGCTTCAATGGAGAATGCATCAAAGGATTCAATGTAGTCCCACACTTTGTTTCTATACTGCCTGAGCCTTGGATTTTAAACCTGATATTGTTGGCAGACCTTCTTCACCACAATCTCAGCATCACCTTTACATCTCATCTTCTTGATTCCCATGTCCTCTGTTGCATTCATGTCTAAGAGCAATGCTTCATACTCTACAGTATTGTTTGTATTATCAAATTGCAGCTTGTAAGCAAAATGATATATCTCATTGGAGGGAGAGTATAATACTACACCAGCTCCTGAACCTACTCTGGAATGACTGCCATCAAACTCCATTGTCCAAATCTGATCTTCTTCTTCCTCCGTGAGGATTGGAAAGTTCTCTTCCTTTTGTGATGTAAGGAAGTAGTTTCCTAGCCCATAATCTTGAAAGAGAATGTTAGCTCTTGGATCATCATATTTCCTTACTGTGAATTTCATTTTCCTGACTGGCAGTAGCTTATTCATTTCTCCTTTCACTGGGATAGTTGTAGATGACCGATCCATTTTTATTTCTCCACCTAGATCTCTACAAAAAACTTCTACTCACCAACATACCAAAAGATGTAGGGATATCTGCCACCAAAATGGTCAAGAGTATCTTCTTGTCAGGGTAATCAGCTAGTGCAACTTGAGCATCCTTAATCCTTCCTACCAATGGAACTTGTTTGGATTCCATTGAGTAGCATGTTCCATTTACCCAGGTCAAAGTGAGGCCAAGATAATTTTCAACTTTTGTTGGCATCACATTATCTGAGGCTCCATAAGTCTATGATGCAATTGTTCAACTGGAAGCCTTTGATGAGAAGTAACAGGTTAGAAAGTCTCAAATTTGTTGATGTTGGAGGTAATTGAGGGCTAGCATGTTTTGAGAAGGTGGTATGGATGGTGTGGGAAGTAAGCCTTTAGAATTAGAGATTTGGGATGTAGAGTTACCACCCCCAGACTACCTTAATGAATTTTTCAAATTGAGACAGGATGTGTTTGTAGGTATTCAAACTCAGAGAGCTAAACTTTGGTTTTTCTTGCATGCTCCACAAAGTCAAATGGAGTTATGGTAGATGAGGAAAGAGGTTCCCAATAGTGGGAGATGATTTAAATGGCAGAGTTTTTTTTTTACTTTTGGTGTTGGGTTCTCCTTTTCAAATGTAGCAATTGGATTGTAAGGAGGTGAGGGTGTAACCCTTGACTGAGATTTAGATGTTCTTGTAGAGCCAGTATTTAGAAGAGAATTGCTTTTAACAACTTTTGAGTTGGGAGAAGAATCAGATAACTTACTTGGCATAATAGTGTGATCCTTGACAACTGGTGAATCTGATTTCTCTCTAGCTGATTCCATGGAAGGTGGTAATGGTGATCCCCTACTGATGATCTTGTTTAGTGGAGGCTTTGAAGATCTATCTTCTTTGTTCTTCCTACTCTCAGTTTGCAACTACTGAGGCTGAAGACACCATTCTTGGATTGTGAACATGAGTGAAAACAGCACATGAAAAAACTTGGAGCTTCTTCATCACCCTCCTCATCATCATAAATGTATTCAATTAGGCCATTGTGTGATGCCAATCTCTTCAATTTCAAGATAGTTTTCATATTCATCCATGCTTTCTTCTTCAAATTCTTCAATGTTTGTTCCTTCTTATGCCTCCCTAGTGTCATAGATGGCATTGACTAGTGATTCTTCAAGAGCAATCCTATGAGGAGGTGGAGAAATTCTTGGTCTATCAGAGGAGGATTTTGGTCTCCTTGGAGCATTCCTCATTGTGATTTTTGATCAGCTGCTTCTTCAAAGCAACTAGGTCATTTGCCATTTTTTGGAACATTGGATCAGTGGTGGCTAAATTTGAACTCTGACCTTTTTTGCTTCCCATTTGGTCCTTTCATTTTTCCAGAAAGAATTAGATCATCATCAGTCTCGACTTACAAAGTCTTAAAACCTCCCTCAATGTTCTTAGTTGGGATATTTTGAGGAAGAAAACCAAATTTTGGTGGCAAAACACTGATGAAGAACCTCTTTCAAGTTGCTTTTTTGTGGGTACCACGATCTTCTGGGATCCTTCTTTTTCAACCTGATTATACCTTGCTACAAAATTTTCTCATTGATTTAGAGGTATCTTTTCTTCATCTAAACCAATTAGACCAGTAGATCCTGACAATCTTCTATGCTCTTGAACCTATGTTCAAATGTACTTCTTATATCTTCCCAGCATGTGACAGATCTTGGGGGCAACATGTATAACAATTCAACAACCTTTTCTTGGAGTGAATCCACAAAGATCCTAACTGAAACATCTTCATCTTCAACTCCTAACACTCCATAAGTAGTGATGAATGTTACTATACATGTTCTTCTTGGAATTGAGAACCATCCCCTTTGAATTTTTGGGAAGTTCTTTTCTTGATCCTCTTGGGAGTTCATGGAGTGGTTGATGAAAGAGCTGAGTGGACTGGTATTTCTTCCCCCATGGTACATTAGGCACTGCATTCCTCTCATGCTCATGATCACCCATTTCTATTCATGTTTCTATCCTCCAGTCTTGCTAAGGATGATTCTATTAGTTTCTCTTTGCTTCTGCTTCAATTTGGAGTTTTTTCTATTTCTTCAAGTTGAGCCCTTATCTCCTCTTCAGCAACTACATCTCTTTCAAGATCTTCAAATGTGGGATCAATTTGTCCTCCTTGCCTCATTTTATCAGGTGTATCTTCTATCAGCCAGCTTGAAAGTTTATGCTCTTCTCTGGGGTGCTGGAATTTGTCTCTGCCTTTCCAATTCGACATCATGTTCCTCTTCCAAGTCTAGAATCCTTATGGAAATGAAGTATTGCTTGAAACTTTATCTATTATGCCAAATAGCTTCTCTCATATCAGAAAGTAATGTCTTCTTGGATGTGAAAGAGTAAATTAGTTCTCTCCATACATGAGGATTTCCTAGAATAGCCATGATTTACAATCCATGAAGTTATGTGTGATTATTCAATCTCAAAAAACTTTTCTTCTAGAGTATTTTTTTGTATTTTATGACCTTGAGGTTGTTTTTAGGTGCAGATGCTACAAAATCTGCCCCACACGTTAGCGAGAAAAACTGTTGGCGAGAAAATTCGTCTTGTGGGAAAATTGGTGGGTTTCAAGCCAACGCTATGGGAATATACGTCCCTCTACTTGAATGGTGTAGCTTCCATATGTGCATCGCGTGAAAAAGTGGATTTCAATGGTGGCCTTTCGACTGGAGATCAAACAGGGGCCCTCCACTAGACCTTGTGGTAAAGATAGCAATTTCTCACTAGAGAAGAACTTTTTTTGAGAGGGGAAAGGGAGAGAGAATGGAGATATGAGAAACTAATGTTGTGAGTATAATATCAGATGTCCACACCACATTAATTAGAGATTTCATTTACATGCATTTATAATCAGAAGAAAAAACAAATCCATAGGAGAAGCTACAAGACCAAATGAAACTCATTGGTCACAAAGTACCAATCAATTCCTCAATCAAAGAGGCAATAATTCCTTCTTTTTAATATTGAAGATCGAGCAGAGTTTTGTACATAGCTTGAGAATGGAAGAAATTCGAGGAAGAAGAGAAAATAGAAGAAGAATGGTGTTTTTTTTTCTTTTCCAGGTACAGAGCACTCTTGTCTTTTTGAAATTCAATCACCATGCCCTTGGAATGACATCAAGAAGCCATTATATCATTTTCCAAAATGGTTACAATCTTTACAAATCCTCGAAGAATTTTCAAATTACTCTATTGCGAAGAAAATTCACCAAAGGTAGGGTTGAAAACTAAATCTTGCAAAGGAACTATTACATTCGATTTTTCCAATTTGAATATAGACCATCTGATTTACCTCCTATAGCTTTGAAATCAGGTCCATCCACGTGGTAGGAAGGGATTGGAGTGGTTAGGGGGAAAGCCCTTTAAATTTTGAGATTTTTAGAGATTTGGTAATTTGGAAAAAAATTTACCCAGCATGCACCCCCGCTTTGACTTTTCAACTTAGACACATGGCACCTTCTTATTGGAAATGGGGTCGCGGGTCCTTTTCTCAACATTTTAACATTTTTTTGGAAAAGGCTCAAAAACTCAATCTCCTTCACCGGACCCACTACTCCGATTTGAATTTTTTTGGCCAATACAAATTTTTGGGTCTGAAGTTTCCCAATTGAACTTGTGCAGCTTAGGACAAAAACTTCCGCTTTTTTCGCAATCAGAAATTTTGTCTTTTTGGGTCTCAAGTGTCCCTTGTGAACTTGTGTAGCCTGGGACAAAAACTTCCACTTTTCCACAATCAGAAATTTTGGCTTTTCGGGTCTCAAGTGTCCCTCATTGAACTTGCTGCAGCCTGGGACAAAAACTTCCACTTTTTCCGTGAATCAGCAATTTCAGCTTTCTGGGTCCCAAGTGTCCCTTGTGAACTTGTGCAGCCTGGGACAAAAACTTCCTCTTTTTCCGCAATTGGCAATTTTAGATTTTGGGGTCCCAAGTGTCCCTCATGAAATTATTGTAACCTGGGACCAAAAACTTTCACTTTTTTCCGCAATTGGTAATTTCAAATTTTTCGGGGTCCCAAGTGTCCATCGTGAACTTGTTCAGCCTAGAGACAAAAACTTCTAATTTTTTTCGCAATCAGTAATTTTCAGCTTTTTGGGTCCCAAGTGTCCCTCATGAACTTGTGCAGCCTGGGACAAAAACTTCCACTTTTTCCACAATGAGCCAAACTCAACAAATTCAAACAGCTCCAGGGCACAACTTTTCTAATTTCTTGAATCTCTGACTTGGCTTAAACACCAACGAAGGGCATGAGCTCAAAAATTTTGAATTTTGCTATGAAAAACGCAAAGTAGTTTTTAGGAGACAACAGGATACAAATAGCAATAATGGCTGAATAAATGAAAGGGAGAGTAGTGTTGATTGTGGTGTTAATTGGAGAGAGATTGTGAGGAATGGGTGTAATTATCTGAGTAGTCCAGTGAAATGAGAGATTGGTAGAAGATTAGGAAAGATCACATTGAATTGTGGGAATTTTGTTTACCGCAAATTGAGTGGTCTCGGGATTGGTCTAATAAAAATAAAGTTGCTGAAGTGGTGGACCATCTGGGGGAATATGAGTTGACTTCCTAAGAATATATTCTTGGAAATCTATTGGTTTGGCATTAAGGAGTTCCTAAAAACACACATCACCGCTAGGGATAAGAGGTGGTCCAAAAGGATCCTATATAACAAATGGTGGGGTAGCTAGCCTAAACGGGATAGATTGGTGAAATATGAATGGGTTATTTTAAGCTAAAGTGGTGGTATGAACAAAGGACCCTAGATGAGAGACATTAATGAGGGGTTGAGTTTCCATAAGATAAGGAATCAAAGGTAAGGATCATGTAACTGTAGATTTTTTGTTGGAATGAAGAACTGTTGGAGGAAAAAAAAAATTCCATTCTCTTGGATTTTAAGAGAGTAACTAAGGGCATGAAACAATTTTTACCCAAGAAATTCAAGCAAACAATTCTTTTTATGTTTAATTATTAAGAAAGTGTGAAAAAGAAAAGTGGATGGATAACAAGGTACTTATAAGAAGACAAACTATGTTTGGTTTCAGGTAAGTTATGGTTGGGGAATGTCTGAGGTAGTTTCCTATTGGGTGATGAAATCCCAATCAGTCTACCGGGTTAGGAAATTTTTTGATGTGTTAATTGATTTGTGAGTTTTAGGTTGTGTGTGATATGATGTGATATGCAACAAGTTAACACCTTCTTAAACTAAGTGAACAAGTCGGATGTAGAAAGGTTCGTTTTTAAACCAAAATGAAGTGTTATTTTCGATGAGAACACACACATGAAAGGGAAAGTATGATGCAAAAATAGGAAAATAGGAAAAAAACAAGGAATCCCTGGATAACGCTTTTCCTACTTATCTGCACTCTTGAGTGATGAGCGAGCCAAGTGATGAACCTAACATGAACAAGCAATAAAACATAGCCTCACACTGCAGTGTTAGTAGAAGATAGAAAAAACAAAATATAGAAAGAAAAGAAAGATATCACCTTAAAGGGTGGTCCCACCGAGTGTGCCAAGAATTTTTACCAAGTTTCTTGTTCCTAATCAAATTAATGCACTAGGTACTAAATAAACTAGCAAACTAAGAAATGATGGAGGGTTTAAGTTACCTCATATGTGTGATGTGATATGGGTGCAAAGTAAAAGAGGGATTCCTACTATAAATCTGATGAAACCTACAAATAAGACTCGCTGAAAGAAAAATGATTAGATAATTTGTGCGGGGGTTCCCAACAAAGTGGACCCGAGAAGTGTTAACTTACTATGTGGATGTTAACCCCCATTTGTTAAACAAAATCAATATAAATGCAAATGATAAACTGATAATATGTAGAAACTGAAGGAATTACAGAATCTGCAAGTAATTATGATTGATTTGATTGAAATAAAATACAAAGTGAACTATACCTAGTCTAGGTCGATATCGACCCAGACTATACAAAGGTAGGTCAATAGCTACTAGGGAGGGAAGATCTGGAAAATGAGAGGAATATGCAGACCCTGCAAGATTTTAATGTGACCCAGATGTAGTAAAGGTTGATTTATGTTGGAGTCAACCTGCAGAAGGAATCTGAGGAAGTAGAAAACAAGAAAGTGAAAGAGAAAAAAGATTGAAAGGGAGAGATTGGGAATTAAGATCCTAGTCGATGGCAACCAAGGTGTAGATAGGATAATTTTAACGTAGTAGAGGGACTAGATGGTGATTTTAGTAGACTAGAGAAAACACAAAATACATACAGAGGTTGGGGATGGATCTAGAAGTAGAAAACAGAATTACAAAGGGCTGAATCGATGGAAACTCGGCCTAAGTGACGGCGTCTCTAGCTGAGTGGAACAACGTCAAAGGTAAAAAGACTAAAAACATAACTTGTAAGTAAAGAAACTTGAAGAACAACCTAATAACAAAGTCACGGATTTTAATAAACCTGTAGAGTGCTATATTGAACAAGATAGCAATAGAAATGATATAGATAGCATACAATATGATGCAAAACCTCTCACAGTTGCATAAATTATCAAAACAATCTTCGAAGGGCTTTAAGTGGATTGCTGGGATGTTTTGATTCAAAGGTTAATTTTGCAGAGTGCAAGAAAATTAGATATGATTCACGCTTGTGTGTTTTCTATGTGTTTGTGGAAAGGAATGAATCATGTCTTATAGGGTCGATGGTGACTAGGGTTGGTCACCACCGACTATGGGGAAACTTTCCCCAGTAGGGTGATTTGTTGATTTTGAAATGATTTCAGGATTTTAAGGATTAGTCAAGTGTTTTAAATAATTAGGAGGGAAGAGGATGTTTAGAGATGAGGTTTGGATGAGTTTGAAGTAGTGATAGGTTAGAAAACTTTAGGGGTGTGATTTAGAAAGTCCATTAGGGAAAGGGATAGGGTATTAATTAATTAATTAAATTCAATAAATATTAATAGGGATGAGATAAGTGGGCATTTAATTAAATTAAGGGGATGAATTAAATAAATATGCGCATGCAGGTGATGAGGGTATAGATATCGAATTTAGGTGTCTACACATCCATTGCCTTGGAAATTCGACAAAAAGATGGAGGAAGTTCAAAATACTAAAAACAACCTAAGCGACCATTATAGGTGATGGGCATATGAATAAAACCTCAGAAGGAAGGTGGAGATCAAGCGAATGGTTCACCAAAATTATTAAGATAAAATGTAAAATGTAATCCTAATCTAAATGTTATAGTAGCAGTAAATGACTAACAATTAAGTATGGAAATTACGCCCAAGTAACTAAGGAATAAGTTATGAAACCCTAATTGCAAGGATCAGAAAAAGGTACTTAGCTGATTTGCAATAAAATATAGAGTGTATCGAGGTGTTGACCAATTGAACATAGAAGTAGGAGTGTCACATAGAGACCCAAAAAAGGTAGATCTAGAGAGATAAGCTAGATTGGGATGCTTGGAGAGAGACAGGAGCACCTGTGAGTGCCTTAGACTTGATTCTGGGCACCTGGGTCTGCGGAAAATCTCGGAGAACCTCCTCTGAGGTGTCATAAGTTGTTTGTTGTTGCTCACCTTTGTTCGTTAGGTGCTCACACTATGATCGTTGAGGTCCTTGAAAACCTGCAATGAAGTATGAACCTGTAAAACCCTTAAATATACATCAAAGCCTAAAAACAAAAGATGCAGAATGAGGGGTCAGACTATCCTTAACTATCACAATGTTGAACTTATAATTGAGCATTACACTACATCTCAGACCCAATATAGTTCTATGTGTATGTGTCTATAAATTGTTCCCTAAGTAGCTCTTGTGTGTTTCACACTTGATAGCGAGTAAATAAGCTAAATGTAAATAAATGTAATAGATGTGTGCATGGAATAGAATTAACTTCTCTCCTATTAATTTTTTATGAATAATAACCAGCCCTTGTGTCCCTTGGATGGTGCTAGATGGATGAAATGGAACTCTTAGATGCTTGATGGATTCAACCTTAGATGGTGATAGTTAATGTTTAGTGCTTGGTCCTTTATTATGATCATATAACTTTATATTTATATGATTCCTTTGCTTGAATTTCATAGTTAACCCTAAAAAGGCCGAATACCAAAAATATAAGATGCTAAAATGGCTAGAAATGAACCAAAAAATGTAAACAAAGTACAAATAGGTCAGATGCTCCCAAAGGAGATGAGGGCACCTGGTATTGGCATCATGGTTGGGCGCTGGTGTTCAGGATGAAAAATGTCAAAGTATAAATATGAATACTAAGAAAGTAAGGGTGCAATACCAAAAGTGGTAACAACAAGCAAAGAAAGGTGGCCAAAGACATAGGTTATTTATTACTTTTCTTACTTATGAATCATATGAATGGTAGTATGCAATCAAGACTAGATAATTACCCAAAGGTGTGTGATTTAGTGTCTACATCACTGAGAGTTTTCTCCATACCTTGAACAATTAAAAATTCCTTTTAAGCTTTGTATGAGAATCCTCCAATTTTATCCTTTTTACAACAACACTTGGAAATGCACCAATCACTCCCAACAACAAGCTTTGCATCCACTTTCTTCAAGAAAACCTTGTTTCTCAATAGGACAATTTACCAAATCTTTATTTAATCTCCTTTTTCCAGTATTATTCACCTATAGAATGCATTTTCATACATATACATAAATTCCAAAATGTTTAAATCATCTCATTTAATATTTCATGACCTATTTCCTCATTTTTTCTTGAGAATGCACAAGAAACCTTAGCAAATATTCCCTAAACTAGGATATTTCACTTATTCATGATTTCAAAACATAACAAATTTCATTCTCACCTTATATGACTTATTTCACACATGTACTCATTTTATCCTTTGCAATAACACTTTGCCTTGTTATTTCATCACAACATCAACTATATATCAAGTCATTCTTATCCATTTTCATTAATACTCGGCTAATCCATTTTATTCATATTTATGGTCTCTCTCTATATATACAAGAATCTTGTTTCTTTACTGTTAGTGTGGACTCACAGCACCCCCGAATGGTCTAATTGTGAAGTGGGGAATTTGGTGTGATTGCATAACATTGGACCATCTCTCAAGCTGTGGGACTTGCAAATCTTGAGATGGACCTCCGGAGAAAGTCGGTTCTTGTTTCCTAATCTACCTGTCACAAGCTACTCCAGTGCAGGTAGAAACTAACCTAATCTAACATTTCCAAGGGGATAGGGAGAAAGAGAGAGAGAGGGTGAAAGATCCTAAACTAAGTGGTGATACACAAGAAAAGGAAGTGGATGATCATAGACCCGACTGCCTAAAGTAGAGAGAGGTGAGTAGAGGAGAGGGTGGACGAGATGCACCATGGACCAGAGATAGATTTCACACAGACACCACTTCGAAACCCATTAAACACGGCTCCCAAGACCTACAACAAACATCAAAATATGCACAGTATACCTTGCAATGACGAGAGGTAAGAAGAGATAATAAAATGAGCCAAGGATGGATAGATGCATCACGAAACAGATTCTATTGCTCCAAAAAAGTTACACGGTACATCGTTAGTGGGAAAGAGGCAAGAAACGCCATTACAGAGCCATGGGAGGAGGCTTTGACTCCACATTCTACCCTAAGGAAAGAAGAGAGAGGGTTGGCAAGAGAGAAACAATGACCAACCCTTGAATATGCCCCTCTGTTATAATATATAGGAAGAATAAGAGAGGGGAGGGAAAAAATTGAATCCTGCTTCAACCACCTTGAGATATGCATTGAATCCTAGTTTGAAAGTGCAACCACTATCAATCAATGCACCTCTCAAATCTTCCTATAATATGTCGATTATGGTTCCCTCTTTCTACTCAGCGTTTTGAAGAAGGAAGAACGGCGGATCGAATCGAATCAGATCTAGTAGTTGAAGAAATCAGATTTTGTATTAATGGCCTAGAAAAAATTTTCCCATTTTTCACCTACTAAAGTCTATTAAGAATGATATTTTATGCTTCCATGGTTTAGAGGGTGTCAAGATGTTTCTGAAAAGTCTCCTCCCGCCCAAATCTGAGTTTCCAGTCAAAAGATATGGCCATTTGAATATTTGGGTTGTGGGCGCGTAATATTTGAAAGAGTCTATCGTACCAGGTCCACGTGGCATCCTCACGCACCTTGGAGATTCATCCCCTACCTTTCACTTATGAAATAGCACTGGACTGACACGTGGAGGATTTCACAGGCTCCATGATGTTCCCTTGTTATTTTTCCCAAGTCCTTCATGTTTGGTGGGGCCATAAGTCTAACTCTGGACACATGGAGGCATGGCGCTCGTTTGAGAATTTCTTTTGGGCCGTACTTTTGAAATTGCATTGTGTTGACACTTGGAGGCCTCTGCTTGCTTTTTAAATTTTCAATGACTGACTGTACCTCTTCGAACTCTGGGATACGTGGCAGGTTGACGCTCGTTTGGAAACCCACCCCAAATTTTAGTTTTGAAATAGCATCATGTTGACACTTGGCTCTCTCCACCGGCCTGTCTCTACTTTGACTATTCAACCCGCGACTCTGTCCCCTTTTGGACTTAGGACACGTGGTGAGCCCGTGCTCATTTGGAAACCCATTCAGGATTTTACCTTTGAAGGAGCACCGTTGAGACACGTGGTGCCTTCCGCCTGCACTCTTATACTTTGTCATTTTTTAGGCTTGCTCTATCCCATTTTTTAACTTGGACTTCATGGCAAGCCCACGCTCATTTGAGTTTCCACCCAGGGTCCCACTTTTAAATGTGCGTCATTAAGACACTTCGTGCCCTCTGCTGAGTCAAATACTTTTCAACGGTTAGTGCAAATTTTGGGGGCTTTGGACATGTGGAGGCTTGGCACAAGTTTGAGTTTCCCCTTTTGGATTTAATCTTTGGAGGTGTGCCATTTGGACACTTGGCATCGTCTGATGTCTCCTCCATACTTAGCTAATTTTGAGGCTCATTCTGAACTATTTCAGGTCCAGACAACTTTGAGCCTTCGCCATTTCTTTTTCTTTGAGCCTCTGGCTTCTTTGGCACTGTCTTCTCCTTCCCCAGACCTACAATTCAATTTTAGAGCCCGCCTACAACCTGTTTGCTAGATTTGAAGCACGAGTTCACTCGACAGATCTGTTTCTTGACTTTTTTCCTTACATGGGGTCGTTTGATCTTTGCAAGCCCTACCAGTCCATTTTAGAGTCCCACTGTTGCCTGTTTGTAGGATTTTAACGTGATTTATCTGGTTTCTTCTACGCGGGGTCATGGCTGGACAATTTTACCCGAGGGGCGTAATATGGATAACAATTTGGTGACTCGCAGGGGCATCTGTCTGCTAGAAGAAGGGACTAGTAGCCTTGAAGCATCCATTGGGCATGGAGTCAAGAATGATGGCCTAATACTAATCCTACCTCTAATCTGCAAGCCGACCGTTTTCACTCCCAATTTTCATAAGAAATCTTGAACAAGGCTTCTGAGAGTAGAAAATTGTTCTGTTCTGGGGCTTTCATCTGTCCCTGAATTAGATTGTCTTGGAAATGGTTTAGTTGCTTTGCATTTTTATTTTTATTTTTTCAACTATTACATGCAACTATGAGTCTTCTGCCATGAATAGTGAAGGGCCTAGCCTCAGTAGCTCAGGAGCAATACAAAAAAAACTTATGTACAAAAACAAAATCATGCATGCCTCAAGTGAAACATGCAGAGTGTGCAAGGGCACTTCTTCTACCGAAAAAAAAGTCTAACCCTACTCCTACACTAACCAGAGAGAAAGAAAAGCTTAAATAAAGCCTGCTATAGGAATGGAGAAATAGCTTCCCTTTCTCAAAAGGGGCAGCCATGAAAATGATTTGACACTAAATATGGTTGCTTGTATGAGTGAAAAACTGACAATAAGTTGGTCTTCCACCCAAATCATCAAGGTATCAACATTAATGGAAAATACCTCCTCAAGTTGACTTGCATTGGGTTCCTAAAGGTATTGATGGTGACCCTTGGTACTTTGATACTCATCCTCATGCCCTAAAGTAAGCATGACTGGTTTTGGCTTCTCTCTTGGCTCCAATGAAGCCAAGTACCTGATTGGGCACAGTCTAATCCTTTGGATGTGCCCCTTGATTTGAACTTCAACTCCAAAAATGGAGTCTTTTGTGGACCCTCTTGGATGGATGGTGAGAGAGGGATGATGACATCCTCCTGCCTTTTCTCTTCCTTCTTCTGCGAAGAACATGGAAGACTACGATCTTCCAACCTTAGTTCCAGAGGGCTGTTATGCAGTGCAGGCTATTGTACTTAGATATTCCCCTTCATGGCAGCAGGATCATATGCTTGGAATGTGGAAGATGGAGGAGAAAATGATATGATCTCTATGGGCTCCTCTCCATCGAAGCAATCTTCCAAGTCAAACAGATAGTTTGCCTTTTTATTGTCCTGTTGCATATGCTCAACCTCCTCCATGGTGTCCTCTTGATCTACAACTAGCTCGCCATGGTTCCCTTATTCTTCAAACATGAAGTTTGAAAGCTCAAACTCTTCTTCAACATCAAAGCCTAAAGGGGATGAAGTTGGAGGAAGAATTGAAGGTTCTTTTGTGGTCTACTCCACACTTGGAGCCTCTAAAACGGTATGGTCTTCCTCCATCATGGGTTCATCAATCAAATCAGATCCTTGGAATGAAAGCAAAAAATCTTCAGTGATGCTTTCTTTATTTAGTGGCTTCAACTCTGATTTGATCTCTCCCATCTACTCCTCTTCAATGGGACTTGGAACTAATTGTTCCTCCTCTTTAATTGGTTGTGCAACTTGGATTGGATTAGCATCTCTTCAGACAAAGTGTCATTAAGGACACTACATTCAGAGTAAACATATTGTTGATCTTCTTCTTCTTGTTCTTGTTCTTGTTCTTATTCTGCTTTAAACTCAGCCTCTGCCACCAATGGCTCCTCAACCATGACCTCCTCTATTGGCTTGACCATCAATGGGATCTTTGTAAACCTAAATTTGGCAGCACAACTCTTCAGATTGTCTGTCATTTCTTCTCTATTGGGCTCCCCTTCTTGTTGTTTTCCTTGACTATATTCTTGAGTCTCTTCCCAACATGGATTTGGGAAAGAAAGAGGAGTGGTAGGTTGGGGTTCAACCAGTTTTGCTATTTTTTGTGGTGGAGAGGGAGGTGGAACTTCTTATTTCTTTGGAGGGAATGACTATTTGGAAGGGAAAAGGGTAGATGAATTGAGATGGGATGGAAGATCGGGAGATAGAGAAGAGAAATCAACACTTGGGGCAGCAACTGAGGGGCTTGACTCTTGACACTGCTGAAATGATAAAGATTGAGAAAGAGAAAATGAAGGACAGGGAGTAGGTGATTGACTTACCCATTGACAAGGTTGTCTCACACTTTTCTCATAAGCCTCAATGTCCTCAATCCACTATGTAAGCTAAGGCAACACTTCAACCATGAAGTCAAGCTTCTCCTGAGGGCTATAATGTCTTAGAAAAGGGCCTCCCCATGGACAAGGTGCCCTACAACCAATCTTGAATGCCTTCATTTGTGTTATGGCCCTTGACTGAACCATGTCAGCATCCATTTTTTGAATCTTCTCCAGCAAACTAGCATTATCCACATATCTGTCACCATTGTGTGCGTCCCCTTGTTCTTGATAAGTTCCATGGCCAAACTGACTTTGAACCTGCTCATATGGGTAAGCATAATGGTCCTAGATCTTATTATAATGCTAGTTTGGAGTAGTTGTGAAATGCACTGGAGGTGAACTGCATTACTGTTGTAAGTGTGAGTTCCATGAAGGGAATGAAGTCATGATTGCACAACTTCATGGAATGGGAGAAAATGAAAGAAATGGGAAAAGAGAATGGATGAAAATGAGTGGAAGGATGGAAAAGGTCTGCAACTCAGAGAGTGGGTTATTGACCAAATGGAGTCACCAGATGTGCTTTGTATGTGCCTCAAAAGGCTGAATCTCACCAAGAACACATCTACTTGATGAAATGAAGTGGTAAGGTACTTCAGATCTATCCTACTGGGCATGCCAAAACTATTAGTGCAGAATCACAGTGCCCCCGAATGGCCTGATTGTGAAGTGGGGCATTTGGTGTGATTGCACAAAATGGGACCATCTATCAAGTTGTGGGACTTGTAAAACTTGAGATGGACCTTCGGAGAAAGTTGGTTCTTGCTTCCTAATCTACCTGCCACAAGCTACTCCAGTGCAGGTAGAATCTAATCTTACTTAATCTATCCTTTCCAAGGGGACAAAGAGAAAGTGAGAGAGAGAGAGGGTGAAAGAGCCTACACTAAGCGGTGATACACCAGAAAAGGAAGTGGATGATCACAGACTCGACTGCTTGAAGTGGAGAGAGGTGAGAAAAGGAGAGGGTGGACGAGATGCACCACGGACCAGAGATATATTTCACACAAACACCACTTTGAAACCCATTAAACATGGCTCTCATGAACTACAACAAACATCAGAATATGCATAGTATACCCTGTAACGACGAGAGGTAAGAAGAGGCAATAAAATGAGCCAAGGATGGATAGATGCATCACGAAACATATTTTATTGCTCCAAAAAATTTACACAGTACGTCGTTAGTGGGAAAGAGGCAAGAAATTCCATTACAGAGCCATGGGAGGAGGCTTAAACTCCACATTCTACCCTAAGGAAAGAAGAGAGAAGGGGGGTAGGAAAGAAACAACGACCAACCCTTGATTATGCCCCTCTATTACAATATATAGGAAGAATAAGAGAGAGAGGAGGGAAAAAATAAAATCCTACTTCAACCACCTTGAGATATACATTGAATCCTGCTTTGAAAGTGTAACCACTATCAATCAATTCCCCTCTTAAATCTTCCTACAATCTGTCAATTTTGGTTCCCCCTTTTTGTGCAACGTGTTAAAGAAGGAAGAATGGCGGATCGAATCAAATCAGATCTAGTAGTTGAAGAAATCATATTTTGTATTAATGGCCTGGAAGACATTTTCAAGTTTTTCACCTACTAAAGTCTATTAAGAATGATATTTTATGCTTTCATGGCGTAGATGGTGTCGAGATGTTTCCAAAAATTCTTCTCCCATCAAAATCTGAGTTTCCAGTCAAAAGATATGGCCATTTGAATATTTGGGTTGCAGGCGCACAATATTTGAAAGAGTCTATCATACCAGGTCCACGTGGCATCCTCACACACCTTGGAGATTCGACCCCTGCTGTTTCACACAAAATTTTGTTCCAGAATAGAGTTAATTATATCCTTTCATTCTCTTGAGAAACAGATAAGGGTTAGGGTTAGGAGGAATACATGTTGAGTGTTAGGAAGGTGTGCGCGTACCGTAGAGAGATCAGACCGATTGTGAAGAGCTCCTTTTTGTCTTAGAAGGACTACCTGTAAATAAGAATGCAAGACCACTAGATTTTAGTTAGACAATAAGTGAGGGAATTACCTTGGGCCCAGGAAATATTAGACTTCCTTTCGAAGGTGGTCAGTTCCCTTTTAATACAAATTGATGCAAATGATAATAAAGAAGCTATTGTGAACTCACGATTTAGGTATCTCGTTACTAAAAGCAATAAAGACTAAACTACCAATAATAGAATGTCATGTTGTTTGTTTGGTCACTGGTTATTGATATGTTCAGATCAAGTTACAGGGATAGACCAGGCTGGACGTGAGATTTTTTTGAGGTGAATAGGTGAAAGGTTGGTTTTGGTATAAGTCACAATGACCGATGCCGGTCACTGGATAACCGATCACGGTTATAAAACCGGTACCGGTAGGGAATAACCGATATCGGTAGGGGCAGTGATTTAGGGATTTTTAAATGGAGGTTGGTGTAAGGTGGTTATGAGGTTTGGAAGGTTGGTAGATGGTTGAGGGGAGTAGTAGGGTGATAGAGAAGACTCAAAGAGTGGGAGAGATGTATTTGGGGCAATATAGAGATGGATGACCGAAGGTTAGGTGCAGGTTGTTTCCAGGTAGTAGATCCAGGAGTGAGCTTATAATCCCTATTAATTAAAAGTTCACAAAGTAGTGTCTAGAAGCATACAAGGTGATAAAAGAGACTACTTACTAGTTTCTGATGTGGATGCAGGTCCAAAGAATGTAGTGGCGAAGGCAAGGCTCAGTTGGGATGATCCAGTAATCAGAAGTGATCTGATGAAGCTATCCTTCGACTCTCCCAATGTTTGGATGAGTGTGACAATGATCTAGTTGCTCAGTTATAGTCTTGGGCTCGATACTCCTCTTTGCAAACTCTTCTCTCTCCTTCACTTGTCTCTCTCTTGCAAATGAATTCGGGATCCCGTCATTTTGGTTAGGGGTCATTTACAGGGAACTGATGGCGGTTACGTAGCCGACGCTGGTCGAGTAGGGACCGATGTCGGTTAGGTCAAAGTTAGCTATTTTTAGTAAAATAGCCAACTTTCCCCCCTTTTCTCCCAAGGGATCAGTTGTGGGCTTGGTCAAGTCATTATTAGGTTCGTTTTGATGCGGGTGAGGGGTGATGAGTCATGGGTGTGGGTCTGGACCAAGTCATAGGTCTTAATTAGGTTATTTTATGGTTAGGGCTAGGTCATAGTGAGGTGGCGAGGTGAGGTGGGGGTTGGAGATGTGGATTTATTAATTATAAGGTAATTAATAAATAATTAAGTGTGTAAGGTTTAGGTGGTGAGGTAGGGTTAGGTTACGGAACGAGATACGGGGTTCAGAGCGTCGTAAGACCAAATTTGGTGTCTACATTTACCCCTTGTTGTCGTGTAGCTTGTCTTGTAAAGCTACACTGACAATAATAAGAAGTGGTTTCCCCAGTTAAGGGTATAGGTATTCCCCCTCAAATCTATCACAGATTGCGGCGACGTGAAGTCAGGGATAGGGTTGATAAAGGGTGAATGATGATGAGATGATGGTAAGATGGTGGGGTAAGTTCAAGGAAGCCGACGCATGTTGAAAAGCAGTAGTGCGACTAGGGTACATGATTTGAAGAGCAAACAAGCAATTCATAGGCAAAGGTCGATAGTTTATCCAAACAAGGTTGATATAATCCTGGTAGCTAAGGCATAGGAAGTAGCTCCAGGGGATATAATGGGTAAGGTACCAGAACGTTTAGGCATGTTCGGCTAGTACCAAATGGTTGGTTTGGTTGAGATAAACGTCACGGTCTTGGTCTAGGCAAATCTGGTCGGCTAATCAATTCAAGTATCCTAGGCATGCTAAAACACGAACGGGTGAGCTCGATTGAACAAACAGCTACAGGATGGGTGGATAGAATCTTAATTTGTGAGCCTCGGTCGAGGTATTTAATTGGTGCGGCCTTGGGTCGAGCCGATTGGGTTGGTTGCGGCCTTGGGTTGGTCTGATTGGTTGGTTGCAGCCTTGGGTCGGGCCGATTGGTTGGGTGCGGCCTTAGGTCGGGCTGATGGGTTGGTTGCGGCCTTGGGTCGAGCTGATTGATTGGTTATGGCCTTGGGTCGGGCCGATTGGTTGGTTGTGGCCTTGGGTCAGGCCGATTGGTTGGGTGCGGCCTTAGGTCGGGCCAGTTGGTTGGTTGCGGCCTTAGGTCGGGCCAGTTGGTTGGTTACGGCCTTGGATCGGGCCAGTTGGTTGGTTGCAGCCTTGGGTCGGGCCGATGAATTCAAAATAAGGCTATTTAGCCAAGCCCGGGGGTAAGCGAGGTGGTGAAAAATGGAGATTGGTGGATAAGACAGGTAACCGATATCGGTTAGGGGTGACCGATATCGGTTAGAAGACCGATATCGGTTATCTAGGGCGCGCCCTAACCAATATCGGTTAGAGGTCAAAACCCTATAAAAAGAAAAAAGTGGCATGTCATTTTCACATTGTGAATTTGAGCACCAAAATTTTTCTTGTTGAATTTTGAATTGATTATGTCAAGTGTGTTGGCCGAGTTGGTGTTAGTTGAGTGGGTGAGTGAGTTATTGGTAGGCCCCAGAGATCGAGAGGTAGAATTTGATTGGTTGAGGACTCTGTTGAGGAGATTTGGAGCGATGGCCTAGGCTGGAGGAGCAGGAGGTGTTGGAGGAGCTAGACCACCACCACCTATCCCACCACGATGACGTGTAGTCATACCGGTAGGCTCTGGATCCCTATATCTGTCAATTTTATGAATTTAGCTGGGATTTGGGTATTGGGGTAGGAATCTTAAATTTGATAAAATAATGAAGAAATGAAGGTAAACAGTAAAATGGGTTGGGTAGATATGTTAGGTAGGCCAAAACGTCAGGGTGGGTAAGTTTTAAGGCAATTGTGTCGGGTAAATTGGAAAAATAGGAAAAAAAAGTGGGTTTGGGGGTCGTTTTTGGTCCGGCCCCAAAATCCCACAGTGACTGATGTCGGTCACTAGTCGACCGGCATCAGTCACAGTGTAATTGTGTAGATTAGCAGGTACAAAGACTGGTGTCGATCATGTTTCGACCAACGTCGGTTCATAAAATTTGGGACATAGATTGCCGGTGGGGGACTGATGGCAGTCGAGGGTGACCGATACCAGTCACCATGGGTAGGAGGTAGGGTTGTAAAATTGTTTTTTTGGGTGTTGTTTTGGGCGGGTAGGATAGATTATAGGGTTGAGGGGGGAGAAGGATTTATAGATATATAGGGAAGAAGGTGGGAAAAAATTTATAGATGTATAGGGTAAGATAGGTGGGTGTAGATGTGTTTATAGAGTTGGGTTGTGATTAGGTGGGTGAGTGAGTATAGAGGGTTAAGGTAGTTGTTTTGTGAAGGGTAGGCCTGATGGAGTGGGTTGTTTTTGCAAGCAAGCCAGCAGTTGACCATGCGAGATCAGATGCCGCCTCTACTGGAGCGGATGTGGCCACATGTGACCGCAGCGCAGTGGGCAGTTATGCGGGAGGTTGGACTCAGCGGAGTCCAAAGGTATAGGGCTGTGGATAGGGACCACAGCCTGATGGTTGCCCTCATTGAGAGATGGGATCCGGTAACCAATGCCTTTCATCTCCCTACTGGAGAGATGACAGTCACCCTAGAGGATGTGTATCGCATCTTGAGACTGTCGATCATAGGTAAGGAGGTGTTCTAGGTGGATGCTGAGACAACGATAGATAGCATCCTGTAGGTATTCGGGGATGCAGCCCCATTGATTACATATCATAGTGCGAGCATCTGCTACGGCGATATGTATCGTGCTCATCGACAGGAGACACGGCTTGCCATGCTGATGATGATCGGTATCACCTGCTTCGCTCTCCCTGACTCAGAGGGAGGCCGCTTCCCACGAGCTCTGATGGGAGTGTTACATGAGATGGTGGAGGAGCACACGTGTTATACATGGGCACTAGTGTATCTGGTGCAGCTATACAGAGAGCTCTGGGGCTATCACCGTATGAGGCGATTCGGTATATGTTTGACATTCTTGTTACACTGCTAGGCCTACAAGCATATTGTGTGTATATGACCAATAGGGTTGCCCCAGTAGCCAGGGCCACAGGCAGTCTATAGATATGGGTTTCAGAGGTGGTTGGGGGCAGGGGTTAAATTTGACGGCCACCTATGTCTGTCAAACAATTTTTAGATGACGGTCATTTTTAAATATTGCCCTTCAAAAATGTAAAATAATGTTATTTTTATACTATTAACAAACTATAAATCAGATTATTCTGTATATATTTAATTATTTTTATATATTTTACATATAAATATATAAAAAAAATTACGCTCATACTTAAAATATGCAAGTCGCATGTGACGGTTATTTCAAATATTTGCAAGTATTTTACGGCTAAAATTGTGAAAAAACGTCTAAACAACCGTCAAATTTAACCCCTGGTTGGGGGTCGTGGGTCAGCCATGAGCAGTTATCACAGGGCGGGATGTCACTTATTACAGGCATATGTTAGAGGGCCTGACTGCATTACATATTATATGGAGGCCATACAGAGACCATCAACCCCGTGGAGGAGCCCGAGCACAACTGCGATGGATCCAATACATCTTCTAGATAGCTGGACAGAGACCCGGGGAGTACGAGAGGATACCTCTAGAGAGGGTACGATGACAGCTGGGACTACAGCAAGATGAGCCACCTCCCTTCCCACAATATTGGAGGGAGGATGTAGAGGCACCACTGCCTGTACCACAGCCATTTGACCCAGTCTGGGTAGCAGAGAGACCGGCAGATGACATAGTGGACGACGCCGGGGTTACAGGGTCATTTTTGGTTTGGTGGGTAGGGCAGAGGGCAGCCATGAGAGCACAGCCAGCATAGCCAGATTTGGTGGCTGTGACAGTGGAGATGGACCATCTCTTGGGTCAGGTGCAGTTACTACAGGGGTAGCTTGCGGCTGCACAGGCACATATTGGGGTGTTACAGGGGTAGTTAGCCCAGGCACAGGTACAGGCACAGCCTCAGGTCCTTGTTCAGGCTCCAATGGCAGCTCCACCGCCACCACAGGTACAGGTTCAGGGTCAGGGTGTATAGGTAGGGTAGGGCCCACTTCTATTAGGAGCTGGGGGACCAGCCCCACCAGCCATGGTGGCACGGGCCCGGTACATGGAGGCGAGAGCGGAGGCCCGTTACTATCAGGACGTACTATATGGTACCGGTGTAGATTATCAGCCATATGCGGCTCATAGATTCGAGACTTCCTGGAGTCACAGGTCACAGGGGGCCGCAGCCACAGCCGGTGGGTCAATGATGGGTAGGAGGCGAGATCTGGCACAGGGGCCAGCTGAGGGACGAGCCGAGGGAGGGGGAGAGAGATGAGTCGCCCCAAGAGCGGAGATGTTTTTGGTTGAGTTGGATAGTTGATTTTTTGATAGAGACACCGGTTTGCGAACTGAGTGTCCATATAGAGGCCTGCGTGCCCACATAGGATTTATGTATTCATTTTTTTTGTATATACCAGCCTGTGAGCCGAGTACATTTTGTATAGTTGATACCAGCCTGCGAGCCGAGTCGAGAGTTTGACAGAGACAGCGGCCTGCGTGCCGACTTTGTATTTGGGATCACAGAGGCCCCATACAGGGTAATTTGTATATTTTGACATTCATTTGATGATATATAGATGATGAGTTTGATCAATATGGTGTGTATAACTGTTGATTTGATGCATATATTATAATGTTTCATGTGTTTTGTCGATGGTATTGGAGTTTTATGTATATAGATGACGTTGATGATGTTTTGATGATACGCATGTGTTGATCAAGAATTTTGCGCTTGTTATCTATCCAAGTTAATGCACCAAACTAAACACAAAAACCCTGAAAAACTCCAATGAAATCGATACCTGATGGACAAGATCCGAAGATGTAGACGGATAAGGAAGCCGATGTAGATAAGACGGGCGCACATGAGCAATTTTGCACAGTAGATCCAAGTAACCTGCGAGACACCGATGCTTGACAGAAAAAGACCACGTTAAAATATATTTAGGTGGACTGCCCGAGAAGCAGGTCCGGGAAGCGATAGGCTCCCTTGGCGGATGTCAGTCCACATTTTCAATTAAGTAAAGAAGTATACATGATAAAAGATGTATGTACAAGACTAGATTTTCTGATCAAAGTAATAAACAGAATCTAAACAGTAGACAGAAAGCAACAGAAGACAGGGAACTGTGAAAACAAAGCTGGATTTGTGTTACCTGTGTCCTTTTACCTGTCTGCAGGATGATCGGCATCGATTATGTAGAATCAGCGTCGACTGGTTAAAATCGGCGTCGACTGATTATCGGCGTCGACTGGTTAGGCGTCGACTGATGTAGATCGGCGTCGATCGGAGACAAAGTGCGAGAAGATTTGGAAATCGGAAAACGAAGGGAAGATCGTCAATGTCTGCTGGATCTGCAGAAGTAGGAGAGATACTGGCAAGACTGCACCTGTGCTGGGTACAGGAACAGAGTCACCAGAAAATCAATGGAGACGTGCGATGTTAAGAGCAGAGTAACGGTGCTCCTCTCAGGGATTGATTTGGACAAGATCCACTCTCATTTGATAGATAATGTTCACACTAGATGCGCAAAGATCTCTCGTTCTCTCTCTTTCACGATCTGTCTCTCTCTCTGTCCTTCGTTTCATCGTGTCCTAGAACTGAGTTCTGGGCTTCTATTTATAATCGGCGCCGCTCCGAAAAATCGGCGTCGACCGAGTACTGGTCGGCGCCGATCACGGAACAGACTCCCGAGACGGCCAAAATGAACGATTTCTAGAAAGATAAGAGTTATCCCTCCACCTCAAATACGGGAAATATCCCGCTGCTTGATTGTGAGGAGGAGAAATAGGAGGTGACACATGGATAGGATAGATATGGGGTAGATAAGTGGTTAGGATACATGTGAAAAGGTGTAATTAAATAGTTAATATTTAATTACTCACGGGTAAAACATAATGGGGTGAATTAAACTTAGGATAGGTGTTTAAATCACAAATCGAATAATATCCCAAGGGGATAGTGGTGATAAACGTGCCCCAGGTTACTTGAGAGAGCAAACGCGCACGAGGGACACCAAATTGGATAATCAATTTTAGGTGTCTACATTTTGCCCCTTTTTGTCGAGTAACTTGCGATAAGCAAGGTTATGAGACAAAAACAAGGAGATGGAAGAAAGGAAGAAAAAGTGATGATGTGATCCCCCTCAAACTAGGGATGGGATGGGTGATAGAACAAACGATCCCAAGTTTGAAAAAAGGTAGATGAAAACGCAGGATGCCCCAGCTGGATGTCTGGAGTAGATCTGATCATTGATGATGCACAAAAATAAATAAAGAGGCAGCAACCTAAGGAACTCACATTGGTAGGGCAGACTAGATGGTCTCCTCATGAGACGACGTTAGTACCTACAGACCCATGAGTGTAAGGAGGGCTGCAAAATAGTCAGCATCTAAAGAGAGACACATTGGTAGGGACAACTAGACGGTCTGCAAAGTAGACGACGTTAGTGCCTACAGACCCGTTAACTCTAAGCTGCCAAAAAAGTACGAGTGCCCCATGCAAAGGGAACAAACTCGAAATGGACGGTGATATCGAAAATATGTGCCAAAAGGCAACATTCAGCGCACAATAATGACCAGATAAATAAGCCAAGCATCAACACTATGGCAAAGAAGATTAGGAGATGGAAGT
Organism: Taxus chinensis; assembly: GCA_019776745.2. Lineage (NCBI taxonomy): Eukaryota > Viridiplantae > Streptophyta > Pinopsida > Cupressales > Taxaceae > Taxus > Taxus chinensis. The sequence goes on from CM034146.1 coordinate 732,377,315, forward strand.
AAACGACGTGGAGAAGCGATACCGCAATCCACGGGCAAAAATGAGTATAAATCGATAGATGATAGATGATGAATAGACATAGAACCTGATAGAGGATGATGAATAGATGTGATATGTGGATAGACATAGATAGATAGATGTAGTGATATGTACAAGTTTTTAGATGTGGATAGATGGATAGATGTGATTGATATATGGATTTAATTTTGATGAAAAATAGATATAGATAGATGTAGTGTAACTTGGATGTACAAGTTTTTAGATATTTTGATGGATAGATGGATAGATGTGATTGATGTATGGATTTAATTTTGATGAAAAATGGATATAGATAGATGTAGTGTAACTTGGATGTACAAGTTTTTATATATTTTGATGGATAGATGGATAGATGTGATTGATGTATGGATTTAATTTTGATGAAAAATGGATATAGATAGATGTAGTGTAACTTGGATGTACAAGTTTTTAGATATTTTGATGGATAGATGGATAGATGTGATTGATGTATGGATTTAATTTTGATGAAAAATGGATATAGATAGATATAGTGTAACTTGGATGTACAAGTTTTTTAGATATTTTGATGGATAGATGGATAGATTGATGATTCGGTATGTTTGAGATGTTAAATTTTGATGAAAATAGATAGACAGATCCACATGTGTTGACAATACATGCTTTGATAGATAAGATGAAATTAGATAGATGATAAATTTTGATTAAATTAACATGTGAAATGTCAATTTGACTAGATGAATAACAAAGAATAATGGGGAATACTCTTTGCGAGAGCCAAGGATGTAATGAAAATGACCTTGACTAGAAATAAAGGAAATATACCCAGATAAGAAAAAAAATGATAAGCTGGACTCCCAACCGACCATAAATAGAATCTGGATAGGAAACCAAAAGATCATGCATGCAAGGCCCTATATGAGGTTAAAATAAACCTGACACTAACTAGCCGCAAACCAGATTTAGGAGGGAAACGGAAGGAGCAGTAAGTAGGTATCTTGTCGAAATTTACAAGGGACAGAATACATGTCTATACTGGGAAAATAGGATTCTCCATATGATCGACAAAAGGTCTTATATCTCAGCTTCATGATTTCTGGCAGAAAAGCAAACTGATCAATGCGGGAAGTTTGCTCGATATGGAAAGACTGATCAATACGGGAAGTCTTTCAGTGATGCTAAAAAGTGTATAAACTGACTGAAAGGCTGATCAATGCAAGAAGCCTTGAGTATTTCTTTGAGAAACAGTCGTCCTTCAAGGGAGCGGTCTGTATTTTGAATTTTAATGATAGCCATCCTTCGAGGGCATGGTCTATATCTTTTGATTTATTTGATTGTATGGGTAGCTGTCCTTCAAGGGATCAGTCTATCCTCTTTTTTTTCTTTTTTCTTTTTTGAAAAGCTTTTTGGAAGAAGCTGAGTTTAGACCTAGATAGATCAGATAGAGGGGAAGAAAACGTATAAAGAGCATACACTCATGCCCCGAGTAGATCCGATTAAGATAAGCACTTGGGACAAATGAAACAGTGATTAAGGTGTTCCTACCATGAGGAGAAACATATCCATAAGAAAAATGCTATGAGTAGAGCCGCGATACTCATATTTAAGGTAAAAAAGACAATAGGCGGAGAACCACATAATTTCGAATCACCATGAAAGTATATGACTGGTTGTTAGATGGATGAAAGATCTGTCTTGCGACTAGATTTGTGTAAGATAGATTTTAACAGTAGAAGGGCCGTAGATGCAAGGCATTAAGAGGTTCCACTTTGGGTATACCATCCATGGAAGATAGACGATAAGCCCCAGACCCATATTTATGGGTGATAACGTACGGACCCATCCAGTTGGGAGCAAACTTACCACGCTGACTCCTTTCGAGTGTAGTGACATTTTGATTTTCTTTAAGAACAAGATCACCAATTTTGAAGTCACGGTGCTGCAAGTGCTTGTTATAAGCACGTTTGACATGCTCAAGATAGACCTGATGATGTTCAAGAGCGTTGAGACGCCGCTCATCTAATAATTCAAGTTGTGCTAGACGATTTTGACGATAGTCCTCATCAGAGACAAATTCTCTAAGAGAAACACGGAGAGATGGGATTTGGACTTCCAAAGGAAGAACAGCCTCAGACCCATAGATGAGAGAGAAGGGAGTAGCACCAGTAGGAGTACGGATGCTAGTCCGATAAGCCCAGAGAGCAAAAGGGATATGTAAATGCCAATCCCTACCAGCTCGACTAGTTACCTTTGCGAGGATATTACGCAAAGTTTTATTGGAAGCTTCGGCCTGACCATTAGCTTGAGGATAGTATGGAGAAGAAAAGCTGAGCTTGATATTAAAAGCGTCGCAGAGGTTCTGCAAATCAACGTTCTTGAAAGACTTACCGTTATCTGTGATGAGTTTGTGTGGAACACCAAAGCGACAAATGATGTGTTGATAGACAAAATCAACTATGGGTTTAGCTTTTGTTGAAGAAAGAGGGATAGCTTCCACCCACTTAGTAAAGTATTCAGTGGCAGTAATGATAGAATGATGACGCTGTGAAGAACGGGGATTGATGAGACCAATGAGATCAAGACCCCATTGCGAAAAAGGCCACAAATCCGCTGTAGGTTGTAAAGCTTGACTAGGGATATGTGTGAGATTGGAATGTTGTTGACACTTGACGCATTTCTTAGTGTATTCACAACAATCTCGATTAAGAGAAGGCCAATAATATCCCAAACGTAAGATGCGTTTAGCTACGGCCAAGCCACTAAAATGTCCACCACAGATACCGTCATGGACCTCCTGGATAGCTTTAGATGATTCAAGGGTTTTGAGGCACCGAAGCAAAATACCATCAAAGCCGCGTTTGTAGAGGATCCCTCCTAGAATAGTATAGCGATTAGCGCGTAGGATAAAAGATCTTCTACCATTGGGAGTCAGATCTGGAGGAAGCACCGAATGAGATAGATAATCAACGATCTGTTGATACCACTCATCCTGAGTATGGGTTGTGATAGCATGGATTGAAGTTAGTTGCCTAAGATGAGATGGTTGATCTAATCGTTGCACAGCCACATAAAGTCGCGAGTCCTCGGTAAAAGGTGGGATAAGTGAGGCTAACGAAGCCATTGTATCTGCGAATCGATTCGCAGTGCAAGGAATAGCTTGGATAGTGAATTTATCGAAAGATTGGAGTTGAACGAGAACGATATCACGATATTTTTGAAGGATATCATTCTTGCATTGATAGACACCCGTGACTTGATTAACGATGAGTTTAGAATCACCAAAGATGTCAATATGACGAGCACCGAGATTAATGGCATTTTGAAGACCCAAGACAAGAGCTTCATATTCAGCCATATTATTGGTGCACTCAAAGTTCAATTTGTGTGCGACTGGGATAGGCGTACCCCAAGGAGGAATCATCATGAAACTTGCACCTCCCCCTTGCTGGCATTTGGATCCATCAAAGAAGAGCTTTACTTTAAATGGAGACAGACCAAAATCAATTTGTTGGATATATTCATCGGGGAATTGAGCAAGGGGGACTTGAGTGTCCGGGAGAGGAGCATCAGCTAATTGATCTGCAATGACCTGACCCTTGATAGACTTTTGCGGGATAAACTCGAGATCAAATTCTGTCATAAGCATGAGCCAACGAGTGATACGATCATTGTGATAAGGCTTCGCATGAATTGTCTTGAGTGGATTGACACTTGTGACAATGTAAGTTTTGTGATTAAGGAGGTAATGACGAAGCTTAGAAGTTGCGAAGAAGAGAGCACAACACAGCTTTTCAGCTTTGGAATAACGTGTTTCATACTCATGGAGGGTGCGACTGATGTAATAGACAGCTTGTTCTTTACCGCAAGCGTCCCGATGCGAGATCATGGCTCCCAGAGCATGGTCAGTCATAGAGATATAAAGATAGAAAGGCTCCCCCTCGCGTGGAGGTGTAAGCACAGGTGGAGAAAGAAGATAAGCTTTGAGATCATCGAAGGCCTTTTGGCAATGTTCATCCCATTCAAAATGAACATTCTTACGGAGGAGATGATGAAAAGGTTGACAACGGTCCGACAATTGTGAGATAAAACGACGCACTGATTGAAGACGTCCTTGGAGACTGCGGAGTTGCTTTAAGTTAGAAGGGGGAGGCATCTCAAGGATAGCTTTTATTTTTGCGGGGTCTACTTCAATACCCCTAATGGAAATGATAAAACCTAAAAGTTTACCAGTGAGAATGCCAAACACGCACTTAGATAGATTTAGACGAAGACAAAAGTGAATAAGCCTCTCAAAGAGAGGTGCAAGAATGAAAAGATGATCCTGACGACATTTGGATTTTCCGAGGAGATCGTCGACGTAATCTTCCATAGTTTTGTGTAAGAGATCATGGAAGATGTAGGTCATTGCTCGCTGATAGGTTGCTCCAGCGTTCTTAAGACCGAAAGGCATGACACGATAACAAAAGGTCCCCCAAGGAGTTATGAAAGAAGTCTTATGTTGGTCTTCTGGTGTGATGAGAATTTGATTATACCCAGAGAAACCATCCATAAGAGAAAGCATCTCATGACCCGCAGTTAAATCCATGAGTTGGTCGATATTAGGTAGAGGAAAATCATCTTTTGGACAAGCAAGATTAAGATCCCGGAAGTCGGTACAAATTCAAATTTTCCCAGTAGCTTTAGTTACTGGTACTACATTGGAAACCCATTGTGGATAATCGATGGGTTGGATGAAGTTAGCCGAGAGCAAGCGCTGCAATTCTTCTTTAACAAGAAGGGCTACTCTAGGGTGCATTTTACGTAATTTTTGTTTAACCGGTTTGGTGTTGGGAAGAGTAACGATATTGTGGACCACGATATCGGGATCGAGTCCTGGCATATCCTCATATGCCCAAGCAAAGGCTTGACGATGGTTGGAAAGAAAAGTGGTAAAGTCTCCTAACTCCTGTGGATTAAGGGATTGGCCGACCTTAATGATGCGAGGGTCTTTAGAAGTCCCTATATTAAGGTCGATAGTGGCTTCGTTGAGAAGCGTAGACGTGTCAGAAGGAATGGTTTTAGGAAGATAGGAATCCTCTGCCCCCAGATAGGTGAGGATAGAATCATCATCCGCACAGTGGATAGTGTTGATAGTAGGAGAGTCGTCTCCAACTATTTCAGGGAAAATTAACGGTATGGAAGTGGACCTGTCATTAGTCTTATAGGCTAGTGGCCCTAAGGAAATGGTATTGACAAAAAAAAAAGTTAGACGGGATGGAAATGGCATCGTCCACATCGAGTGATGCTTCTGACTTAGCGGGAGAAGATGGTTCCTCAATAGGAAGAGGCTCATCGAGAACAGTGACGATGGCTTTTGAAAGAGGTTTAAATCCTAAACCAAATTTTTGATGTGGCTTGAGAGTTGGAATGGACGCGAGGTCATGCACACCTTGTTCATATTTACCTAAGCCAAAGCCCTTCCACGCGCATCGATATAAATAAGTTTTTGCAAACGTGGGATTCTGTAGACAATCGAACCCTGTTAAATAAGGTTTGGTCCTAGGAGGAGAATCCGGGCGATAGTGAGGCGTGTCAAGACCACCGTAAATGAAATTAGTCTGTTGATTGGGCAGACCAATGGTGACGATGCGACCAAGACCTGGCTGATATTCAGGTTGTTTGTCTGGTCTACCATACTCACTAGGTTTGAGATGGTTGTCAAAAGAAAGGAGAGGAAGCTCTCCTAGTGAGAAACGCTGCAATGTCTCTTCTGAATTCTTGTACATCCGGTAGTTTGGTTGCAGGTATGGAAGAAGATGAGGCCCCGTCAGGAGAACAAGTGTTTTCCTTTAGAGGGGCAGACCCTGTGGTCATGTCGCATTGTGCGGAAGGAAAAGGATCTCCTGGATGAGTATAGATTTTGCCCTCATATTGATATTTTAAGCATCGATGGAGGGTGGATGGGACACAATGCATTGCACGAATCCAGGAGCGTCCGAGGATCATATTATAGTGGAATTTCCCTTCAACAATGTAAAAGAGTTCGTGAAGCAGCTTCTTACCTACTCGAATGGGTAAGACCACAGTTCCTAAAGTAACTGCTAGCTGATCGTTAAATGATCGAAGAGCGAAAGGTGGAGGGTGACACTACGTTCTTTGGTAACTTAAGTTGCTCGAATGTGTGCGAGGAGATGACGTTGAGTGCAGCACCACTATCGATCATAATGCGTTTTAATGTAGTGTTGTCGATTTGGACTGTGATAAAGAGGGGAGCCTCCAAATCCTCTGAAGAAAGGGGAGGAATTTCCGAATCTTCAAAAGAAATGGCGGTTGATGGTCTATTCAATCCAACAACCAACTCGAAGGGCAGGGGCTCATCTGAATTCACTACGATGCGACGCAAATTATCAATCAGAGCCTGGCGATGTTGCGGAGAGGATTGAATGAGGTCAAAAAGAGACATTTTGACCGGAGCCTGGGTGAGTTGTTTCATAACACTCTCCTCAACTGACACAGGAATTTGAGCCCGAGGTGCAGCACAAATAGAGACCCGAGGTCTCGGGGCTAATGAGGAAGGAGGAACTCCTTCGGGGGGGCAGAAATGACAACCCGTGGTCGAGATGCTGTAGATGAGGATGGATTATCATACTATTGGGTTCTAGTGGCGATATGAATTGTGTCGATTTGAGAAGGTGGAAGAGCATTTGGAGTGGAATCACTAGAAGTAGAGGTCTGAGTAGATCATTGGGGCTCAAATGGAGCTAAGATGACAGGAGGTGCTTGTTTCTCCTCCTCCAGCAAAAGATCACTTTCTTCCAAAAGGTTGTTGACGACAGATTGAAGAGCTTTACATCCCTCAGTATCATGACCCGGGGTACGGTGGTAAGCACAAATCAAATCAGAGTTAAACCAGTTAGGTTTAACTCCTTTAGGGTTATAGGGTTTAATCGGAGGAAGAGATATGGATGAAGATTGGATAAGTTGGCGAAGGATTTTGGTGTAGAACCCGGTAGACGAAGATGAGGACAGAGATGATGAAGGTGCCTCTTTTACTTTAACAGACTGCCGAGGTAAAAGAACCTGCATGTTAGGTTTGACAGTCTTTTTAGGGATCATCTTATTTTTTTGGACATCTGGAGGAGCAGCCTTGGGCACTTGAGATGGAAGTAAGTGAGACATGATTGATTTTGGTGGAGGGGGAGCCCCTAAAATAGATTTTGAAGATGATGGAGATGTGACAAGTGTTGTGGTCTTTAGAGATAAGGGAGGCTGCTTGGTCGAAACTTATGATGATTTAGATGATGTCGATTTAGATGAGGGAGAAGCTTCCAAAGTAGGTATAATCAGAGGAACAGAGGGTGCCCTGGTTTTTGGTAATGAAGATGATGATTCTGATAAAAGAGGTGACGTCTCTTTAGTAGGTAAGTCCACTTTTCGAGGTGCTGGTGAAGAATGTGTTGTAGAAGAAGATGATGGTTTTGATAAGTTTGTAGAAGAAGACACCTTCTCAGTGGACAAATCCAATCTTTTATGAGGCGCAGAGAGATATTTTTGCGGGAAAGCACCAAGAGTCTTGATGGTTCGAAATATGGGCTTTCCTTTTTTCAGGGATGGTGACAACTTCAACCAATAAGGTGATTGTAACCTTTTCGGGGGAAGCAAATGGGGAGGTACTGATGGCGCAACGTTAGATTTCGGTTGTCTCGGTCTAAGTTCAGGAACCGAGCGTATAGGTGTTGGTGCTACTTCTTTAGATTTCCCCTTAATAGGCAAAGTAGCATTTGTGATGGAAGAAGTGAGTGATGAAGAAGCAGTTCCTTGTGAGGGAACTACTTCTGGTACAGTAATTATGGGTGAAACTACTGTAGGAAAGGAAACGGGAAGAGTCAAAATCGAAGACGCTTCCATCGAAGTCGGCACAACTATAGGTACGTTCACCAAGGGCATAGTCGCAGCAAAAATGGGAGAAACAGAAGTAGATGTATCCGCGGTGGAAACTCGAAGGGATGTAATTGCCTCGAGCATTGAAAGAATGTCTGATGATGAGACAGATGAGGATGACACTGTCTCGGGTATGGACGGAAGATCAGACAAAGAAGCAGAGAGAGGTGAATCCGTATCTAACAATGTTGGAATATTCAAAGACGGGCTATCTGGAGATGGTGGAATCCCAACGATTAACGAAGTGGAAGGAGATTCTGATTCGGTCGATGTGTTCGCAAATGGCTTAGTTTTAGAAGAAGATTCTTCCGTAGAGATGAAGCTGATAGTATGAGTGTTTGGTTTTTGAGACTCTGAAGCATCATGGTTCGGGGAATGATTGGGAAAAGGTTGTTTGAAGACATCCAGTGCTTGATTTGGGGGAGCATTTGGGTTATCCAGAATGAGTTCGCCTTTATCGATGAATTTCTGGACAAGATTTTTGAAGGTCTGACATCGTTCGATGTCATGACCTTTGGTTCTATGATAATGACAAAAGTCATTTTCCCTATACCAGAATGGACGTTCTTGGCTTTCATCAATATTCCTAATGGGGGGAAGTTCAATCATGTGGACTTCCAACATTTTTTTCAGGATAGAAGCATATGATTCCCCCAATGAAGTGAAAGATCGAGATGATGAGGTCCCTTTTCGAGAAGATGAGGAGTCTCTTCGTGGTGTTTGATTAGAAGTGGTATCGGCTCGTGGTGTTTTTAATACGATAGCGTTGGTGGATCCCTGATTCTTGTCTTTAGAAGTGGAAGGATTTGATTTGGTAAACCGAGAAAAATCTGGTTTAGATTTAGAGCGAAGTTTTAACTTCCCTTGTTCAATGGCACGAGATTCAAGTTTGCGTGCCATCGTAAAGGCTTCTTCAAATGTATGAAAGGTTTGGATCCTTAAAGTGGAAGAAATATGATTAGCACAAGATCGAGTAAACAACTCGATCTGTTGGGATTGAGGAAGGGAGAAAGACAATTGGTTTATTATCCCTCTCCAACGAGCGACAAAGTCTGCAATAGACTCGTCATCGAATTGACGAATGTTATAAAGATATGTAATCGAGATCTTATGCACAATATTTATTGAAAAGTTTTCAACAAACATCTGGGCCAATTGAGAGAAAGAAAAGAAGGAATGTTGAGGAATGTTATTGTACCAGTCTAAAGCAGGACCTGCTAGAGACATAGGAAAAGTACAGAGCATAAGCTCCTGATCCTGGACTATGAGGTAGCAAGCATGTTTGAATGCTCGCAAATGCTGTTGAGGGTCCTCCCGACTATGAAATTTTGAAAATTTAGGAAGTTCCCATTGGGGAGGATAAGGCTTAAAAGCCACTGAGGGGTGAATGGGTTCATTACATACTTCTTCAAAAGAGTATGAAGGATGAGCCCCTTTGGTGGAGGCTTCCAAGTCTGTGATTTTCTTGAAAAGAATTTGAACCACGTCAGATTGAGGAGGAGGCACACTAGCATGTCCTACATAAGAAGAAAATGGTGGATGTTGTTGAGGTGTCAATGGGGGATTCATCTGTTGATTGATAGGATGATAAGAGGAGTAACCAGGCGTTCTGGGTGATGCCTGGTGGGGTATTTGCTGTGAAGGAGCCTGTGTATAGGCAGGCTGTGAGATAATAAGTGGTTGAGAAAATGAAGGTTGGATGACGGACGGAGCCTGTGATTGGTGGACTCCTATGCTTGTTGACTGAATCGGAACAGATTGAGGAACATGGGTGCCGATTTGATTGGACATATTGGGGAACAAGACCTGAAAGAGGGTTTCTACTGCCGGATTAGTTATTAAGGGCGCCGATGCTAGAGGATGGGTGAAGGTCACTGTTGTTGGAACATTGGAAGAAAGACCCACTGGAGGACGAGAAGCAGGAACCAACTGACTAGTCGAAGGGGGTTGACTCATAAAGGGGTACTGACCCTGGGACACAATGGACGGCATAGATGAAGTTAACAGCAATATGCGGGTGCACAGACGCACTCATTATAGCCAGAGAAGAGGACCTCTCAGAAGTAGGTTGTGGAATATTATAGGTAACTGCGGTGTTAGGAATAGGTAAGACTATTTGAGAACTAGTCGATATGGTCGGTGGAAGAGAAAAAGGAGGCACAGGTGCGCCACCCTCCTCCATGGCTCGAGGCGAGAAAAATGATGCTAACTGTTCTACAAAGGCCTGGGATGGTTCACGAGGATAATCGTACACTTGCTGGATTGGCGGTCCCTGATCAGATATTTGAATAGACTTGTGTACTAAGTAGTCCATGAGGGCTACCGGATTGCGATCAAGGAGCGCCTGAAATTCAAGATCCCCACGAGGAACATACTCTGAGTCGGAAGCAGATGATATTTCTGAAGGACTAGGGGAAGTTGGACGTGATGGGGTTGCTTTGGCCTGATAGAAAGGATTATATGACCAGGATGGGGAACCAATTAACAGCAGTCCCGAGGAAGACCTGGGGGGGGTGCTGAAACATCCACACTAGTGGTGATCTTGGAGGAAGAAGGGGCTAATTGAGCCATTCTTCTAGATTGTAACCGAGTGATGACCGTCATAAACGAGGAGAAAAGAAGATTGACCTAACTAATGCACAGACAATTCAAGCAGCGTAGGTGATTATCTCTTTTAAGTTTTTATGCTTTTAAGAAAGAAAATATTAGGGAGGGCCTTTTAGAACGGGAACTACTCAAATAGCCAAACTAAGGATGGTTTGGGGGGTGTTTTGGTGAGGAGTCCCGAAGGCACTTTAGTAAAAGACCGATACGTGGCTTGATATAGGGGCCTACCCCTGCACGTCACACACCGCTGCGATAAGGGAGTCGGGTGCTTTGCCAATATATACCAGAACTTCCGTGAATTTATAGCGCGGCCCGAGTACCGCGTAGGCTCTTCCTCCTGGATGTCACTTCCAAGTAGGCGAGGCCAGGGAAAGAATTTTTGTTTAAATGCTTTATACCTAGTGATTTTGGCTTTGTGTGCAAGGGTGAAAAATAAAAATCAAATAGTGTCACTACCGATTTTGATCAATTTTCCAACCTAATTAGAACTAGATGAAAAACATACAGCAGAGATGACAAAGAAAGAGTTCTTTTTTTTTCTTTTTTTTTTAAGCACTTAAAAACGAAGTGTTTGATTTCGATGAAGACAAGTCAAACAGATTCTTTCCCAAATGCGATTAAATTATTTTTAAGCACCAAAAATTGAAATTTTTGAATGTGATGGACAACAAACAAAGAACTTTTTTTTTTAAAAAAAAAAGAGAAAACACCATAAAAGAGAAATACCTGTAGATTTAGCTCTCCAAGGTGTGTGGACTTCAAAAAGCGCGTTGTTGAGCTCTTCCCCTCGAACAATTCCCACGAACAAGCAAAGTGCTCCGCAAGAAAGGGTTAAGCAAACACCAAACAAAATCCAAAAAGATATATCTAGATAATGGTGAAACGGAAATTTCTATTTTAAGGAACTAGAAAAATTTCAAGGAAATAACAATTTCGCATAAAGAGCAAGATTGAAACGATGAAAGGAAATGCTCAAGCAGAACTGATAAAAATCAGTGAAGAAAAAGAACAAAGCTCAAAACTAGAAAGAGATGAACTTACCAATAAGGGACTTTGGTTGGGTCCCACCGGGCATGCCAGAATGTTGATCAAGAATTTTGCGCTTGTTAGCTGTCCAAGTTAATGCACCAAACTAAACACAAAAACCCTGAAAAACTCCAATGAAATCGATACCTGATGGACAAGATCCGAAGATGTAGACGGATAAGAAAGTCGATGTAGATAAGACGGACGGCACGCACACGAGCAATTTTGCACAGTAGATCCAAGTAACCTGTGAGACACCGATGCTTGACAGAAAAAGACCACGTAAAAAGATATTTAGGTGGACTGCCCGAGAAGCGGGTCCAGGAAGCGATAAGCTCCCTCGGCGGATGTCAGTCCACATTTTCAATTAAGTAAAGAAGTATACATGATAAAAGATGTACGTACAAGATTAGATTTTCTTATCAAAGTAATAAACAGAATCTAAACAGTAGACAGAAAGCAACAGAAAACAAGGAACTGTGAAAACAAAGCTGGATTTGTGTTACCTGTGTCCTTTTTCCTGTCTGCAGGATGATCGACGTCGATTATGTAGAATCGGCGTCGACTGGTTAAAATCGAGCGTCAACTGATATAGATCGGCGTCGACTAATGTAGATCGGTGTCGATTCGAGACAAAATGCGAGAAGATTTGGGAATCAGAAAACGAAGGGAAGATCGTCAATGTCTGCTAGATCTGCAGAAGCAGGAGAGATACTGGCAAGACTGCACCTGTGCTGGGTGCAGGAACAGAGTCACCAGAAAATCAATGGAGACGTGCGATGTTAAGAGCAGAGTAACGGTGCTCCTCTCAGGGATTGATTTGGACAAGATCCGCTCTCATTTGATAGATAATGTTCACACTAGATGCGCAAAGATCTCTCGTTCTCTCTCTTTCATGATCTGTCTCTCTCTCTGTTTTTTTGTCCTCCTAGAACTGAGTTCTGGGATTCTATTTATAATCGGCGCCGCTCCAAAAAATCGGCGTCGACCGAGTACCGGTCGGCGCCGATCACGGAACAGACTCCCGAGATGGCCAAAATGAACGATTTCTGGAAAGATAAGAGTTATCCCCCCACCTCACATACGGGAAATATCCCGCTTTGGGAGGAGGAGAAATAGGGGTGATACACGGATAGGATAGATATGGGGTAGATAAGTTGTTAGGATACATGTGAAAAGGTGTAATTAAATAGTTAATATTTAATTACTCACGGGTAAAACATAATGGGGTGAATTAAACTTAGGATAGGTGTTTAAATCACAAATCGAATAATATCCCAAGGGGATAGTGGTGATATAAACGTGCCCTAGGTTACCTGAGAGAGCAAACACGCACGAGGGACACCAAATTGGATAATCAATTTTAGGTGTCTACAGCATGTGTTGAAATGTTGATAGTATTATGATGATGGATGTTGATAATGATGTTGTTATGCAGGGAAAAGAGGTGGGCGCCGCTAAAAATTTGTAAAAAACAAAGAAAAGGCCTAGGTATAAGCAAAAGGAGACAGGTTTACCGATATCGGTTAGCTAACCGATGTTGGTCGCTATCTGACCGATACCGGTGAGGTAACCGACATCGGTTATGTTAAAACGAGCTTTTCTAAAAATAGAAAAGTGTGGAAGGCAACTTAAATTCTTATTTTTAGAGTCATGCAACATGTTAAATATGAGGATGCGAGGCTGTTGACGTCCATATAGGGTAGTTGCATGGGAGAATTGAGTGATAAGGAGGAAAGAGACAGGTAAAAGTGATCATGGGCTTGGATTAAGAAGGTGTAAAGGCAAGTTATAGTGAAGAGTCTGGTGAACATGGCTGAACAAGGAGAAGTGTCCAGTGGGCAGAGAGGAGATAGAAGACAGGTTCCACCTCAAGCTGCTGCATCCCAAGAGGTATAAGTTTTTGTTGGAATGAGATTTTGCATGCTTATAAATAGGATGTGGTAAGGTAAGTGGGTAGAAAGGTGATAGGCAAGGGTTTGGGATGGGGTGAGTGTTATAGGGTAGGTAATCAGGTGTTTTAGATATGTTTGTAAGTACAGAGAGGGGTAAACCAGTGAATAAGTTTTCATAGGTGGTGTTTTTGAGTAGGATGGATAGTATTAACAGTGAACGATATCAGTTTAGGCCTAACTGGTATCGGTTACTGTGTAAAGTTGTAGATTCTGATAAAAAAACACTTGGGGATTCATTTGTTGTTTGTTGTTCGTTGGTTTGATGTGTGCAGGCAGAGGCAAGGTTGATGATGAATGATAGAGTACCAGCTTTGTTGTCATGGGTCCGAGCAGATGTAACACCAACAGAGTGGGCATTAATAAACCGTGTGGGGTTAAGTTGAATCCACTATTATTCACGAATTGCATGCAATCATGCTATGTTGCAAGCGCTGATTGAGAGATGGAATCTAGAAAAGAATACCTTCCATCTGCCAACAGGGGAAATGACAGTGACGTTAGAAGATTTGTTTCAAATTTTGAGACTTCCAATTATAGGAAGACCAGTGTATCAGGCAGGGCCTAATGCGGCGTGGGTAGTGATAATGGCAGTATTTGGTCTAGCCGCACGAGATTTGACACAGCGAGGCGTGACATTTACTTATGGTATAATGTTTGCGGCACACCCTGAGGCAACAAGGTTGGTCGTGGTATTAATGATAATGGTGGGGTATTATGCATTACCTAAAGTGGATGGGGGAAGATTTCCAAAATCATTGATGTGTGTTATTCATGAGATGATAGAAGGTAGCGTTACTTTCGCATGGGCACCCGCATATTTGGCGAAGCTATACAGGGGTTTATGGGCATGCAGGTGAAATCACAGGACTACACTGGATTGTGCATACTTATTACATTGTTGGGCCTATGAGAACATTGTGTGTGTGACCAATAGGCCGACCAATCCAGGCATGAGAGAAAGGAGTGCAGAGGTTGGGATTCAGGCGATGGGTCCAGACAGAGCAAGAGGCAAGAGCCGAGACCGTGACAGATAACGCTGAGTATTATAGGTAGAAGTTGGAGACGATGATGATTGTGGATATCCGTTGGAGGCCTTACGGGAACTACATGGTGATGGTGAACATAGCCGAGGATTTGAGGGGTGTAGAGCAAGTGAGGTGGATCATAGGACACAGGCCAGGGGAGTACGAGAGGATTCCTCTAGATCACATGCGACGACAATTTGGATTTGTTCAGGATATACCCATGGATCATAAACCATACAGAAGGATCGATGCCGAGGCACCATTCTCACCTCCACGGCCAACTCTTCCAGAAGGACCACAAGAGATAGCAGTCGATCGCAGGGTAATGGATGCAGGAGCAACATAGTCTTATAGATTTTGGTGGGGAGCAGAGTTGCGAAGTACACACGAGAGGGCAGATCATCCTGACATAGCTGTGATTACCGCGGAGAGAGACCACCTACATGGTTTAGTTCACCAGCTTCAAACACAGGTGAACGAGACCACGGGATTGTTAGAGGCATCGCAGTCTCGAGTGGAGAGACTAGAGGCAAGAGTCGTCCACGCAAGAGGGCATATTCGTATGTTACAGGAGAGATTGGTGGATCAGTGGGAGGAACCAATAGCAATGGTACCTTTGAGTATGGAAAGGCCAGGTGAGCGACATCGATGATCACCATCACTACCTGGTTCGGGATGAGGCGCGGGGGTCTAAGTGAGTTTCATACATAGGGGTAGAAGAATAAATAAGGATTCCGACCGGCGCGTCGATGATAGAGAAGATGTATTTGTTTAACATCTAAATAAAATGGAATGTGTATGTTGATTTGAGTTTGTGATAATTATAAAAATATTTGTGTTTTGAATGTTTGGATTGATAAAGGATCAAGGTGAGTGTTATCAATAAAAATACGTGAAAATATTTATTTTTTATTTTTATTTTTTTATTTTTAAAGAAAACACAACACATGATAGGTTATGGTAGGGGATGGTTGAGCTAACCTTAGGAGACCCCATGTCTCATAAGTGCTACCTATATAGCCCATTTCACAAAATAAGGAGGGGCCTCAGACCGATGTAGTTCTCCCTTAGGACCAGGGAGAGGTGAATTCAAGCAATTTGGTTCTGGTTATAAAATTTGTTGGTTGGTAAAAGTTTGATGTTGGTAGAGTAATGTTGTTGGTGTTGGTGTGGGTATAGGTGAAGTGAGGGTTAGCTTACCCAAGCATAGGAAACCATGTCCCAATTAAGGTCAACAAACAATCCTAGATTCGGGTAAAAGAGGCAAAAGTGTCCCATAGTTGGAAAGAGCTAAACAAACCATGTATTATCGTAGGATGAGCTTGAATCCCTAGGTACCTTGCATAGGCGAGAAGTCGATAGGTGAAAAGAGTTGTATAATCATAATATATCGGATATACGCACATCCCTTGAGCTTTTTAATTTTGAAGAATGGTGAGGTGAGGTGGATGGTATAGCTGGGGCGCAGAGAACTTGTTATAAGGTGATTATTCTGATGGAAGAGAACCAAACCAAAATAGACAAGTCCATGACTCAAAAGTACTTTTGAATACTGCTTTTATTTTTCTAGATATAGACTGATCGATGTGGGAAGTCTATATGGGATATGCATTTTGTTGTTCTTGAGGTCTTCACGAAGCTGATAAATGCGAGAAGCTTCTGATAGAGGTTGACTTTGTATAGCTATCCTTCGAGGGAGCAGTCTACTTATAGTAGCAGATGTGGCGTTGCACATAGCTGTCCTTCGAGGGAGCAATCTAGTTTATAGCTTAGAGGTCTAGATGTCTATTTGGCATGAAGCATCTAGTTTTGCAGGAAATTTGACTCAAGAATATCCCAGAATTGTATAATTGAGAACTTGTTATTTTGATACTTTTAAGTCATGGACTAGACTAAAAAGGAGAAGGCATCTTTAAGAGGAGGTGATGATCAAACCACGTGGGTTTGATTTTACTTTGAGATGCATGAAAAAAGGTGTATGAGGTGGTAAATGAGCTCAAGGGACGAGCGCAAGGTAGATAAGAAGTGATGTAACACTAAATTCAATAGTAGAATGGTCGGAGATGCAAGGCATTAAGAGGTTCAGGCTCAGGTTTACCATTAAGCGAAGCTAAACGATAAGTACCTGATCCGTAAGTGTGAGTGATAATGTAAGGCCCAATCCAATTAGGAGCAAATTTTCCACATTTGCTCTTTTCTAGTTTGGTTACATGTTGATTCTCTTTGAGGACAAGATCACCAATTTTAAAGGTATGCACATGAATTTGCTTATCATAAGCACGCTTAATGTGCTTTTGATAAATTTGAAGGTGGTCAAGAGCGGTAAGACGACGCTCGTCAAGAAGCTCCAATTGGGCTAACCGCTCTTGGCGGAAGTCATCATTGGTGAGAATATCCTGGAGATATATTCTGAGGGAAGGGATTTGTATTTCGAGAGGCAAGACAGCCTCGGTACCATACACCAGAGAGAATGGTGTGGCATTAGTGGAAGTACGAATTCTGGTACGATAAGCCCAAAGGGCAAAGGGGATGTGATCATGCTAATTTTTCCCAGAATCGTTAACGACTTTCATGAGAATTTTGGTTAAGGTTTTATTAGAAGATTCGGCTTAACCATTTGCTTGTGGATAGTAGGGTGATAAGAAGCTAAGTTTGATACCAAAGTTGTCACAAAGGACTCGTAACAGCTTATTTTTGAAATATTTTCCATTATCGGTTATCAAGCGATGAGGAACACTGAAACGGAAAATAATGTGATGATTGATGAATTCAACAATTTTCTCCTTTTTGGTTGAAATGAGTGGAACTACCTCCACCCATTTAGTGTAATATTCAGTTGTCGTGATGGTCCAACGTTGACGTTGCGAAGAAGGCGGATGAATCTCACCAATAAGGTCCAAACCTCATTGTGAGAAAGGCCAAAGATCTCGTGTGACCTGTAGCAGGTGGCTGGGAGTATGTTGAAGGTTCGCATGCCGTTGACACATAACACAACGCTTAACATATTCGCAGCAGTCTTTGTTAAGAGTAGGCCAATAATATCCTAGGCAAAGGATCCGCTTGGCCATGGCAAAGCCACTAAAGTGCCCACCACAAATTCCATCATGGACTTGTTGGATGGTATGAGTGACTTCAGTGCCGGTTAGACATCGAAGGAGGATACCATCGAAGCCACATTTATAGAGGATTCCCCCCATGAAGAAATAACGAGAAACACCTTTAAGAAAAGCACGTTTTCTATTACTACTAAGGTCAGGTAGGAGAACAGAGGTGGTAAGGTAGTCGCGAAATTGGTGATACCAGGTATCCTGCGAGTCAACAGATACATTATTTACCATACAAACATCCGGGACTAAGTAAGATGGGGCAAAGAGTTGTTAGACCAAGATAAATATTTCAGATTCAGTTGGTGATGTAGGAATTTGCGAGGCCAAGCAAGCCATAGTATCCGCAAATTTATTAGTTGAGCGTGGAACGGTTTGGATAGTATAATGGGTAAATAAGGTCAAAAATGAATCTACGTAATGTTTGTATTTTTGAAGTTCCTCATTTTTACATTGGTAGATGCGAGTAACTTGATTTACTACCAATTGAGAGTCACCGAAAATGTTTATGAACTTCACACCTAAGTGTAACACAACGTAGAGACCCAAAACAAGGGCCTCGTATTCCGCTGTATTGTTAGTGCAGGGGAAATCGAGCCTGAATGAAAGAGGCATAGGTTCACCTTCAAGAGGAATGAGAACAACGCCCGCCCCCTCCGCCATGCTGGCATTTTGATCCATCGAAGAAGAGGGTCATTGGATAAGACGCATCACTGAGAGAAAGAGTTGCGATGAGTTCATCAGGGAAAGTAAAATTGGTAAATTATTCCCCAAGTAAAGGGCCTTCCGCGAGTTGGTCTGTGATAGTTTGTCCTTTAACTAATTTTTGGTGTATGAACTCAAGGTCGAGGTCGGCGAGGAGCATAAGCCATCAGGCGATGCGTTGGTTTAGATGAGATTTGGCGTACATATAATGTATGGGGTCAGCGTTGGTGATGAAAAAAGTTTTGTGATTCAGGAGGTAATGTCAGAGTTTGGTGGCCACGAATGATAGGGCTAGGCACAACTTTTCGACGTGTGTAAACCTAGTTTCATAATCCATAAGAGTACGGCTTATGTAATAAACTACTTGTTCTCAATGCTCAGAGTCACAATGTGCGAGCATGGCTCCTACAGCATGGTCGGTGGCAGAAAGGTAAAGGTAGAAAGGGTGATTGTCCTGAGGTGGGATAAGCACAAGTGGCTACAAGAGATAAGCTTTACAAGCCTCAAAGGCTTGGTGGCACTCCTCGCTCCATTGAAAGACAATGTCCTTTTTAAGGAGATGATGGAAAGGTTGACATCGATCCGAGAGTTGTGAGATGAAACGCCGGATAGATTGGAGTTTGCCCTGCAAACTACGTAATTGTTTTAGGTTAGTGGGTGGGAGCATTTCTAAGATAGCTTTGACTGTAGCTGGGTCGACCTCAATGCCACGCAAAGAGACAATAAAGCCAAGGAGTTTTCCCGAAAGGACACCAAAGATACATTTCTTTGGTTGAAGATGAACACAGTATTGTAACAGGTGATCAAAAATAATGGTTAAAACATCGAGATGTTCACTGCGATGTTTGGATTCTCGAAGAAGATCATCGACATAATCTTCGAGGATAGTGTGCATAATGTCATGAAAAATGTAATTTATAGCCCACTGATAAGTCGCACCAGCATTCTTAAGGCCAAACGACATGACACAATAACAGAAGGTCCCCCACGGGGTAATGAAGGCGGTTTTATGTTGATTGGCCGGGGCTACTAAAATTTGATTGTATCTCGAGAAACCATCCATGAGAGAAAGCATCTCATGGCCCGCAGTGAGATCAACAAGTTGATCAATGCTAGGTAGGGGGAAGTCATCCTTTGGGAAAGCGAGGTTAAGATCCCGGAAATCTGTACATATCCGAAGTCCCCCCGTTGCTTTAGTGACAGGTATGACATTAGAAATCCATTGCGGATAGTCAATAGGTAAGATGAAAGAGACAGAAAGGAGTCGTTGAAGCTCTTCTTTAACCAAGTGGATGCGTTTTTCTCAGTTTATATTTAACTAGTTTGGAGTTTGGTTTCAGAGTGATGTTATGGACAGCAATGTCAGGATCGATTCCTGGCATGTCGGCGTAGGACCAAGCGAAAGCTTAATTGCGGGCACGGAGGAAGGTAGTGACGGTGGCTTGTTCTGATGTGTTGAGAGATTGTCTAATCTTTACAATGTGAGGATCATCCTCTGTGTGGATGTTCATTTCTATAGTTGACTCATTCAACATGGTTTGGGTTTTAAATGGTAAGGCGTGTTGAATATAAGAGTCGTCCGCACCAAGGTAGGTGAGGATGGAGTCATCATCCTGGCACTCCACAACATTAATCGAAGGTGAGTCTTCTTCGATCATGTCTGGATACAAAAGGGGGAGAGAAGATGGGTCTTCACCATCGCGTTGATAAGTGAGAGGACCTAGGAAGATAGCATTCACGAAAAAAAAAGTTAAGAGGGATAGATTCTAGGTCTATCGACTCCGTGGGTGAAGATGGCAAAATGGGTGATGATGGTTCGGAAGGGGTGACTTCGTCATCTTCCTGGATACAATTGACACGAGGTTTCTTCAGTGTAGGTGGTCCAGAAAATCTAAGACCACTATGATCTTTGTGTTTGTGTGTAGTCATGGGAATAATCGTATGTCGTCCTTGTTCATAAAGACCGAAACCAAAACCTTTCCAAGCACAGCGCGTCAGGAAGGTGCGGAAAAACAACAGTTGGTTAGATATTGAAAATCCGATTGGAAGGGAACCACACCAAGGGGAGGTTCGGGGGTGACAGAGGATGTGTCGACACCCCCATACGTTAGGTTGGTGCGGCAATTAGGTGGTCCATAGGAGATCACCTCCCCCACACGACGGTCATAGGTAGGATGCGCATGTAACTGTCTGTACTCTTGTGGGGTATGGAAGGTGCTAACGTTGTATAGGCAGTACTCCCCCAGTGTAAGGCGTTGAAAAACATCTACCAAGGGATCTGAGGTTGGGATGTTGTCCGCGGGGAAGGAAGTGGTATTCGCGTCAGTGGTTTCATTGGTTGAAGGTGTGGGTGTGGCTAAGGTGGATGGTTGAGGCATGGTTGAAGTAGATCGTTGGGTTGGATCAATGGGTTTCTTGACTGGTACAAGCACATCATTAGGGCGGTATAACATATTGTAGGTTTTGAAGGGGGAAGCGTCAGGTGTGACGGTGTATAACTTCCCCTCATACTCGAATTTTATGTATCTATGTAAGGTGGAGGGAACGCATCCCATAGCCCAGATCCAAGGGCAGCCTAACAACATGTTGTATTGGAATTCTCCCTCAAGGACATAGAAGAGTTCGGGTAAGGTACGTGGCCCTACACGAATGTTAAGGATCACAGTGCCTAGGGTAAAAGTAATAGCATCGTTAAATGAACGCAACATGGTGGGGTTGGCACACATGCAGCTAGGAGGGATATTCATCTGTTGGAAGGCTTTGGAAGAGACGATGTTTAGGCTAGCGCCCCCGTCAATCATAACACGACGTACCCGGATGTCCTGGACGTAAGCCGAGATGAAAAGAGCGGGGTCAGGATCTTCTGCACCAAAGACGACAATTTCTTCTTCGGAAAAAACTGACAGCAACGGTTTGCTGTACAGGGATAGAAGTGGTTGTGGAGGTAGGTTGTTTGGTGAGAGAAGCAACGTGGTTGTGTGTTAAGATGGAGGTAATAGGAAAGGTTTCATTAGGTAGGACCTCTATCCCTTAAAGGATCTCAATTAGAGCTTGTCGATGCGATTTAGATGTTTGAATGAGATCATAGAGTGCCATTTTTACAGGAGATTGGTGAAGTTGTTTGATCATAGTGCGATGGGCAACTCCATCAGAGACGGGATAGGCAGGTCCACGAATAACCACTTTAGGTGGTGGTGCAATCAGGATGGCGGAAGAAGAAAGAGAGGCCGCAGGGGTGCTTTCTTTAGCTTTTTCCATTGTTTTTCTGACCTCGAGTAGCAATGCTAATCATGTTGATCTCATGAATACGAGATGAGGAAGATGACAAGGATAAGTCATTGTTCTCAAGAGGCGCGGTGGAAATGATGATAGATTTTGGCGAGGCGGGGACAGGTGGTATAGGAGAAGGGATCGAAGCTAAGAGCTTTTCCCTCCGTAAGTTGTCCTTTTGAGATTTTCTATCTGAGATAGGCAACTAGCGAAGGATGGATTTCAAAGTGTTGCATCCTTCTACATTGTGTCCTGGTGAGCAATGGTAGGCACAGATTTTAGATTCATCATAACCTATAGGTCGAGGTTTCGATGGATCATAAGGTCTGAGTGGGGGTAGGGGAATGGTCGCATCCCCTACGAGCATATTAAGGATCTTGGCGTAAGATCCTTTGAGCGGGTCAAATGAAGATGAGGCTATTGATTGAGTGGGTGAGATTATTGATTGTTTTGGTAATGGTTGGGTACGAGCGGTTCGTATGGGTGGTGGTTTAGGCAAGGGATTTTGATGATTGGGTTTAACTAGGCATGGCTTCTTCTGTGCAGAAGTCATGTTTAGCTGGTTAGATGATGAGGCCACAGATGACGTGGTGGCAGGAAACAACCACGGGGAAAGAAGAGCGGCAGCAAACAAGTCCTTCGATGATCGAGTTTGTTTAGGGTTGGTAGGTAGGCAAGATACTTGGGGTGACAGTGTTGAGATGCCTGTGGATTTCTGTATGGGTGCAGAAGGTGCTGGTCGTGTTAAAGAAGACATGGGGGGCATGGTGTATTGAGGCAAGGTGGAGGGGTGAGGCCCCAATATAAAAGGTAGGTGTGACGGCGAGGGTTGAAGCCATGCCTGCTGTAGTGGTGTAATCGGGGGTGAGGGTTTTAGTTGTGGCGGAGGCATAGATTGGACTCGAGGAGATTGGGTCTGTCTCCTGGGTGGATTAACAAGCTTTATTTTCGGATAAGTCTAATTGTTTAGGTGGGTGCGTCAGGCTGGGTATTGGTGAAGTCCCAAGCGTAGGGGAAGGTTTGGCTAGGTTGATAGAGGTGGATGAGGTATTTGGTAGAGATGAGGGGGGTGGAAGTGAGGACATAGTCATTTTGAACTTTTGTAAAAACTTCGGGTATATGGTAGAAGGTGTCTGGATTAGTCATCTGCATTTGAGTAGAGCATGGTGTATTCAAACGCTCCCATAAGAGTTGTCTATCTTCTGGGGGATGAAAATCTTCACGTATGGATGGGAATTTTGGTATGGAAGATAAGTGGGCTGTGATTCTGGTCCACTGGGGGTGTGATACAGGGGGCGAATGAGGTGTTGTATTAATGCGTGTTAAGAGGTCAACCGGTCACTGGAAAGATTTAGGCAATGAAGAACTGATAGGGAGGAGGGCATGTTCTGGAGGATCCGTCATGGTTAAGGAATTTGGTGATGTAGTCTCAAGGGGTTTCTCTTCTAAGGATGACAAAAAAAGTGGTGATCCTTCTTCTTTTGCAGCAAGTGTGGTGGAAGGAGATGTTTGGGAAATAGATAAGTTGGATAACATCTGCTCATAGTCTTACAGGGATGTGGTGTAAGAAGGCTCTTCTATGAGAAGAGAACTCTAGGCGGTTAATTCCTTTATGGGTAAAGGAATAGCAGGGCTGTCCTCTTGTCCTGATGAAGGAGAAGGGGGCACGGACTCCTGCGTTGGTGAAGAGGCTTGATTCAGAATTTCCTCGATGGAAGCCCTTGGTTGGGAGTTGAAAACCACATGGATCTCATGCACACTCTTCTCCTCATCTAAGGTTTCTTGGTTTGTGTTAATGTTAGAGGAATGGTTTGGAAATGGTTTGTTGAAGATTTTAAATTTCAATTAGCAGGGGCATTAGGATTATCGAGGGTTATATCCCCTGCATCAACCATTTCTTGCACTATGTTTTTTAGCATCTTGCAGTTTTCGTGGCTGTGTCCCTTCACGCGATGGAAGTTACAAAAGTCATTTTCTTTATACCAAGAAGGTATAGCGTGGACAGAATCAAACCCGGAGTGAGGCAAGGTGATAGCTCCTGCTTTAAGCAATTTTTCCAAGATCACATCATAAGTTTCTCCCAAGGGAGTGTATTTTATGGGCTCGGCTTTATACTTATAGGTGAATTTTGGCTGGTTATTAGACGGTGCTTGAGATTTGACCATCACCCAGGGGTGTGTCTTGCCACCTAGGCAGTTGCCTAGGGCACACAAAAGGGAGGGCGCCACTTTCTTTAAAAAAAATTCCAGGTGGCAGGTCGGCTAGGCATTACTCAGTCCGAGGGCTAAGGACCAAGCACCTTTTTTTCAAACAGTTTCAAAAATTCAAATAATAAATTTACTGATTCCGTGAATCCTGCTTCTGAGTGATTGACTTTGAATGTTTATGTGATCGCTGAAATCTAAATCCTGATTTGCTTAGCTGACAGCTGCTATTTTTTGACAGCAATGACAACGCTGTTTACAAATTATATATTTATTATTTATACCACAGTAGACTGTATTTAATTAGCAAGTAGCAATGTTTCAGTTTACTATTTTGCTTTAAAAGTTTAAAGTGCAGAGTCGCAGACTTGTTTCAACGTGCCTCAGCCTTAGCCTGTTGCCAGTTGGAATTTCTTTTTGGCGTGGAAAGTTGAAACTGGAATGTTGGATTTGGACTTTGGTAATGGTGTATTGTACATATTGTAACCACTACTCAGACTGTAGACAGAGACAGTGAGGCAGGTTGAGGCTGACTCAGTGAGCAGCTTTTTCGCCTTCTATGATTCTAATATCTATGATCTTTGGTGTACCGTGGACTGTGGTTGTATTGTGACTCACTCAGACTCAGACTGTAGACAGAGACACTGAGGTGGCTGAGCAGATGAGCAGTGAGCAGCTTCTAATATCTATGATTCTAATATTCTATCAGACTATCAAGTATTTGTCAAGAGATTCACTGATTCAGTCTTTCAGATATGTGTTGACAGTTGTGCAACTGTAGACTGCAGTCATCGTGTATGCTCTAAACTGATTGAAAAATATCATATTCTCCTGCGTGACGAGTCTCTGAATCTCCTAGCCCTGCGGCTGCAAATTGCAATGTGCGCTTGCATCAGATGAAGATCTTTCTCCAAAGTCCAAAGCCGCAAAGCCTAAAGTTCCTTTTAAATCAAGTTCAACACCGGATCTGGTAGATCATTATTCATCTTGGGGGAAGAACATAAAGCTAAGTGATCAAACCCTAACTGCTCTAGCATCTTACATTTGATGTTGCATTAATTTTGTTCTCAATTGCATCAATTATATTATTACATTTTGATTTAAATTTTTAATTATTCTTTATTATGTAATTGTTATTGATTGTATTTATATTATTTCACTTTTGGAATAGTATTGTCATTGATTATAATTTATAGCATCATTAATACATTATCAACAAGTATTCGGGTAGTTATTGTAACTTGATAAGTGTTTAGTTCAAATGGATAAAACTAAAAAATTAAGTGGTGCTCAATTTCGAAAAAAAGCTAAACAAAAAATTGAGGAAAAAAACCTTTTGAAAAAGATACCTAAAATAAATATATTTTTAAGTGCATCAAATGAAAATTTAAAGTCAAATGTAGTTTTTAATGAAAATGAGAATTATTCTTCGGTTAGTGACAAAAATACACAATCAAAGTCAATAGGAGATGAAAACACACAAGAGAAGGAGAACACACAACAAGAGAACAATGAAAATACTATTGTTCAACCCATCGTTAATGAACATTTCATTGTTGATCCTGATCCTGCAAAATGGGTAATAGACAATGATACAATAGAATATATAATTTTAAATACACCAAAACAAGATATGAATGTTGATTTTTCAAATTCAAAATGCCAATACTCATATTGTTTTAGATATGTTTCTAAAGATTTGTTTCAACGGAAACTTTTAAACAATGAACGAAAATTAAGAGAATGGTTGCTTTACTCAGAGTCAAAAGGAGTTGTTTATTGCATTCCTTGTCACCTTTTTCAAGCAAAATCAACCACATTTTCCAAAATTGGATTTAATGATTGGAAAAATGCATCGGCTAGTTTAAGAGAGCATGAGGATTCCCCTGATCACAGGACTTCAATTCTTAATTTCATCACTCGAAGTAATGTTTTGGGAAGAGTTGATTCTACACTTGCAAGTCAATACCAAAATGAAGTAGAGTATTGGAGGAATGTTTTAAAGTGTATTGTTGCAACTGTGAAATTCCTTGCTACTAGAGGTATTGCCTTTCGTGGTGGTGACAATTTATTAGGATCTTCTAGAAATGGAAATTTTTTAGGGTGTTTAGAACTTATTGCAGAGTTTGACCCATTTTTGGCAAATCACATTTCACAGTATGGAAATGCAGGAAAAGGAGTTCCATCTTATTTATCTACGACAACATGTAATGAATTTATTGACCTTATGGCACAAAAATTTATAAACAAAATAGTTGAAGAACTCCACAACGCAAAATATTTTTCAATTATTGTTGACTCAACACCTGATGTATCTCACACTGACCAGTTAGCATTTGTGGTAAGGTATGTTTCTCAAGAAGGTTTTCCAGTTGAATGATTTTTAAAATACATTCCTTCGGTTGGACACAAATCATGTGATTTAGAAGCTTCTGTACTTACAACACTAGATGACTATGACATTAATATCAAAGATTGTCGGGGGCAAGCATATGATAATGCAAGTAACATGTCTGGAAAATACACAGGTCTACAAAATAGGATTAAAAATCACAACTGTATGGCTGAGTTTGTACCTTGTTCAGGGCATTCCTTAAATCTTGTTGGATCTTTAGCTGCAGAATGTTGTACAACAACTATAGATTTTTTTTTCAGTACTTCAACTTATTTACACTTTCCTAAGTGCCTCAACTTATCGGTGGGAAATTTTATTAAATTTTTTGGATGGAATTTGTCCTGTTGTAAAATCTCTTTCTGAAACAAGATGGTCAGCTAGAGCTGATGCAGTTAAAGCACTTTTCTTGGGATATAGTAAAATTCAAGATGTTTTCCTAAATATAGCACAAGACAAAAATCAAACAACTACCACGCGACATGAAGCAAAGTGTATTCATGAAAAACTAGACAAGTTAGAAACTTGTGTGATGTGTTGTATTTGGCATAGTATTCTTGAAAGAATGGATGCAACTAGCAAATATCTACAAAAGGTAGACATTGACTTAACCATGGTTGTGACTCAGTATAATTCATTGATAGATTATATTCAAAATATTAGAGAGAATTTCGATACATATGAGCAACATGCTAAGATCATTAGTGGAAAAGAAGAGTACGAAATTGATAATAAAAGAAAAAGAAAAAGAAAAGTTTACTTTGATGAAACGAGAGATGTCGAAATTCCACAAATAGGAAGGGATCGTATGAGGGTGGAGGTATTTTATGTTATTATAGACAACTTAATAAGGGAATTATCAAGAAGAAATGAAGCATATAGTGTGTTAAATGATAGGTTTGGATTTTTGAACAATTTAAAAGATCTTGATAATGAGACAATATTGAAATGCTCTAATTCTTTAGTAAAAACATATAACACAGACTTGGAAACCTCCCTTGACATTGAATGCATCCATTTCCAGGCATTAGCAAGACGTGAAAACTTGACAAGTATATCATCAATGTCAAAATATTTAAGAAAAAGTGGACTAGACACCACGTTCCCAAATCTAGATGTTGCAATACGAATGTTTCTTTGCATTCCTGTTGGAAATTGCAGTTCTGAGAGAGCATTTTCCACTCTAACAAGAGTAAAAAGCAATTTAAGGTCAACAATGGGTGAAACTAGATTGAAT
The DNA here is from genome assembly GCA_019776745.2 of Taxus chinensis. Taxonomy (NCBI): domain Eukaryota; kingdom Viridiplantae; phylum Streptophyta; class Pinopsida; order Cupressales; family Taxaceae; genus Taxus; species Taxus chinensis. The sequence goes on from CM034146.1 coordinate 732,404,778, forward strand.
AGCCTTTCTATTTTGACAATTGAACGTGACATCGCTACAACAATAAATTATGATGATGTCATTGATAGTTTTGCTATGGCAAAGGCAAGAAAAAAACCTTTATAGCTTTAATAAAATGTGTCAAGAGTTATACTAAGTCTATAATTGTTTTAAAAACATTCACATATAGGTGGGTCGTTGGTCCCGAGTGGGAGGGGGGGCGCACGCTCCGAGTATTGCCTAGGGCGCTCAGAAACCTTAGGGTTCAGACATTTGAGTTTTTGTTGTGCAACTTCAATTTCTCCTCCTCTAAGGCTCGAATCTCTAGTTTCCGAGCCATAGTAAAGGCCTCCTCAAAGGTGCGGAAAGTTTGAATTTGGAGGGTGGGAGAAATGTGTTTAGCGTAGGCCTGCGTAAAGAGTTTGATGAGCTCGGCATGAGGTAAGGCATAAGTAAGTTGGTTGATGAGGCCCCCGCCATCATCCAATGAAATCTACGATAGATTCATCTTCAAATTGTCGGATGGCATAGAGATCGGTAATGGATACGTTCTTGGCAATATTGATGGAGAAATGCTCTAAGAAAGATTGGGCTAACTGGTTAAAGGAGAAGATTGAGTGCTAGGCTAAAGCACTGTACCACTCCAAGGCAGGTCCTGATAAGGACATGGGGAAGGTACGGAGTAGTAAGGCATCATCATGAGCAATCAGATAGCAGGAATGTCTAAACGATCGCAAGTGTTGTTGAGGGTCCTCCTTACTATAAAACGAGTAAATTTCAGCAATTCCCATTGAGGAGGATATGTATGAAGGGGGACAGAAGGATGAATAGGATCCCGACAAACTTGCTCGTATGTCAGGGTGTTATGGCTTCCTGAAATAGAAGCCTCAAGATTTTGCATCTTGTCCATCATCTGTTTGATTAAATCATTGGTTGGGTTAGATGATGGTGCTGTCGTCGTAAATGGAGGAGGATTGGGCCAAGAGACGCTACTAGACAATGGTGGGGTTAAATGTTGATAAGGTATCGATGATGAATGTGTTGGGGCGGCCGAATAAGGGTGTCCTATATAAGATGTTGAGGCCACCGGATGCGTTTGCAGAAATGAAAAGGTGGGCGGAGCCTGAGAGGGAAAGCTCGTGTGGATAGGTGGTAGAGAACAAGTTATGAAAGAGGCAATCTGCAAGAGGGATGAGGTAGGGGCGGTGGACGGTAGTGATATGTGGGGGCCCCAGATTAACCAAAGGAAATCCAATTGGTGTAGTATGGACCATTGAAGCCACTGAGTTGGGAGACGGAGCTAAGGATGAAGACGGTGAGGAAGAGTTATTAGGTGGAGAAGGGGCTAAGTGAGTGGCTATACTAATAGGCATACCAAAGAGGAGATGACCGTCAGGTGTACGGTCAAGGGTATGAGACAAATAATATTGTACGGCGCTAGGATTAGCATCCAAAAAATTTGGCAAAGTCCTTATCTCCTACAGGGATCTTGGGAAAAGCACTGGTTTCCGTAGGATTCCCCATAGGATGTGAAGGGGGGTGACTCAGGCAAAGACACGGAACACGCATGCGAAACCATGGTTGCGGCTTGTTGCCGGGGTGATAACAACCATGGACAAGAAGATACAGTAAGGAATTATTCAATCAGGAACAGAAACAACAACAAAATGTTGGAATTGGTAGGTTGCTGGTTTGTCAGGAACTGTGAAACACAGTAACCGATATCGGTCTGGTAACCGATGTCGATCAGATTGTAGCCGGTGTCGGTAAGGTGACCAATGTTGGTAGAAGATGACTAGTGTTGGTCACTGTGAAGGCAAAGAGAGAATGTAAGAGGCTGTTGGTTTGGGGGATAACAAGGCTTAGTATACCCACCAAACTGTCTAAAGTGATCACTGAGAAAGGGTATAACCGAGAAACAGAGCTGAAAGAAAACAAAACAAGCAAGATACACAAGCAACTCAAGAGACTAACCCTAGGATTAGTTTTTAATCACTTTGGGCTTATGCCTTAGATGCAAGATGATGTCAATCCTAACAAAAAAGACCTAAGGGAGATGTCAAGTTTGTTTTGGCTTGTAAGGCTACCTCAATCGGGCGGAGGAATACCGTGGGAAGGGGGGATGTTTGAGATGTTGTGTAGATTATGATGTGATTTGGTATGTGTTGTGCAGTGAGAGTAAGATTAATTTCTCATCAATACCGTGGATATCACCCCCACGTGTACGACTTGTTACTTAATCTACATTCACTAGAATTAAAAACAGCAAGCAAGAATGTGATGCACGTGTTTTAAACCCAAATCGAAAATGATATTCGATGAAGCAAAGAAAGAGAAGAGATTAAGAAGATGACTTTCACTAATGCAAATATGTGAAAGAAAGACAAATTCTTTTACCAAAATGACAAAATATTTTGTGAATATTTAGAAGAAAAAAACAGCAAGTGTGCTCCCTATATGAAAACAAGTAAGAAAGAAAGAAACCCGAGAAGGGTCCCACCGGGCGTGCCAAAATGTTTCACACAGAATTTTGTTCCAGAATAGAGTTAATTCTATCCATTCATTCTCTTGAGAAACAAATAGGGGTTAGGGTTAGGATGAATACCTATTGAGTGTTGGGAAGGTGTGCGCGTACCGTAGAGAGATCAGACCGATTGTGAAGAGCTCCTTTTTGTCTGGGAAGGACTACCTGTAAATAAGAATGCAAGACCACCAGATTTTAGTTAGACAATAAGTGAGGGAACTGCCTTGGGCCCAGGAAATATTAGACTTCCTTTCGAAGGTGGTCAGTTCCCTTTTAATACAAATTGATGCAAATGATAATAAAGAAGCTATTGTGAACTCACGACTTAGGTATCTCGTTACTAAAAGCAATAGAGACTAAACTACCAATAATAGAATGTCATGTTGTTTGTTTGGTCACTGGTTATTGATATGTTCAGATCAAGTTACAGGGATAGACCAGGCTGGACGTGAGATTTTTTTGAGGTGAATACGTGAAAGGTTGGTTTTGGTATAAGTCACAATGACCGATGCCGGTCACTGGATAACCGATCGCGGTTATAAAACTGGTACCGGTAGGGAATAACCGATATCGGTAGGGGCAGTGATTCAGGGATTTTTAAATGGAGGTTGGTGTAAGGTGGTTATGAGGTTTGGAAGGTTGGTAGATGGTTGAGGGGAGTAGTAGGTTGATAGAGAAGACTCGGAGAGTGGGGAATCTGTCTTTGGGGCAATATAGAGATGGATGACTGAAGGTTAGGTGCAGGTTGTTGCCGGGTAGTAGATCCAGGAGTGAGCTTATAATCCATATTAATTAAAAGTTCACAAAGTAGTGTCTAGAAGCATACAAGGTGATAAAAGAGACTACTTACTAGTTTCTGATGTGGATGCAGGTCCAAAGAATGTAGTGGCGAAGGCAAGGCTCAGTTGGGATGATCCAGCAATCGGAAGTGATTTAATGAAGCTATCCTCTGACTCTCCCAATGTTTGTATGAGTGTGGCAATGCTCTAATTGCTGAGTTACAGTCTTGGGCTCGATACTCCTCTTTGCAAACTCTTCTCTCTCCTTCACTTGTCTCTCTCTTGCAAATGAATTCAGGATCCCATCATTTTGGTTGGGGGGGTCATTTATAGGGAACCGATGGCAGTTATGTAACCGACGCCGGTCAAGTAAGGACTGATGTCGGTTAGGTCAAAGTTGGCTATTTTTAGTAAAATTGCCAACTTTCCCTCCTTTTCTCCCAAGGGATCAGTTGTGGGCTTGGTCAAGTCATTATTAGGTTCGTTTTGATGTGGGTGAGGGGTGATGAGTCATGGGTGTGGGTCTGGACCAGGTCATAGGTCTTAATTAGGTTAGTTTATGGTTAGGGCTAGGTCATAGTGAGGTGGCGAGGTGAGGTGGTAGGGTTGGAGATGTGGATTTATTAATTATAAGGTAATTAATAAATAATTAAGTGTGTAAGGTTTAGGTGGTGAGGTAGGGTTAGGTTGCGGGACGAGATACAGGGTACAGGGCGTCGTAAGACCCAAATTTGATGTCTACACCTGCCTTTCACTTCTAAAATAGCATTTGAATGACACGTGGAGGCTTCCGTGGGCTCCACAATGTTCCCTTTTTATTTTTCCCAAGTCCTTCATGTTTGGCGGGGCCATAAGTCTGACTTTGGACACGTGGTGCTCATTTGGATTTTCTTTTGGGCCATGCTTTTGAAATTGTGTCATGTTAACACTTGGAGGCCTCCGCTTTCTTTTTGAATTTTCAACGGCTGACTGCACCTCTTCAAACTTTGGGATACATGGCAAGGTTGACGTTTGTTTGGAAACCCGCCCCAAATTTTACTTTTGAAAGAGTGTCGTGTTGACACTTGGCTCTCCCCACCGGCCTGTCTCTTCTTTGACTATTCAACCCATGACTCTGTCCCCTTTTGGACCTGGGACACGCGGTGAGCCCGCACTCATTTGGAAACCCGCTTAGGATTTTACCTTTGAAGGAGCATTGTTGAGACGCGTGGCACTTTCCGCCTGCACTCTTATACTTCGTCATTTTTTAGGCCTGCTCCGTCCCATTTTTTAACTTGGACTTCGTGGTGAGCCCGCACTCATTTGAGTTTCCATCCAAGGTCCCACTTTTGAATGTGAGACGTTAATACACTTGGCACCCTCTGCTAAGTCGAAGAATTTTCAACACCCAGTGTAACTTTTGGGGGCTCTGGACATGTGGAGGCCTGGCGGAAGTTTGAGTTTCCCCTTTTGGATTTAATCTTTGGAGGTGTGTTGTTTGGACACTTGGCAGGGTCCGTTGTCTCCTCCATACTTAGCCAATTTTGAGGCTCGTTCTGAACTATTTCAGGGCCTGACAACTTTGAGCCTTTGATGTTTCCTTTTCTTTGGCACTATCTTCTTCCTTGACCCTGCAATTCAATTTTGGAGCCCGCCTGCAACATGTTTGCTGGATTTGAAGCACGAGTTCACTCGACAGAGCCATTTCTTGACTTTTTTCCTTGCACAGTTTTGTTTGATCTTTGCAAGCCTTGCTAATCCATTGTAGAGTCCCACTATTGTTTGTTTGTAGGATTTGAACGTGATTTCTTTGGTTTTTTCTACACGGGGTCGTGGCTGACCAATTTTCCCCGGGGGGCGTAATATGGATAACATTTACATTACTCCATGCTCAACCATATAGGTTCTTACCTTCATGAGGCTTCTTCCTTTATTCTTGAACCTTTAAACTCTCTTTCAAACTTTTTTCCTTTCTCCTCCATTCAAATATCTCCCTTTTTAAGATCTAAAGGTGGGTAAATAACCAATTTTCTTAGCCTAACCAAGGTATATACTTAACCAAACATGGTGATACAAGGTTAAAGAGTGGAGAAACCTTAGTTTCATCAAATGAGGTCCTTTTTTGACCTAGAACCTTTTTACAAATTTCCATATCATTACATTTGATACTACACCTTAAAAACGCAGGTGCAACCTATCAAAGGGAAATGACTGTGATTTTCAGTGATATGATTCATGACATCATGGAGGACTACGTGGATTATATCCTCGAGAAATCTAAAACAAGAGCAGATCACCCTGACATTTTACGGTGTATCTTTGAACACCTGTGGGAATACAAATTCAGATTGAATCTAAAGAAGTGCATGTTTAGCGTACTATCAAGAAAGTTGCTTGGATTCATTGTATCATAAAGAGGGATTGAGGTAGACCTAGCTAAAGTTATCACCATTACTGAAATACCTCCTCCCAAAAACATCAAACAACTGCGCAGCTTGCAAGGAAAGATACAAGCCATCCACCACTTCATTTCCCAACTTGCTGAAAAATGTCATTCATTCACCCATCTACTTAAAAAGGATGTTGCCTTTATTTGGGGACCAAAGCAACAACAGGCCTTCGCCTTGCTTAAACAATACTTAGCCAATTTTCCTGTCCTCATGCCTCCAACTCCTAGTGAGCCACTCTTGCTATATATTTCTACTACTCAATTTTCTATTGGCACGTTGCTCACCCAATATAACCTCGACCACAAAGAAATATTTGTGTACTATCTCAGTTGTACCTTAATTTCTTATGATCTTAAATACCCTCAGATTGAAAAATCTTGTTTTGATGTGGCTTTTACCTTCCAAAAAATTCACCATTACCTATTGAATACTAAAACCAAGCTTATATCCAAAGTTGACCCACTCAAATACCTATTATCAAAATCCACTCTTACAGGTAGAATGGCTAATTGGATCATTTTGCTAAGTGAATTTGATAGTGAGTATGTACACCAAAAGTTAGTTAAGGGGCAAGTACTTTCCGATCAGTTAGTAGAAGAACCGTTACTAGGAACAAAGAATGAAAATCTTGATCTGCCAAATGCTTCATTAATTTATATGGAGGAATCTATCATGTGCCAAGTATGCTTTGATGGTTCTTTTACTTTTCATGGTTCGGGGGTAGGTGTGGTATTAATTACTCTTTCAGGCGACCCCATACCTTAGGCTTTCACCTTGGTTTTCCTTGTACAAATAATACTGCATAATATGAGGCACTCATCACTAGGATGAAGCTAGCAATCAAATGGGATATCCATCATGTTAAGATCGTTGGTGAATCACAATTGATAATCAAACAAGTCAATGATGAATACAAAGTCAAGGATGAAAAATTTCATCCCCTACAAGAAACTGGTGGAAACTTTGAAAGAATATTTTGTGTGTATTACATTCAAAGATATTCCAAGAGCACAGAACCACTCTACAGATGCAATGGCAACCATGGGTTCGATGCTACGAATTCCAACATAGAGCAATGATATGTCGTTCTTTGTCAAGAATCTACGCCAGCTTGCATATAACATGTTAGAATCTTGTTTGTCTTATGAAGTTGTTGGTCCCTATTCCAAATGGTATGCGCACATCTATGCCTATCTTAAACACGACACCTTCCCTCCTGACATCTCATGTTCTGAAAAACAAATCCTTATCCTCCAGATAGCTCATTACACCCTCTTAGGAGGTACGCTCTATAGTCATGGCTACAATGGGAATCTGTTACGTTGTATTAATATAACAAAGTCAGTCTAAGTGATCAAAGAGGTACGTGAAGGGGTGTGTGCGGAGCCCATACAAATGGAATGGTTTTAGCTAAGAAATTGTTGAGAGTCGGCTATTATTGGCCTACTATGGAAACAGACTGCTGCAACTATGTGAGGAACTGTGTGCTATGTCAAAAATATGGAAATTTCATCCATGTTCCATCATAGTTGTTGCAACCTATCACAACCCCATGGCCATTTTCTAAATGGGGACTTGATTTAATAGGGAAGCTTACCCCTACTTCATCTGATGGCCACACCCACATCATTACAGCTATGAAATATTTCACCAAGTGGGTGGAGGCCATTCCTTTTACTTATGTTACAGGTTCTCAAATTTCCAAGTTTATCATGAACCACCTTATTTGTCGGTATGGCATTCCTGCAGCCATAGTTACTGATAACGGAAAATCATTCAAGAACAAGATAGTGAAAGATCTTTGTCATCGGTTTCAAATCAGATTAAATTGTTTTGTGTTGTATTACCCTCAAGGAAATGGACAGGCTGAAGCCACTAACAAAACATTGTTTCGGATCATGGAAAATATGGTGAGTAAGACAGGTCCCAACTGGAATTTGCAAATTCACCCAGCCATTTGGGCTTATAGGACCTCCATTCGCACTCCTACTCTTATGACACCCTATTCCTTAGTATTTGGAACCGAATTCATCATCCCATTGGAAATAGATCTTCCTTCCCTGAGGATATATCTTAGGGATTATTTGGACAAGGATGAGGATTATAGAGTGGCCAGGCTGGCAGAGTTAGAACTCTTGGATGAAAAGTGCATCCATGCCCTAAACCATCTTAAGGTGTATCAGAACAGAGTCTCCCACAATTATAACAAAAGGATCATACCTCGTCAGTTTGACGTCGGAGATTTGGTCATGAAAGAAAATCAGTTTAACACAAGGGTGGAAATAGAGAAGAAAGGAAAGTTTGAACGACATTGGTTAGGACCTTACGTCATTGTGGAAAAATATGGAACAAGAGTATACAAACTTACCCATCCCAATAACGATGAGCTCCTTGAGCCTATGAATGGCATTCACCTTAAGCGGTTCTATGCTTAAACATGGTGTAAAAAACAATAAAAAAGGGTCAAAATGATCAAAATATAAAAAAATAAAAATACGAGAAAAATAAAAAGATAAAACAAGTCATCCATATGTGAAAACCACGCAATTATGGCACATTGGATAGGTCTCTTGGTGAAAACTGGTTTCCGACATCTTGGGAGGATCTGTTGCTCACTAGAATCTTGCATCTGGAGGGTACTTTTACTTAGCCTAGGGCTATTTCCACACCTACATCCGAGATTCCCTGTGAACCTATCCTGTCAAGCCTTGATCTAGCTTTTTCTCTTGTTAATCAGTGAAGGGATGGTCTTTGCATATTCCACATCTAACGATAGGGGCACTTCTGTGACTTCACCTTCCTATTCATAAACACGTGGCACCTGCCCTTATATATTCTCTATCTAATGTTGGGGGCATCCATGTTTCTCGTTTACGTGTGCATAGCTTTGGAAAACCTTAGAAAATCACAAAAAACATTCAAATATGATCAAAATAAAAAATATTAGAAAAACACAAAACACAAAAACAATAGAAAAGTGTTTCACAAAGCAATCTTACAAAACCAAAACTTTTGTTTACTTACTTTATCTAGTTGCTCGCTTTGTTTGTGTACATTTTTTGCTTGTATAGTTGTTGCTTGTTTGTACATTTGTATAGTTTGTTGCTTAGACATACTTTGATAAGATTCATCTTTTCTTGCTTAGATTAGATTCATTCTTACTTGTACATATGAAGTGTGTTTTTGCATGCTTGTAAATAATCATGCATAGTTGTATTAATTCATGTTGGTTCGCATTGTATATTTGGTTGGATTTGTTAACATTTGCTTGTGTCTGCTTGTCGCATGTATATAGTTTTGTTATCACATCATCATATCTCCATCAATATCATCATATATACATCATATATATATCATATATAAATAAACAACTAAGTATACATCATACATGAGTGTTAAGCTAATCATCGTATATCATATCATCAAATGGGGGCAAGAGGGATCGCAAATATCAAAATCTATCCCCCTCACCAATTTCATTGTGTCATCACATCCACTAATCTAGAGCATCATATGTACAATACAATTGATATCATCTATGGATCTATAATGTAAAAATCAAACACATGTGGTACAAATATCTCAACTATCATCATGATACATACAAAGTGTGACATCAAACCATATAACATCACACGATAATTTTTCTTCTACTCGCCATGAATAATTATTTTATTTAATTTTTCACAGTGCTAGGGCATTATTTGCCACCTGGTACTCATTTATTCTCACTAGGAAAAGTTTACTACTCCTAAGTGATGTCACTTCTTCTACACACTCCATCGAATATTTATTTTTTATTAAATAATTATTTTGTTAATCTTTCCGTTGTGCTGGGGCATTATTTGTCTCTTGTTGCTTCTTTCTTCTCCCTAGGGCATTTATTTTTCTCCTGGGAGATTCTTGTTGATTCTTCTAACTTATTCTCTATCCTAGCCATCAAAAGTCTAAAAAAATATATTTAAAAAATTAAAAAATCAATTCAAAAGCCAAAAAAATTCAAAACTTTTTCAAAAATCCTAAAAATTGTAAAATTTGGAAAACTAGGTAAACCATCTCATAACAGCTGAAACTTGTGTCTTGCGCATGGTATTCATTCCATATCTTGCTGGACTTTTCACATGTTCATAGATCAAATGACTCTTGGATCATCTGATTTACAACCATTTACAAAGCTAACTTGTTTGCTTCGTCAGTACTCTGGGGCACATCTAGTTATCTGATATTGTTTCGTTGTGCACGAACACTTTATCATTGGACCCGTGCGTACTTTATCATCTCCCCTTGCATGTATCCTTGCTAGGGGCATAATTTTTCACCCTTTTCATCAATCACGAACATTTGGGGATCTTCAGCTTGATAACAAAACATTTGTACAACCATCTTGACCTTTGTTGGTTAGAATATGTGTGTTTGTACTTGTTTTCCTTGTTAAATGAGCTTGTTTCCTTCTCATATTACATTGTTTTTTGTATGTTGCATTCAGTGGGTGTTTTCAACAATGGAAAATTGTTCGCAGTATGGATTTTCATGTCATCCTACTTTTTTCGTATGCTTATATTTTTAATAAGGACATATGACGTAGATCTTTGGCAATATGATGACACTAAAGTTGTTTAAATACACGGGATGAAAGCTTGTTATTTTCTCTCTCTATCTTCCTTCCTCTTCTACATCACTCTTCTATCCACATTTTTTTTCTTGTTCCCCTGGGGCATCTTGCCCCTACCCATTCTTCTATCCATTTTTCTCGCATTTTTCGATCATCGATCGCCTTCTTTCATTACCCCATCGACACTCGAGGGGGGATCTCCCACTTCTACTAATTTTTCTTCTACTCCTTCAAAATTTTATATGTCTACTATCTTTGAAGTGGCGTCACTTACGCCACCTCAAAAAGGAGCAAATGTAGACACCTATAATTTAGCTCAAGCAATTTAAATACTTAAATTGCGCTAATTATACCATTTCCTGCAAATTGACGGCATATCGTCAATATAGTACATTTTCTCTACTATCATCGTTAATTAATTACATTACGTTAGTTAATTAACTCTTCTATCCAACAATGATGCCCATTAACGACCTTCTGTTAATCAACACCCCTTTCTATATGGATTAATTAATTATTCTTAATTAATTAATTATCTCTTCTATTTTATCAATAAATCATCATTTATTTGATTAAAATCCTCTCATAACATAAATCATACTAAATATTCCTCTAAAAAGCTTTTATAAGCTTGCACACCTATTAATTAATCATTTTGGTTAATTAATAAATCCCCTCAAACCCCATGAGTCACTAAAGGACAAAATAAACTCTCCTAAGGTTGATTCAACCCTTTCTAAACCTCCCTTATCCACAACTAACCCAACCTCTCTATTATCCCACATGTAAAGGGATGTAGAGATTATTTTATCCATTGGGCTATATAAGGAGCCCTCCTGCCTTTATCCTTACACCTAAATGAGCATAGAGCCTAAGCTATAACCATTTTCATCATCTTAGATCATTCTTCATTTCTTGTATTCATTCTTCCAAGTTTGAATTCATATGGAGATATGTCAAATGGTCTTGTAGCCATGGATTGACAAGACTCCATTCTTGAAATTCTTGGGATTCAAACATACAATAAACCCTTTGATTGTTAAGGATCTAAATAGGTTCATTTCATTTGATTGGCATTAATAGAGATATAGATTAATGGATTAGCATGTTAGTTTGAATGTTTATTCATATTCTAATGCAAGGATGTTGGTAGATTAGTCTTGTTTAAGCTCTAAGTATGATGATGCATAGCTTTTGATTTATATTTTTTTAAGACTACTAGGTGTTAGTTCTAATTATATTTGCATAGCTAATAAATTCTTGCATATAATACTCATTATCTTCATCAACTCCTTAATCTTATCTATGTATTTTCTAAGATACTTTTTCTTTTAATTCTTTTTCAAACCATAAGTCTCTCTTGTTGGCATGTGGTCCTAATAGGTGTTTTCATTGGTGAAAAACCACATTAATGATAAAGTGAATGTTGTATTAGAGTCTCATGATGATGTACATAATGCTAACATGATGATTCAAATGTGTTTATGTTGGTACAATAAGATTCAATGAGGATTGTTTGCTCTTATAAGCTTATTCATGTGCTTAGGTGATGTTTCATGGAGGTAGGAGCTTTTTGGATGCTTGAGAAGCATTTTGACATGATGAATAACAGGTTTTTAGGGTTCTTGGGCAATCACAGTAGGGGCATGGTGCATATATAGTTGGTTCACTATGTTATAGGTGTTCATTGGGACTAGGTATGGTAGCTTGGAGGTGTGACAGTCTTTTTTGAAACCATATGAGCTTATGGAAGCTTTCATTCAAGTATATCATTTCATATTAGGTATGATTGGGTCATTTGTAGAGGTTTTATGATCATTTATTGCATTCTTTCAGTTGACCCTAGCTTCTACATTGAGAAATAAGTATGCAAACAAGGGTAAGTCTTAATGGTTTGAGTGATTGAGGTATGGTAGTGAAATTTTGATGATTGGTGATATTATTATGATGTGTCATGGTGCTTTGAGAAAAATTTTAGGTTGCTAGGATGTGAATTTTACAAGATATGACAATTTATGTGAGACAAGGTCAAAATCAAGCTCAAATTTGATATTCTTATGCTCGTTGTGAATTGTTTACTTTTCATGGGACCTTGTGGGTTTCAGGGAATCTTATATGGTGAGTTGAGAAGGTTTCACAAAAATAATTAGGTCATTTTGTTGTCAGGTTTTCATGAACAAATGTCAAGAAGATAAAGTGGTCTAAAACCCTAGATAAACCCTAGCTAGAAGCAGTTTACAGAAAGAGAGGTATAGTGACCCAGTTTTGATTGGTTAAGAAAAATTGATGATTGGATAATGTAGGGGACTCTCTTATATTTCCATAAATGTATGGTTGAGGTCATGGAGATGAGTGGGCCCCACTCAAACAGGACAATTTCTGAAGAAGAAGCTTTTGCAACAAGGTTTTCCAAATGAGTAGCATGCAAAATTGCTGATGCATGATGTATGGGAACTAATAATTATGTCCATGAAGGTTTAAGGACATGTTCATGTACGTACATGGTCATTTGAGACCTCAAATAGTAGGGTTCAGTAAAATGGGCATAACTTGAGCTACATGTGGATTTTGAAGATGATTAAAGTTGTGTTGAAAAGAGGATTAAGATTTATTTCCATTTATATGAATTTTTCATTGTGATGAGGTGATTTGATAGGGTTTATAGGTCATTATTTAGATAGGAATATTTCTGGCAGTGCAAGATATGATGTGTTATGGTGCAAGTTTGGAGTTGTTTGAGGCATACGATGGATTGGGTGATGTGTTTTATCACCTGTAATATGAATAGGGGTGGATTTTGTATCAAATGAATGCATTTTTAATTCTTTAATGTATGTATAAAAAAAATTATGTGCTAAATTTTGGAAATAGATTTTTTGGCAGGTTGTTTTGGTGAAGGAAAAAGTAGTTGTAGTTTGAGAAGTAGGTTTATTTAAGGTTTATAACTTGCTTATAAGTGTTCTACAGGTTCCTCCATTTCTATAAAGTGGTTACATGGCAAGATTTTCTCTTGTTTAATTGATTTGGTGATCAAATGAAGTTTCCAGGGTGTTGAAGGGTGTATGAAACAACTGTTTTGAGATTTGTGAAGTAAACTGGGCCCATTAAATGAAATAATTTGATTGGTTGAGATAAATTGTGACCATTTTTTATGTTTAAATTATATATTAATCATGTTTTATGGATATGGTATCTTTATTAAGCATGGTTTTGGAATGAGGAGAATTTTGGCATCCTAATGCATGTGTTTTGGTGATTTTTGGTGCATGAAAAGTGTGTTTTACTAGGCCGACCCATACGGGTCACTTGTAGCTGTTGTGAAAAAATTATGAGATGTTTTTAATGATTCATGTTTTGAACCAAAGGTGTAAGACCGACCTCCTTTGGGTTGTATGAAAGAAAAAGGTATAAAAGTGATGTTTTGGGTTCATTTTTGAACTTGCTCTTAGAGGGAAGAGGTGCAACCTAGAGGATTTTTTTTGCATGTATGTGAGAATTATTTGAAGTTTGAGGAAGATAATTACAAGTTAAGGAATATTATAGATCATGTGTGCATGTGTTTATATCTTTGACAAGTGAAGAAAGAGCAAGATTATGAGATATTGAAGACCTAGTGTGTGAGCTAGGGTTTGTTAGTTGAAATTGTGATCTCCATCAGTTGTGGCTGCAGAAAAATCAAAAATCAGATATCTTCAGGTGGCTGATTTGGTGCTTGGTCATCCTTGGGGGGTTTTAGCCTCCTTGTGGAGTTGGTGCTTCACTAAATTAGGGGTTGGTGCTCCTTGTAGGGTTGGTGCTTTACTAAACTAGAGGTTGGTGCTCCTTGTGATGTCAATGCTTCAATAAATCTCTTTTATTTATGTAATATAAACATAGTTTCAGTGTATTTTCTTCCCTATGAGGGTTTCCCACTTACATATGGTGTTCTTTTGTTTAGTACTTTACTTTCTTGCTCTTGTGGTTGATATTGCATATCTTAATAAGCACACATGATTATGGATGTTGATAAAAAATATAATGAGGATGAATGCATTAATTTAATTTTATTAATTAAATTACTCATTAGTAGGGGTGATTCAGGGGGTCACTGGCTACGTAAATCCCTTATACTTCCAACAGGGTCTCTTATATGTCGATGGACGAAAGGGGAGTGTGACCTAATTCTAGTGTCTATGTCTTTCCTCTTGTTTCTTCAAAAAGCTTAGTCCCCTCCACAAGAGCAGATTTGTAAAACTCTTCTCCCACCATTTTTCTCTTTCTTTTTCCAACAATTTATTTTTCACCTATCCCGAGATCTCAACCTAAATACTCCTCCACACCTATTCTTTTGAAATCCATGTGGGGACGAAGCTTCATTTTTCTTCTAGTAAAGAAGATTTCTTGCCAACAAAATGAGCCTAAAAGGGAAGAAATGCCTCAATTCCTTATGAAGTATTTTGGGCTACTAAAAACTCATAATTCATCCAAAAATAGACCTCATGGTTAGAATAAGCACAATTCAAATACAGAGGTTCAACCTTAGATGATACCAGATGTAAGCAGTAGGTGTCAAGTTCCAATTCAAATTGCAGTGAGTTAGCAATCGAGATCAGCAATGTCAGGTTCAAAGGAGACATTGACAGTCAAAAGTGTTTACAACTTGCATAAATTCATGAGGGATACCTCTTGTAATTCCACAAAATGGCTTGATCAAACACAAGTTGCAAAATCAGTAGGAGGGGAAGAAAGAATAGCTCCAAATCCAAAATAAGAGGAGCATGCTCCCACTATGGATTAGGTTAAGCTGGTACAATATGACAATGAAGAGAGAGACTATCTGTTAGACTTGGAGGACTATTTCAATGAAGAGGAGCCTATGGAGATCACATCATTTGCTCCTCCATCATCTACCCTCCAAGTACAAGAGCCCATTACCGAAGAGGAGCACATGCAAGGGCATCATATCCTTCATAAGAGTCCTCTTGAGCCAATATTGGTGATAAAGCCAAAATATGGCTCATCAATGTGCAATAAATGATCTTATTTAACTCTCCTTTTTATCAAGTCTGACTACATTTTGTGACTTTTATTTCATCTGGTATATGTTAGGATGTAATTGTCCCTCTTTTTTGGATTTATTTGTAACGTCTAAAAAATCTGTATCTCCTAACAAAATTTGTGGAAATTCATTTTTTGTGATAAAATAGGTCACAATCAATTAGAAGAACAAATTATGAAGCAACTATAACATTTCTGGGAACATTGGCTTCAATACGGCTTAGCTCCAGAACCTCCAAGCTTAGTTCTGGAACTCCAGCACATAGCAAAAAAACTCTATCGCTTAGTTCTGAAACCTTCAGACTTAGTTCTGGAACATCGACACTTAGTTCTGGAACTCCTGCACTTAGCTCTGGAACTTTCACAGTTAGTTCCATGTTAATATTTCCCTTTGGTTCAAGAACTTCTCCAAAGTTCTGGAATCAATAGGAATCTATTTATTTTGACAACATCCGGTGATAGAGCAATCAACGGGCCTTCCAATCAAGAGAAAATCAATATATTTCTGATTCTTCATACCCCAGAAATACATATACATGATCATATAGTTGTGTGTCCAATGAGATTCCTAGATTTCACATCTACTTTGAGCACTATTTTTTTCATGGGAACCTATTGATAAATGGACAACTAATAAGCACTTGTGATTGTAAATGCATCTTCGGATGATGAAATATATATAAGGTCCTGTAGATGGATTAGATATAATAGATTATATATATGATAGACATACAATGAAGTTTATAAGACAAAACATTTCAGTAATAAGATAGCCATTTTGTTTTGAGAAAATCATACTTTATCAACTCTTGATTCAAGGTGAAGCAAGGGCCCACTCCTCCAAGAACCAAGATTCTTTGTTTTATTGGTATTTATATTTCTAAGCAGTTCATTTAAATCTGTTAGGTGTTAATTATGTAAATGCTTTTGATTCTTCAATTAAATTTTGTCACGTACTTGTCCCTGTAGGTGTTATAGGTTAGACACTTATTTCCTTGCAGGCATTTTCAACAATATTTTCAAGAGTGTGTTTACTTACAGTAATTTGTTTCATTCTGTAAGAGTGTGTTTACTTCCACTAATTTGTTTCATTCTACAAGAGTTTGTTTACTTCTAGTAATTTGTTTCATTTTGCAAAAGTGTGTTTCATTTCAAGTATCACGTTTAATTATGAAGATTCATTTATTTTAGCAATGATTTTTTATTTCAGCAAGTTTCCTATAGTATATTTTTAATAAGGCTACTAAGGACACTGTAAACCCCCCCTAGAAAATATAAAAATAATAAAAACCTACAATCAATTACTAGATCACTAAGATTCTTCTTATTGCATATAGCTTCAGACACACCCTTGGTTTGAATATGAAATCAACTAAGAGTTGATTAAATGAAGGGAATAATGATACCCATCATTTCTAGCACTGTTTCTGGGGACCCACTAGTTAGAGTTGTCTAATTAGGTGTCAACAAGAGAAATAATCATACATCTAATAATATAAAAATCTCCCCTCCGTTATCATAAAATTTATGAGTAGGCCAAGAGACTCAAATGGTAGATTTATCCCAAAAATATCTCAATAAGAACTATCATCATCCTCTGGTTCAAATAAGGAGGTTGAGTAAGAATTAGAAGCACCACTGTATCATGTTAGATAAGAAGCAGAACTTCCACCTTTGGAATTTTTGGATCAATCACTAGAAGGAAGTGGAACTTTTAGGAGAAGGATTATATCATAAGATCCTCTTAGAGAAATTTTTAACTCTCAATTGAGTATACAACCCCCTACCCCTAACATTTCACCTACACCAAAGTAGATCACATACTACATTGATTTGGTAAAAGATCTAGAAGATACTTTAGATATGGTACGAGAAGCTGAGAGAGAACCTAATAGGACTTTTACCTATCAAATTCAGTTGGAGGATGATGATACACCTATGAAGAATATTTCACCTACAGACTTTCCTACATTTAGAGGGATGTCATTTGAGGATCCTGACCAATTCTTATTTGAATTTAAAGTATTGTGTCAGACCTATGATTACAAAACAGAAAATCGAAAACTCGATTTGTTTCCATCCACTCTGTAAGATGCAGCAATGAGGTGGTTTATGGGATTAACATCCAATTCTATTACCACCTGGGAACAAATGGAAACTACCTCCATAGATAAATACCAAGACTACTATCGAGGGAGAAGTAGGAAGGAAGAATTTTTTAGATTCAAACAGGAAGAGGATGAAAATATGGAAGATTATTTAGATAGATTCCTCTTTGTAAGTAAAAGGTGTGGATTTGTACTTCAAGAAGAGCTAAGAAAAATTATTTTTCTTAAAGGTCTGGATGTTGAATCTAGGGAAGCCCTTCACTTAATGGGAGGTGGAAACATCAATCAAATAAGAATGATTGATATTAAATACTTTTGTAGAAGTTATTCAAGAACAAGGGGTGGACCTAGGAATGGAAAAACTGTGAAAACTGCAAATCAGGACATGAACAAACTTATGAATGAACTAGAAAACTTTAAAATAGACATCCTAGTTCAATTAACTTCAACCATGGATGGATTGTAAGCCAAAGCAAATGCTAAATACTGAACCATTAGCTACGTATTGTCCTAGATGTATAAAGAAGCATGCACTAAGAGATTGTCCTTTGGATAAAATAGAAATGTATTTTATTTGTGAATCTATGGAACATGAAGCTAATGTTTTTTCTCTTCTTCCATTCATAAAAAACCATCTTAAAAAATCAGCACTTCATCCACTGCAGAAGAAGTAAAATTTTTCCAGAGACAACCTAGCCAAGGACAGTTCATACCAATATATGTTCCTAATCCCTGGATGATGCCATGGGCAGCTAAGACAGTTCCAAAACATTAGGGACAACCACCTTAGACCCCTCAACCAACATTAAATCCCTAGGATTGGGAAAGACAAGCTTGATATGCTCAGGGACACCAAAAACCATGGTCTGGTCAGAGTAACCCTTATAGTTGTGTTGTCCACCTAAAATTCCCCGCTTTTAAGAAAGTGAAACTTTCAAAATTTTGAGTTTAAGTGTCTTCTCTGTTGTGCTGAAATTGTTAAAAGTCATGAAATTGAGAAAATCTGCATTTTTGGGTCATTTTGTGTGTTTTTCGGGCCTGTCAGACATTTTTGTCCCAATTGTCCCAAGTTCAAAAGTGTGTTCTGTTCCACGATCGGCCGATTTCCCCAAAGTTGTTCCATTTTCAGGCCCATCGGAACTTTTCGTCCCAAATGTCCCAAAGTTAATCGGGCAAGTTGTTCCATTTTCAGCCGAAACGCCCGAACCGCGTACTTCGTACTTTCATGTCCCAAATGTCCCAAGTCAAAATGTGCAAGTTGTTCCATTTTTGGCCGATTCATCTGAACCGCGTACTTCGCGCACTTTCGTCCCAAATGTCCCAAACTTTTTCAGACCCATTGTAACCTTTTCGCCCGATCCAGCCAAATCGCGTACTTCGCGCACTCATGTCCCGCGTGTCCCAAAAGGCATTTGTGCATCTTTTCCCCGCTTCACCCGAATCAGCCGAGCCGCGTGTTTCGTGCATTTGCGTCTCACATGTCCCTAATGAACCAAGTGCCATTCGTGCTAGTTTTTGCCGCTCTACCTGAATATCCGACTTATTTAAATTGGTGGGTGTGTATTAAATGTGCATTCATTGTTTTTCTCTCTCCTATTTGGCTATATAACGATCAAACCACCTTTGCATTTTTCACATTGTTTCCATGCTATCCTTGCTCGAACCCTTGTAATCTAATTCCCTATGCGTGTATCCCTTTTATCTGTAATTCCTTCCCGAGTTTAGGTTGCAGATCTGTTACTATCAATATGAAGATCAAATTCCAGGGACAGGAACAAATTTCGCCAATAGAATCTTCCATTCCCAATATTGGGGACAGTGAAGCTCGACATCTTGACTTCGGCAATTTTTGGGCCAAGGGTGGCAGATGCAAACCCTACACCAATGGCACAAATGATTCATGATAGCGGTTTGGCTTTTGCTGGAGGTTTCCCGATCTCGGTACAGTGCACTGATACTGTGCTTTCGTGCGGAGCTCACTTCGACCCTGATTCGAGTGAATTAACCAATATACACGAGGAACTCATCGCCAAGCTGGACGCTACCACCATTAGTACCACACTGAGAATCCCAGAGATGGATAATGCCATAGTCATTTCCCAGGATCAAGCACAGGCTCTGTTCAATCAAGACAGCGACAAATACGAGGCGCGGGTGGGGAAGTCCTGGTTGAAGAACCCTAAGAAGGGAGCCTCTCGCCTGTCCAAAACTCTTTCCCCAGCATATTTTAATGAAGAATTTTCTGACTTTATAATTCTACTGGCTCGGGTTATGGGTTTTCCCTCTACCAACGAATTTCACTTCTGCATGTGCCTGCTCATCAGCATGGTGTGCGAGGGAATGCAAAATATCAACTGGGCAGAGATCATCAGCATGAATTTGGTAGAGCAGCTATCCAATGTACAATAAACAAAGAAGTTCTACATGACTTCTTACTTGATGTATACTCTGGCAGCATCAAGGCAATGGTTTGGTTTTTCCTACATTGATGCCCACAAAGATGATCCAGTATATGCCTACTGCCTGCAGTTCACCTTAGAGACCAGCAATCGCAATTTCAGAAGGGTAAATGATGCTTTCACCATGTACGTGGTCAGGATGCTCGAAGGTGATACTGCTAGGAGATTTTCTGATGAAGCCATGAATCTGATATCGCGCTACGGTGCTTATTTCATACAATTCAGAAAATTCTCCTATATCAGGCTTGCCCGCTATGAAAGCACCCCTCTGAGGCTTCCCATGTTTTGTAATGATAAGATGGCTTTGATAGAAGTATGCAGGCAATTAGACAAACTGCACAGAACCTGCAGAGACAAGAATATTTCTGGTTTGCACTTTCCCATCTCTTTGGGAAATTACACTTGTAAAACAGCCCTGGATGCACAGAACATAGAGAGAGCCCTGGTCCCTATCACCGTTCATTTCTTTAAGCCAAGAACTTGCTTCGACTTGAAGAAGTTCATTGAGCATAACATCAAGATAATATATCATCATAGGGCAGATACAGAGGACTATTGGGCTGACTGTGCAGATGATTTTGAGGCTAGGAGGAGGCATTGTGGCAGGTTCTCCCTGCAATTGATCCAAGAACTTAGCTTGTACCAAGTTCCTGAAGGACTCCAGGATGACAATTCTGATCTATACTCATATGAGTATGACAGTGTGATTAAGCACACCCCCTTGGAGGACTTGGATTGGAACAGGAAAGAAAAAGATGATCTGGCTGAGATCCTTGCTCCAATCTTAGTCAGGACTAAGGTCTGGTTTGACAGGAAAGTTCGAGAGCTCAGAAGGCACTCAGGAGAATCCTCTTCCAAGGATGTTTCAACTCCAAGGAGAGAGACATCGATTCCCAGGTCAGAAACACCAGTGTAAACCCCTCCTGCCTCATCAACACAAGGACCTACCCCTTCCACTCCTTCATCCACTCAAGTGTACCAGAAGAAACTCAAGGAGGTTAAGAAGGAGCCTGTGGAAAATGATCCTCAAAGAAAGCAGGTAGAAGTGCCTATGGGACCGGAGAACATCATTGTTCTCAGTGAAAGTGAAGAGAGTTAAGTGCCAGCCCCTACGAATGCTCCTGAAGGTCCAGCAGATAAAGATAAGGAAGTCCATAGCACTGAACTTCCAAGTGCTATTGATTCTTCAGCAGCAATTGTATCCAGCGCCCTACTCACATCTCAACTTGAGACCACAGCTACGTAGACCTTGAGTGTCATGAGCTCTCTGTCTCTCGGCCCTCTTGCCCCTCCTGCCGATTCCTCTTCCTCTTTTGCGTGGGTGCAACCTTTGGTTGACAATAGGAAGAGGAAATTTTCCTCTCGGAGCTCAGGGTCAAATTTTGATGTTGTCGCAGCCTTGTTGGGCACCACTCCTTCTCGTGCTAAGAAAGCCAGAACCACCTCCAGAATAGTGTCTGATGCTCAAGGTCAGCAATTCCTGGAGATTGCTAAGCCTACAGTGGACAAGTCAGAGCAGGACTTGCAGGCATCTGACTTAGAGCTCTCGAGAATTCCAATGGGAGAGTCTACCCCTGAAGGTGAGATTCACAACCTCCAGGAAACAGTCACAAGAGTCATTGGGACTGTAGAGAAAGGGCAGCAAACTATTGAACAGTTGGAAGAACAGGCCAAATTCTTATAGGTTTCATCAAGTCTCTTTTGTCTAAGGACAAAGTTTTAGACCCTACTCTGTTGACCACTCTTCCACCACCTGTAATTTTGAGCCAAGATGAAGTACAGAGTATCAAAGACATGCACAAGTATTCCGTCTATGGCAAAGCTATGGAAGCCATGGTGGATGATATGCTTGTTGTAGGGTTGAACTTCATCGATGAATCTTTTAAACTCCATGGAAAAGTGAACAATTTGTAACAGAAGCTCTCCTCTACTATTGGGATCATGTATAAAGAGCTCAAACTCTAGAGCAGTTGCATAGTAGACCTCCGTCTCATGGGACAGACAGATGAGAACAGTTTATTGGTGAATAAGGTCTTTGATGATGCAAAGGATAATCTGTCAAAGTCCTAGGTTTACAGCGTGGAGTGGAAGATCAAAGTCCTGGAGGAGGCTTTGGGAGAGCTGAGGAATAGCTGGTAGAAAGGAGAGGCTTTCAAGACACTGGTGATATCTGCTTTCAAAGATATACACTGTCATCTTCAAGATGAAACTTCTGGTGTGCCCCTTTCCTTGCAAGAAATCAAAGCTCAATTCAGATCTTTTGTCAAAGATAACTTATTCAAGGAAAGTTCCATCTCCAAGGAGAAAATAAGGGATATTTTCTCTCTTCAATCTGCCATCGAAGAAGCAAATAAAGATTATCATACTCATGTCGAGTTTGATAAAGAAATGGAGAAGTGTCTCAGATTTTGGGGTCAGTCTACAGCCAACACGTCAGTCCCTCGTGGCAGAGACATAGCCGAGGCATTGAAAAGATTCAGGCAGCGGATTTTGAAGTCAGTGGGTCCCTCTTAGTAACTGACCACCTGTCTTCTTCTCCTTATTCTTTTCTCTTCTTCCCTTTCTTTTTTTGTTTTCTGTGTAAAAAGTTGAGGTATTGCGGTTGGCAGTCCTTAACTATTCTTGGTTAAAAGAAGCAGTTACGAAGAGTAACTAATTTGTAAGCTATATAATGGCCTCTCTACGCCATTCTGAAAGGAGGAGGAAGAACTTGGTTTATTTTCTGAAAGTGTAAATAGATCATAAATAAATCAATACAGAAGGACTTTCTATTCTTTGTCTATCTGATCTCTGTTATCTCTAAGCTTCCATTTAAATTTTGTGAAGATCATTTGTCTCCAGTTT
Organism: Taxus chinensis; assembly: GCA_019776745.2. Lineage (NCBI taxonomy): Eukaryota > Viridiplantae > Streptophyta > Pinopsida > Cupressales > Taxaceae > Taxus > Taxus chinensis. Next base: position 732,427,549 of record CM034146.1, read on the forward strand.
GTTAGTCTTTCCGATTGCATACTCTTCAACTTTGCAAGCATGGTGATCTTGTATAACCAAGAAGGAACTTTGTGTCCTTGATTAATGAATCTGTGTTACGTTAAGAAACTTTGTGTTCTGGCAGATGTTATTTACAGAACTTTGTGTCTTTAAATTCCATCTTATTTATACGATGCGAATGATCTTGTTTTCAATTCACTGTAACTTTGCATACATAAAGAATTACTATATCTATAATTCTGCATGTTGCCTTTCTGCTCTTTCCCGTACTCTCATTTCCTCAGTCCTTTTGTAATTGATGATCTTCATAGAAAACACTTTCGTGATATCCAAGTTTAACCAACAAATCATGTCTTGTACATTTGTAAATAAGTTCGTTTCTGAATAAGGGAACCTCTCCCATTAAAGAGGAGGGACTTCTTGTCCCCTGACTGTTGCTCTTCGTAAAGTCCTATCTGATGACCAACAATGTAATAAACATTTGAGTACATAAATCAAAAGAAAATGTGTGTACCCATGTAGTATACTTCTGATAATCTGTAGGAGAATGTGGAATGTTGAAATAGTGGTCACATTTGAGAAACTTTAACCTATAAAATGGGTTGAACATGGTGGAAACCATAACGTATAAAGGAATAAGCAACCATGTCAACAATAGAAATAAAAGTAATAGAATAAGCATAAAGGAAAATTACCAAGTTTGAGTGTGCACCAATATTAACAACAATGTAAATGTAATAGAATAAGCATAAAGACATAAGAATATTCAAGTGAGAAAATATAAGAAATATCATTCAAAGAAGAGTCACATCAAGGTATAGATCTATAAACATGGGACACTCACAGTGTCACAAAACAAATAACAAACTTAGGCCGCATATAAAATAAGCAATGTCACACAATAAAGGTATAAATCCACAAACATGGGATACCCACAATGTTACTAGACAATCAAGGTACTTAGGCCACATATAATTAAGCATAAAATTAGTAACACAAGTAAGTAGAAAACATGTCATAGAAATACAATGATATCAAACAATTATAAAATCATCATAAAAACTAGTAAAGCAATACATAAAGCAAGATATGTTAATGTTGCATAAGTAACAAGTGTTATTCATGTTAGCTTAAAAGATAGTATGTAGACCACATATGTTATCAAATGTAATGAGGAAAAATAAAGGAACTATAATGAAACACTAACACCTATATAGTGTGGAGGGACACCCCTAAGAGAGGAATGTAAGGAACCAAGGTAGTTCTTATTAGCCTGTAATGATATATATGTCCTACATCAAGCTGAATATACCTTGTGAACACATATGTGTAAAGATTATATAGAAAATATATGTTATCTATCAAACCATGTGACAAAAATATATATCAATGTTGATTTAGAAAAATCTAAATATTTTATTATTTAATCTGAATGCAAAGATATGTTATAATCGATATACATTGAAATACAAGTTCTTATAAATTTATTTGATCTTTATATGAAAGAAAATGCAAGAGATAGGGTAGTTACCTTAATTTCGCTTATCCCAGATTGAGTTTGAACTGGAGAATGTGATAAAACATGAGTACGGGTTATCGCAATCAAGATTAAAAGTATGCAAAGATGGAGGAATGATTTGGATTGGAGTGCCTGGAGAGGTATAGGGGTGCATGTGGGCACCCTAGACCGGATTCTGGGATGATGTGTCAGCAGAAAATCTCGAGATCTAGTTTCGACACCATCACTAGGGTTTCGCACCTTGTCGCATTTGGTTTCCTGTATGTCACACTTGGATCACCAAGGTACCTGTAAACCTATACACAAATATCCTCCTACAAAATCCTCAAAAAGACATCAAATCTTAAAAAATAAAGATGCAAAATGAGGGGTCAAACTGTCCTCAGTTGTCACGATGGTGAACTTACGACTGAGCATTGCACTACATCTCAGATGCAATGTAGTTCTATGTGTTTGTGTGTGCAATAGTGTTGCAAGTCGCCCTCATGCCAATGATGTCAAGATAGTGGGTGGTAACTAGATAAAATGCAAATGTGTGGATGGAATAGAATGAACTACCCTTCTTATGTAGTGTGTATGTAGAGTAATGTGCCCAAATGCAGTCCCTTGAGATATGTAGATAGCTAGCCCTTGATAAGAATTGCATGCCCTTATAATGGTATGTATGTTGTGTTTATATAGGTATCTCTTACTTGAATTTTGATATTAATGACACGACATTCTAACTAGTACTTCAAGATATGAGAGGGAAAACTGAAAATACCGACCTCAAATGTCAAAAATAAGATCAAACATAAAGAAGACAGGTTCCCAGGATGGAAAAGAGTGCCTGACGTTATTTTTCAATCATGGGAACTAATGTCAACAGACAAATGATGACAACTGAGTGGAGACTGACTAACAAAGATCCCTATGACCCGACCAAAATTATGTTTATGAGTGACTAGTATGAAAGTTAAAATCAATATAAACAAATCAAGACAAGTGGATGGACTAGGGAATGGGTCACCAGTGAATACTTTTCTTACGCAAGATCCATATATAAAACAACATACTTGGTGGTAAAATAAATAGTAGTAAGTGCATGATTTTGTGTCTACATTTTCCCCCACTTTATGTTGATGAGCGAAAGCTTGGTAACATAAATTATATGAAGATGCATACCTAAGAGAAGTCCGGGGAATCTCATGTTGCAGAAGTACATGTAGATGTTACAAGAGTACATGCATAATAAGAACATATAGCGTGGTGAACCATGGATTAGCGTGTTAATCCATGCAGAGTAATAAGAGATGAGGGACCGTTATGAGGAGCCCTAAGCGAGATTGATGATTTATATATTGAGTGATTGCATATTTTGATTTTATCACTGATGGAGATGTGTTAGGGTAAGGAGTGATCAGTTCCCAACCCAATTTTGCATGTGTGAAAAACTAAGGATTTGGGCGTCCTACTGCCAAAGGAAGAGTGTAAGGAGAGAAGTTTATCTTTACCCTCCAACTTTAAATACATCCTCAAAAGGTCTAGTTGCTGCAGACGGACAAAAGACAAAAATTTGTTCATTTAGATCCAATTTGATTTGTTTCAATCAAACATGAATAACCCATATAGGAGTAGTATAGGAAAGGTAATGACGTCTAATTTCCCCCACTCTAAGGGTGTCACCACAATGTGTTTGAGATGGATTCCATGTTAGGTCATCTAGAAGCATTAGAAAATGTAGAATAACTTCCCATGTTAGGTCATCTGGGATAGTGGTGATATGACTCCCAAGTTAGGTCATCTGGGAGGATAAATACATTGTGTTGTGTTGATTAATTGATGTTATTTTTAATATTAAAATATTTGTGTTGTTGAGATTTGAATGTATGTGATTGATTGATTGGTTACTCATGGAGATATTTTATGCTTGCTGCCCCTAGATTACGTCATTAGGGGGAATCACTAAAAAGCGGTGTGGAATGTCATGTAATGTATGAGATTTTTTTTTGATAATGCAGAGTTAGAAATGTAAAATGATCCTATGATAGTTATAAGTAGGATTATAAGGTGTCCCAATTGTATGCACCCATTTTGTCAAAAGGGGGAGTGATGATAAGAATGAATGCTGAGCCGAAAGTAATCGTGTAATGATGTAATACTGATTATATGATAGATATCACAAAATTTTGTATATATTGAGTTGAAATGATCTTGAGGAGGAATATAGTGTTTTTGAAATGCATACGATATGATAGTAGATGAAATTATACTTAGAACGAAGGAAACAAGACATGTATCAAAGTTGGGATGCTCCAAATATGATTGAAACTGTGCGATGTGTATTAGTTGAGAAAATGAGCGCAAATAATGACTATAACAAGGTAGGTAATGGAAAGTTACTATAAATAGTAATATGAAAAAGTGAATACAAAATTCATTTGGTTATTGCTCGAGTGTGATTTTGAGCTCTAGCTGTGTGAAGATGCCTTAAGTGAGAGCATCGCAATTGAGTCGATTTGAGATGGTAGTAGTAGTTGTGAGGTCACTTATGACAATTGAGCTAGTAAGTGTGCTTTTTTCGAAAAATGTGTTGATATTAGTCATTTTTGATGATTTTTTGCAAAAAAAATATTTTTAACTTTCTCAACCTTTATGACCTGAACAAGAGCGTTGAAGACGCTAATGACCTTCGAGACACTAGCTCCCAAGCATGGGTGCTAGTGACCTACTCGTGGGCCCTGGAGACCTAGAAGGCTTGGGTTGAGCCCAGGATGTTGAAAATGGGAAATTTGATGCTTATTGATGTTATAAATAGGTGTATTTGCATATATATGAGATGTTAACATGTTTTTTATTGTCATTTTGTGGTGTACATAGGAAAATTCATTTGCGAGAATTCCGTGGTGGCCACCATTTGAGAACATTGTTAGGATTGGGTTTGTCTAATGATGAGTGGGACGTATTGGACCGTGCCATCCTGTGGTACATAGCGAGGATGAGGGATGCACCCCATAACATGCCTATAATCACATATTTTGTGAGAGGTGGTGTGTAAATACTTGCAACTTTTGGTTTCCTAGGGGCAAGATGACCATGACTTTGGAGGACATATATCACATATTGTGTTTGCCTATTATTGGTGAGAGGGTTCAGGTGGTGGCTATAGATGATGCTTAGAGATAGATGAGGGTCACTAAGAGGTACTTTACAGGGACCCGAATTCGTATTGAGTTCCACATTAGCCTGGATATTATACTTAGGTCAAGGGTTCCACAATTGCGGAAGTTCATTGTTGCTGTGATTTCTTCATCGGTTACAGTGGAGGACAGTGGTGTAGGCATCTTGTATAAGATGCATGATATTTATCGTCATATATAGGAGGATGGGATGACCTATGCTTGGGAACGATGTGTATTGGCCCACTTGTATAGAGATCTATATTGATTTATGCAAGAGGAGCACGGGGGTGGGATTGGAGATACCACATTATTACATGTATGGGCCTACGAGCATATTGTGATATTTATGCCAAATAACGGACCACGAGGAGAGTGGGTGAGGCCAGATATATTTTCTGGGAGATGGGTGGGTGTTCATGGTAGGAAGATGGATATAGGTACCTATAAATTTATATTAGATCATATGGGGCCAGAGGCCATGATATAGAGGCCATACCGAGACTACGGAGGATGGTTAGAGGATGCAGTAGAGCTACGATGTATTCAACGAACTATGTGGCTAGAGGATTAGTTTCTAGGGGTGACCGAGTTATGTTAGGTGGATCACATATCGCAAAAATTTGGGATGGCCCAAGATGTGTCCCTAGAGCCATATATATGGGTGAGGGCCATTAAGGCACCGAGGAGGGCTGGAGCTAGTTCAAGGCCCAAAGGAGCGCAGCTAGTACATTCTAGGCTAGATGAAGCAGATGTGGTGATAGAGTCATGTTGGAAGTGTGTGTCACTTGTGTTTTCATTGATGTCAAGTCCATTGATGTCAAGTGGTCTAGGTGATCTATGTATGTTGGCTAGGTGATCTAGGGGTCTCCAAAGGTGCTACATGTGTTGTTTGATTCTTGAAAAGGTGGTATGAAGGTCAAATAAGGTCCATGAGGTAAGTAAGGTGTGTCAATGTGTAAGTAACATGCCCAAATGGTCGTGTCATGGAAGGTTTGGGTCAAATCAAGTCATTCTACGCTTTGAACTAATGTAAATATATGGTGTAAATCAAGTAATGTGTGAATTCTCTCAAACCAAAGTAGGGAAAGAAAGTTTGGATCATCATGAGGTGGTACATGAGGTGCAGAAAGAGAAATAAGAGACAACCCAGGTGAATGAGACTAAAACAGGTCAGTATGGAGTTTTCTTAAGCCAATCCACAAGCAAGCAAAGTGTGAAATGTTGACCCAATGTGTGATGATGTAAACTAAACATGGTGTGAGCATGGAATGATGATGTATGATGTGTACAAGGCCTCACAAGTAGTTATTGAGGTCTTTTAGGCACTTCTATAGGTTAACATAATACAACAGATGGGAATCAGAGACCAAAGGGCACCTAAATGAGATGGGATGGAAAGATTCAGAATGAACTAGAGAAAACTATCACTAAGAGGTGTTATAGGGATGTGTCCTTAAGGTGTGAGAATATACCTTCAATTACTACCCCTATAAATTTAACCATTTAGGTTAAATCACTATTGCACTCTTCATTTTTTGTGCACTCCTCTATTCACTCTTCTTTGAGGCCTCCATGGATCTTTCTTTCTCTTATGCACCTTGCTCAACATGCACCCTTGTAATCTCCTTCACAAACTTCTTGTATTTTATTGCCTTTGAGGAAAATTCTTCTATTCTCTCTCTTATTCCTCTAGAAATATGTCGTCACTACCATGTGCTCCTCCATCTACGTAATCATCTACCTATGTGCTAGAAGTTTCTTCTCTTGCATACTCAACAACGCAGTCCTTTCCCTCCACTGAGGATTTTACTTCCATGCATTCAATTGCACACCCATGTTCCTCTACTGGAACTTATAATTTTACACAATCTTCTTCATCCAACCACACAATATCCCTATCCATTTTATGGACTCTGCACACTTGCATCCATTCTCGCTTGGTCACCTCCAACTATGACATCAAGTCTTCTTCTGTGTGCTCATGGCCTGTAATGACCATCTTCTCTTTAACATCTTCTTTCTCCTCATGCACAGTACTTTCATGCATTACCATCAAGCTAAAATGCACTCTCCCATATTTCCCTTCTTATGTTGTCCTCTTTATAACACACTCCTGAACTTCTCCCTTCACCCTATGCTCAACTCCCAAGCTGACTTTTTCTATGTTCTTTTACGCACTACCTTGTAGGACTTGTGTACATGCTCAGCCTTTATCTCCTCCACGTACTGCCATGTGGCTTTGGTTCTTTTTTCCTTCCTACCTCAATAGTGATAGACATAATGTATTACCATTTTTGCACACTTCAATTATATTTGCTTTCCCATTGCAGAGAATTTCTCTATCATATTAACATGGCCTCCCCAATAAGACATGATAGACATCCATCAACAAGATGTCACACATCACTTGATCTTCATGTCTACCTTGTATTTCTCTCTCACAATGCCCTCCTGACCTTCCACCAACTAGGTCACTCTATATGGGTTGGGATGCCTCCTGTGTGTCAATCCCAACTTCTACATCATCTCCTCAGCCACTAAGTTATCGATGCTTCCACTTTCGACCACCACCAAACATCATTTTCCTTTGGTCTTGCACCTTATGCAAAAAAATTGTTGTTTCTATTCTCATGAATCTACCTTTGCAATCTTCAACATTTTTCCTTCTCTTGGGCACTCTTCACATTTTTGTGCCTTATCTTTCCCCTTTTATGTGTTCTTAGCACACTTTCTTCCATGCTATCAGCTACCTCCACACCATACTTTAGGACATTCGACCGTTAGATTTCCTCTTTCTCCACACACATAGTAACATACATTGCATACTACATGTCGGCATTTCCTCATGAAGAGACCCCTCTCCTGAATTTATTTCCTTTATGCACTATTCACACAATCTCTGCATAAGCCTTCTTGTTACACCATTATATTTTCATCAAGTCTTCTCTCCTCTTGTGCATCTCTTACACATTTTTTTCGCATCTCACATTCTCATGTTGTTGACTCCTCACCAAGTCCTCCATGGATTTCTTGTGTATTTTCCTTGCATGGAATCTCCTCACCTTCAATGTTGTTCTAAACAATATGAGTTTCAAGACCTTTTCAATGATCTTCTTGCTCCAGTATCCTCCTTACACTCTTTAGCTCCTACATGTTTTCTTCCAACATTCTCGTTAGTGTTGTATCTGCTTTACCTTTTCTTGGTGGCATCTCACTTCCACATGCAAGAAACTTTGACTCCTTCAACTGTTGCACTTAGGGATTCACTTGCATTCTCTACCCACATTATCTCACAGTGGATAATGCATCTTCCAATTGCCTCAAGTTTGGTGCTCTACTAAAGTTTATTCTCTCATTTACTTATCTCACTTGTAGGATTGTAGCAGTTTCTAATACCACTTGACGACCACGACAGATCGAGACGATCCAACACCATTTACAGAGTCACAAAAATAAATTGAAACATGAAGGTTTATCTCTTAATGTCAAATTCCTTACAGGAATTTACAGGTACATGCTCAACTATGGAGCTTACAAATTTTCTCTTGGAACTTTATTGACTTTGGTGTATTTTCTTAAGGACTTAAAACCTAGACTAGTTCTAACTTCTTTACTTTGACTCCCTCTCAACCAAATAACATGGCCTCTAGACTCCAACCTCAATAACCTCAAAATGGTGAACTCAACCTTATTTTATAGTCATGTGTTCTTGCTTCTCTCTCCCCATTTGAAATCTCCTTAGGTAAGCTAGTTCCTCATAGATGGTTCCTTCCTTTCTCGCCTAGATTCATATTCAAACCAATTTATTTGATGCTCTTAACTACCACACCATCTAGATGTTTCCATGATTATGTCAAGTTAAATCTAGTACTTGGGATCAACTGAGCATTGAGTCCTCATAATCCACCTTGTCAGACACCTTCTGACATGTCTTGTCAACTGCTAAGTCATTCGTGCACTTATCTTACACACAATTATGTCACACCTCTATCTTTTCCTCCTGTGCACCCTTAGTCTCTAGTCACACTTTATTGTTACCCTACAAACCACTAGATTTTGGGCCTCCTAAAAATATATTGTACACCTCCTTCACAATATTTACCATTGTGCACTCTCTCCACTCATCATACTACGTGTTCTTTCAACTCCTCAACACTACAAAAACTTCTTCACACTCCTCCAAGTCTCTCTCTAGTGCCTTCAACCTTCCCTTCTATATTAAAATAATAATGCACTCCAAAAACCTTCACGCAATCACTACACACCATTCTCCTACACGCCTCAATCTACTTTGCATTTTGTTAAGTTTCCACACACTACTGTGAGATCCTTCCTATTGCACAATCTATGTGTACTCGCTCTCCCTCTCTAACCATTGTGTGAATCCTCTACACAGTCATGCAAAATTATTAGGCTTCTATGTAGTGCTTCCTTATTTCCTTCCTTGTAGTCTCCATCCTTGCATGCACCCACACTTAGCCAAAAAATATGTAGATTTTCTCTAGACCTTAGATGCTCCTACATCATTGTTCGATCCCACTTATCCTTTAAAAAATCCCAAAAGGTCCTCTAAAATGTCTAATTACGCCGAAGGTGTTTTCACAAGTGGAAAGCCTAGGGGTCTTTTAACAATTGTACTTACGCTCAATGATCTCAATTATCTATTCCACAAGTCGTATCAATGACCTTAAATCAATCTTGGTTGTCCATGTTTTTCTGTCAAGAGTGAAACAACGACAACATGACTACCAGTTTAAAGGTGTCACCATGTCAAAGGAGGAGGGGTTGGGTCGGTATTTAATATAGTTTTTAATATAGTGTTTATAATATAGTATAGTATATAGTATATAGTATATAGTATATAGTATATAGTATATAGTATATAGTATAGTATATAGTATATAATGTATATAGTCTATGATATAGTTTTGAATATATAATGTGCTAATTTTATTTTTTATAAATATATATTTTGTAATTAAATAGTTTTTAATATATATAGTTTGTAATATATATAATTTATAATATATAGTGCAACTAAGATAGAAATTATAAAGTGGAGTATAGATAACACGTATTAATTGGGTGGGAACAATTTGAGCTATGGAATATGTGTGGGGTATATAGGTATTTAATTTCCATCGTGTTATTTCCAATTGCCTTTCATGTCTTCATCTTGTATGTCAAATTGAATGGCATCCAATAGATGACCTTGAAGCCATAAAAAAGTAAAATGTAGTCGACAAATAATGTCACTCATATGATTAACCGTTGGACATGCTTAATTATACATGGTTGTTCATTCGTTTCTTACATCCCTCATGTGAACGAGTTCATAATTATAAAGTGGAGCATAAATAACAAATATTATTTGGGATAAATAGAAAATATTTGTTGGACGAGAACAATGTGAGTTGTGGAATAGGGGCATAACATATAGGTATTTAATTTCCATCATGTTATTTCCATTTGTCCTTACATCTTCATCTTACCAACAAAATTAAATGTCATCCAATAATTGGCCTTGAAGCCGTAAAAAAAACAAAAATCAAATGTAACAGATAATGTCTCTCACTTGATCGACTGTTGGATGAGCTTACTTAACAATGATTGTTTGTTCGTCGCCCACATCCTTGGTACAAACAAGATTGATATTTATATCACGTTATTTCCAACTATCCTTTCATGTCTTCGTCTAGCATGCCAAAATTGTACATCATGTTGAAAGCACCCTAAACTCTAAAAAGCAAATTGCATGATCAACTAAGGAAGGCTAACACCATTGCCATCTCTAGTCAAGGTTTTAAGTCTATGAATGTAACATTAATATAAAAGCTTAAAATAATGCTTAACTAGTATGAAAACAATGCAAAACTAACTAAACATGCCTACTAATATGATTAATCACCTAAAATGGGCCTAAATAGACCTAAGTGGGCAATCAAATGGTTAGGGTTGCTACTCCAAACAATGGTGAAATGACCTCTCCAAATGAATTTTTAAGTCACTTTAGATATTCATATACTAACCTTGTTGAAGGCTTTAGGCAAGGATTGAACTTGGCTTAGAAATCATATGTATTATATGAGATGCAAAGCAAAGCCTAGTGTAAAGTATTAAGGTAAGAGGTGAACTCTTTTTTATATTTTTCCTTTTAGGAGAAACTTGTATTTTGGTGCATGTGGGGCTAAAAGCCCCAAATTACATTAGAATTTCTAATCATGATTAGGCCTTGCTAATCACAATTAGTGAATTATCAAGTGATTAAGATGTGAGGATCCTTAATCAACCACTTAGGGTCAATTAAGAGGCTATGATAAGCTTTTGAAGCTTGTTGAGATGTTGTGGAGGTGAATGGGGTGATTTTGAGTGGTCACAAGAGGGGTTTGAGTCAATATTAGGGCATATTGATCAAATCAAGGGCAAAATAGGCTTAATTAGCTAATAAATGTTAATTATCTGTTTGATGCAGCCTAGAATCCAGTGATATAAACCTAATAAAACCCTAGATTTGCTGGCACATCACTCAGCCTAAACTGAGCGCTCACCCAAAGCGCGCAAAGGTACCAGGTCCCTCTTTAGGGTTATTGTTGTAGGATGTTAGCATGATGAAGACTTAAGAGATACATATAGTTCTATTACTAACACATCATTCTACAGAGCATACCATATCTATACCTAAGGGAGAATAGAATTAAGTATTAACCATGATGAGATAAAAAACATACTAGATTCAGATACACACAAAACTAACACTTAGATTCAGCCAATATCCTCCATTATATTCAATGTAATAAGTATATAGAAGCTTCATTACAATAACATTAGTATGCGCGTAACAGATTTAACAACATATCTCAGTATATATCCCCTATCTCTTTCTATTACACAGTTTACTACATATATATAAGGGTGGGGACTTTCCCTTCACAGCTTATCCATTCCAAAAATAGGCTGCATGCCACTACTAGCCACGCAGCTTTACAAAACTAGCCACACATATAAGTGTGCTAACAATAGACTACTACTAGCTAACCGACAGTAGCTGATCTATTTCTAGCTTATGTCCATGCAAAGTGCTTTCGTATCCGATCCTCCAAGAATAGCCAATGCGTTGGTGCTCACATCTCTACCTCATTTGTGTGCTCTACACACCATCTCTAAAAATAGACCTTCATGAGCAAAAATGGCTAAGTCCCGAAAAGTTGAACTTTTGTTCTACGTGTGTGTTCTCCCTATATGTTCGCACCTTTGAATATGACTTGTTTTCCCACGTGGACTTCTTGTGTGCTTTATGTCAAGTGTTCTTTGATCAACATTACCCCACACTAATTTCATTGTCACCCCAACAATGGTCATCTCCAAAACTGAAGTAAAGAATTGAAGAATGAAGTAAAGAATAAAGAATGGAAAGAATGAAAGAATGTTTTTACTCTGCAGTCTCTTCTTCTGCAACTTGAACAACTAATTCAGGATATTCCTATTTTATTTCAGCCTCCAAGGTCTGCCACTCAGTGAGTGCTTCCTCTGCTTTTTCTAGAATGTCCACAGCAATGGACTCCAGTTCATCTTTCGCGATCTCTCCTTTCTCATTTTGTAAGACCAACACAATGCTAGACATTGTAGTCATCCTTCCCTCTAGTAAATCCATCTTCTGCGCAATGAGATTCCCAAGCTCCTCCACTCGATTCTTGTGTGGTTCTTAGGCTTCTGCCAGGGCCTCACACTTTTGTTTAACCATTGATAATCTTTCCATGTGGCCCAATGTTTGTCCTTCATCACTTTCTGGACCTCATTGTTCTCTTCCAGGGTTTTTATGTTAATGAGCACCTCTGGAGTTGTGCAGATGTTCAAGGCTTGGTCTCTTTCTTCAGTTCTTCTTGCAGTGCTTGCAACAGTCCTTCATATGATGTAATCTTTCGCATCACTAAAGCCTTTTCCGCTCTACCTCTTGTGTTGGATCCTTTGGTGCTGGCATGCGCAGAGGTTCATCTTCAAGCACTAGGTCCACCAATGTACCTACATAGTGTATTGCCGAAGGAAATGTCTTTGGTACCTTTGGCTCTAAGTGTGGCCTAGATCTTATGATATTATCACCAATTTCCTCTGCGATGCTGATAAATACAACGTTATTTTTCTGTGCTAAGTCTCTTTCCTATGTTAGGCACGCTATTTCCCCATCCTTAGTTTTAATCTCTTCCCTGAGCACCCTAATTGTGGCAGCCTTGTCCATATTCCACCTCGCCACCTCTGTTGAGACTTTCACCAATGCATTGCTTACCTATTCATCTGACATGACAGTAGGCTTTACTGTCATGTGTCTAGCCTGAGGTGTCTTCCTTCAACCTCCTCAATATGCATGACTCCTCACACACATCAAAATTTGGCTCATCCATGTGTGTGTGCATAGACCATGATAATTTCTTCCTTGTGTGCATTGTAGCCATATCTTCATCCATTAATTCCCAGCCATATAAGTCCTTTTGTGACAGTGTGCTCTGGAAATGGGCGTTGACAATTTTACCTGTGTCCTCTACATAACCCATGGCTAGTGGAATGTGCTCTCCACTTGTTCTTCTAGACCTTGGCTGCTTAGGAACTTGAGCCTCCAGATTTGGGACTTGTGTCTTGGGACTTGTGTCTCCATGTCCTAAGCATTTCCCTTTTCATCCTCTTCTCCTTCCTTCATTTCTTCATCTTTTTGTTCTTCTACGTTCTCTGGAGGTGTAGGAGAATTAGGCATGCTTTCCTCTTATTCTTCCACCTCCTCATTCAACTTCAGTTTCCTTCTCCTTTTCACGGTTGTCTCCTTCTGTGGAGAGAGTCTGGGTGATTTGTGCATTATTTGTGGAGTAGCACCTTGGGTCCTTGTTCTCCTGAACACTCTCTTAAATATGTGCTCTCCTTGGACTGCATCCAAGTCCTCATCATCCCCCTCTTGTGGCTGAGGTGGTGTAGTGGCGCGCTCAGCTTCACCCTTGTTTGTAGGATGTCTTCTACCTCTATGCTCCAAACCACCACTATCCTCACGCTCATCCTCCTCATCCTCCACTTCAATTGGCTCTGTGGGCTTAGGCACTGGGATGTTCTCCATCGTGTGCTTACCCTTTGGTGGTGTTGGAAGTGCGAACTCATCTTCCACATACTTGTTATTCTCCAACTTGGGCTTTAGTTAGAGGTACACCAGTGCTTCTCCAATATCTCCCACAACCAAACTTACTGGTTTAATGCTCAATACATCTGAAATGAGCCTTTCAATATATGCACCCCACCCTGGATACACATATTTCTTCCTTAGCGTGTGGTAGTCACAATCTACCTTGTCCACATTGAACGTGAGGTGCCGCGCATCTGAGAACCTATGTACTAATGCCTAGAAGTACCTTGCTATGAAGGCATATGGTAACTTACACCAAGGGATCCATGCTCCATCCTTCATGGTGAACCGCGCTATGCAAAAATGCTGGTATATAGAGAACTGAACTACCTTTCCAACCACCAAAGGTAAGTCCTTGGGGATGCGCCATTCTTCTTCAAAGGCCATGTGGAGCCTATTGTACCACTTCTCAGCCCTTTTCTTGACCTATTTTGTCATGGATCCTTCACACAAGTAATTTTTTGAAGCATTCTGCAGGTGACTTGTGCTCCATGGGATACTCCCATATCTTCTCTTTTGGTCCATCAGGTACTCCAATCTCCATGAACACCAGTGACAACAGAACAACTCCAAAGTTGATCCTTCCTCTTGTGCAGTGCTTCCTCAACAATAGTTTCTACAATGTAACATGAAATGTTGTAGACTACCCCTTCAGACATCTTTTTAGCAATGTACAGCCACATGGTGTTCACTTGTGACCACCTTTCCTGGTCATTTATCTTTGTAACAAGATGTGTGGCTACTTGCACAACTAGATATTTCTTCAGTTTATCAATGTCCATGCCACGCGGACCCTTTGTGTACCCCAACTCCTTTCTGGTCTCCAATATTGTGGCCTTGTCTGTTAAATCATCTCGCAAATATTCTCCTGTGCCCTTCAATCCCGTTACCGTGGAGATGAGCGCGGCTGAAATTCTGGCTCTGCATCCTGCAAAGTAGAAAAAATATTCGTGCACTCTTCTCATGAGCCACTGGTACAAGGGCTCATATTTCCCAAAGTAAGGGAGCTTGTATAGCTAGTAAACTCCAATCTTCTTCAAGAGCTTCTCGCCAACATCTTCATATGTCGGCATGTCTTCCACCGTGCATTTATTTGTCTTTGTGTTCAACAAGGCATCAAGCTCCTTCTTATTCTCTGTGGTATGGTGGTTGTACTCACTCACCTTGTTTTTCCTTATGTGAGAATCCCACTCCTGGCCTATGATAACCCCCTCTAGATATTACATTTCAGAAAAATTACTTTCGGGAGCCATCTCCTCTTCTTCTTTGACCACCTTCTTCTTTCCCTTCACTCCTGTTGCAACTGCTTTCTTGGGTGCCATTTCTACCTTGCAATCCTTTGTAGATACTCACCTCTTGAATTCTACAATGTGTGAATCAAACCCTAGCTTGATTCAGTGTGCCCTAGGTGAAATCACGTGCCCTTGCTCCTCTCTGTCACCTTGCTTTCACTCAAACCCTTCACCACCGGGGACACAAGCTCTTTCTGCGCATAGATCTCTTCATCACGACTACTTACACACCTCTCGCACCTCAATTCGATCACTCGGCTCTTCACACTTAGCTCTTTTTCAAATACTCTTAATCGCAATGGTAAAAATGAATTCGCATCCCATCCTTATATAGATTTTCAAATTTTTGATGCATTCATTGCTCCTTCACCTACCAAATATCCTCTCATTAATTGACCAATTCCATCCTTTCCGCGTGTTACATCTTCGCACCCCAGCTATAACCTTCTAGCATGCCTTCCTACCCTCTGGTCACAGACTTCTCTTCAGCATGCTTCCTTGCACCCGAGTACCTCATCACTGCACCTTCTACTGGTAGTTGTTATGGCCTCTGCTTACCTTGTGTTATATTATCCCTTCATTCATCTCCATCTTTGGTCACTTTTTAGAAGCAATCCTTTGACTTGAAGAGCACCCGTAGCAACTTATTCCTTTCACCTTTCAATTCCCATGATTTTGTACCTAAATATTGACAATCCACCCCACACTAAAAGTATGTGCAGTCCTCTGTGCATAAACATGCTTCATATAGTAATTAGCTCCATGCGCACAAGCACGCTTATTACACAACACACCAACTAAATTGACAAAGCATAACAACAAAGAAGGAAACACATTAAGGAAATACATAATTGAAAACCTAATCTAAATGGAAATACTGCCTTATTACAAACACCAAGAAGACTTATTTATAGTAGGGCTTCAACCTACTCCCGTTGAAGTAACTAGGTAGTTGTGTTCCATCAAGGGCTTCTAACTGGAAAGCACCTGTTTCAAGGATGTAAGTGATAACATACGGCCCCAACCAATGTACCTTAAGTTTTCCTGGATGGTGTAAGAACTTAGAGTCATAGAGAAGCACCATTTGTCCAATCTCAAACTTCTTGTCCCTTATGTTTCTGTCATGCCATGCTTTCTACCTGGCCTTTTCTTGCTTCTGACTCCAACATGCTATGGCTCATCGCTCATCCAGCTGAATTATCTTTTCAATCCATTCTTCTAAAGCTTGCTCATCAGCTAGACCTCCAGCGTGCATGCAATATGCAAAGAAGGTAACATAAATTCCATAGGAAGAACAACTTCTGCGCCAAACACTAACTGAAATGGTGTTGCTTTGTTCAACCTTTTATATGTTGTTCGATATGCCCAAAGTACTGCAGATACTTTATCATCCCAATCCTTTCTTCCAACATCACATATTTTTGTCAATGTTTGGCCCAAAATTTTGTTGAAAGCTTCAACAGTTCCATTTTCCTGAGGATGATAGGGTGTAGTCTTATGGTGTGCAATCATGAACTCATCCAATAAAATTTTGATTGTCTCATTAAGAAAATGTGTGCCCCTATCACTGGTCAAACTCAAAGGACATCCATACCTTGTAATAATATTTTCCCATAGAAATGAGCTGTTGTAGCCACTGTATAGTCCTTTGTAGGTGCTGCTTCTACCCATCTTGTCAGATAGTCTGTGCAAGTTATAATGTAGCGTGATCCAGTTCTACGTGTAGCTGGTGAAATAGGACCCAAAAAATCTATAGCCCATTTCTCAAATGGTTCTGCACTAGTAATAGGTCTCAGAGGCATTTCATCTTGCTGACCTGGTCTTCCAAGACATTGACAATGATCACATGCCTTACAAAATTCCTTACAATCTTTATAGAGGGTCTCCCACCATAATCTAGTGAGTAGAATCTTGCATGCGTTGTGGCATCACCTGCATAGTGGCCACCTACAATTCCACCATGAGCTTCTTCCATAATACCGTGTGCTCATGTTCCAATACACAATGGTGCAATACCTCATCGCAACCCAATTTGTACAAGTCACCACTGATTAACATATAAGGTGCGGTGTGTATAGCAAGTTGTTTCTTCTCCAAGGATTTCATTCCTTCTGGTGTCATCCCTGTGCGTAGAAAGACAACAATGTCCTCTAGTTCTGATGGCGCATGTTGTAACCTGTATAACTGTGCATCTGGCATGGTATCCTCAATTGCCTGTGCTTCTTCTCCTGACTGTATTCTTGATAAATGGTCTGGTCCATAATTACTTTTTCCTGGTTTTACCACAACTGTGAAATCAAATTCTTGAAATAAGAGCACCCATCGACATATGCGCCCTTGTAAAAATAGGTTTATTTACCAAATACTTCAATGCCATGTGATCTGTATAAAAGATGAATGGTGTAGCTAGTAGGTACTGGTAGAATTTATGCAGCACATAGATCATTGACAAAGCTTCGTGCTCTGTAGTTGTGTAATTTTGTTTTGCAGGAGTCATCTTTCTACTAGCAAAATAGATAGGATGATCTACAATACCTTCTCCAGGTTGAGCTAACACCACGCCAATGGCCATGCCAGAGGCATCAACATGTACATGAAATGGTTTGTCCCATGAAGGAAAATGTAGAATAGGTGCGGTAGTAAGTTTCTCCTTTAATGTCTCGAATGCACGTTGTTGTTGTTCTCCCCAGTAGAACGTACCTTTCCCTTTCAGTAACTCTTCTAAGGGTGTGAAACTTTGGCATAGCCTTTGATAAACTTTCTGTAATATCCTGTATGACCCAAAAATCCATGCACCTCACTTTGACTGGTAGGCTCCCTTAGGCCTATAATGACTGCAACCTTTGCTGGATCAACCAACAAACCCTCCTTGCAGATTATGTGTCCTAAAAGTATCCCAAATGGTGTAGCAAATATGCACTTCTTGATGTTCAAAGAGATACTCAACTGTCTACACCATTCAAACATTAAGTGTAGATTGTCACAGTGATCCTTAACTAATCCATACACCATCCAATCGTCTAAATATACCTGTAAGAAGTTGTGAATAAATTCCTTGAATGCTTGGACAACTATGCACGAAAATACAGCAGGCACATTTTTCAGACCAAAGGGCATTACAGTATAGGTGAAGCTACCCCATTCAGTAGTAAATGTAGTCTTTTCTTGATCCTCCTGGGTAATTCTAACCTGATGATACCCAGAGAACCCATCTGTAAACGAATATATTTCACACCCTGCAACTCCTTCTAGTATTTCCTCAGTGAATGGCATAGGGAATGGATCAGTTACACATGCAGCATTCAGCTCCCTGTAGTCCACGCATATTCTAATCCGTCCATCCTTCTTGATACTGATCACCATTGGACTAACCCATTCTTGACTCATCAAGGGGCTTGATAATTCCAGACTTCAACATGTTATCAATCTCTTCTTTGACCTTTTCACACAAATTGGGGTTCATTCTGTAAGGTCTCTTTCTAACTGGGCACACACCCTCTTTAAGCTTTATCTTCATCTCCCCTAATGATTCATGCACACCTTTAAGTTCATGGTACCCCCTAGGAAATAGGTCCTGGTAATCCCTTAGTAACTCTATGATTTTTTCCACTTCAGAGTCTGACCAATAGTCTCCAATTATGGCTTCCTTAGGCTCAGTATCTGTTCCAATATTCACCCGCTTTGTCTTCATAGGTTCATGATAGGCACGCATGGTCTTATCCGCACTGTCCAATACCTCATGCCTTCCTGTTGAATGGTTTACATCCAGATTATCTACTTCTTCATCATCCACTAAGTAGACCATTTTTCCTTTCTCCTTCTCAAGGCAAGTGCGTTGAAGTAATGTTGCATCGGCCTCTAGTTCTTTATCAAGATGCGCTCCTGAGTCTTCTTTATCTAATAACTCCTGAAGGAGTTCTTCAGCCTTGGCACTATCCCCCATAGTTAAGTGCTTGATAACTTTTAATGCTTCTTCCACTGGAGGATTTGTAGAGAAGAAGTCAAACATCTGGGCCATTCCTGTAATTAAATTCTACCAATTTCTAGTTTCTCTATGGAGTTCTGCATATACATACCAAGCACGCGTGCACAACCTTGTAAAGTGGAATAAAACTGGTGCACCCATAGTGAAGGTGGTAAAGCTTCCTGCCCTTCTGTCCAGAGTCTCTCACACTTCTGAACATGGTGCTGAACAGGTTGATTACCATGATAATTACATATTTGTGTAGGTGCATTGCTCCTAAAGAACCTAGTAGTAAGAGCAATCCCAATTTCATTCCATTCAACCAGATTATCCCTGTGGACCACCCACCAGCGTGTTGCTGTCCCATGTAGTGTATATGCTAGCATATTTCTTCTTTCTAGTGGATCTATCCATTTTTATTCCATGGCATGCAGGAATACCATGGGATCCCCTTCTCCTATGTAACAAGGTACCGAGTTGTTACCTATCCTCCTAACATAACGTGGTTTTGTGCCTCGAGGGAATATGCTCTTTACTTCACTGCCCTACCAACTCATAAGTGCTATGAGCCCAATTATCACAAGCAACACTCGTAGTATCGCTAATAGACTGTGCATCCTCCCACTGAATTAGTCCTTCTTTGGTTGGTTCAATCATCTCTGGATCTCGGATGGCACGTACATAAATCCTATTCAGATATTCTTCACTTAAGGGCTCAACATAGGGCACAGAATTTCCATCTGTTAAAGGGATAATAACCCTTTCCTCTTTATTTTCAAAACTGATATAGCCCTTGTTGAACCGAAGATCAACATTATTTGCATAGCACCAAGGACACCCCAATAGAGCTGGGAAGCTATCTGACTCTGCCAGTGCTAAAACTTCAAAGTCTCCAGTGAACTTGGCTCCTTGTATGGTAATGGATGCATCTTTCAAAACTCCTATGGGAGTGGCCTTAGTCTGATTAGCCATGAATAATACATTAGAGGATGGCTGCAATGGGGGTCTTCCCATTTGTACCCATGCATCCAAGGTAAGAACATTGACCTCCATGCCTGTATCAATCAGTATATTACTCAATAGCCACCCATCCACAACAACATTCAAAGTGATTTCCTTGTCATAATCTAGGCTATGAGGAGGGATATTTGCATGCAAGGATTTGTCATCCAGTCTCAGTACTTACACGTGGAGTGTTTCCTTTTAACCAAATCCCTAATAGTGGAATGATGTTTTCCTAGCGCAACATTTTACACACTTCTCTCAAGTCATCTATATCAGTTTGGACCATCTCTGATGCTTTCTTCTACTCCTTTAAGTATTGTATCTCACCCTGAAGATTCCTTATAACTTCCATGGTTTCCTGATAAACCTCCTTCTGATAGGTAGGATCTGGGTACCGTGCATGGAGAACCTCATCTTTAGTGATGGTAGGCTTCTGCTGCAATGCTTCCCTGGCACGTGCCACCTCAGCACGCTGGGTCGTGATATTCACTTGTAGTGCCTCAGATTCTCTTCCATCTTGGGCATCCATTGATTGTCCATAGCGCATTGTATCCTAACCATCCATGCACCTTTGTTTTCTTGTTTATGTTGCTTACTTAGATGCTCATATAAGTCTGGGCACTCTTCATAGCTATGGTTCTTTCTGCAGAAAGAACATGTAATATTCTGAGGACATTCACACCTATAGTGGTCAGGAGATCCACATGTATAACATGTTCCTGTGAGGAAACTCACTTCTTCCACCACCATGGCCTCATCCTCCGAATCCACCACGGTATCCTCGACCTCTACCATGAATGCCTTCAAAATGCCCCTCATTCTGATCATAGCATGCCTGATTGTGCTCCCGGTCCTGATGCTCATTCTTGCCCTTAGAGTTATCTAAAACTCCTGTCTGTCGTACACCAATATCTATAACATCATGGATCTGTCCAATCAGCTGGTAGTCCTTCTGTGTCATGAGTTGTGGACCTACAGATTTTATAGTAGCTTGAAATGTTCTTCCTTATCATGCATTGTAATAATGGGAAGCGGCTAGCATCATGGTTTAAGTGGCATATTTCACAATCCATCAGCAATGAGCGTACTATTCTATGAGGGAAACTATCCTTTGTGTGACCTTCTACTTCACAATCTGTGCACCAAATCCCTGTGCACGTCTCATGTGCTGAATTTGTTGATAGTTTCTCCAACTGTTTCACCATTGCTGCTATTTGTGCTTCTAAAAATGGGCTCACCCCGGTATCTATGCTTCCAACTACCTCAACATGCAAGGTTGCTTCAAGTGCTTTCACATGGATCAGTGTATGTCTTATGTGATAATGCCCTCCTAAAAGGGGTAATCAAGCCCCCAAACAAACCATTGTGCATGTTGGCTTGCGTGTATGTCATAAGAAAGCTTTGATAACAACGTTTTAAACCATGCATCATACTCTCTAACACTTTCAGTAGTGCCTTGCTTAATATCCTTGAGTGCACTTATACTCTTCTGCTCAAACTCAGGGATATGAAACTCTTTAAGGAATGCATCCTTTAAAGCCATATAATCTACGCAAGTCTGATCAGGGTCAAACTTTCTATACCAGCTGTGTACGATGCCCTTGTAACGTAGTAGCAAATTGGCTTGCCCTACACTCAGAAGCTATGATTCCTTTTACGCGCCACAATATTTCACACATGTGCACATGTTCAGCAGCATATTCTATGCCCCTATACTCTAGAAGATGAAGAGACATTTCCATGTAAATATTCTGGGGTTGGTGCGGACCTTGCCCACCTGATCCAGAACCTCTTGTGTTTCCCCTACCTCTAGAACCTCCAGATCCACCTAAACTAGAGCTACCTATGACCTCCTGATCCCAAACCTATAGCTGGGGTTGGACCATGAAGACATACTTCCCATGTGCTCCAATAGTAGAACTAAACTGATACCCCTGACGGTCTGTGAAGTAGTTCTACTTCCTAGAGGTTAATCCAAAATTTGGTGTGCTCATGTATTCTTGTGTTGATGATACACCTAAAAAAGGTACCTCCAAATAATAATAAAGCCATTTGTCTACCCTTCCATCATTGTGCCTCTTATAATACTCTCCTACTCTCCCAAACTTAACTAGCTTGTTGACTACTTTGTTGTACTAGATACTAAAAAACCAAGTGCAAGGGCAAGGTTACCAGGTGGATTCAGATGCGTGCACGCCCGGCACCAGGTAGTCTTTGCTAGCATGCTTCTACATGAGGCCAAGGGGGGATCCCTATTATACTTTCCAAGATGGGGGAGTTCCTGATGCTTTGGCTCCATGTATTCTACGTGAGCTTTAAATCCTTCATGAGCCATCTCTCTCCTTAACACCATACTTTTTGCAATGGTACATTGCTTCTCTATCTCCCTCTCGCGTGCACCTCATTATACTTAAGACTGCCTTTCCTCTCTTTTCCTTTCTACTGCTAGGTCTGTCATCTTTCACCAAACCTACTCCTACCTCCCCATGCGTGGTGAGGTTTAGTTAGCCATTGGTTTACTCTCCAGATTCAAATTTACCATCAAGATCTTGATTTCCAGTGGAATGCCTTATAGGTAAGCTCCCCTTGGATATCATAAGAACTAGAATTTATCTACCTCTAGACACAAATAAGTGGAAATTGAGTATTCCAAGATATAACTGTTCAAGGCACCACAAAACCACGTATCCACAAGCTTAAGTCCAAATCAAATCAGCATCATAAAGGGCCTAGAATTCTTCCTGCGTCTAGACAAGTGTGCGGTACCTCCAATTCCACTTAGATGCATAAGCAATCAGCCACTCATACAATTCTACTGGAAAGATAGTGAAAAAGATCTCTCATATAAACTATCATACAGATTTTGTTCCACCCACATGCATGCGTTAAACTCAGATCCAGTGTTGAATCACCGTGTGTATTCTTCTTCCAGATCGTCGTATCCATTCTTCAACACTTGCTAAGGTCAACTGGTATGTCTTCATTGCGAACCATCCTGAAAACAACTGAAAAAGAGGTCCCAACAATGGAACCAATGATGCAGCCTAGAATTCAGTGATACAAATCCAATAAGACCCTAGATGCACTGGCACATCACTCATCCTAGACTGAGCCGCTCACCTAAAGTGTGCAAAGGTACCAGGTCCCTCTTTAGGGTTGTTGTTGTAGGTTGTTAGCATGATGAAGACTTAGAACATATAGTTCTATTACTAACACATCATTCTAAAGAGCATACCAGATCTATCTCTAAGGGAGAAAAGAACTAAATATTAACCATGATGAGATCAAAAACATACTAGATTCAGATACACACAAAACTAACACTTAGATTCAGCCAATATCCTCCA
Source organism: Taxus chinensis (assembly GCA_019776745.2). Taxonomy (NCBI): domain Eukaryota; kingdom Viridiplantae; phylum Streptophyta; class Pinopsida; order Cupressales; family Taxaceae; genus Taxus; species Taxus chinensis. Next base: position 732,450,994 of record CM034146.1, read on the forward strand.
TTATATTCAATGCAATAAGTATACAAAAGCTTCATTACAATAACAGTAGTATGCACGTAACAAATTTAACAGCATAATCTCATCTATGTATGCATATCTCTGTATATGTCAATCTCTCTATTACACAGTTTACTACATACTTATAAGGGTGGGGACTTTCCCTTCACTGCTTATCCATTCCAAAAATAGGTCACATGCTACTTATTAGCCACACACCTTATTACAAAACTATCCACACATGCAAGTGCGCTAACAATAGACTACTGGTAGTTAACTAATAGTAGTAGATCTATTTCTAGCCCTTGTGTCCATGCAAAGTTCTTCATATCCAATCCTCCAAAAAATATCCAATGCGTGTGCATGCATGTCTCTACCTCATTTGTGTGCTCTACATGCCATCTCTAAAAATAGACCTTCATGAGTGAAAATGGCTAAGTCCCAAAAATCTGAACTTCTGCTCTGCGCGCATGTTCTCCCTATCCATTCGTGCCTTTGAATACACTTTCACGCATGGACTTCTTGTGTACTTTCTACCAATTATTAAGTAGAGCACTTATAACATATATTATTTACAATAATAATATGAGTTGTGGAATAGGTGCATATCATATAGGTATTTAGTTTTCATCATGTCATTTCCAATTGTCCACTTGTTTTTTCCTCTTACTTGCCAAATTAAACGTCATCCATTAGATGGCTTTGAAGCCGTAAAAAAGGAAAAATCCAAACGACGTGTATTATCACTCACATGATCAACTGTTGGACGAACTTACTTAACAATGATATTTCATTCATCACTCACATCCCTACTATAAACGAGATCAAAATTATAAAGAGGATCACAAATTGTAAATATTATTTGGGAGGGAACAATCTAAGTTATGAAAAGGTGTGGAGTATGTACGTCTTTAATTTTCATCTTATTTTTTCTAATTCTCCATTCATGCCTTTGACTTTCCTATCAAATTAAACACCATCACCCATATCTCTGGTGTGAACAATATCACAATTGTAAAGTGGAGCACATATATCATTTACTATTTGGGAGGGAACAACCTAAGTTGTGCAATAGGTGTGGGGCAAGTACATATTTAATTTCCATCCTATTATTTCTAATTTCCCATCCATGTCTTTTTCTTACCTACCAAATTAAACATCATCTAATAGATGACCTTTAAGCCATAAAAAATTAAAGTTCAATATACATATAAAGTCACTCATATATGAATGCAATTGCAAACAATAACTATTGGATTTGGCAATATTTTTTGACCAATCCTAACATTTTGAGATATATTTGAAATATGTTGCCTCATCAACTTTCACAACAAGCCCTTCCTCCATCTACCTCTATCAAAAATATCATGTGGTTGTAAGAGAGTATAGTTTCCCATTTTACTTTCCCCACCCTAGCTCTTCTCCTCCCTCAGCCCCCTCTTCTCCACCCATTTTTCTCTCCTAAAAAATACTCTCCCTCGTGCTTGACACCGTCAATGCATCCCCTTCGACATTTCATCGTACATATCACGAGATGACAGTTTCCCACTTCCATTTAAAGATGGCCTCGGCCGCAACCCAAACCTTTAATTATAGTCCTCTACGCATAATCTCTCTATAACTCTTCATGTTTTCTAGAAAAAAATAGTTGTGATTGCACCGATCATAGTTGTAATTTTACCGTCTAGAAGCAAAATTTGACTACTCCTAAGCCATTTACATAGTTAGACAAACCCTTGTGTCTTTGACACAAACTATGGAAATAAATGGTTGTGGTTTCGATTAGTGCATGGTCGCATGTCAAATACATCTGCACCATCCACGTGAGGATTCAAACACAAGAAACAACATACAATATGATAGTCTAAGAGGTGGTTATGAACCTTGTTGTCTCTCACAACATCCATTGACAATGAGTGTTTAGATCGATGACCATGGTATGTACATAGCGCATGAAATTAACCCACGTGGGCTAGCTTTTTGTTACCGATTGTGCTTTATAAACCAATTTTTGAACATTACATAATTACTTGTATTGTAAAGGTTTTATTGGCCTTTGTGAATGTGGTGTAAGTTTTATCATACATAGAATTAACATTAATCCGGTGATTATTTATGACTTACAATGTTTTTTTAACCATGGGGAACAAGGTTGCAGTTTCAAATAATCGCTTCTCATAAAATCAAAGTTTGTCTGCGGTTTAGCCCTTTCAAGTGGCTATAAATTCCAATTGTTTATATACATTTTTTCATGATTCTTTCACATAGAAAGTTTTTTATTTTCACAAATAACATATATATATATATATATATATATATATATATATATATATATATATATATGGGAATATTTTAAAAAATTATTTTATTTTCTAATTCAATTTTCTTACCAATTATATATTATTAAAATAAAAAAAATTGCCTACAGGGTGCTAATTTCTAGCCCTAATGGTGATGTATATAATCTTGTAGCTAACCACACCTATGAAACATCTATGTTATAGAGATATATGGTAATACATATCCATCCATGCCCTATCCATGTTTCCATACTTATGACTTAGAAGAACCATAATATTTATTTTTGTTTATTTAATAGTCCATATTATAGCAATATAGCATGCCTTTTTTTTTTGAGGTATTTTCTATGTTCATTATACTTTTTGTGTAATACTTATATTCTTATGTTATTCAAACAAATATTAGTATAGTTGAAGTAATATGGGCAATAGGTTATATCGCCTACTTCCCTCCAACTACTCAAGCTTTTAAATTGAAAAGAGGTTCTATAAATTGTTATAAGAAGTTACCAATGTTCATATTTCCATTTAGATTTTCTCCTTATCTAACGAAGTAAACATCACCTATCAAAATCGTTTATCTACATTTTCACTCATATGACTAGCACTGGAAGTGCTCAACTGTCGATTCTTATTCACACACCATCTACTTCTTGTTATTCCTCAATCTTTCAACTAAGAAGGGGAAATTTTTTTCTACAAGAATTGGGCATTACGGTCGCGTCTCAAACCTATAACCTGTTTGATTTTCCTCTTGTTGGTATCCAAATTGATTCTCCTTTGCAAGCTGAGCAACATCACAGATTTAACAAGAAGCCTAGAGACAGATAAATCATCATGTATGTTGTTTTGTAGCCTGGAGAGGTGATTCAGCTGGATCTTTTTCACTCAGATGTTGGACAAATGGATAGCACCATATCAAAATGATTTGATCTATCCTTACTACTTTAGGCCGTTCCTTTGGACCTGGGTGAGAGGACGCATTTTTTAGCCTCTATTGGTGAAGGAGAATGAAGATGTCCTTCTTTCCACAAATTTAAAAGGAAACCTTGAGAAAATATGATCAATGCACCACAATTTAACTCTCATGAGTTTTCACTTCTAAAGAATGGTGATATTTTCTAAACAGGGCTAAGGTTACTAAATAAATTATGCAATCCTAATTGCTTCTACATATTTTGGTAATAGGATTTATTCATTTGTGGACATACATGGGCAAACATGGGTAGTTCAGGTAGGATTCATTATTTTTTAACAATTTTTGGTGGGAGATTAAGCAGGATAAACTTGATTTTACCAGATATTTGAGAACTTTCACAACAATTGGAAAACTAAATGATAGAATGCTTCATAATCGCTAAAATATTCCTTTAACCAGAAGGTGTGCATCAATAGAGAGCCTAGATTTACACAGTTTCACACAATCTCCAAGAATTTAACACGAAGGCTCGAGCTAAAGACTTAATTAAACATTAAAGACCCATGGTTCCTCACACCTAAGATACAATCAAAGGCTTACAGACAATTTTTATCAACAAAATGACAGTAAAGTGATTTTAAATTTTTTATCTCATTGCATAGGATGAAGGCTCTTCTTGTAATGAAATTCCAAATGCCACTGAAACTATCACGAGGGACGAGATCCTATCTGATTCAGAGGGATTTTAACACAATATTGCAATAGGAACAATCAAATACTACTTGTAGACATTCTGAAATAAAGCAGACACAAATTTTCTCAAGATTAACATAGATTAATTTGAAGCTGATTAGATTCATCAGCAGGGGAAAGTTTCATTAAACAGTCTCAGAGCTTGTCAATGGCTGTACACTTACAACCAACTTGACATGATCAAATCTAAAACATAAGAAATTAACAGGTTTCTTAGATGGTCTCTTAGAGAAGATGGGCTTTCTAAAAATTTCTCACAATAATTCAACCCCCAAACATTTGCATGACTAAAGCACACTTATTATAACACTCAATTTACATCCAAACGTTCCCCCCAAGAAAATAATATTCAAGGAAGCTATGTTTGTTACCAATGTTGTCGCAGAAAGTGACGTTTAACAGAATTTACACCTGAGCTGCCACTTGGAAAAATAATGAACTGATCACGTTTCTCAGACCCTCAACCAGTTGACTAGGATGCCATGCCATAAGTTTTGATAGTCCTTCTAATAATTTTTATTCTTCCATGCTAGAAATCCCCTATTTTAATCATTTTTAGGTGGCTTTGTATAGCTGGATTTGACAAATAATCATTTTCACCCTCGAGAATACAGCACGAGAAAAGAGTGCCCTCGCATGGATGCCTGCATCCTTTTCGCACTCAGAAATGAGTTTCCATAGATGGATCCCACATTACCTATGTTATGAGTCCGAGTCAGACAAGTGCAAAGAGGATCCAGTGGAAGACTCCATGTGTTTCCCTGGCGCAATTGCAAAGTTGAAGTACAGAGGAAAGTTCCTAAACGAGCGCAGGCCTTCCACGTGTTTGTTTAGAAAAACTTCAAAATACCAGCCTTTACAATCCTTGGACTCACAAATTACGCTCTAAATCCATTCAATTGCACTTTGCAGAGAAAATTGACACAGGAACTTTCATCTAAAAACATGATGAAAAACAATGCGTATTCACATCTCTAGGAGTCTTGGAGCAAAAATAGCAGCAAAATCAGATGCAATGCACAACAAACGTTGATTCTGCCACTTTCTCAACTTTATATTAGATCCGTCCACGTGTTTCCTTGGTGTAACTACAAAGGTGAAGTACAGAGACAAGTTTCTAAACAAGCGCGGACCTTCCACGTGCCCTAGGCCCAAGAAAATTACCTTTTTTCCTTTGAAAAATTATCAATATAGAAAACGAAGCAATGGAAGCCTCCACATGTATGTTTGGTGCACTTTTAGCCTATGGTGCCCAAAATACGGAGACCCTAAACAAGCGTGGGCTCACCACGTGTCTCATCCCAACAAGTTTTTAAAAAGAATTGAAGGACCAGTGGAAACCTCCATGTGTCTACAATTTTAGCGCTACTTTAACAAGTAAAGTACAGGGGTAGGTCCCTAAACAAGTGTGGGCCCTCCATGTGTCCCAGGCCTTATAAAGCTTGATTGAAAATTTAATGTATAGAGAGGACCCAATGGAGTTGTGCCTCCATGTGTCATAACTTAGCGCACTTTTGATATGGTGCCCAAAAGTGGAGACCCTAAACAAGCACAAGCTCACCACATGTCTCAGTCCAGGACCCAGTTGTTCAAAAATGTCAACTTGACCAGCGGAAGGCACCATGTGCCTACGGGTCCGAGAAAGTTTCTTAAAAAGTATATGTATAGAGAGGAGCCAACGTAAAACCTTCACGTGTCTCCTTGGCACAACTGCATATATGGTGAATTACCCAGAGGCGGATGCTCAAATCGAGCGCTGCGGCCCTCCATGTAGACAAACTTTGAGTTGACAGCACGCCGACAAAAGTTTCAAAATGCACCAAAAAGACCCACCTCTCCGCTTCTAACTTTTTAAATATGAACACCTGTACATTTTCTGGGGTCAAACTAAGACTTTTTCCCTTCCGCCTTCATATTTGTTGAATAGCCAATCATATGCTATCAATGGGTCATGCGGGGCGAAATTGATCTTTTTGCAAACATAGCAGAAAGTTACAAGCTATAAAATATACCCGAATGTGCCCCATCCAATCAGAAGATACCATGTAGCTGAAGATGTTGAGATATAATTTGATGGGGAAAACACGCCCGTCGAATACCCTAAAATGCAAGGGAAATTCACCATTTGCGCCCAGAATTGCATTTTTCTTTAAGAACAAAGAATTTGGAAATGATACAAGGCTTAAAATGTGATCCACGACCATGGAGAAGGATCTTACAACAACACCCTGGTAAATGAAGAAAACCTTGTACACGTATCCATTCAAGGAAATAGAAAATACAACAAAGCCCAGCAGATTGAAGAATTTTTTAGAGATAAATGGGGCAAGATAAAATTGAGCACCAACATCGGCTTTGACTCAGAGGATGGGCACTCCCAGTGAGTGCCACAAGAATAAATAGAGCAAACCAAGTGCCAAAGAAAACCATTGGACAATGAGATTCATGAGCCAACCCTCCAGGAACAAACTGAGAAACCAACAAAAACTGGCCGCCAAGGTACCAGGACGAACCAAAATAGAAAAACACAGAAAGCAGAAAGAAACCAAAAGACTATATATTGTACAATGGATGAGCACCCTGATTCAGAAAAAACAATCAAGTAAAATCTTCAAGTGCCTGTCATTCTAGATATGACCATGCTAAGTAGTTTTGATATGTCTGTAACAACTGGTCATATGATTGTTTCTCTTTTCCATCCAAGTTGTTATTTGACCACAATTTTATAGGCTTATAATTTGTACCTATGTCAAGTTTTTCAACATCTCTCAGAGGATGCATCAAACATCAAATTCCCAAGAAAATCAACCTACTTAGGATATCTGCATTGATCAATTTCATATTCCTTGAAAACAACATAGCTCACAGATTTATCAATATCAATGTCTGTGTACAAATACTTCATAAGAATCATCGTTGGGGTCCTCAATGAGATATAACATTTTCTTTTCACCATCTAACTTCACAAGGATTGCCTTTTATTGGTATGGTGGCATAAGACATGTCCATTTGGATGCTTCCACCCACACTAGCTGCCCACTTTCTGGATAATAACATTCCCCACTTAGGGGGACAATCCATAATTACTACATTCAAGGTTAAGTACTTGTTAGTGTGAAATCACAGCACCCCCCAATGAGCTCTAAAAATCTACTTTTCTAAGGCAGACTCATTTGATGTGATTTGCATAACATTAGATCATTCCCTAAGTTGTGGGACTTGCAAAATGGGAATGATCCTCCAGAGAAGGTTGGTTCCTCTTCCTAATCCTAGCACTAAACTACTTCTAAGGAAGGAAATGCGACTATCTACTCCTAATCTAACAATTCCAAGGGACCAAGGAGAGAGAGAGAGAGAGAGAGAGAGAGAGAGAGAGAGAGAGAGAGAGAGAGAGAGAGAGAGAGAGAGAGAACATGAAAATAAAGAAATCCTACACTACAGAGGTGATAGCATTGAGAAAAGGGAACTACTGATCATAAACCCAACTGCCTGAAATGGAGAGAGGTGAGCAATGGAGAGGATGGAAAAGATGCATCATAGACCGAAGGATAGGGTTCACGCGGAACACCATTTCAAAATCCCTTAAACAAAGCTCCCAAAACCTACAATAGACATGAGAAATATGCATGGTATACCCTACAACGATGAGAGGCAAGAAGAGACAACAAAAAAATCCAAGGATGGAAAAAATGCATCATGAAACATATTTTATTGCTCCAGGAGTTTACACAACACATCATTTGTGGGAAAAAGGAAAGAAAATGCCATTACAAGAGCAAAGGCAAGAGGTTTAAACTCCAAATTCGACTGTAGAGAGAAGAAAGAGAGAGGGGGGCAGGGAAGAAGAATGAATAACAACCCTTAAAAATGAAGCCAAACTCTTGCATTTATAGATTTAAGCGAAGAGAGGAGAAAGAGAGAGGGAAAGGGGGAAAATCTGATTCAAAATATAAACCACCAGCCATCAATGCCCCTGATAAAATCATGCCTACAAATCTGTCAAGTCTTGCTACTCCATGATTCCTTGATTTGGCACCTTTAGAGAAGTGAAGAATGGCGGAATCAAATCGAATCCGATTTAGGTAGTTGAAGACAGATCAGGTTGCTACATTGAATGGCGTCGATATACGTTTCCTCCATATTTCTTCACCCAACAAAGCCTCCTCAAAAATAATAGTTTTATACTTCTATGGCATAGATGAGGATCGAGCCCTTTGTAATGGTGTCTTCTCTTGTTCAATATTTCGAGCCTTCCAGTCGAAATATATGGCCGTCTGAAGATTTTGTATTGAGTTCGTACATGAGTGCGGGAAAACATGCTTGAAAAATGGGTCAATCTTTTGAAAATGTGGGATCCGTGTGGCAGCGAAATTAGGGAAACTATGCGGGTTTGTGAAAATTTGCAAAATTTAAAAAAACCTCCTTTTGCAACTATGCAATTCACAAAATTCTGAAAACCTTTGCGCGGCCCAAAATTGAAAGTGCACTCGGGTTGCAAAAAAATAACTTTTTCCTGTGCAAAAGTTCTGGAATGCAAACCCGTAGCTCCGTAACATTTTCCCTTCAACTTTTCTCTATTTGAGGGGTTGTCTTGACCCGATTTGCCCATGGGCTAGAATTTGGGATAACAATTGGCAACTCACAGGGGACATCTGCCTACTAGATGAAAGGCACCAGTGGCCCTTTGAAGCATCCACATGGGCATGGAGTCAAGAATGATGGCCTTCACCAAACTGAACTTCTGGATAAAATGGACTCCCGCAGAATCTTGAAAGTTGCTGACTTTGAAGCCTCTTGGAAACCCACCGAAACTTGAAGTTGGACTTCACCAAAAGCCAACTGAAATCGCAACTGTGCAAGAGAAAAATAACACCAAAAACTATGTACAAAATGAAAATCATACATGCTCTAAGTGGGATATGCAGAGTGTGCAAAAGCAATTCTTCTGACTAAAAAACAAACCTACCTATTCAAAACTCTAACCAAGAGCAAAGCCGAGCTCAAACAAAGCCTACAACTGAAAGGGAGAAATAACTTCCCTTCCTAAAAAATGGCAGCCATGCAACTGATTTGGCACTAAACATGGCTGGTTGGATGAGTGAAAAATTGACAATAAGCCTGTCCTCCACCAAAATCATAAAGGTATCAACATTAATGGAAAATATCTCCTTAAGCTGACTTGCATCAGACTTCTAGAGGTGTTGATGATGACCCTTGGTACTTTGAAACTCATCCTCATGCCCTAAAGTAGGCATGACTAGTTTTGGAAAATCCTCTTTTGGCTCCAATGAAGCCAAGTACCTGATTGGGCACGGTCTGATCCTTTGAATGTGTCCATTGTTTTGAAATTCAACTCCAAGAATGGAGTCTTCTTGTAGACCTTCTTAGATGAATGGTCGTGGAAGAGATGGTGAAATCCTCTTATGCTGTTTACCCTTCCTCTCTTTTGGATTTGGAAGATTAAGCTTCCAACCTTCCTCTGTTGTTTGAAGACTATCTTGCCGTTGTTGCTTGAATGTTCTTCCTCTAGCATGTAGCTTGGTCCAAGAAAAGGTTCAATCTGTGCGTTGAAGGATGGATGTTTGAGGAGCAATGATGTCTTCTCCATGAGATCCTCTCCATGATGGATTCAATCCTCCAAGTCAGACAGGTAATTTTCCTCCTTCTGAATGAAAGCAAGAAATTCCTCAATGAAACTTTCCTTCATGGTTCCTCATCTACAAAAATCTGAAACTTGGTCTCATACATTTTCTCCTTCCCAATGAAGCTTTGAGCTGATAACTAAAGGTTCTTCTTCTGGCCATTGGCTGATTGTGCAACTTGAATTAGGGAGCATTTCTCTTCCAGAACAAAGTGCCTTTTTGGACACTACACTCTGGAGCAACTGATGAAAATCTTCTTCCTTTCAAAGTTTGTGGACTCTTCTTCTTCAGACTTTGATTAAGAGTTCTTCTTCCCACCTGCAACAAAATCAGTCCTAACCACCACTTGACTCTTCAACCTTGGCCTCCTCTGTAGGCTTAACCAATAAGGGAATTTTTTCAATCCCAAATTTTAGAGCTCAACTTACTAAGCTTTTAATCATTTCTTCTTTTGCTTGGTTCTTCTGTTTGATGTTATCCTTGACTGATTTTTGGAATTTCATCTTCCCACATGGAATTGGGAAGGCAAGAGGAGTGATTGGGTATGGGATTCAATCATTTGTACATTTGTTTGTGGTGGTGGGAAGGATGGAACTTCTTGTTGCTTTGGAGGGGAAGGTGTTTCTTTTGGCTCTTGTGGAGGGGATTTGGATTTGGAAGAGAAGAGGGAAGAAAAGATGAGATGGGATGGAAGACTAGGGGATGGAGGGATGGTTTTCACAACTGGAGCAACATTAGTGAGGGGCTTTACAACTTGAAATTCAAACTGAGAAGGTGTTTCTTGAGGAATGAGGAATGAGAAATACCAGATGATGGTGTAAAACTTACCCATTGACAAGGATGTCTTAGCACCTTTTCTCATAGGCCTCTATCTCTTCTGTCCATTGTGCAAGTTGAGGCAACATTCCAACCATGAAGTCCAGCTTCTCCTGAGGGCTATAGTGTCTTGGAAAAGGGCCTTCCCATGGACAAGGTGCCCTACAACCAATTCTAAATGCCCACCATTTGAGTGCTGTTGCCCTTGATTGAACCATGCCAGTCTCCATTTTTTGAATTTTCTCCAGTAGACCAACATCTTGCATTTGACTATCACCATCATTGCATGCACATCCTTGTTCTTGGATAATCTCCATAGCCAAACTAATTTTTGCACTACTACTCATATGGGATAGACATGTTGGTTCTGAACCTACTCATAATGATGATTTGAAGGAGTTGAGAAAGCACATTGGAGGTGGAATGATTTGTTATTGTTGTAAATGTGACTTCCATGAAGGGAATGAAGTCATGATTGCACAAGCTCATGGAATGGGAGAGAGTGAAATAGATGGAAGAAGAAAATGGATGAAATGAGTGGAAATAGATGGAAAAGGTCTGCAACTCAGAGAATGGGTTTTTGACTAGATGGAGTCGCCAGATGTGCTTGTATGTGCCTCAAAAGGCTGAATCTTCAACAAGAACACATCAACATGATGAAGATGAAGTGGTAAGGTGCTTCATACCTGTCCCACCGGGCGTGCTTAAAAAACTATTAGTGAAAAATCACGGCACCCCCAAATGAGCTCTAAAAATCTACTTTTCTAAGGCATACTCATTTGGTGTGATTTGCATAACATTAGATCATTCCCCAAGCTGTGGGACTTGTAAAAATGGGAATGATCCTCCAGAGAAGGTTGGTTCCTCTTCCTAATCCTACTTGCACTAAAATACTTCTAAGGAAGGAAATACTACTATCTACTCCTAATCTAACAATTTACCAAGGGACCAGGGAGAGAGAGAGAGAGCATGAAAATAAAAAAATCCTACACTACAAAGGTGATAGCACTGAGAAAAGGGAACTGTTGATCACAAACCCAACTGCCTGAAATGGAGAGAGGTGAGCAATGGAGAGGATGGATAGATGCATCACAGACCAAGGATAAACTTCACACAGAACACCATTTCAAACCCCTTAAACACAGCTCCCAAAACCTACAATGGACATCAGAGATATGCACAGTATACCCTACAATGGTGAGAGGTGAGAAGAGACAACAAAATGAGCAAAGGATGGACAAAATGCATCATGAAACAGATTTTATTGCTCCAGGAGTTCACACAATACACCATTAACGGGTAATAGGTAGGAAAATGCCATTACAAATCTAAGGGAGGAGGATTAAACTCCACATTCAACCCTGGAGAGAAGAAAGCGAGAGGGGGGCAGGGAAGAAGAATGAACAACAACCCTTTACAATGAATCCTGCCCCTGCATTTATAGATTTGATCGGAGAGAAGAAAGAGAGAGGGAAATGGGAAAAGTGGGTAGAAGCTCAACCACTGTTGTTAATGCTTCTAATAAAATATGCCCCAAATCCGTCTTTACTGCATGATTCCTTGATTCGTCACCTTGAAAGAAGTGGAAATGGTGGAAACAGATCGAATCCGATCTAGTTGTTGAGATAGATGGATCCTGCATTGAAGGCTTGAAAATGTTTCCTCCATTTTTCTTCACTTAACCTCCTCAAAAAATTAAAGTTTTAGACCTCCATGGCATAGGTGAGGCCGAGATCTTTCCAATGGTGTCAGATTTGCAATATTTCGAGCCCTGAGTCGAAAGATATGCCCCTTCAAAGTTTGTATCGGGTCTGTATAGGAGGGTGGGAAAACAACTTGAAAAATGGGTCCCCTTTTGATAATGTGGGACACGTGACAACCAGCTTCACTTAGGGTATCAAAATTAGGTTTACGAATTGTTCAGAATTGATCTTTTCCCCTTTTTATGCGAGAATCACAAAATCTAGAAAACTCCCGCAGCCCCGCTATTTGGCTTTGACCACGTCGGGTTCAAAGTTTTAACTTTTTCCTTTGCGTCCATTTTGGAATGCGAGCTTGTATGTCATGAAACGTTTTCCCTTCATATTTTCTCTATGTGCGGGGTTGTCTTGACCAAATTGTGTCGGGGGGTGAATTTGGGATAACAGTACTTGCCTGGATATGCTGCCAATTGCACCCACTAAGCCTTTGACACATCCAACTACTGACACCTCTCTTGAATCCATGGCAGTACATTTCACATTAGTTGGGTACTTTGAGATTACAACTCATTCATGACCTCAAGAGGCATTACATTGACATGAGGCTCCTGAATCAAACATACAATTATGTAACAACTTATCCTTAATAATCAGAGTAGTGAAAAATGGATCCACCTTCAGCTGTTAAAGACTCAACCAGAGAAGTTCCCAAATAAACTTCTCATGTACCAAGGTTCACCCCAATTGACTTTCCAATGCTTGTGGTTTTTCTAATTCTGCAATAACAGGAGGAACCTCTATCATTGTTTACATTTTTACCTTATGATGTGACCTTTTCTTCCAAGTTTTAAGCCCCAAATACTCAAACGCCCTCTTCTTATGCTCAGGGATTCTAAGCAATTCAACAATAGGATCTCACAATAATCTTGATCTGACTCAAAATTTGGGCTATGTCACAGGGAACATATTCAAGTAAGGTAGTATCCTGGGAGGAAGGTTTACAAGTTTATTTGATGGCACGTGATTTTTCATAGTAGACCTGAGCACGGGGAGGAACACAAGTTTTATTTGGGGTGACATTCTAAGCCTTTGCCAGATGCATCTTTATTAGGGGATTCTTTATGGATACTGTTGAGAATTGGAGTTTTTGGTTTGGCCTGAGGCCCTACCCCTTTGACAACTTTTCTCTTGGCATTATACTCTTTTTTCCTGGCCAACTACTGCATTCATTAACAATTGTCTGATCCTTTTCTGAAGGAATTCCTCCGTCATACTTTTCAATCATTAATGTCCTTAAGTACTCAAAATCATTATTAGGCAACTCAAAAGCTTGTACCATATCAATCTCAAAAGCATTAATGGGAGGAAGAGGCAATACCCAGTGAATGTAATCCCAAAAATTTTCAATAGTTCTGGCACTCATCAACTCAATTGAGGGTTGCTCCCTACTGTGAATTTGTAGAGCAATCCATCATGACATGCATCATCATATGTCTCATCATCATCATCTTCCTCCTCAACTCCCCTTTCAACAACACATAGAGAATGTGGCAAGAAACAAATATCACACCACTCAATTTCATGAGCTTCTTCAACAACAGTCAACTCTGACAGCTAAAGGATCAGGCACCAATCTATTTTCTCAAGGTTGGGGTTTTCTATTTCTGATCCCACGGGCCCTTTACCCATGTCATCTGATCTATGATCACCTCTAGGATGATTTGCAAATCTTTCTTGACCTTGTGGCTTGTGCTAACCTTGGGAACCTTGTTTAATTCCTTTCTTTGCTCTGGCTAACTTGTAAGATATTTCTTTAACAGTCTCCGGCCAGAGTTTATACAACCTCTTCTTGATCCAACAAACTTACTTGACTGAGGCTTCTCTGAATTGATCAACTTGATACCTTCCCTCTTAGGAGGCTTACCAACTGCTTTGATATTGTTTTCAATCTACAAAGCCATGGTGAAGGCCTGCCTCAATGTTCCTGGGTTCTTATCCCTCAAATAATAGGTAGCCTTCTTATCAAAAGCATCAAAATATTTTATCAGACAAGAAACATCGCTTGGCCTCAGGAATACAGGTAGCCTATTCAGGTCTTATTGAATCGAGTATTCAAGTCATGAACAGATTCATGAGGATTCTTCTTAATATTCTCAAATTCTGACCAAAAGAAACCTGGGATCTGTCTTATCCCCATATTGCAATCTAAAAGCATTTTTCATTTCTGTCCATGAGTCTATTGAGTTATCTGGTAAAGATTATACTAGTCACATGCATCCTCCTCTAGAGTATGAATAAACAATTTTATGTACACATCCTCAAATTCAATCTCAAAGTCTTCCATCATATTGACAAAAAGCTTTAAGTGGTTGATCACCAATAATATAATTGTTTCCTTGAAATTTAGGCAGTCTATTTCTAACATCTTGGGGCACAACATTTGGATATCCATCCATACCTCTAAAATTTATAGGACCGAAGGTATTAAAAACAAATGGAGGTCTGGGTGGGTACTGGGCCATGTTGTTTTAAGGCGGTGAATTTGTAGGAGATACAAAATGATGAGGAGTGAGGGGTATGTGGGGCACAGGAATGCAATTCTCAGAATGAATGTTCTCTAAAAACTTTGTTTCTTGGAAGATCCTATCAACTTTGGAAAACACAGGGACAAAATGAGATGTAAACTTTTCAAATACAAATGAAGGCCCCTCTCCAGATGGAGAATTATGATCTACAAAAAGACTACCTAATTCATAAGTCACTTGAGGAATTATGGCAATCTTCAATGACAGGTTGATCAGTTTCCACAATTGATAACTCTTTTCTTGATTTCTGATCTCCAATAACTTTCCAGATTCTTCTTCCTTTAGAATTTGTCTTTCCCAGTTCTGGAAACAACTTTATGGTAGGATCTATAGTGAAGAAAGATCTTCTTCCTTCCATCTTTGCAAAGATTAGTGATAAATTTCAATTGATAGAGGTTAAGACACTGACATTTATCAAAAATTAATTCAACACGGAGTCGCCACTAAGGATTTTCACCTTAGTTGTGTAAATGCACTAAAATTGATCTGTCAAATGTTTGTCAACACTAAATTCCTGCAAATCTTCACAGATCTGACCTTCCTTTACCCAATATTTAACATTGATGATGTAAATTTAGTGCAATAACCACTAGAAACTAGAAATATTGCACATAGAACTTGTAACTTGCGTACAATTCTTACAAATCTCAACAACACAAGATTTGCACTTAAAGCAGTAAGAAACATTACCATAGGTTACACTTTGAAGATCCCCAGTAGCGGTGCTAATCTTGGTGTTGTTGCTAGCACAAATAGGTCCCTGTGTTCAAATATCCTTAAGCAATGCACCAATCTTAGTGATGTTGAGGATCACAAATAGGTCTCGGAGTTCAAATAATCCCCGGCAACGCTAATAAGTCCCCGGGTAATGGCACTAATCTGGTGTTGGTTGCCGCACAAATAGGTCTTGATTCTCCTTTGGCGCCAATCTGGTGTTACTGCTAAAAATAAGTCCCGGTGTTCAAATAAAACATCACAAATTCCCCGTCAAGCAATCTAGTGTTGGTATCTAAAGCCTTTGCAAGAGCAGCATCAGATAAATCATCATGTATGTCGTTTTGTAGCCGGGGAGGTGATTCAGCTGGCTCTTTGTCACTCAGATGTTGGAGAAATGGATAACACCTTCAAAAGGATTTGATCTATCCTCACTACTTTAGGTTGTGCCTTTCAACCAGGGTGAGAGGACCCATTTTGTAACCTCTGTTGGTGAAGGAGAATGAATATATCCTTCTTTGCACAAATTTGAAAGGAAACCTTGAGAAAATATGATCAATGCACCACAATTTAACTCTCACGAGTTGTCACTTCTAAAGAATGGTGATATTTTCTAAACAAGGTTAAGGTTACTAAAGACATTATGGAATCCTGATTGCTTCTGCATATTTTGGCAGTATAGAATTTATTCATTTGTGGACATACAGGGAAAATATGGGTAGTTCAGGTAGGATTCATTGTTTTTGAATAATTTTTGGTGGGAGATTAAGCAGGATAAACTTGATTTTGCTAGATCTTTGAGAACCTTCACAACAATTGGAAAACTAAATGACAAAATGCTTCAGAATAGCTAAAATATTCCTTCAACCAGAAGGTGTGCATCAATGGAGGCCCAGATTTACACGGTTTCACACAATCTCTAAGAATTTAACACGAAGGCTCGAGCTAAAGACTCAATTAAACATTAAAGACCCCTGGTTCCTCACACCTAAGATACACTCAAAGGATTACAGACAATCTTTATCAACAAAATGACAGTAAAGTGATTTTAAATTGTTTATCTCATTACAGGATGAAGGCTCTTCTCGTAATGAAATTGCAAATGCCACTAAACTATCACAGGGACGAGATCCTGTGTGATTCAGAGGAATTTTAACACAAGATTGCAATAGGAACAAGAAATACTATTTGCAGACATTCTGAAATAAAGTAGACACAAATTTTCCCAAGATTAACACACATTAATTCGAAGTTGATTAGATTCATCAGCAAGGGAAGGTTTCTTGAACAATCTCAGAGCTTGTCAATGGTTATACACTTGCAACCAACTTGACATGATCAAATCTAAAACATAAGAGATTAACAGGTTTCTCAGATGGTCTCTCAAGAAGATGGGCTTTCTCAAATTTTCTCGTAAGAATTCAACCCCTAATCATTTGCATGACTAAAGCATGCTTTTTATAACACTCAATTTACATCCAAGCTTTCCCCCCAAGAAAAGAATATTCGAGGAACCTTTGTTTGTTACATGTTTGATCATGATTTCAGAAAATGATGTTTAACAGGTTTGCAACAAAAAGTTTCCAGTTGTTCAAAAAGGTGAATCATTGCAAATATCTCCATCATTGTTTTAACTGGGCATCCATCATCTCCTCTTCATCCTTCATCCATGCAACCTCCATCATTTCATCCTTTTCCCATTCTTTCCTCTGCAACTTTGCTCTGCATCCAGCTTCTCTGGTAATTCACATTTTTGCAAGTGCCCGAGCAATTCCAACTTCAAAAATATCAACCTTTACATTCCTTGGACTCACAAATTAAGTTCTAAATCCATTCAATTGCACTTTGTAGACAAAAACGACAAGGAATTTCATCAAAAAATGATGAAAAACAATGCGTATTCACATCTCCAGGAGTCTTGGAGCAAAAATGGTGGCAAAATCAGATGCAATGCACAACAACCGTTGATTCTGCCCTTTCTCAAATTTAGATTAGAGCCGTCCATGTGGAAAAATATGATTCAAAGTGGGCTTGGGGTTTCCTTTTGCATTTTATGACTTTTGGAGAAAATGCGCAATTTTCACATTTTGCCACTGCCCCTCCGCCTTTGAAATACGGGCTCGACACATGGCTTAATTTGGGCCTTTGATGGAGTCACGGCTCATTTATGCAATTTTACCCTTTTTAACAAAAAGGCAAAATTTTCCAATTTTCCTCCGCCGACCCGTAAATTTTCCCGTTCTTCATTTTTATACTTGTAACTTTTGATGTGGGCCCCAACAGAGTTACGTGAGTTATTTCATAACTTTTCTCCTTTTTCACAAAAAAGGAAAAAAACTTCAAAATGTTCTGCCGACCCACTTCCTCGCTTGTAACTTGAAAAACTGCCACGTGTCCTTCTTCGGGGTCAAAGTAAGACTTTTTCCCTGCCACTTCATATTTGTTGAATAACCAATTAGATGCTATCGGGGCTGCGGGGCCAATTTGATATTTTTTACAAATGTGACAAAAGTGGCAAATTTCACCAAAAAGACCCAACGAGCCGCATCCAATAAAAAATGAACACGTATACACCTTCGGGGCAAAAAAGAGAAATTCGCTCCGCCTTTATAAATTTGACCGGCCAATAAGAACTCAACGGGGCTGCGGGGCCAAATTGATCTTTTTGCAAACATAGCAAAAAGTTACAAGTTATAAAATAGACCCGACGTGCCTCATCCAATCAAAAGAGACCACGTAGCTGAAGATGCTGAGATATAATTTGATGGGGAAAACACCCGTCGAACAATAAGATGCAGGGGAACTTCACCATTTGCACCCAGAATTGAATCTTTCTTCAAGGACAAAGAATTTCAAATAATTCATGGCTCGACAGCAATCCACGACCATAGAGAAGGATTTACAATAACACCCTGGTAAAGATAAAACTTGTACGCATCCATTCGGGGAGATAGAAAATACGACGAACCAGGTAGATTGGGAATTTTTTAGAACAAACGGGGTGAGATCAAATCGAGCACCAACACCTCCTTCCTGTTTTGCCCCCTTGAAGTGCTAATTGCACTTAGGTGAATAGTGCGAATGAGATCAACACTACAAATTGCACTGACATCATTAGAACGACTGTGATCAACTATGCAGATTTGTTGCTTCATTGTCTTACACACCACCCCCCAATCTCCTTCAAATGGTTGACAACATGACATGTGCTTGTAGGAGAGAAATGTTTCGTATTTGTTCCATGTTGAATTTCCCCCACCCTTGCACTTATCCTCCCTCAAACCCATCTTCAACACCCACCTCCTCTCCTATTAATTCATTCCATCAAATTTCACTTCTTTGATCCATCTCCTTTGGTGTTTCCATCGTACATTTCATGTACAATTACTAGTATATGCATCTTGGAATTACTCTCACATTAGTTGGTAGACTCGAGTAGACACAGTCCATAACAACACAACTAATAAAGACGATGCCGCACTACAAGTGATAATTCTGCCAACACACTAGTTGTCATTCTCCTCTCTAATCACTACGTTTGAGAACTACTTCCACCCGTAAAACACATTTTAAAACTACTTCAACCTATAAAATACATTTTAGAATTGCTTCCACACCCTCCACATAGTGAAAGAACTTAAGCACCACTCATAAAAGTATACCCTTCACCCAGAACATGGAATGGACTATTTACCCTCATTTCAATCCCAAAACTTTTTGTGGAACCCACGAACATAAGGCTGCCCGTTGGGATGAAAAGGAATCCGTCCCATCCAATCAACCAGCGCCATCCGCGCTACCTAGTGGTCCACTCACGCAAACCGAACCGTATTTTGATTAAAAAAGCTTTACTTCCTTTTTTTATCCTTTTTCTTTTCACTTTTATTTTCCAAGGCACTTTTTTCAAAGAGTAGGGCGAATTTCCATTTTTTTTTAAAAATAAAAGAGAACAGGGCGACGTGGTGGGTGACCTCCCCACAACAATACTTTTCCTTCCAAATAAAACACGAGTAAAATATTCTCTTTTCGTGGGCCCCGCAAGAGCATCTAGTTTCCTTCTGGTGGGCCCGACGAGAGGGAGACGTGTCGTCGACGTCTGAAAAAGAAAAGCCGTTAATTACTTATCTTCAGGAAAAATATTGACGTGTTGATAATATTTTTTTAATGATAAACAATAATAGGACTGCATCTTGAATATGGTGCTTGTGGACGTTAAATCACTCGCTAGTTACAAGGCAACGGACGGATAGATTGATACGGCCTTTCCGTTGGATGCGTTTCTCGCTGTGCGATCTTTTGAAGACACGGCGTTGTTTTCTTTCACACGTGGCCGTGGATAGAGACAGGCTTTCGCTTTCAACCGCTTCTTGTTTTTCACCGCCCTTTTTCACCCTGGCCGAGGTAAAACCTCAGATTTTAACTTTTGTACCGCCGCCGTGGTCGTTTTACTACCCGAAAATTCAACGCCTTGTTTTTTTCACGTCGGAAAATTCCACGTTAGATGACATACTCTTTTTTGGATTTTAAATTTCTTTTTGTATTTTGTTCGCCCTTCGCGTGTATGTATTGCAATGCTGTGTACTTGCCACTTGGGGTTCTCCATTGCAAGAGGCGTCGACTGTGATTATTAGAAGGGATCGCGATAAGCCCGTGCGGCGTGGATGGGCCTCAGGTCCTTGTTTGGATTATCAGGAGCTTTTCATTGATACCAAATTTGTCGGTTTTGGCAAAAAAATCGGTTAAATTAGACACAAAAAGACCTACTATTTTTGCCCTTTTCATTACAGACAAACAGGTTCCGGGAGGCCTTTTCGTTAAGAGCAAATTTGTCCGATTTGGAGAAAATTGCGCAAAATTTAAACGATATATTTTCTGGCGGCTTGAATTTGGGGTTTGATGGGAAGAAATTCAGCGCGTTTTAACGGTTCGGAGTCTTTGTATTTGGTTTCATACGGATTTTGGATCGTTTTGTATTCTTTCACGGTGGGTTTTATGGCCATCGAAGAGTTGAAAAGCGCCGCGAGGGTTTGTGGTGTGAATTCTAGGGTTTACTAGAAGGAAAAGTGAAGAGGAGCGTGAAGATTGAAGAAAGTTATGGGGAATAAATTCACCAGGCGCAGGCATGTTGTGGACGATCGGTATACGAGGCCGCAGGGTTTGTATCAGCACAGGGATGTCGATCAGAAGAAGCTGAGAAAACTTATTCTTGATGGAAAGTTGGCTCCTTGTTATCCTGGCGGTGAAGATCTCACCGCTGATCTTGACGAGTGTCCAATTTGTTTCCTGGTAATTTTATAGAATTTTAGTGCTTTTTGTGTGCTTGAATTTTGTGGGTTTTTACTGCCATGCTTTCTTGCTGGCTTGTTTGGGGGACGAGTTACTGTGCGGTTGAAATGATTCTAGGGCTTTGTGGGGTTATTGTTACGTTTTGGGTTTTGTTGGCTTGTTTGGGGGACGAGTAATTGTGTAGATGGAATGATTTTAGGGTTTTGTAGGGCTATTATTACGTTTTGGGTTTTGAAATTGGCACTTGATTGGTGCCTTGAGGGTATTAGGGTCTGCTTATGGAGTGTTATTCATTGAAATTGTTGATTTGGTGTGATTGAATTTGATAGAGTATTGCACTGGGGCCCTATAGTATATGGATCGTTATGTTTAGAGATAGTGGCAATATTTCTATATCAAACTCGATAACCACTGATATGGTTTATGGGTCGGTTTTTGAAATTGCAAGATTTTAAGGAAACAGTGTTTGTTTTTGTAAAAGACAGAAGAGGGATAATTCTGTAGAAAGCTATACGAACTCACGGGACTATAGAGTTTGTTAAAAAAAATGCAAGTTTCTTTCGAAACAGTATTGGCGTGGTAAGATGGAAGCGATTTCCAATATGATGGTTTACTTCCTCTACTAGGTAATTAAGCATGCTGTGAGACGACAAACCTGGGTGAAATTCCCTGTTCAAATTTGATGGAAGATATGTTCCTTGGCTCCTGAGCAGAAAGGTTTTGTGTGTTTGAAAGTGCACTTATGGTGTAATGTTCCCTGTGTCTTAACTGGAAAAGGTATTGCTTTAGGTGATTCTGTGCAGATTATTTAAAGAAATATTATGATTTCAATGGAATTGGCTTGATGTCATCATTTTACTTGTGCTTTAACGCTTAGAACATTCTTAGCATTGGTTTTTGAACGGATGAAACCTTTTGCCTCGGTACTGGTTATAATTTGTTGAACTCGTGAAATTACGAGCCCCTGCCCTGTTTATAATTTATTGAACTTATGAAACTACGAGGCCTCGTGCCTTTTATAATTTATCAATGTAGTGAATTTGGGTATTGTATTTTTATAACCTGAAATACAACTGCAGCGAAGGTATGTTAACTTTTATTGCCACAAAGGAATATTATAATTCGACTTCCCTGATGGGAAATGAACTACAATGACTGCTTGGTCACTAAGGCAATTTGGCTTTCCACCACAAGGCATTTCGTTAGGTTTTGTTGACATTGTGAGATTCAAGGGGATTACTATTGCTGTGGATGTTTCTATAAGACTGCCATTTCGAATTTAATTACATTTCATGTATATTCACAAAAAAGGCATAAAAACATGTGCAAAGTTATATATAGAAATATTGAGATTTCAAGGGAATTGGCTTATCATTGCCTTTTTACAGATTTACTATCTCTGTATAAATTACCATTGTAATCATTTAAGGTATCCTTGCAACACAGCTTAGGGCATTCATACCATTGGTTGTTGAATTGATGTTACTCTGAGGACCCACCTCTGTTTGTAAATTATCATTGTAAGTCAACTTGGGTATTGTTTGCTTATCTTGTAATTGTAAGGATCTTGGGAAATGCTACTATTCTGGATGCATCTATGAGAAGTAAATTGCAGAGAAGGGAATTTGAGCACACAAGTACATCTGCTAGCTGTATGCAAAGTTATATAAAGAACTATTGAGACTGAATTGTGGTATTCTAGGGCATGTAATTGATCTGGATGGTTCTTTGTGATTGGTACTGGGGATTTAAGCCAACTCTGTATTTATTGAAAGCATTAATTTGTGGGTATAGTTGTGTTTAGAAGTTTTACAATTTTGCTTTACTACCTGCAGAAGTTTTACGATTTTGCTGTGCTGTTATGATATGGCTTTGGATTATTTGTTCTTGTAACTTCTTTTGACATGATTGTACTGTGTTTTGTTATTTAAAATGCCTTTACTTGGATATTAGTCTTTAGGCATTGCACTTGTCATATCCCGAAGGATATTATACCTGTTGTTGTGAAAATAGGCGTCAGGATACCTTTTCTCCTTCATACGCTCTTAGAGTCTGAAGGCCTTGTTGCATTGGTTGGTCCAGAGTTTTGTTCCCGAGGTTATGAGGACAGAGGATTCTGTGCAGGGATTGCTTTGAGCAAATTTAAGGACAGTGTTTTGCTTGTTTATTTTTTTGTTTAGGGTATATCTAGAAAAAAAAAAGAGTAGATAACTATGTTTTGCATGTGCACAGTAAACACTAATCACTGGTTGGAGATGAGGAATGTATTATTGTACATATTATATTGTTCATAAGCGAAAATGCTTTGCTAGATGTTTCATATTCATTATTTTCTGATGATTTATCTGCTATCATGTCCTTTGTTGCTTATTTTTTCCTTACGATGCCCACGTTTCAGTATATTGCAGGGATAAACAAATTACTCTGGCATTTCATTGTAAAAAAGAATACATATTTATTTCACACCTACCATTGAGTACTTTGTTCCAATGATCTTGCATTTGTTTATGAATCTTCCAGTAGTTTTTTTCTAAGTTTTATTATCCTTTATGATTTATTTTCCATGTTAATGGGTACTGCTTTGGAGGCCTCTGTAACTTTACCAGTATGGTTCTAGACCTGGTACTGGTCTGGGTATCTCCCGGGTTCTTCTATTTTCCTGGGTACCCGACTGTCATAATAAAATAGAAGTAAAAACAGTGTTGGTGTAGGTATGACAGTCATAATAGAAACAAAGATTAAAAACACACTCGTTAAAAAACACATGCAACTAACTAAATTGCTTCTAGTCCTACTGCATCTGCTTCTAAATTTCTAATAAATCAATTGCTGATTTGGATTTTCTTGATGAAAAGCAATATGATAATTTGTTCATGCGGTTCTTGATTTTGAAGAGATAATATATATTATAAACCAATGTGATATGTCACAACTTGTGATATTTTGAATTAGCAGTTATTTTGTTTAGAAATATTTTTATTCAGCAAAAGCACAGTGTTCTTTTTCTCCCTTTCTGTTTCTTCCACCTTTATCTCAAATTGTCTCCTGTAAAATATGTGTTTTGCATTCTCAATGCGTCCTCCATTGACAAAATGGTGGATTGGTTTGAATGGAAAATAGTCTATTCTTTCTGTTTAAAAATAATTCTGTCTATCCAATAAAAGTGTTTTATTCTAATTCCCTTTTTCCTATGATGTATGCACAGTATTATCCAACCCTGAACAGATCAAGATGTTGTATGAAAGGAATTTGTACAGGTAATTCTGCTAGATGTTGAGATTTTTACTTTGAACACGTTCTTCATTATTGGCTACCATACATGACAACAATAAACGGGATCACTGATTTTATCCATGTTGCAGAATGTTTCTTGCAGATGAAAGCACCCCCCCATTCTGCTCGCCCTACACAGTATCCTTGGAGACTATTTCAAATTTACCTTTTTCATTTCTCATCTCCTAAGCTGAAGATATCTAGGATATATTAATATCTTGCAGGGAAATATTATATTTATGTCATTTTTTTTTAACTTTTTAAAGATGTCCTTTCTGCAAAACTTCAAACTATGCTGTGGAGTATCGAGGTGCTAAAACACAGGAGGAAAAAGGCATTGAACAAGCTGTAAGATACCATAGAAGCATTCTTTGCTTTTAAAATCTTTCTTTGGTTATGCACATTTTTATTTTATTATCCTTTTTAAGAGTAACATCTAAATGTAAGTTAATTTTGTCTTCAGGAAGAGCAGAAGGTGATTGAGGCAAAAATTAGGATGCAGCAAGAAGAACTTCATGCTGAGAAAGAGAGAAGTCACAGACGAGAAGAGCCTATAGATGGTGAACAGATGATGTCATCCGAAGAAATAGAGCGATTGGACCTTACCAATCCAAATGCAACATCGGGTAAAACAGTAAACACCTGGTATTCTGTGATTTGGTTTCTCTCTGGAATTTGTATTTTACCTGGCTCCGTTAAAATAGGCATGACAAGAATGTTGATTTTACCAGATGAAGATGCAAATAGTGTCTGTGCTACTCATGGTTCTTCGTCAGAGCCGAATGAGGTTCATACTCAAAGTTCATCTGGTGTTACTGTTGTAAGGTCACAAGACTCACAACCTTTGCAGGGCAGGCAAAACAGGTAATGGCAAGTTCTTACTTTTCAATTTTTTTGTCTTTATTCTATTTTATTGCAACTGTAGTGGATGCTTGTTTTTAATTCAAAGTATTCTTGGTTGAAACTTGAAAGCACATGCCGCTTGATGCAATTTATCTTTGTCAAGAAAAGTTTAATAAACAAGACATCCTTACATTTAAAAGAAAACTGCACGCTTCTGATGGTCCTAATTAATGAATTATGGTTTTTGCCACCCAATCTTGAACTTTTATTCCGAGCAAAAATTGTTATGGTGAGGTCAGATCCCAATCTTGAACTTTTATTTCAAGCAAAAATTGTTATGGTGAGGTCAGACATTGTTTGAGATAAAGATCTGCAAGTTTCCCAAGTCGGTCTGTCTTTGTGGCTGGTGCTTGTTGTGACCTCTTCCAATAGAAAGGGGTGAAGAGTTTAAACTAAGTTGGGATTTTTTGAAATTGCTATAAAAATTAAAACCTTAAGATTGCCTTGTAAACTGTAGATTGAACTGTTCTAGTATTATTGCCTTTACAGTATTCAAACTGTCCTTAGTCATCTTTATCATTGAATCTTCTTATCTGTTCTTCTAGTTATCTTCTTTACTCAATCTGTAGACTTTGATCTATTAATCTTGTCATTCACTTTTCTCCCGAATCACACACATCAGTATGAAGTGATCTTGTGGAGACTTGTTTGGTGCAACTTAAAGTTGTGATAGTGATACTATTAATCATAGTTACCTAAGTCTCGGGGATGGGGGAACGGGGGTACGGAGGGACAGGGTTTCCGGGATGGCAAAAAAATTCCCAAAATTTGGGGACGGCAGGGGGACGACTTTGAAAATAATACATAAAAATTAATATTTCAACATTTTAACTTTTTTCAATGACATTGAGGGATTTAAACTGTATTTAATGTATTTTAGGTACTTTCAAGATTATAATTTGATGTTCTTGGTAAAAATAACATCTTTTAAAAAGTAAATACATCAGAAAACTTTTGAAAGATTTATAAAAAATTGGGGACGTCCCCTTTAAGTCCCGAAGTCCCCAAGCCCCCGAAACGTTTAAATAGCAGTGTTACAATCCCCAAGAATATACATATCTGACCCCTCATCGAATGTTTTTATTTATAATTGGGTAAAATGTTTATCTTGTATGAATGTATTTATTAAATGTTCTTTATCATAAAAATGATTACATGTGATATATTGTCTTATATTTTCATTACTTGGCATGTTTCTCATTTTTTGTACTTGCCAGCTTATTACAGTGCTTAAATCCCAAGGATATACATATCTGAACCCTCACACTAAATTTTTTGTAGCAAATCATAGAATCTGACATGGCATTCTTTCTTCACAAGAATCAGACTGTCTTAT
This sequence comes from Taxus chinensis, assembly GCA_019776745.2. NCBI lineage: Eukaryota > Viridiplantae > Streptophyta > Pinopsida > Cupressales > Taxaceae > Taxus > Taxus chinensis. The sequence goes on from CM034146.1 coordinate 732,477,218, forward strand.
GTCTTTGTCTCTTTATAGCTCTCCCTCTCTCTATTTTTTGAAACCCTTGCAGTGATCTCCAAGATTGTATTTACTCAATGTCCAATGATATATTTGATGAGTGATAGCAAATGTTGTATTTGCAGCAATAAAATAAGCAAAGCAAATTTCAAATAAACAACTTGGAAGATTGATGCCATAAGGTACATCAAAGAGATGACACTAAACATCTTCCCCATCTATCCAACGAGTAAGATGTTTCAGATGGGATTTTCAATCCTTTCTGAAAATTGGTCTGTGAAGAAGTCTATATGATCTTGCTCAATTATACACGATTCATGATTTAATCAACACTTCACTCATAACTTTTAGCAAGGAGATGATGATAAATTTGAGTGGTCAGTTCTTTGGTCCTCAAGCATTGTCAATGGTATTGGACCCCTTGATTGTTGTTGAATGTTTGGTGCTATTATATTTTGCTTGTGGAAACCACTTAGTGATATGGCATATTAGGGTTTAGGGACTTAGTGTGCTGAGTACCCAGGTAACAATTAAGTTCCATAGTAATTACAATAATTCATGACTGAGCAATACAATTGTGTAGAAACACATACATTAGTGATGGGGAATTCTTGTCAGATAAAAGCTGTCTTAGGATGTATCCGTATAAATAGAAACCACATTCAGCAGCACGCAAGACCCTTTGAGATCACATATTGATTAATAAAGGTGAGTAAGTCAAGATTACCACACCAATATTCCCTCTTGATTTACTTGGGGATACAAAGCGAGAAGGTGGCATTACTTGACCATCCTACATTTTCCTCAAACAATCTTTACGATAATGCATGAGTGATTGATTCAATTGTTGTGAGAACCCATCCTCTCCATTGCACACAACAATAATGGTAATGAACCTTGATCAAAGGAGGAGGCCAACCTATGAGTTACCCTTTGAGGTTGCATGCCAACCATTAGGTGTCCAAATGTCAAAAAGTCAAGATTACTGTGCCATCTTTCCCCTTAAGATTGATTTGGCACCTCAAAAAGAGGCTGTTTGCTCCTTTGATATAGACTAGAATCAACTTTCATCTGCAATGCTTCAAAAAGAGGTGCTCTTTTGCTCTAGACTTTGATATAGAGTAGGACCAACTTTTGTCTCCAAACTTTGATACAGAGTAGAACCAACTTTCATTTCCCGACTTGGTCTTCTCATTGTTATTTGTACTTATTTCAAATGTCTTTTTCTTCTTTGACTTGTCGCCAATTTACTTGTTTTATGTGCACACCTTATGGTTTTACTTTTTCATTGTTTGTGTTAGTTACTTTTCCATCTTTTAGAGTTATTTTACATTCATTACAATTGTAACAGAGTCTGGTTGACGTACTTTGGTCATTTGTGTGCATTGATATCATATTTATTTCATATGGATAGGGTTGCCATAGACCGAGTGATTTTGTGGAAAAGTTATTGGAAGGCACAAATAAAGACTTATATGACAATGACATTGCATGAATAGACTAATGTCTCGGCTCTTTTTGTGGGAGTACATGTGTATCTGCTATCAAACTTAAGTCCACAAGCTTCATCTAATATCCGATATAGGTTAGAATCTTCAACAATTTCCAAGAGATTATTTTTCCAGCAAAGATCCTATAGGCATTTCTCAATTAGTGGATCATAATCTTCCAACTTGCTAATACCTTCCATAAGCGATCTTCCAAAGCAATAGCTCCAAAGCCGAATGGATACAATTCGACAATAGGTTTAATTGTTCTCATTTGACGACTATGTGCTTTTTATTATTTCCAAGATCTAATAGGGATGACAAACGTAAACATCAACTTTCAGTTAAAATGTTGCTTGATTTGACATTGCTGCAAACTGCATATTTGATTTTTTAATTTTGAGCAGGCGACACACAGGGATAACACTTGCATCAGCTTATAACATTCCTTCGAGTTCTTATCCTCGACAATTTGGAAGATCTCCCTACACTTACGTGCAGATCTTCCTCCCTAACATGCACTACTACAATGGGTGCATCCCGCTTGGACTTGGGGATCTCACTAACATAGGGACAAAAGCAAAGGGGTCCTGCTCCATTCTTGCCTCTGGATGTGCCTGTCAAAATCCAAATCTCGTCACCTCTGCCCAACAAGAGGGTTTGCGTAATTGTTGTCTTTATAGTGAATATAAGCAGAAGCTGATGCTAATTCACAATTAAGTTGTTACTGACATCTTCATTCTTGATTCTTTACTCATCAAAAATAATTGTGCCAAGACTTCTATTAGTAATGAGTATATAATCAAGGACAAAAAAATGTTTTCTTGTCTCACATTTCAGATAATGTTGAAAGAAAGACAATCTGCTGCATGTCTTGACACAACCTTTTTGGGGAGGAAAGTGGTTTTAATTTGCCATGCAGATCTAAACAAATATGAATCAGTAAATCAGACCACATTATAAAAAAGAATATTCTTGGATTGTAAATAATTGATGAGGGGGTTTTATAATAATTTTCGAGACAGTTGTCATATATAGACAACACAACGAAGGTCCAAACTACAAGGTGACGATACCTAGAAAAATCAGCATGAACAAGTCAACTTGGCCAGAACTGTATTGTTTGCCATAATTGTAGCACATTTCTGGCAACTGTGGTGGAATATGAATTTGGATTGACCTTGTTCGCCTGCTCTTTAGATCCAAAAACCTCTCTTTCTTTTCTAGAATATTGTATGGATCTCTGTGAAATTGATCTCCTTCCTTTGGAATGCTAATGTTCAGTTATGTGTTTTCCCTCCATTATTATTGGGCCCCTTGATGAAAACAATTCTTTGAAGATAGCACACCGAGTATAATGTAGTTTAGCAAGCAATTCAATGTACTGCAAGTGCTGAACTCTTATCACTTCTAGTGACCTAATCAAAGCAAGAAGTAATGCTAGACGCTCTTATCTAAATGCTTGAATTCTTAAATGCACCAATATAGTTATATATTTATAGATTTTTTGAATTCAAATTAGGACCCTATTGGCATGCATGCTGACATATATGTGGGAAAATCCGACAAAGAAGGACCCAAAACCTTGGGGGACACAAAATATGGGTCAAAGGACCTGCTGAAAAAAGGATGCTCCTACACAGCAAAGATGCCAAGAAAATAGGGGAAGAGAGAAAATCAGAGAGGACAAAGGAGAGACATGTCAGAAGACAACCAAAAAGATGAAACACATGCTAAAAAGGGTTTAATCGAGACTAATAATCAATAAACACAGACACTAGAACAATGCAAATAACTAGTCATGCACAAAATTATGTGTCTACATAACGCCTCACTTTGATGTGTGTGTGCCATAGTTACCAGGTTCGGGAATCCGATTAAATTCGAAGGGCAAAAAAATCCGAAAATTCGGAGTTCTCAAAAAAATCCGAAAAAATATGGAAAAATCCGGTTCGAAATATATATACTTATATTATTATAAATTTATATTATTGTATACTTATATCATTATATATAGACAAATCATACAAAAAAGCATCCATCTACCATAATCATCATCATCATAATGATTCTTTCAAAAGATTGCAAGAAGTTGCTTGGTCCAAAAAGGTACAAAAATGGATTTTATGAAAATAAGAAAAATATTGCCATCAATGCGTAGAGCTCGAGAAAATATACACTTTTAGAGAAGACGACACCTGAAACGGAGCCACAGAATGAAAGTTATGGCACATGCAAGTTTTTGCTACTACATCTTCCCGGACCCTTTCCAAAAATGGCAAATTTTTTTCTATCCTTGAGATTTTTCACCAACAAAGAAAAAAATGCAAAAAAAAAGGCCGAACCGAACCAGATTTATTTGGTTGCTTCAAAAAATACGGTTCGAACTGGATTTCATACAAATCCGGCCGAACCTGGTAACTATGGTGTGTGCATACATATTAAAGTAAAATAGTCAACTGGACATAGAAAAGTTGCCTTGATTGTTTGGAAACTTGTCGAGAGTTCTTGTATTCAATATCGAAATAACAATGAATCTAAAGTCATAAGGAGATGGAGATAACCTGATTTCCATAATGGAGGGATGTGAAGATTCTAGAACTAACATCGACTCTCCTTTGTATAATCAATAACCAATGAACTGCTGAAATCTAGCAAAAAAGAATGGGAGCAAGTACACCTTGTTTTGCTTGAAACTCTTGTTGGAAATGTGTTGTATATTTTTCGCGAGTTAAAATCTCAAGGATTGTACATTCTTTTTTTTGGACCTCATGGTTATGTAATTTGGTGGTTTTAGCCCACAATTTATATAGCACATGCTTTTTTAATACCGCTTTGTCGGTTTCCTATTGATGTGCTTACATATAGCTGGACATGCAATAGGGTAAAGTAGAACTTGGAATTGCATTATCGTATTGCAAATGGTTGAGTTAATGCAATAAAGCAGTAACTGCACTGTTTTTTTTCTTTTTCGAAAGGATTTTCGTAGAATGAATCTTGTGTACTGTGTTATCTTGTGTGTGCCATTTTTTTGGCTCTGTTTATCTTGAAGATTCTATGAAATATCGCTTCTCTTGTAGTAGTTTAGCTGGTCATATTCTTTTAAACTTTGTGGATTCCAAATCTTGATATATATATATAGATAAGGGTCATATTCTTTCAAACTTTGTGGATTCCAAATCTTGAAATTTGTGCCTATATATATATATATATATATGCCCCGTGACGGGACCAAGAAGGGAATGTTGGGTATGTCTTAGAGAAAACCATGTAATTACTGCCATGGGAGGGAGCAAAACAATGTCTCGGAATCTAGAGATAAAATAAGTGGAATATATGTCCTCCCTTTTGAGGTGTGGGGTGAATCACATATCTCAAAAAAAAGGGATTACAAGCATCACGTGTAAGATCAAAAAGTAAAATTAGTAATGTATATCATAATAATACATCATCGTGAAAGTATATATGTAGTAAGCAAGCTACACCACATGTACTTGAGCATAATTGGTGTTAGCGGAGTAATAAGATGCCCTATATTGACATGCGACAAAATCTCTATAAGCACAAACGTAGTATGCCCCTTGTGAGTAAGATATAAGCAATGTAATCATAGAAGAGCAATACCCCTTGTGGGTGAGGTGTAAGCCATGAGAACCCAAAGGTGGTATGTGAAAAGTGGGCAAATGTAATCATAGGAGCAAGATGCCCCCCAATGGGCAAGATGGACTGAGTGAAATCTTAAGAGTGGTATGCCTTGTATGGTACTGTAAACGAAAAACATAGGTCCTTTCCCACAATAATATATGCACGATATTGATCATGCTAATGCAGGCAAGGATGTGAAAACAAAGTTGGGGATAATATATATCAAGGCACCATAGGACAACTAACACATGGTAAAGCTAAGCATAGTAAGAACATATATTAGGTATGGAACAATCATGTTACCTATGCGACCAAACATGAAGCAAGCACACCGAATACATAATAGACATTTGCATTTACAAACATGGACACACACACACACACACGAAATGTAGCATATCTTAATCTACATGTCAAGCAAGATAGTGGAAATAATAGGAAAGTATAAAGGAAAGGAATTCCATAAGACATGAAACATTTAATGAAATCATGCAACTAAGAGGTAAAAAAACAATTAGAAGGTAAAAGAAATAAAGAGTCCTTGTACTACTTCCATTAAAAACATGTGAACTTAGAGACATGTTGCCACATAATTGTGTTGTCATCATCTGAAAGGCAATGCATACTTTTGGATGGGATACAAGTGACTAAATTAGGGGCAGAGGATATAAAAGGAATTGAGAAGATATATGAAAATAATCTGAGAAAGGACTCACACAAAGGTGAGGTAGAATCCTTGAAGCTCAGATAAGTTGTGAAAAGAAATAAAAAAGCTGAGATTGGGTGAAACAAATCAATACGAGAAGGCGCTATCAATCACAAATACAAGAGGAAATTCAAAGAAGTTGAGATTGGAAAGCATGACCCCACGTGGACAACCAAATAATAAAAGAAAAGCTGGAGAAAGCATAGATTCACCAAAATCATATATTAAATATAGGAGTAAACATGTAAATGATCATAGAAAGAAAGTGGGGACATCAAACCAAAGAAATGATGAAACAAAAGGAAACCATGTTTAGGAGGGAACAAAAAGAAACTATGTACAATCAATAGAGAAGGCTGCTAAATAAACTAACCAAGAAATTAATCATTCTCAGGGGGGTCCTCATCATATTCATGTGGATGATCTGGAGTGAGATCAAGATTCATAAGTTTCCACGAGTTTATAAAAAATAAGCCATTTTCATCACCATTATCATCATCGTTTGTACTATCATTGTGTTGCATCTCTTTTCATAATGATTTGATCCTTTATTTGACTATTAGCTTGAAACACATGATTACTTGTAAGCATTCGTTGTGGTTGTATAATAAGAGGTTATTGTAAGCATATCCTTGGAGATGTGATATTAGCTTTTGGAATTTTGTTCACTTGTTTGATGTCTAATAATCAATGGTTGCTTTGTTATCTCTTTAGGTATAGCCTCATCTTGAACTTGTTGAGGAGATGGAATATCTTAGTGCATGGTAACAACTTGGTTGTCGTGTGCAAATCATTGATGTGAAGTGAATGGTATTGCCTGCATTTGATTTATTCAAAGTCTTTTGAGAAAGAACATTTTACGAACCATTGTCAGGAAACACATTAAACCATAATAAAATGGTCGTAGGACCACTATGGTAGGTAATTTAATCATATCCCATACTAAAATGGTCTCAATAATTCCATCATATCTCTTAGTAACCATGGTAGTGCTTGCTAAATCTCTCTTATTATATCAAAGGCTATCAATTTTTTTTTGGCCACAATTTTTTGGACCATTATCAATCATAACTCCATGTATTTGTTGTGAACATGTGCTCATAAGAGCTTGTATGAATATTGGTTGCTATTGTTTGTAGGAGCTATCATTTGGAATTTCACTATCATAAAGCACAATAGGAGGAAGACCCCTCTTCGTTAAAGCAAGTGTTACCGCACCAATAAATTTATTAAGTGGGTGAGCACTAAAAGCTTGTGGTGGGTGCCTTTGATCTATCATATGAACATTACTTTGATCTTGTGATTGGGTACAATGTTTTGGAAGAAGATTTGGTTGAGCCATTGATTCATTCAAAATATTGTTGTATCCTTCTATTTGGGTTTGACTACTTTTAAATGAGGTCTTGGATCTAATGTTTCGATGTAATGCATCTGTTTAAAGAATGTCGCAAGAATTTATGATAATCATAGCATGCAATGGTGTCATAATTCTTAGGAAATGGCCTTGTTAGATCCAATTCAACCAACCTTCGTTACACCTTTCGTGCTTTCCACTTAACCTTGTAAATTGTTTAATATCCCTTTGTTGTGGTAAGATGTTTCTTGGTTGTTTTACAACATTTACCTCATTCTTGGCCTCATTTTTTGGTTGGAAAGCATTGTCACTACTCTTGACCTTGAAGTTTTCCTCAGCTTGAAATTTTCCTCCACTAGAGGTAGGGGCATTAGTGCATATTAAAGTGTGCTGGCCTCGAAAAGCTTGATCTTGACATTTTCAATAGCATGTCATAGCTCATCAAAAGGTAAATGTTGAAAACCAATGTGTCTTTGATAGGTGTAGGCAAGCTTCAAGGAAATAGGCTTTGAAATTCAATTTTGGGCAATTTGTGAGTCATCTTGGTAACCGTAGTTTTGGATCTTAAGTACATACTCACTAATAGTCTCATTTGGTAGCCACAGTCTTGGATCCGAAACACATACTCACTAATAGTCTCATTTGAGCAATTTGTGTAAAGGTAGCCTTCATGCTAATGTTGATTTAAACATGTGCGAGAAAATCATCAATTAATGTGATAAAAACATGTGCAAATTGCACATGGTAAAACATAGAACCAATGAAGTGCATAATCCTTCAAACTTATGGGAAATAGCTTGGTAAATAATTTTTTTAATTGTGTGCAAAGTCAAGGCAAGAGGCATAGATTGACCTAAGGAGCCACAACTCCTACTAGAAAGGAATATCTTTATAAGTCAAATGATAAAGTAACATGTCATTGGAAGTGACCCTATGACATTTTGATTTTGCAAGTCACACACAATATTCATCATTTTAGTCTTTCTCAAGAAGGGGGAGAGTAGTAGTAGAGTAACATCAGGCAAATAATCAAATTGAGAAACATTTTTGAGCAATAGAGAGAATTTGAGAAGCAAGCTGAGAATTTGGAAGATGTTGAGTAAGTGGTAAAAACTTGAGAATCAATCAATTTATATTGAGAAGCATTAATAATCGTAGAAGTATGAGGAGAGATAATGTTTGAAGAAATTTGAGAAATGACTACATGATTAGGCAAAGGAGGTGATCCCCTAAGTGCTTGATCATTATCATTGTTTTCCATAACCACATTGTTTTCTAGAATCATAGCTCATTGCTAGTAGCTGTGACAAAATGTTAATCAGATTTGATGCCCCTTTTCGCCCGCACTTGAGCTCCAAAAACCTTGGTCACTTTTCCAAAATTTCGTGTGGATTTTTGAGAAACTGATTGCCTTGAAACCCTAATATCGTAGCAGCAACTTGCAAAACAGTAAAAAATAGGGGATGTTTTGATGGGCATGTGTTTGGCCACCTGTTTTTCAATTATTATGGCTAATGTCCCTTTAGCATTAGCTTGTGCTTAAATCTCGTTGGCTCACTTAAGGCTTCAAAGCTCTGCTTCACAGCCTTCCCAAGGCTTTCAGCGACTTTATTGTCTAAAAGTTGAAGAGTTTAAAAAATTTAGATCTGTCTCTAATCTAACTACAGGTACTGACTACTATAAAGTGATCCACATCACATCTTAAGGCTCAATTGCAGTCGGATCTGTCTATAAGCCTAACTGTGGATAATCAACCAAAGACCGCCAAGCTACAACTGGACCTTGTGGGGAGCTATGCACATGGATAGAAGCTCAGTCAGTAGAAAAGAAAAGCTTGGGAAATGAAAAGCTAAAAGACTGCTCAATGGTGTGTTGCTCAAAGAATAAAGGCGTCATACTAAATTGCTCACATTCAGTACAAGGAATAGATTTAGGCGCAAATGCAGATCTGCCGATCTTACTTGATGAGCTATCTTTTCATACAAGGCTGATAAGACAAAGCTAGGGGCAAGCAAGAAGATAAACAACCGCCACAAAGATTGTTTGATCCTGCAGTCGATGGAAAAGTATGATCACATTTAAATTATAGGCAGCTGCATTTTCCTCCCTTCTCTCTGCTTCTGTTTCTATAAAGAGCTCAAGCTCTGAGTGTAAAATTATCTGCTCATTTAGTTTTCTCACCTTGGCACTTGTGCTAAGCCTACAATTGTTTAGCTAGTCTTGGACACTTTTTAAGTGTTTGTGATAATCCTTCCCCAAGCCTCATGGTTGCAAATATGAGATTGAGTGACTTGACAGTGCAGTTTTGATAGGACTATCTAGGGGAGCTCAATTCTTTGGTCCTATCCCACTACTACAATATGGAGCTCACCTTTTCACGATTATTGCGAAACTTTGCTCACAGCCTCACCAAAGCTTTGTATTGTATAATTGATCTACTGGTTGTTATAAGATAAGTGAATACAATATTTCAAGCATTTTCCTTAATCTGGTGCATCACCACCTTCTTTTGTTTCTCTTACCCAAAACCTTTTTTCCCGTCAGTTATTTTTCTTTCAGCACTTTACTTTCTGCAAGTGGCTTAGTATAGTTTAGGGGTTAGTTTAGGTTTGTTTTCATGCATTATATTTATATTACGAACAAAACTAACTGTCCCTTGAGGTTATTTACTAAGCTTCTAGTTCCACACTGAGATGAGATACCATGTAGTTGGAACGCGGGATGTACATGGTACAAATCCAAGCACCAACAAATATCTATCCCCTTGACAAGAACAATTTGTTGAAGACAGCACACATAATTCAGTTTAGCAAATAGTCCAAAAATATGCAAATGCCAAACCTTATCACTTTCAGTTCCCTAATCAATGCAAGAAGTAAATTCTAGATGCTCTTCTTTAAATGGTTGAATGCTGCTCCAAATGTTTGTAATCTGCTTTTGGCATATGGATGCTTGTTCGACTTGTCCTAAATTCCCTAATGTATTAATGTATTTACAGACTTCTTGAATTTTATTTAGGACCTAATGGGTTCAATTTAGGACCCCTTGTTGTGCATGCTGTCACACAATAGGGGGGAAATGTCAACAAAGAAGGGCCAAAAAAAACCCTGGGGAACCAATAAGGGTCAAAGGGCCCACACAAAAAAATATTCCAAAGTTGTATGATATGGTTTTGGAAAAAAAGTGAGGAATCCAGGGAAAAAAAGAGAGAACATAAGTGCAAAGAGAAGATATTAAAATATAAGGCTTATGTATTAATGTTATATTAATATTAGTTATAAGTGTTAACTAATAAACGGTTGAAACTACTTCAACCACTTTGTAACCATCTTTCACATAATAAAAGGATGGACACACAATATATAATGTGTGCATTCTAGTTTCTCTTCATTCCATCTTTGTACATTCTATTCTTTCTTTATTCTTCTCTCTCTCCGCATATTTTTAACATTGGTATCAAAGCGCGGGGCAAGCAAAAATGGAGAAAGAGAAGGAAAGAGGTCTCCATTGTTACTGCTCGTTACAGTCATGTTACAGTTTGCAAAAAGGAAGAATATACACACACATGTGAAGGGCATCAATCTAAAATTGTGTTTGATCTCTCCCTAATCAGGTACGAGTTGTGTAAAGCTGATTTAAATAATACAAAATCGAGAGCAAAAATAGAGAATTTCAGATTGTGATAAGTCATTTTTGGGCTTGCAACAGTCATAAAATGCAGTCGCGAGGATCCGCTATTGCAAAGCACGAACTAGGGATTTTTATTTGGCCATGAATGGATTGTGTTACTCTTGGAGAAAATGATAAATAATTGTGAAAAAAGTTTATATTAAGTTATTGTGCAAAATATTTTTATGAGACGGATAAGATCATAAAGAAAAAGATGAAGGGAAAATTCCAAGACAAAGACCAATTAAATAGTGTTGAAAATCCACCGGATGCTGACATTGATGAACTCACGGATAGAGAATGCATATTTTAAAAGAATTGCAACACTATGAAGACATGAAGGAATCTACTTCTTGTGTATGTGAAACTTGGTATGGATGGTTGTCCAGATAGTTCGGGAGTCTGTGGATCTCGGGAATTTACCCTTACGAGGGTCATGAGACAACTTGATGGAGGCTTGTGGATGGCTTAGTATGGATGGTTGCCCAACAATTCGGGAGATTCTATAATTCGGGAGTTTCGAGGAGGCGGAATCCAGGAACTTGGGAATTTAGCTCGGGAACTACACCTTTATGAGGGTCAGGGAGGCAGCTTGATGGAGTTCTACTGGGTCAAAACATTGTTTTCAAAAGGGAAAACTTTTGAAGTATACGCGGGTCTTGGTTGGTTATGTTATTTTAATCTTCTGTTAGTATGTTCTATAGAGTAAGCCTTAAGAGGGGGTATTAAAATATAAGGCTTATATATTAATGTTATATTAATATTAGTTAAGTGTTAACTAATAAACGGTTGAAACTACTTCAACCACTTTGTAACCATCTTTCACATAATAAAAGGACGGACACACAATATACAATGTGTGCATTCTAGTTTCTCTTCATTCCATCTTTGTACATTCTATTCTTTCTTTATTCTTTCTCTCTCCGCATATTCTAACAAAAGAAATATGTCAAAAGACAACTGAAAACATGGAACACGTGCCAACAAGAGCCTAATTTGAATTGATAATTGACAAACACACTAGAACAATGCAACTAACTAGTCTTGTTACCAACATTATGTGTCCTTAGAAAGAATCCCGAGAGGAGTATTTGATATAGAGTTGCTTGTTATTTTATCCTTATTAAAGCCCTCCATTACACAGAAAAGCCAAATTGATATCCACCATTACACAAAAAAGCTTGATGGGACAAAAAAGGAAAAGAAAGTGATTGAGTTGGGAACTTATAGAAACACAAATACACTGCCTCAAGATGGTTCACAGATGTTTTGAACAACTTCGGCCTGTGATTAGACATGTATTATCATGCATTGCTTTTGAAATTGGTTATAAAAGGTGGGTTATTGATAAAAAGCTGAAAGATTACGATTTAGCCTAATGAAAGACTAGAAGTCTCCATTGCAGACAGAAGAAAAAGAAAAAAGATGGAGCTTATAGAAAAATAACAGTCCCCTCTGCCAATATGGTTGATGGATGATTTTGACAACATTGGCCTGTGATTAAACTATGTCCTGTTGAAACTTGAACCATGCATTGCTGGCCCCTCCTTGTATTATTATATGCATGTTTCTATCATGTGGAAAGCTTCAATGGTCTTTGTTTAGCAGCTACAAAAAATCCGCGACGAGAGGCAAGGGCCAAATGGCTGTGGCCTCAATATTAGATTCAAATTTCAAAACAAAGCTTACACATAGATATAACAATTGAAAGAAAGCTTTCTAATATCCCAAGTCACTCAAAGTGTAAGGATAAAGCATTCAACTTCCTTTCTTCAAACTCTGTGGACTCAATACTTTCTTTTACTCTTAAGGGTCTCCAAACTTACTTCTAAGATTCTATGCCCTCTATTGCTTCCCAACCCTTTATTTTTTCTAAATTCTGAGTGGGGTCTTACTCGGTCACAATGGACAGTGTTTGCCACCTAGAGTTACATCACAGCTCAAAGTATATATCTACTAAAAAAATGAGGTGCCAACCTAGCTTGATGACGAGGATGGTGAGACATCACTAACCCTTTGATTGAAGAATCGTTTGGCTTTGTCAAAAAGGTCATCATGAGTGTTGCGCCTCCATAATTATGTTTTGTATACAAATGGCATCTCCCAATGGGCACGGTGTCGTTGGTTATGATGGACCATGTTGATCTCACATGTTGTCCTCCCACTCTAATCTTCTTTGGATGACTGTGTTAGCCATCATATCATCATCAAAGGCTTGGTGTGTATGGAGATGTCTAGGACCTATTTCTTTTAGAAAAGTCTTGAGATAATCATCTCTTTTCAAGATTTAATTTGATTCACCATTGATGCTCGGGCCTTTGCAACAATTCAATGAATTTCTGTACAAGTAGATTACTGTTAAGTCTGTAGATTGTGACTAGTCCACTTGTGCCAAAGTTTTCAATTCGGCAGGTATTTGCTGGTTGGTGGTCCATAAAAGCTTGTCTGGATGCCATTCTGTATCTTTCTAAGGTGCCATGCATGAATATTTGTCCCTGCATAACTAGAGGAAGGTCATTAAATTCAACACATTTGTACATTACTGTGAAATTAAGACATGGTGGTTGATTCATCATTGTCATGGTTGGATTTGTGGTGAGGTCAATTTGCAACTGAATTGTCTTTTCCTGCAACATGCTCAACCTTTTAACTCGAATTGGTTGAAGAAATCTTGCCATCTCAAATGTTTGCCTCTTCTGTCCTTCCTTTTATGGTCCTTGTCCTTAAATAATCTCGTGTAATCTTTTCTTGTGATAAAATGTTTTAAATGCATCAGTTTTAGAGAAAAATATTCCAGACATTTTTTCTCTTTATCTGAAGATATCCCATTTTTTCACATCATCTGTGAAAACCCTTGAGGCATATTCAGAGATGTATTCTTGGCCTTTTTTAATGCAACAAAGGATTCCTCCCCATGCATGGTCAGATGCATCAGTATATAAAACATATTTATCGGAATTAGAAACATATTTATGGGAGGTTTGTCATTTTTCCTTAATTTTCTTGACTGCTCTAGTATGCGAATAATCCCAAACAAACGTTTTATTTAATTTTGAGTAATTTCTATTATATAAACCTATCAGTACTTGAGTCTTCATAAAAACTATTTACATAATTCAAAATTTTGAGAAAAGCTTGGAGTTGTTTCTTATCCATCTGAGCTTGGAATTTCAAGATCTTATCTTTTGTGTGTCCTGGGACCTTCATCTTGGAATTTTCTACCTCCTTGCCAAGGAACTTGCATCTTGTTTAAGACAACTGTATCTTTGTTTTTGATTATACAATTCTTGCATTTCTAGCTATTGCAGAAAAGCTTTCCAAATGTTCTAGATTTTGCTCTAATGTCTATCTGAAAACTAGAACAGCATCAATATCAATGGAAAGAAAATCAAATGTTCTTGTGAATATCTTGTCCACATGGGCCTGGAAATAGACAGGAGCATTCATCAGACCAAATGGCATGACTTTCTGCTGGAAATGTCCAAATGACAACTAAATGCAGTTTTAGACCTGTTTGATTCCTTTACCTGTATTTGATAAAATCCTGACTTGTAGTCAAACTCTGAAAAGTGATTATATTTGGCAACTGTCTGCAACAAGTATGACTTATCAGGAATAGGGTAAGGGTACGATTGTGTGATTGCATTTAGAGACTTGTAGTTGATGACCATACTCTTTTTTCCCCTTTTCTGTTTAGATTGTTTATTCACTATGAATGTGTAACAACAATATGGTGACGTGCTCGGTTTTATCAACTTTGCTTCAAGCAATTCATTAATTGCTTTTTGCAGTATCCTGATTATCATCAGCTCTAATCAGGACCTTTTTCCCGATCATCCTGTTTGCTCTCAAGGAGATTTATCTCCATTTCAGGCATGCTTTTGACCCAATTTTTTTGTGGGTCATTAACATATTTCTTCCCGTTTATGCTGTTCTCTTTTTTCCTCTTTTTTCTAGGATAGGATAATTAAGACTTTGTATCATAGAACTTGAGATTTGTAAAGGCTTTTCCTAGTAGCATGTCTACTGGCAGCTGATTACGTTCAAAGAAATCACAGTGGAACAGTTCTCCTTGTATCCTGATCAGTTCTTGATGCTTATATTTTGTACATTTGAAATTATTTCCTTGAACATCTAGGGATTTATAAATTATTATTGGTTTTTTTACAAAATTATAGAGATGCACCAGTATCTACTAGGAAATTTACAATCTTTCAATTGATTTCTATGGCAATGAATTGGGCATATATTCCATTAATAAACTTGGGCTATGTATATTGGTTTCGGCATTGTTGGTGATGGTATGATTGAACAAACTAATCTGCAGTTATCAGGATCTTGGATCTCCACTTCTTTCTTTTCTCTTGTTGGATGTCTTGATTCTATCCAATTGATTTCAAGGCCAATGTACATTTTGTACTGGGTGTCTTTTCCTTCTAATCCTTCTCTTTCATCTTCTGTTTCAAATGGGTCATCCAATTGGGGTTCCTGAGATTGGCTCACTAATTCTTTAGATGGAAATAAGAAATCATACTTATTTTGCACCCATTCTTCCTTGGGCCTGAATGAGTGTGTGAGAGGTATTGGCTCAGGATCTGGTTGTCCTGATTGTTGGAGCGATCCTTTGATAGTTATTTTGGAAACCTCTTATTGGGTTTCTCCCTCTATTATTTCCTCCATAGAGTCTTTGGCCTTGGTTGTAGCTTCTATAAATTATAATCATAGCTGCGACTTGCTTCATCATCATATTTTTGGCCGTTGCTCTAACTCATTAGCTAGTTGATCTAGCTCATCTATATCCTTCATTTCTACATCCTCTTCGTCATCATTTTCAAATTCTTCGATGATGGGTTCACATATTTCGTCCTGCTAGTACAAATCTTCTCCTATTGTATTCCACCACACTGCTGCGTTTGTGGAGTATACAGTTTTTTCTACTTTTATTTTGCAATGTGAATCAGGTGCTTTGTAACCACATTGGTTACAGATGTGACAAATGATTTGCTTGGACTGAGGACGCAGGAATTTTTGGCAGCACAAGCATTGGTATTTTGGTGCAGGTGTGCAGTGTTTAGGAAAGAAACACTTGCAGAATAGGACTGTTTTGTTGCAGCCTTTGGGCATAGAAACATAATTGTAAAATGGTGTTGTTTCAGGGAATTGGGCTGCAACATTTTTAACATTGTGTTTGGACAATTTTTGCATTGCTCTTGTGGTTGACACAAGTTGCATACCCTGTTGTCTGGCAAAGTCTATAACATTTGTGAGAGACATAGATGTTAGTGTAAGCCTTTTGACATCAATGTATCTGGAGCACCATGGAAGTGCTTCTAGGAAATGTATCTTGATAGCATTTGAAGACTGACACATCCCTTAATAGCAAAGTCATTTGTTGGCTTCCATCTGTTTGTTTTATTGTTGAAGAACAAATTCATTTATCAAAACAACTTAAAGAGTTTTCCATAGGATCTCTGGGTTGTCCTGCAGGGGTCTCTAAGGCTGTAGACAATTTGTTCATGCCTCTGTTCTGTCATAGAAAACCATCAACTGTTTACTATTCTCTACAAATACTTTGTGGCAAACATGACATTTGTTTTTGGGATCAAGACCAAATGAAACACCTATTGTTCTCATAGTATTCTACCAAGTGGTTATATCATTGATGAAATTTAATGAATTATCTATGTCAAGATACCATGGCAGTATAGGTATTTGGGATCTTTGCATATTTGAGAATGGCTTTGGCAACTTATTTTTAGCTGCCATATTAGGTTTGTAAGTTTCAGTAGGCTTTCCTTCAACTATCTTTAGCTGCTTAGATACCTCAACAATTTTTGGTTTCTCATCTTTCTTGTCTTCACTTTTCTTTTCTTGTTCCACTCTCTGTTTTATAAGCCAATTCAGACTAGATTTGAAGATATCAAGCTTATCGTCCATAAAAGAAACACTATTTTGTTCACGACCTACATTGTCACCTATACTATGTAACGTATTGGGTGAAGCATCAACAATGCCATGGACTGCTATGAACAACATTTCTAATTAATTGGACCCTATTTTGAGTAGTTCCTACAATTGTCTGTACATCTGACAGAGATCATCAAAGTTCTTTTGGTAATGGGCATTGTACCGAGCTACATAATTTGTGTTTGACTTGTATTGGAAGGTTCCTCAGCTTTGCTAGTTGGTTGGAAGGCATAAGAGTAGTAGTTGATTTAACCTTCTTTCTGTTTATAATACCCCTTTCAAGGAGGTCATCCTCCTCAATAAATGATGAGTATCTTCTTCTGTATAGTATTCAAGGGTTCTCTCTTTGGAAGTGCAAACAAAGATAATGCTACCATTGTTACTAGAGGAGAATCTTCTGGGCCTTGTTTAATTTTTCGACTTCTACTTCCCCAAAAATATTTTCTCTTCTAATAGATCCATTGGATGTGGAAGAGTTAGCAGAGAAACTATTCCTTGGAGTCTCAAAACCTTTACAGGAGAAAGACATGGGAAGAATTTGGACCTTAATATTCCCTTGTATTCTTTGGACTTGTTTCTCTATTTTTTTAACTATACCACTGAGCCATTGGCTGATATTGAAGACCTTCAAGCACTTTATGATGGCTGGAATTTGTCATAGGGTAAAGAACTTGAATATTTATAAATGCATATTTAAAAGGG
Organism: Taxus chinensis; assembly: GCA_019776745.2. Lineage (NCBI taxonomy): Eukaryota > Viridiplantae > Streptophyta > Pinopsida > Cupressales > Taxaceae > Taxus > Taxus chinensis. The sequence continues at coordinate 732,494,748 of CM034146.1, forward strand.
CCAAACGTGTTTAGACCATAAATTGAGGAGAACAATCCCAACAGTTGAGATCCTAATTTAACTTCATCATAACCTTTATCTTTGCACTAACAAACAGATTTTCACATAACTCATACCCATATTAGGCCATCATTAAGCCTAGAGATGGATGAAAGTTCATAGACATGTTAGAATTCCTTTTGTCTCCTATCACAGATAGCAATGTAAGAAACTGGTTTTATATTTTTCTGGTATTTGTGGCTGGATATACACACGGATCAGGCCAAAGTGGACATATTGGACTTTGGTATGGCTTTTGGTATATTCTATTTCACTCTTAGGCAGTAGAGCAATCAGATCTGTCTGATATGCTTTGTCAGGCTTATATTTTAAAGCAAGTTCAATGGCTCTTACTTGGGGCATAACAAAAGATTGGAAGGTGGATCTATAAAAGATCTTATTTAAACACTTTTTTCATTCTTCAATTGAGATATCATATAAATGTTTACCTGGGTTAATAATAAATATCAATGGGAGAAAAATTCTGAATGGTACCTACAAGTGAGTCCTTTGTGATTTTAGAGTCAGACACTTGTTGACTGGATTCTCCTACTTAAAATATTTTTGGACCAGGTTCTGCATGTTCTGTATTGATATAGCACTTAGCTTCTGCCTCGTTCAAGATTTCATATCCATTGTTAACACCATCGCTTCCTAGTGACTGGATTCTCCTACTTAAAATATTTTTTGGACCAGGTTCTGCATGTTCTGTATTGATATAGCGACGTAGCTTCCGCCTCGTTCAAGATTTCATATCCATTGTTAACACCATCGCTTTCTAGAAATTCTGCCATTTTCAACCTATAATACCTGTGAAAGCGAACTGTAACCTAGGACTTCCCTTAGGAGAGCAAATATTTCCAAAACAAGAGTAGTATAAAAATTGCTCAAAAATGGGATGTAGGTAAGAGACAGCAATAGGATATTACGAAGGTTTACTGGTATAGGATTTTGAGGCTTTGATACCACTATGAATATTACAGAAAACAGGTCTCATCATTGACCATCTACAAAAACATTTAAGTAATGAAGAAAATATGGTTTAACATATAGCAGCGTACTGATAAAACCAAGATGAAGATACCCCTACTTTATGAGGCTAATTTTCCCTTTGCATAAGTTCTTCGATTGAGGCCCACGTGAACAGTAATTGATCACTGCACAATGGTACCAACAATGTTTATTTGTTCTCAATGTAATTTTTTCCCCCTCGATGTCTGGTTTTATTTTCCTCCCTGTACTACCCTTTGAGGAAAGTCAAAAAGAAATCAAGTCTGTTTTATTGATATCGATTTTACATATGAATAAGCTAATTCTGTTTATGGTTTTCGTTTTCTGCATGCAGGGGGGATGACGGTTTTGACCTGGACCTAGAGGATATAATGATTATGGAAGCAATCTGGCTCTCTCTCCAGGTACCTTTCTTGTTAATGTTCTATATCATGTAGATAACCATTGGCATGTATTGTAATAGGTAAGTAGCACATACAAAACAGCATACAGTTTGTTTGCATTCACAAATGCAGGTGCCAGGTAAGCTTGTCCATTCCATGCATGCAGACGCGTGGAAGGAGGATGAAATGAAATAAATTTCCGTTTTGCAAAAAATTATGTGGTTGGTGAATAGACACCTTATGACATCAAGTTTAAATAACTAGATTGTTATTATTTGCTATTTACAGGAGCATGGCCCCCATAGAATCCCAGGACCCATTTTATCTGCACTTGAATATAGACTTGGCGAAGCACCTGGATTGGCAGAGGGTCGTGGGTCTACCATTTCAAACACCATATTGAGTGATTCAAGAGAGGTGATCCCAAATAGCTCTGTTACAGGGGGGCTTGCTTGTGCAATTGCTGCACTTGCTGAAAAACAACTATTAAATGTTGACTCGTTTGTTGCAAGACAAAGATTAGACAATCATCGAATTGATGGGGACCCTACTGGAAGTGGCAGGATAGAGACTCTGGATGCTTCACAAGAGAATACATCTGGTCAACAAGATTCATCACCATCTGATATCCATGAGAGAACATGTAGCCACCTAGACACAGATGAGCAGGAACTGCAAATATTCCCTGAGGAGCCTGTAAACAATACTGAATTAGAGGAGGAGAGAGGACCTGAGGCTCATGCCCCTGAGAATTGGATAGAAGTTTCCCCGGAGAGCGGTCGCGCACTTTCCCAGTGTTTAAGGGAAGGAAGTCGAAGCTCAGTGTCGGATTGGATGCTTGACCACGGTTCTGAAGTCGTTGAAGTTGGGACAAGTTTTTCTAGTAGTATTCCGTCTGCTTCAGATTTAGCTTGGGAATCCTCTGATGTTCCTCAAACTGCTGATATTTCGGCCGATCCACCTTCCCTCAATGCACAGCCTTATGTGATCCCTGAGAGTTATGAGGAACAGATGATGCTAGCATTGGCTATTTCGCTTGCTGAGGCTCAAGCACGGTCATGAAGTTATAGAAGCTTCTATTATGACTACCTGCAGACTTAAGAGAGAGATGCCAACAAAATCTTTCAATCACATCTGTCACTCCCAGTGTGTTAGCATTTTCTACGTCTTGTGGCAGATACTGACTTTTCACTGACAGGACAGTTGATTCATCTCTCTTGTCAATGACAAGCCAATTTGGAATTGTTTTGTTTGTCCATACAATCTGAAGATTTTATAAAAGCTATTGTAGAATAAGGATTCAGGAACTAAATTGTATAGTAGGGCTGTATGTAAAGGTGCCACAGGACAATGACTGTTTTACTGTCTGGAGCATGTGTTGTGGGTAATTCTTGCATGGATGTCTTATACCTAGACTGTTATCGTGGTTAATACAACCACCATACGGAGAAATGGATAAAACCTCCTTTGCAGATTGTTGCGGCTTGAATGGTGTAAATGGGGTCTGGTCTTAACTCATTTTTTTGCATGAATTATGAATGGTCCTTGATCAGAATTTAGAAGCTTGCATTATAGGGCAAGTATGTTGTAAAGATTATTTTTTTGTCTGGTTGCATGCACCAGAGTTAACAGTGGTGTTCTTTTTGTTGTTCCATCAAGCTTATTTTTCAAGTCCATGCGATTGATCTGATTTTGCAAGTTTCATGCAAATATTTATTCAAATACTAATGGCAAGGTTCATGCGAATATTTATCGTAGTACTCTCTTTCATATAGTTCTCTGATTACTTAGTGTGGTTAGTCTTGTGTGAAAATATTAGTTGAACATGAACTTGGGTAATAATTTCGCTTTTCAATGCAGGAATGACTTTTTCAAGCAAGGAAAATGTATATTATGATTATGAGGAAGAGGGATGTATGATGTGCCCAAAATTGGATTAATTTCTCAAGCTATAGTGAACACGTGTGCATTGTTTCAACGATATAGAAATAATTGTTGACGAGTTAAAAAAGGAAATGTAGTATTTTCTGGAAATTACAATGTCGACTGTTTGTGATTATTAAACACGGATGCCGAAAACTTTGATTGGCAAAGTTCAAATGGTGATAAGATCTAATTTTTTTGGGAAGCATATTGTTGAGGAAATGCTGTTGGAAAGAATATTTGGCACTAAATTGAACGTGGACCTCAATCAAACAATTTCCTTGCAAGTGTAATGTGGGTAAATGGACTATGCAAATAAATATCCATTGATTCACTAGTGTTAAGATTAGAAGGGGAAGAAATTGACTTATTTGGTAAATGGGGCAACAATTTATTAGATTTTGAGATGGCAAATCAGGACTTTTTCTAGTAGGTATAAACAACTCAGGAGAAAACAGCGCTCAATTGTTTATCTGGACAGATTTCTCAGAACTCTAATATTTTTTGGCACTTGGATTCAACAATTTATGCTTGTGTAAATTTCACTTCAGTTATATGGAAATCAATCTTCTTACCCGATACAGGCCGTCAACATGTCGATTTACAAAAAAATTGGGGTTTTATTGAAGGATCTGTGTTCCATCTAGTTATATTATGATAAAATCCCTATATTTGAAACAACACCAAAAATAGCTCACCAAGTATAATTTACTAATTCATAAGCTATGGAAACTAGTTCAATGCAATGTGTCTCTATTATGAATCTCAATGCTTCAATAGAAGTTTGAATTCTATATGCTTGTAAATGGTCTATGTTTGTCTTCTCTAGCTTCTTGAATGCCTTGTTAACAATGGATGATTGACTAGATAGCTGGTAGACAATATAATACATTAACAATGGGTGCCTAACTGAGCTAGTGTGTTTATGTATTTAATAATTATTTGAAACTCAAATTAGGATCCTATTGACATGTATGTTGACTGCCAACAATCAATAAAGTGAAAAAGATGCGTTTCTTGTAATCTAATTTTGGTATGGCAATGCTAAATTTGGCATCTTTAGGACATTAGGACTAGTGACAAGTATTTGACTATTTTGACACACATTTACCTCTTGAGATTACCTTCACATCACCTTGGTCACCTCTATCCATCATAATTACTCTCAAGATTATTTCAGGTTTCCTAAGATCATCACTATGCCTTTGTAGACATTTTTACCTTTTCAATTCTTTGAGTTTTGATCTGTGGGTTTGGTTCAACACCTACGAGGTCGAACTTGTCGTCTCTATATACAGCGGTCAATATTTTCAAATTGGGCACTTTCATTAGGTAGCCTAATCCTATATATGAACAAATGCCCTTACAGATCATTGAGCATTCTTATATAATAAGACACGTAGAGGTCACTACACAGACTATACGCATCTTAAATTTTCCAAGAACAACCCATAGTTGAATCCACATCCGAAGTACATACGAGTTTGAATTGCATGATTGCAAAGTGGCTTGTGGCAAAAGAAGGCTCATCGTAGTTGTATGTTGCTTCATAGTTGAACTGATTAACATGTAGGATCATGTGAAGTGAAAAAACTTTACTTGCATTGGAGAACTACATGAACATGATCATTGGTATGTAGATGATTGCTTTCACACAATGGGGTGTGAAAGGATGACTCATGAGTAGTCTAAGGTTCATCTTCCTATGTTGTTTCAATGATTTATAGGGTTTCAAAAAACGAGTAACCAATTCTGGAGGATTGCATGGTACCATAGTTTTTATGAGTTAGATTCCAATAGAGTAGAGATGCAAATACACACAAGAAAAATTAGGAGAATAAGACCAACACATGATAGGTTTGACAACCTCTCACATGTTTGGTATTGAACCTTAACCTCGATGTCAAACCTAACTTAGGAAACATTTCAGGGGACCAAACTTTATGGGTTTGTTGTTTATGTTAGTGTATGATATTATTTATCCTTTATTTGTTTATTGTGGATTATACACATGGATTATCCCCAAACTTTTGGACCAAAGATCCTAAAGCCTATTTTCAATGCTCTTGAACTAGATGATAAAGGAATGGTATGAAGTGAACAAAGATCGCTTTGTTTGATGTTGTCATTTTTTTCCAAATCTAACTAAATCAATTTTGAGTGTACAAATAATCAAATTCCTCCATGTATATATTTTTAAAATATGAAAGATTAATTATTCTACCGAAGTCACTATGTGCTTGCACTCAACCTTGTCCCTTATTTCTCAAATTTTACCTTAAATGTTTATCTGTATGGATTTTTATATCTTCATAAATATATTTCTGAATTTAAACATATCAATTTGATATTTGCCTCCACTTTAATAATATATAGAAAATTTACATGGAAAATAACCTTTCTTACCAATCAAAGAAAAGTAATTTAAACACTAAGGACTTAGTTACCATGAAGATAAAAGAACAATAACATACATAAAATTTCTTTCCTATTCTTATATGTAATAATAAGATTCTGATATAAGAATATTAGCACACATATTTTAATGCTTTGCAGATTAAGAAATATAATCTAGCAATGCTTCTTTCAAAGGAAGCAATTCCAATTCCAATTCCAAGATGCAGTGGAAACATATTTTATTTGGGATAATAAATACAAATGTATTTAGAAACTAACACTAATAAAACATTTAAAAACAAATGGTCAACAAGAAAATGTAGTAAACTCTTATAACCAATCCAATTCCAAGATGCAGTGAAATCATATTTTATCTGGGATAATAAATACATATGTATTTAGAAACTAACGATAATAAAACATTTTAAAAAAATGGTCAACAAGAAAATGTAGTAAACTCTTACAACAAATCAACCATTAAGACAAAAAAACAAAATGAACCCCTCAACCCCATTACCTCTATTTATCTTAAGTGTGTAATTATGAAAACACCTACATTAGCAATTCTTCTTTAAATACTATGCATACACATCGACACTATTTTCATTATGTTGATATTAATTTTGGACTGATACTTAGACATTTTGATTATGATACATTGATCAGTAGATGATAGACTATGCAGATATTTAGACTATTGACATGTTGTGATTCACATTTTTATTATGATACACTAGATGACATTGGTAGACAATTCGATATATGTTTATTTCCATTATTTGGATTTTATACTGACACTGTTATACTCTAGATGTTCTGAGTAGAATTATAATCTCATGGATGTTAGAATCAAATTATTTGATATGTTGATAGATGATAGAATTACTTAATTTTGGATGACGATTATTGATTTCTATGTAGATGTATTATTTCTCGATGTTGTTGATGCGGCCGTCATGAGGCCAGAGAGGTATTATGTTTGTGTTGCAAGGATATTTTATCACATACATTGAAAGGGGATAGGGGACCAACCACGGAAGGATGTCGGGTGTTGTGCGAACATGGCCAAATTTGACAACTTGTGTCTTATGTTTATGTGGTGTTTTTGCATGCCTAGTTAGGAGGTTTCCCATGGGGGGTGACCTCACATGTGTGGCCATGGGGTGAAATGTTTTCCCTTTATTTTAATTTTGTGTGTGCTTTATTTTGTGTTATATGTATTTAATTATTGAAATTGTAGTCACTTTATTAACAATTATAATGTGTCTTAATTAGCTAATCCAACTTAATTTGTTAACTAAAATAAGGATGTGACAATTGGATAATTATGAGGGTAGATGGTCCTTGAAATCTTGTGGATGTAAGTTGGATTTGTGTTGGTTTTTGTGTTGTGTACTCTTCCCCAACTTCAAAATTCAGATTTTGACTTGGGAGGCTTTTTTGGAGGCTTGTGGGACAAGCTAAGCTTGTCCCATGCCTCTTAAATTCACCCAAACAACCATACCTATGGTATGAGGAGTTAATTTTAGACTTATTTATGTATTTTGGAGTGTAAAAATGAAAATAATTACACTTTCCTACTTACCACAATTAATTTGTCCTTGGTAGGCATGGTGTGCAAGTTTGAGTGTCATGTGGGCTTGTCATAAGTCTTACATGTTCATTTATTGTTTTGGGCATGGTGTTTGACTTGTGTGTTGGAATGGAGGAATGATGAAGTGGCATCCTACATGGAGCCACCTCATCATCCTCACATCCCATTTCTATTTATTGATGGAATTTGATGGAATTGGGGTTACTTGTTCATTTTCTTTCTTTTGCACTTTTGGAATTGGGAGCTTGTTGGAGTTGCTTTTGGAGTGTGCTTGGCTTTAAGGTGTCAAAAAACTTGTGGAGTGAAGACTCTTGGAAGCTTGATGGAGAGGTAGGATCTCCATCTTTGTTATTTTCTTATTTATGTTTGTAGATGTGAAAATTGTGCTTGTTAAATATTGTATGAGTGTTGTGAATGTGTTTTTGTGTGGTTGGGTAGTATGCCTTAAGAAGGGAGTGGGAGATGGAATTATGGGACCATTGGGGAGGGAAAAGGGAGTTGTGAGGCATGCATTTTGGAGGGAGTGTGATTGAGAGTTTCACCTATGGGGAGTGAAAAGGAAATCATGGTCATATTTTTGCATACTTGCAAGGGGAGAGATAAGGATGTTTTGTTATTTGTATTGTGCACATGGAGGCTTTGGGTGAAAATCCTACTTCACTTTGGAGGAAAAAGGAGGTGGTTCCCATATTCCTTGCTCATTTTGGTTTGATATCAAGCCTATGTGTTGTTTGAGAAAGTTGTAAATTTTGTTGAGTATGTCCATTTAGATGTGTTGAATGTTTTGGATTGTATTTTTTTGTGGAAGCCATTCTTGTAAAAAGTTTGTCAAATGTTGCTCAAGATCCCTCATTGTTCTTTGGTTGGGCTCGGGGGCCAATAAGGGGATGGCTTCTCCTCTTATTGGATTAAAGGTTGGGCAGAGAGCATTGCCTATTCCCCCTTTTCTTTTGTATTATGATCCAAGTTTTTGAAAGATTGAAGAATGCAAGTTTGAAGCTATAAAGTTGGGAGAAGACATGAAAAGAAGACTTGTGTTTTGGCCTTGTTGAAAAATCTCTATGTTGTATTGATCATATTATTATTCCCACTTTGAGTGGAAGTTTGTAACATTTGTATGTTTGAAGGAAAGTTGTAATATTTCATTTATTCCAAGTTGAAATGAGTTAGTGAATGTAGAAAGATCTCTTGGTTGCTTACCTTGTTGGAAAGGATTAGTCTTAGTGAAATAAAAGGATTTGAAGTCCTTGCATTGTAAAAGAATGATATGGAAAATTGGTAGTTTCCATAGTTGTATTGTAATGTTATAGTGAAAGGAAAGCTTAAGTTGTTTATTTGTCTTGAAATGAAACTCTCCTAAATAAAGTTGTATGCATTTAAAGTTGTATGTATATATATATATATAATATATATACATGTATATTTGGAAAAGAACAAAGATGTATTGAAAGGAAGTGTGTTGAATTCTTGTTGTTTTTGTTGACAAAATTGAATATATGAAAGAGAATGAATTGTAGTAATGTTATACTCAATTTTACATTTTATTGCAAAGGGAAGAATAGAGATTGAGTTGATGTTATGTAGTTGGAATTAGAAACTAGATATACTATCACTTTACCAACCAATGAATGGAAGACACCCTCATTAAAATTAATATTGCATTAAAAATCAACTTAAGAAGAAAAATTGTGAAAATAATGTATTGTTGAAGGTTTTGTTTTTGGAGAACAGAACTATCGCCCTGTGTAGAGTGGCGAGTTTCAGAACCACTGCCCAACATAGAGCAGTAGTCGATGAACCGCCCCCCAGGTAGGGCGGTGGTCACAGGACCACCGGTCTGCGTAGGGCATGGTTTTTTCACTTTTGACGAAAAAATAAATTCCGTCGATGAAAAGAACCCAGTTTTAAAATTAAGTAAAATCTAAGCTTAAAACACAACAAGGAATCTTCCAGCAACTAGAAATCAATTAAATTTAAAAGTTTAAGCCTTCCAATCTCTTTTTTGACACCCAAATGTGTAAAACTCATGGATTTAAAAGAAATGGGGTTTCCCCAATAGTTGAACTCGAAAAACAAGAAAATGATTTCATTAAATAACAAAATAGATCCATGGTAGGATCTCTACATTTAACAAATGGGCAACATTACAATGGAAAATCTTTACAACTAATATCAAAAACGATTTTTCCATGGTTGCTCTCCTTGCTCTCATGGCTCCTCCTCCTTCTCCTCTTCCAAAACCTGCAAACAAGAAAAGAGCAAATGAGGTTGTTTGGGGAAAATAGAAATTAAAAGAGAACCATAAGGAAATTTAGGGCAACCTAAATCTAAGGGCTAAGATAGATTCAATCCTATGGCCCAAATTAAACCCTACCTCAATTAAGTGGGAAGGCATTTTGTGGGAATGTAATTTTAAATAAAAAGAAAGAACATGGGTAATGGGGTGAATGGGGCCACTTAGTGGCTAGGTAAAACAATTAAACCTTTGAGTTAGAAAATAATGTAACCTTGGTGCTTGATAACTAATTTAACTAATGGAGCTTAGTAGATGCTTTAAAATTGTAAATATAGCTTAGGAAGTAAATTATAATATTTAATTATTAATTTAATTCTGTTGTTCACAAAGCTTGTGTAGAAAATCTCTAACCGAGAAATTTATTAATTGTGAAAATGCCTAACCTTGCAAACACTTTTAAACAAAAAAATTATTACCGTAAACTTGACTATTAATTTATTAGTTCTCTTTGTTTTGAGAGTAAAAATTATGGGCATTACACTTGGTATCAGAGCTGTGAGTTCAACGCTTGGACCTTGGTCAGACTTGGAAACACGAAACATGAAACACAACAATAAAACCTAGTGCAACTGACTAGATGAGGGGTCCTTTCACGTGAGCTTAGATTTACCACCCCCAAATCAAACAATAGCACCCATATTATAGTAATTGACATCTATATTTGGCCTCTTTTCTTTCTTTCCTGATTTCTCTGTAGTCTTACACACCCCACTGCCCAGTCTGACTTTCATTACTTTATCTTTCTTGGCTCTAGATACTAGCGCCCAGCCAGGACGTAAGTTCCCAAGTGACCTCATCCTCTTCGGGTGCCCCTGAGCTCTTTGTATCTTACTTGCCCCTTTTGGGCCTATTTTATATTTTAGGTATCTTGTTTTCTTATGGGTCGGTATTTTATATGTAAATTACAAAAATCAAACAACAGAATCATATAAATACAAAGTTTTGTGACCATAATAAAGGACCAAGCTCTAAGAATCTATTACCACCACCTAAGGTTACATCCAAAGGCACTCTAAGAGCATCAAAGCATTCATATAACACTCACTGAAGGGATAAGGGAATGCATTTTCCAAATACATGCATAGGAGGGGAAGTTCATTTTAACATCCACACATCTATTTACATTACTACATCTAGCTATATCTCATTATTGAATGCATCTTGCATAAGATCCTCCTAGAGCATTATTTCTACACAAATGTACAAGAACTACATGGAGTTTGAGATGTAGTGCAATGCTCGGTCATAATTTCACTATTTCGGGTAACCGTCGAGGTTACTCTGACTTCCCATTTACATATTTTTATTTTTTGGATCTGATGTGTTTTGGATTTTTATAGGAGATGATGTGTTTTGCAAGTTACATGCAAATTCTGTGGACATAGCGTGACACATAGAATATCAATAGCAAAGGTGAGATAACATATCGTGACATAGAAAAAATTAGGTTTATAGTTTTTTCACAGTCACAGGAACCCCAAAGCAGTCCCCTAGTGCCCAGGCACCCCTAACCCAGTCTAGGCACCCCAACCCATCTTATTCTGATAGTTCTACAATTTTCTAAGTGCGGTTATGACAAATTCCTCATATTCAAAATTTTTCCAGTCCAACATACTTCACAATTTATTACAAAATTAACTAAGTCATATATTCCCTCTCTTGCAACTAGGGTTTCATTTTTTAATCTAGCTTATTACTTAGGCCAGATATGTGTTTTATTTCTTAGTATTTATCATATGCTACTCTGCAATTAAGGTTTAAAAAAAAATTTCAATATCGTGAACCCATCACTTGACTCCAACCTTCTTTCTAGGGCTTTATTCTTATGCCCATCACCCATACTAGTCTTCTTTGGTATTTTGAGCATATCAAGCTCCCTCCATCTACCCATAGGGTTTCTAAAGCAATGGTTGAATTTGATAACCCCTTTAATAACTCTCAAAATATTCCTCTTGAAAACATAAAAAAAATCTGATAGTGAGAAATCATATGATGAGGACACCAGCATTGATCAAGATAAATTAGAAAATATTACCAATTTTCATCAAGGTTTGCATGATAATCATGTGCATCTTCTGTATATTATTCATGCTTTGATTGTTGCTAAAAAATCTCGAGATGCTTCTTCTGCATAACTTTTCAGTTCTTCCTCGGGTGTCATGTCACCCACTTAACCCTTTTATATTACTACTTCCATTCCCACTACTATTTCTCACACCATTCAACCTAATGCTTCTAATGCACAACATGAATATTCTTCAAAAACTCATGATTTAACTTCTTTATTCCAAGATTTATAAACTCAAATTTATCAACTTCAAATAGATAGTTCGCGTGTATCTCCATCTCTTGATTCCACTCTACTCCGTCACACTCCTTTCGCACCCACCATCACATCATATCCACTTCCTCCAAAAAAAATCACCCCTAAGTTGCTCACCTACATTTTCCACAGTGACCCTCAAGAACATCTCTGAGCATTTCATGTGGCATGTCTACGATCATAATTTATTAGCGAAGCTCTTTCTTAGAAGTCTCGAAGATTATACTATGTGTTGGTTCTACTATCTACCTGTCATTTTGGTAACATCATTCACGTATTTATTTGATGATTTCATCACATTTTTTTCAATCAATATCATCTCTAAGATATCCTATGTTCAACTCACATAAATTAAACAAGGATCTAACGAGCATCTAGTGGACTATGTTTTACAATACACGATAAACTTAACTAAGATGTCTAATGTACTTATGGACTCTAAACTTCAAGATCTATGTTTCTAAAGTGTTTTACCTCCTCTGTAAGAGAGTGTCATCTTTGAGACATCTCCTTCATTTGATCATCTTTTCCATACTCTCAAGTTATATGAATGTAAACTATTATCTATGGGTAAGCTCAAATATCATGATCAAGATTCATCATCTTCTATTCGATTTAAAATAAAATCTAGTTTTAAACCATCTACAAAACATACTGAACCTAAAGTTATTGTCAACGTTGTCTCTACTCCTAAAAAAATTTAATGGCATCCTTCAGAGTGTAGATTCACAAAATTGCCTTGTGCTCCGCATATTTTATTTCCCCAACTTGTTGAGAGAAATCTTATTATGCTTCCTCCTTCGCTCAATATGGATCCATCTCAACCTAAAGGATGCAATTATAACAAAATTTATCAATGAAACTATCATCAATTCATTATACATTATACAAATTGATATTTAACGCTTAGGCATCTCGTTTAGGATCTTATTGACAACAATGCTATTGAGCTTCCCGACCCTAAGACATTTACACCAATCAATGAAAATCACAAGCTCAATACCTTTAACAATACTCTTCCTAAAAATGAAAAGTAAGTTTCTGAATCTTCTTCCAATCATACACATCGGGCAGTGCAATCTCTTTCATCGGAGGCTCTTGATTTTCTAGTTTCTCATGATGATGCATCTCCACTATTCATTATATTCTTTGATCACAACTATCATTCTACATTATCTTCTAACACATTACATATTAATTATTCTATTGGGCTTAATGATATCAATAATACAATTATTGATCCATTAATTCATATGTGTGTGTGTTCTTTATTACACTTCTTGTTGCTATCGGTTATCATTTATTGCATATTTCATATCTAGTTCCTAAATCTTATGGTTATGTCAAGCTTTCAGTCATAGTTGGTCTTCTTATCATGCTTGTACCACTTCTTTTGAAACCTTAAATCAAAGGGAGTGACATGCTCTTAGGTATTCCTTGGATCTGTTCTACTCAAGCTATAATTTATATGAATCACTTGTGTCTAAATTTCATTCACAACAATCAAGTCATTACTATAAACAATGTTCTACCATGCACGCGATGGTCACAACCTCCTCTTGAGGTTGTGATTTAACTCATTAGAGCATATAGGTCCCCGGGAATTCTCAAATCTAAAGCACAATATTCTCCTAGCTCTCATAACTGCACACAACCTACTTGGTCTCATTGATCTACTAAACCATGGCATCAGTCTAGGTCCCCCAGTCGGATGAATCCTTCACATAGGTATACATCACCTCCGCAATCTCCTTCACATAGATGCACATCACCTCCATGGTCTAATTCACTTAGAAGCACATCACCTTCATGGTCTCCTTCACATAGGTTCACATTGCCTCCTAGGTCACATGCATGTCAATCTCATCCACCGATACGTCATCTATCCCATACATCACCAATCTTAGAGCATGGTGACATGCCTTTATCTCCACAAGAATTAGATGGAGAACCCTCATCCTTCACTTTTTGTAGATAGCATATTCATCATCATACACTTCGGGGCATCATGCTTACTTCCCCCCTTCTAGTATTATCAACTGACTCACATTTCTACTTCATCTGCTCTACGTTTTACATTTTGTATTTTGCATGCATCTTACACATCTTGATACACTTGTATTGTCATTACCCTATGACACACTTTTTTTCTATCGTTCACACTTGACTATTGAGGGCATACTCTATTCATGAACCTCACATTATACACACTACGCATTTTTTCATCTTGTGCACTAACGACACATCTCTCTAGTGTCACATTCTCACACATCACACTACCATATGATAGAGTCTAGTTCCACGGTTCATAATCAACTTCTGAGGGTATAAATATGAAATGAACTTCACCACGCTCACTCACTCTCTACACTCTATGCTTCATTGATCATCTCTATCTAGTGCACAATTCAAACCATTTTCCGAAGATGCACTCTTGTTCTATTGTTCATTCTTGACTGCTGAGGGGGCATTTATAAATTAAACTAATCTCATACACATTCGTATACATCCACTCTAGCGGTTCGTGACTCATATCACAATCAATTTAAATACCATTCCATCTCACACATTCATAGCATAATACATACCTTGGTTGTTTTGATGCGTAATCACAACACCCCTGATCTATTTTTACAATTTGAAGGATTGTTACAGTCAGTGTGATTACATAACATGGACTATTTCCCAAATTTTGGGACTTTGCAATCGGGAAAGCTCTTCAGAGAAGGCTGGCTTCTTATCCTATCCTAGTGCCAACTACTCTAAAGTGTAGAGAGTTGTAAATAGAACCCTAATATAATATTTCTAAGGAGAAAAAGATAGATAGAATGCATGAAATTAAAACCTATTCTAAGGGAGGGTGATGCACCAAGAAGGATGGTTAAATAATCTGTATAAAGAAACACAAAAAAACTAGCATCTTGCAATGAAAATACATTAGTGCACAATAATTTGTATGTGATGAAAGACCAAAAAAGATGTAATAAAACACAGAAGGGATGTTTGAAATATCCATAAGTTTGTTTATATTGCTTTAGGAATTGATACAATACACCACATTCAAGCTCAAAGGAATATATCTTACAATATAATGTCCAACATGGAGGTTTTGGCATCTCTACAAAATCTCTTACAGATAAGAAAGAAGAAGGGAGGGACAGATACAAGTTTTCCAACCCTTTAAAATGAGCCCCTCCTTATAATATATAGGAAAAGAGAGAGAAAATAGGAGAGAAGGAATTCAAAATCATGCTTAAACCAACCAAAAATACATTAAAATCACCTACAGAGTGATGGTTTTAATTGTAAAACCCATGCATCCAGGTACTCTACCTTGCTAGAGAAGAAAGGAATTTCATACCTCTTTATGTGGTAGGTGAGAAACCTTGAAACACCCTCTAAAATTATGGATTGTACTTCTTCATTTTTCAATACTTAGTCTCAGCAATATAAAGAAAAACAGTCGTGGTTACGTAGAGGATGCTAAGATATTTCCAAAAAGTCCAATTTCATGCAAATCTGAGCTTCCAGTCAAACATTATGGTCGTTTGGAGATGGGGGTGCCATACTATAATAAATGCAAGTAGTTAGATCTATTTTTTAGGATTTTTGGCCTTTTTGGGTCTACGTGTCCCAGTTGTACGATACATTTTTCTACGCCATTTCTGCACTTCACTAGCTACAACTATTTTGGATTTTCGAGTCCTGCACATACTCTTGTCCCAACTTTCCGTCGAACCACTTGGGACATTTCTATCCGCCATTTCCGTAATGAGTTGGCTGCAACCAAATCAGATTTTTGGGCATTTTGACTACTATTGTCTCAGTTGTCCCATGGACCGCGCAGGATAAAATCTTCCACTTTTTCCACATTTCTCTTCTTCAAGTACTTCATCTTTTCGGGGCCTACACGTAATTTTGTCCCAACTATCCCTCAGACTGCTCGGGACATTTTTATACATCTTTTCAAGCTCCCTGTGAAGTCACCGAGCTCTTCATCCAGCAAACGATCTTACCTTTTTTGGGCTCAAATTCACTTGAATACCGAGCTTAACCCAATATTTCTAAAAAGAATGGTTTTACCACAATGCTCAGGATTCTTCCTCATCATATAACACTTGTAGTAAGAATGTTTTGGCTTTGCCATAATAAGCACAATTTGTACCTTCCAAACAATGAGAAAATGTCATTATCAATAAAGACCTAATACTGCCATGATGATGACCCAGGCTCATGCCCATAACATGTCGATAGACACCCTTGAGACTGATTTTTGGCCAAAGAACCCTTCGGTATTTTGGCAGTGCACTCGGTAATCTCGGCTCCAATCAACAATTATGCCACTATTGGGATCTTAGTATGGCATAGGTAGCTATGAGCTACACCATATACTCATTTTTCCAGAAACTAAAAAGATCCTTTATGTTGCAATCTGCAACACATAAAAGAAGCCCTTCAAAAAATACATTGAACAACTGGGGCAACCAAGAGGACCTTGGAAAAATGTACAGGTAACAACCATATGAATTCTTCCTTAGTCGTGGATCAAAGCTAATAGAAATAAAGCTAGATAAAATTAGCTTGAAACTACAGTATAATCGTCCATTGTAAAAAACAAGCTTCTCTGAACCTGGTAAAAGAATACTTTTATTGTCTGATTGGACGTACATAATGGAAGGGTATAAATATTGCCTACTGCCCACAGAGTTTCTCAAAGAGACCATTTACAAGTAACAAGGATGTAGCATGCAAAACGGCCAACCAGGTATTTCAGAGTTGACCTTCACATTCACTTCGTTTCTAGGAGAAGAAGTGATGAGCAATATGAATCGTTTCATTCTGCACCGTAATAAACCTTCATCTCCTAATTCAGGCAAATTTTATGAAGCCTTGAATGGCGTGACTCCAATCCATCGTACACGGCAGTGAATATTTGTTTCCTGCAGCTGCTATTTGATTTGAGTTCAGAATAAGGATAAGCATGCATTCGATACTGAACAGATAACAACACAGTTGGACAACCTGCTTGCTGGAAGCGTTCAAAAGGCTTCTACTGTACTGCAACATGCCTGCTGCCTGTGCGTGGGAGCTTGTCTCGCGACCACATCAAGTTCAGAATTGTACAGAGGACGAGGAGAAGGTCGTGGAGTTTTCAGCATTACTTTCCCGTCAAACTCTTCGCATATGAGCCCCGACTGAGCCATTAACGCATCGCCTTCGTTGGGTGAGATACGAAGCCACTTTCTTTCCTCACAATGGTGAACTGAGTGATTCTTTAGGTTAAATTCTGAAATGTTCTCCTTTTCCCACACATTCGAACTGTAAGCGTTGACCCCCACTCGCCATGTTACTCGGTATCATTTGACAAATATCTGCATAATGAGATGAGTGGCCTGTAGCCTCCGCTGAAATTGGTATCACGTCGCGTTGTTTTCTTCATGACCCACTCCAATTCACAACTATCTTATTAATCCTCCGGGTGACTCGCACAAAGACTCGGACCACTCCAAGCTGCGCAGAATTCTATTTACATGGCCCATGTGGAAGTATCATGTTGGATAGCCATCGTAATATTTCCGCACTTGGCAGTTTGATCCGATTTCTCCCATTCACGGAAGTCTGATCATGGTTTTCCATCCCAAAATTTCCACTTGGCGGTCTTTTCCTGAATCTCCCCCGCGTGGAATTTCTTCCTTGGCTTTCCATCCACGAAAACCCACTTGGCATTGCTCGCCTTATTTCCCACGTCCGGGATTGGAATGCTGGGGTTTCGTTATCATTTGGCCATATTTCATTTTGGACAGATGGCCACCGATTTCCACTTTTCTGCTCAGCGTGAGGATACATCATTTTCTCGGTGCAAACATTTCAGCTGTAGCTTGTAAGGTGTGATAATTCCGACAGAATCCTTTATGCTCACCAACTTAGTGACTCATTGAAGATGCTCATATAATTGCAAAGCAAATTATGCTCCATGAATATTCTGATGTGAAACAGTTCCACCTCTATGAGATCCACTTCCATGAGTTACATCGTAAAACAAGTAAGATCTCGATAGAGAATCTTGGTAATAAATTTCCTCAGGTCTCTTGTTGGAAGCACTCAAAAAGGCTTCTACTATACTGCAACATGCCTGTGCATCGAATGCTCGGCCGCTTTGAGCGTAGAACTGAAATTATCCTAGGAAAGTGTCGTGAGGAAGTAATTGGCTATATGCAGCAGCTACAGGGTAGAGAAGTAAACTTATCTCAGAAAATGAGTGGCCTCCAGAGAGAGTTGATTGCAACAGCTATCGCAGGGCGATCCCAAGGAACCGTTGGTGTTGATCCTGATGTTCTGGTTGCATGTGACCACAGTCGTGATCAGTTGTTGTCAAATCTTGCTGTTGTAGTAGAAGAACGAGATAAAATTTTAGTTGAGTTGACTCACCTTTTTACTTTGGAAAGTCGCTTCCATGGAAGAAGCTCGATCAAATCTTGAGGCAAGTTTTGCGAATGAGGCTGAGATTGTGTTCACTACTGTTTCTAGTAGTGGTTGGGAGTTATTCCAGCGCCTAGCCCATGGGTTTGATATGGTGGTTATAGATGAAGCTGCAAGCTAGTGAAGTAGGCATGTTACCTCCACTTTCATCTCGTTTCTCACATTTTATCCAACTCTATGCATGGTGGTTTATTAGTCCAAGCTTGAGCTCCATTGGTCTCATTGCGAGAAACATCATATCGACCTCTATGTATGGTGGTTGACTCATTCCTTTAACTATGACTCACCGCGAATTCGACACGATTTCTCTTTGCGGGTTATCTTATCAAGACCGGGCTCGGTCATTTATGCTATTGTCTCCATCGAGTCATTAAAACTGAGTTCATATTCCAACGAGGAAGCATCGATCTCTCCATGTTGAATTAAACCGAGTCGAGCTCGTCATTTCTCTGCCTCAATGAGCCAACCATCGAAACATCCTCCGCTCCTATCGAGATTACTTTACGACAAGCCAAACTCAGTTACTGAG